>CAWUFW010003107.1:1200000-1931138 GCA_963921515.1 Calotriton arnoldi | reverse complement strand
CAACCGGCGATAAATATCGCTAAGCGCACTTAGCGCTAGGATATTTATCTCCGGCTATCGATAATTTTATCGCTGAGATAGCGTGCTATTAGCAACGCTTATCTCAGAATCGATAAAATTCCTGGCATAAGCTGCCAAATGTCCGAATATTGCTGGAAATCCAGCGATAATCGCTCGACATTTGGCGATAGCTTGTTGATAGGGCTGGGCATACTTAACCATGATATCCACCTTCCATTGGATATCATGGCTAAGTCAAACTAAAAGCATGCGTAAGGAAAGTAGCGTTAACCAAGGTTAGCGCTACTTTTCTCATCGCTATGCTTGTTGGGGATTCCCTTGATAATTGGAGAAATGTCGGTTAACGACATTTCTCCAGTTATTTTGGGACGGAACGCCCACTTTGCATCTCATTAGAGATGCAAGGGTGGGCATTATGGAAAAGGGCGATAGGGCAAGGATTCACGCGATAGCATGACCTTGCTAATACAGCGATAAAATTATCGCCGCTTTTCGTCTGAAAACAAATTTTGTCCTGGAAAAAGTGGACGTGCTTCTCTAGGTATTTATGAGGAGCAGCAATTACCAGTATGACGTTTGCCTTTTGCACTGATGAAAGGTTAGAATGATATATCACAGAGGACCTTCGATCTGAATTGCGAAGTTAGATTAACCTCATTGAAATGCAGACACTACTTAAGGAACATCTTCCATACTGTTCCCAGTGTGACCAAGTAATAAGCAGATATTGCTATTTAAGGACAATTGCCATATAATCCTTTTGGCACTTGCCACTTCCCCTGTCTCATTTGCTCATGGGCTGCCGTGCCATGGATTCTTTTTTGCAGTAGACACTTCACTCTGCTTTGCACCAGCTTCGCCCTCTTGAAAGCACAATTGAGGACCATATCACTCAATTAAGCTGTTTTATGTGCTACAAATAGAAACTAAGGATAGTAATTACTGCATGTGAAGTCTCCTTTTTCCCTAATGCATTTATTGCCAAAACATGTTGTGTTTTATGTACCCATTTGGTTACATCTCCCACTGTATGAAACAGACTGCTAAACAGAATTCAGCTGTGGACCAAGTAGATTTTGCATGTGTTCTATCAATCTCTGAATGGAAATGGAAAAAAACAGTGGTAACTTTAGATTTGGCTAAAACATGAAAAAATAAATTAATGCACCCATTATGGTTGCTAAAAGTTCCTTAAGGTTTGCCTAATGCTATATGTTAGGAGTAACTGACCCTTTAGGTTTATTATCTTTCCTTCAGCTATTCCACTAGAATGCTCAAATATTTTCAAATCACACTGTATTTCAATGTGAACATACCTAAATTATATTGAGAGTTTTACTTACTTTATTTTACCATTGATTTTACATATTAAAGCATACTATTTTCTAAATAAAGACTGATTTTCACATACCCTGGTTAGTGATTCATTTTCATACCTTCTAATTTAGAAGTGTATATATTATAAAAAGGTTCTGATTGCTAAGGGCTGGCAAGGCGAAGTTAAAATCAACAGTCACATATAATGCATAGGTCTCCACATCCCTCATTTGCCTGGTTGCCCTCTGTTTTATACTACAGTGTACTACTGTGCATGCATAGGTTTACAAATGTAAACGTAACTTAGTGGTTTGGGCCCATGGAAAACTGCAAGTGTTGCAGATATCTATGTGTAAACAGGGAAACCTTTGTAAATTTCCAAAATAAGTACATTTGCATGCACATGGGGTCAAAAACAATCAGGTCTTAATCTACTTAGTGAATCGACTGTGTTGAATTTGACCTCATGTTCTAATCAAGCTCTTTCGTGTTTAAAATGTGCTTCTTATAAAATGTAATTGTTATGAGGAATTGGCCCCAAAATATCTAAAACTGGAATATTAAGAGAACATTTGTTACAATTAGTACAAATACTAAGACAAGACTTTGTCCTCTTTGCCCTTTTTACTAAGTACAACTCAACACTTTGGGTACAACTCATACAGGCATTACTTCAGTATTACTACTGTAAATACTCATAAATGCTTTTGTGAATTGGCCCAGGGCATTACTCATCATTTATCTCATTTGTCTTTTCCCTGCGGGTGCTGGACCATTGGAGGCTGTTTTTGAAAGATCCTGGTGGCCATCGATGCCTTTGTCACTCTTTCCAAACTCCTTGTGTTTGTTGTAGCAAGCACTGAGAAAACTTCAGCAGAAAGAAGAGAAATAGAGGTGAAGGGAAGAGAATGGAAAGAAATCGAGGGAATGAAGAGAGATTTCAGAGAGTGGGAGAAAAGAGAGAGAAGAGAAAAGTAGAGTGACAAAGAATGGATGGGTGGAAGGGGTGGCTAGGGAGTCTGACTGGTTTGAACATTTTTGACAGGACTGCTTTTCGTTAGCAGTTAAACCCTACCTATAAATGTATATTGTAGTCGGCATGAAGGCTGATCATGGAGGCAATACATCAGGGTGCTCACAACACGCACTTATATAGTGTTAATGACCTGCAGCAGTAATACTGTTTCCTTGACTACACTCCTACAGTATTTTGCTGCCCGACTTTACAAATGATGATTTTTCATACAGTAAATTTGGATACATCACCTCACATAATATAACAATACTAATTTCTAAATCCCATTTCAATTGAAAAGAGGGTGTTGGTTGAATTGAGCTTTTCTGCTTCTTCTTTATCTGCATGTTATAGTAGATTGCTTCTTGGCTTTTCAATTTTTCCATTATTCATCCAACCAACTCCATTTTTATTGAGGATCGTCTGGTATGAGGGTATGCCATGGTTATTTAGCCTGATAGGACTTTATCAGCATCCTTCCCCTACTAGGACACTAGGTGCAGAGTAGAAGATTTTTAATGCTTTAACCACAATTTCCTTCAGGCAGTTTCCATTTACTTATTTACATCAGAAGGAAGGTGACTTCTGCTCTGTAGGCCACATAGATCCCATTATGGAATGAAAGATGGGCTCCAGTGAGGCTAACTTTCATCATTACTATACCTATATGAGAATCTTACGATGCTGCTTGATGCTATTTCTGCTTTTCTTGCATCATGAACTGTTTTTGGAAACAAACTGAGTTTTTTTAATATAGGAATTGTTCATCTGCCTTATCCTGTTGAAGGTTATTGAAAAATATATTTGCTACCTTTCTTGTTTGTGGACCCTGGCTCTGATTTTGTATTGTTTTTCTGTTCATTGTAATCTCGTGTTCATTCTATTCAACAGATTATGAAGCTCACCAATTTATTAGTGTCCAGGAGGATGGGAACAGGTTTCTAATCATCCTTAGGAATATCAGGTATAGCTTTGCCCAGATTCTACAGGATATAATTTCAACACAGTTAGTGGAGTGCTGGGACAGAAGGCTTACATGTTTGACTTACCTGTTCCTTTTGATCATTTTGTCATTTGAGTAATTTATCTATATTGGACGAGTGTTGTGGGATGATTGGCCAGTTGTCTTATCAAGTGCACAAAGTGTAGACTGATTTCTGAATACCTTCATTTCCTCTAACATAAGCCACTAATTACTATATCAAATACCTTTTAAACACTCTGGAAAGCTGCATTGATGGGGTCTACTTCCGACAGCAAACTTGCTTATCATATTATTTTGCACAATAACGTGCTGTGCTGTTTTAAAGGGCCACTTAAGTGGGTGGCCTACTAGCTGTATTTTATTTACAGGCCCTGGGTATATGGCATACCACTCTACAAGGGAATTATAAGTACATTTAAATATGCCTATCAGGTGTAAGCCAATTTTAAAATGTTTAAAGGCGAGAGCACAAGCACTTTAGCACTGGTTAGCAGTGGCAAAGTGCAGAGAGTCCTAGAGCCAACAAAAACTAATTTCAGCAAAAAGTGGATTGTAAATGCAAAATGTTTGGGAGTGACCCTGCAGAGAGAGCCAAGTCAAATCATGAGCATCGTCTTTATTGCCCTGTTCCGGGATGTTTAGACACTTTATAACTTTCAGATAAGTTCTTAGTACTATTTCTTCTCCCAGCTTCTTGGGGAGCCAGTCATATACTTTGTCTCACAGGTTTTAGTTGCCATTTTGAATAATGCTTTTTTCCGTGAGTGGTCTAGTTTATTTTAGCAATGTGCAAGGTTGTTCCTCTCTGACTGCAGGCATACTGTCCAGCCTCTTAGTCAGCATGAATATACCCCTATTGTGAATCTCTTCCCCAGTCTGAAAAGCTCTCCTTTCATGAGGTTACATTTGAAAGGATGTAAGCTGGCCCTGGAATTTTGCATGCATTTTAAATTTTCTCTCATATTTTGCATCCTGTCTGCCATCTAATCATTTAATCATTTTCTTTCACTTACATTTAAGAGCTTGTATAACCAATTCCAGTGTTTAGCTTGATTGTTGATGACAGGATGAGACAGTAACCCTAATCTTTGTAAAATTGACCTTACACGCCATTATATTTCAGGACATCTTTCTGAGTGCTTCCCAGATTTTTAATGTTTTTTTACCTCGCACCACCGCCGTTGTGAGTGTTGTGTAATACTCTTACTTCTTCCTTATGAGTCTCTTTTTCAGTCTTCCTAACAGTAATGGCTCATCATAGTCTCTTAAATGTAGGTTTTGCTCAAGCAGGCACATCCTCTCTTTACTCTCACCTCTCCTCTTTTAATACTTGTCTTGCAACATATTTGGAAAGGACCTTGTTGGCTTTGCTTCGTAGTCAAACACTGAAATGACCATTTCCACTCTCTTCTCATTCTATGTACCTCCATTTGCATCAGGAACTCAGTGTCTATTGAGGTTCTTCAACTTCCACAAATCCTACATCCACTGTAGGCCTTGTAATAGGAGTTGCCAGGGATAACATCATGTCCAAGGTTCTGTGGTTTGATGGGGATGGATGCCATGAGGGTCACTAGATTATTCAATATATCAACCAAAAACGGAGGGCAAAGGATGGCATGCAGCAAAAAGACTCAAGCATAATTATTCTTTTTCCAGTGTTCATTTTGTCCGGTACTAGAGCTGGCTTGTAGTAAAACTCATCATATTCTCTCAGCAACCCCCATCCTGACTGCAGGAGCAGATCAACAATCTTCTGCTGGACAGACTTCTAGGAACAGACAAGGCTTCAACACAGAGATTGCTATTCTTCATCAACATCAAAAGCTCAACCTCTCTGCTGACTTTTACCCAGTCAACCTGTGGGACTTAGGGCCTAATTTATATGTTGGCAGAGATGGAATTCCGTCTCAAGAGTGATGGTGTTTTCACTTGCCAACTTAGTGGTCTGCCCACTCAATGTAAATGCGGGCAGACCATAGTTTGGCCATGGCAGTGACTACTCCACCACCACCATGGTCTAACTTCTCTGATGGCCAACGGAGTAAGCCAGTCAGAGAATTGCCTATATGTTCATCAGCCCAATTAGAGTGGGCAGACACATAGCTATTTTCTACTACCCATCACTGCCAGGCAAAGCCTGGTAGTAAGGGACAGTAAAAAGCACAAAATGCCCCCTTTGCCATGGAAGATGACTCTCATGGTGATTGTGCATTATCTTAATTATTCTCAATAAGAAATTCCCGATTTGGAAGTTTCTTTTTGGGAAAAAAAAATTGTCTGGTGCAAGGCTCCATCATATTGGCAGAGCCCTGCACCAAACTGTAAAAAGCATTGACAGAACCTGACATGACACAGTGTCTGGCAATGATTTAATAAATGACCACCAGCTTGGCGGTCATTTCTAAATCTGGCAGATGGTGCCTATATGACCTCGATGGAGTAATTTACTCAGTCACCCTAGAGAGGTAACGGGCTATCAACCAGGATCTAAATTATGTCCTTAATTCTCAAATTTAACCCCTGGTTTGAGAGTTACTAAACTGCTCTTAAGATAGAAAATTAACCATGAGACTGGTTTAAATTAGCAGATGTTTTCCTAATATTTTGTTCAGCTAGCTAACTGAAAGTTTTTTTGGCTTAATTTGTCTTAAATGAGAACACATTCCTTAGGGATTTAGGGAAATTATTTTATGACCTACCACTGTCTTTATACTGTCTTAGGCTAGAGAATATTTTAGAGAATCAGTCCCCAAGTTTGCAGGAGGTGATCTGGGGTCTGCTAATTAATCTTCAGAATCACTTACAAAAGAATGAAGAAATGTTTAAGACAGGGCATAAGCTGTGAGACAACACAGAAATAGTACCCTCTAAGACTTCCACCTGGCTGTTTGAAGTACTAAGTTTAAACTCCTTCTCTAGTTTTTTCTGGGAACTCTAAATAGGCAAACCAGAGTAACTGTAAAATATTTTTGCATGAGCCAAGGTCAATAGAACAAACTCCTGAAGACTAAAGAAAGTACAATGATACAAAAGAAAAAGTAGCAACGCAAAGAGTACAAGGCAAAGGAAAAAAAATGTGGATGCATTTATTGGTTAATAACTACAAAAGAATCAGAGACAAAAGCTAAAGGAAATGTGGATATAAATGGTATAAACTTTTACATTTAGGTAAATGGGACCAATGTTTCTCTAGTAAATATGCCTTTTCTGCATGGTAACCCCAACATTTTCTGTACCCAATTTTGCTGGTATTAGGACCCACAATGCCACGATGCATGTATTCTGGTTCAATAATGGGATTGGTAAAATTGGTTTCACTTAGTTCGTTATTTTACTGTCCTACAACACCATTGAAAATGGTGCAGAACATTCACCCATAGAGTGGTAGTTAAAAACAGATGTGGACTGCAGTGTGTATTTACACCACCAATTTATATCACAGCAATATATGCCTGCCATGAGCTGTGCTGTGCTCTGGCTAGGCTGCAATGTAATGTACCAAGAACATTTTTTCTTTACCAGGTAGGAAAAGTCTACTTTCATATATTCACAAGTCACCCGTAAAGTGTGCCTTGTAAGCCCACAGGGCAAGCTGGTAATATAAAAATAGAGCACAGTATATATCTAGGTTAGTGTGCTCTCACAATAAAATGAAATACAACTAGGCCTGGGCATGAAATTCCGTTCTGCTCGCGGAGTTTTTCCCACTCTGCGCTCTGTGTAGCTACGCGTAGCGGAGTGCTTTCCTCGCTCGCACTCACCAGTGTTAAGTTGCCGAACGCAAGCAAGGAAATTCTTGCTCCAGACCACCTCCTGGCGAGATTTCTCAACGCGGGCGGCCGCAGATGGCCGCTACCACTCGCATTGAGAAACCTTCCATTCGCATTGAGGAAGCTGCCGCTCGAGTAGAATATCTACTAGAGTGGCAGAACGAAGCAGCGCCCTCTTGCGCTGCACATGGAGCAGTTTGTGCTGACTTTCCAGCGTGGGACAAATATCCAGCACTAAAAATCAGTGTGAACGACACAATCTAATGTACTCCGCCACTTGTGGAGCTTCGCAAGGCACAGCTGAGTTTTTGGGTCTCTTAGTGGAGTGCCACATAGCGGAACTCCGCAAACTCCGCCCAGGCCTAATACAACCCAAAAACTATTGTACTATGTAGGCTTTGCTAAACCTTTCCTTGAATAGGCGTAGATTTAAATTAAATCTTTATTTCCTCTCTAGCTGGGAAATTTCTAGGAACATGACTCAACATTATTTCCTACTTAATTATTATAAATAAGTATCTTTATAGAAATGCATTTTAGGCAACCAGAGCTGGCTTAACCCCTACGATGCTCATGACGGAATGGTTCCGTCATGAGCATCGGTGCCCCTGTGCTCATGACGGAACCATTCTGTCATGAGGCCAGGGGCACAAAATCCCTCTGCTGCAGACAGCAGAGGGATTTCTATTTCTCCCCTGAGACCTTGGGAGCTGGGGAAGAGCTGGGGAAGAGCTTCCCCAGCTCCCAAGGCCCCCTCCCTGGTTTCTGTGCCATGACAATCAGCGCGCACGTCGCGCTGTTGTCATTGCACAGAAACTGAAACTGAAATGAGCCTTTAGGCTCATTTCAGTTTCACTTTCTAAGTGCTCAGGGGGCTATCTCAGCCCCCCCGGGCACGTAGAAAGACGGGAGAGGTATCATTGGAAAGGGGAGAATCTCCCTTTCCAATAGTACTCCTCCCCAGTGGATCCCTGCTTGGGGATCGCCCCAGGAGGGCGATCCCCAAGCAGAGATCCACCCACTAGACACCAGGGAGGGGAGCGGCCCCTTGGGCAAGGGCCTTCGCTCCCCCCATAAAGAAATGGGCGCAATTCAGTCTTTCTGGGGGCAGTAGCCCCCAATCTGCCCCCCCGGGGGGCACAAAGCCCACTAAACGCCAAGGATTTTTTTTGGTGCATTTTTTTTAGGGTGGGGGCTGCCCGAAATGGTCACGCCAATGCCCCCACCCCCCGCCACCATTACAGCCTTTCTGCCCCCCCCCCGGAGGGGCAGAAAGCCCACTTGACGCCAGGGATTTTTTTTCACGCAATTTGTTTTAGGGTGGGGGCTGCCCGAAACGGGCCCGCCAATGCCCCCACCCCCCACCACCATTACAGCCTTTCTGCCCCCCTGGGGGGCAGATGGGGGCAGCAGCCCCCAATTTGCCCCCCTCGGGGGGGCAAAAAGCCCACTAGACGCCAGGGATATTTTGGGGCAAATCTGAATTAGGGTGGGGGCTGCCCAAAATGGGCATGACAATGCCCCCACCCCTCCCCCACAAAAATTACAGCTTTTCTGCCCCCCCTGGGGGGCAGATGGGGGCAAAAAGCCCAGTAGACGCCAGGGATTTTTGGGGCAAATTTTAATTAGGGTGGGGGCATTGGCATGCCCGTTTTGGGCAGCCCCCACCCTAATTAAAATTTGCCCAAAAAACTCCCTGGCGTCTAGTGGACTTTCAGCCCCCCCTGGGGGGCAGATGGGGGCATTAGCCCCCAATCTGCCCCGCCGGGGGGGGGCAAAAAGCCCACAAGACGCCAGGTTTTTTTTGGGGGCAAATTTGAATTAGGGTGGGGCTACCCAAATGGGCATGCCCATGCCCCCACCCCCTCCCCCACAAAAATTACAGCTTTCCTGCCCCCCCTGGGGGTAGATGGGGCAGTAGCCCCCAATCTGCCCCCCAGGGGGGCAAAAAGCCCACTAGACGCCACGGATTTTTGGGGGGAAATTTTTATTAGGGTGAGGGCATTGGCATGCCCGTTTTTGGCAACCCCCACCCTAATTAAAATTTGCTAAAAAAAATCCCTGGTGTCTAGTAGGCTTCCTTCCCCCCCCGGGGGGGCAGATGGGGGCATTAGCCCCCAATCTGCACCCCCAGGGGTGGCAAAAAGCCCACTAGTTGCCAGGGATTTTTTTGGGGCAAATTTGAATTAGGGTGGGGGCTGCCCAAAACGGGCATGCCCATGCCCCCACCCCCTCCCCCGCAAAAAATTACAGCCTTTCTGCCCCCCCTGGGGGGCAGATGGGGGCATTAGCCCCCAATCTGCCCCGCCGGGGGGGAAAAAAGCCCACTAGACGCCAGGGATTTTTTGGGGGCAAATTTGAATTAGGGTGGGGCTGCCCAAAACGGGCATGCCCATGCCCCCACCCCCTACCCCGCAAAAATTACAGCATTCCTGCCCCCCCTGGGGGGCAGATGGGGCAGTAGCCCCCAATCTGCCCCCCCGGGGGGCCAAAAGCCCACTAGATGCCAGGGATTTTTTGGGGCAAATTTATATTAGGGTGGGGGCATTGGTATGCCCGTTTTTGGCAACCCCCACCCTAATTAAAATGTGCTCAAAAAATCCCTGGCGTCTAGTAGGCTTTCTGCCCCCCCTGGGGGGCAGATGGGGGCATTAGCCCCCAATCTGCACCCCCGGGAGGGCAAAAAGCCCACTAGTCGCTAGGGATTTTTTTGGGGCAAATTTGAATTAGGGTGGGGGCTGCCCAAAATGGGCATGTCCATGCCCCCACCCCTCCCCGTAAAAATTACAGCCTTTCTGCCCCCTGGGGTGCAGATGGGGGCATTAGCCCCCAATCTTCCCCCGAGGGCAAAAGCCCAGTAGATGCCAGGGATTTTTTGGTCAAATTTTAATTAGGGTGGGGGCATTGGCATGCTCGTTTTGGGCAGCCCCACCCTAAATAAATTTGCCCAAAACTCCCTTGCGTCTAGTGGACTTTCAGCCCCCGAGGGCAGAAGCCCACTAGATGCCAGGGATTTTTGGGGGCAAATTTGAATTAGGGTGGGGCTGCCCAAAGCGGGCATGCCCATGCCCCCACCCCTCCCCCGCAAAAATTACAGCCTTCCTGCCCCCTGAGGGGCAGATGGGGCAGTAGCCCCCAATCTGCCCCCGGGAGGCAAAAGCCCATTAGACGCCAGGGATTTTTGGGGCAAGTTTTTATTAGGGTGGGGGCATTGGCATGCCTGTTTTTGGCAACCCCCACCCTAATTATAATTTGCTCAAAAAAATCCCTGGCATCTAGTAGGCTCATGGGGGCATTAGCCCCCAATCTGCACCCCCGGGGGGGCAAAAAGCCACTAGTCGCCAGGGATTTTTTGGGGGCAAATTTGAATTAGGGTGGGGGTTACCCAAAACGGGCATGCCCATGCCCCCACCCCCTCCGCCACAAAAATTACAGCCTTCCTGCCCCCCCCCTGGGGAGCAGATGGGGCAGTAGCCCCGAATCTGCCCCCCGGGGGGGGGGCAAAAAGCCCACTAGACACCAGGTATTTTTTTGGGCAAATTTTAATTACGGTGGGGGCTGCCCAAAACAGGCATGCCAATGCCCCCACACCCCACCCGCAACAATTACAGCCTTTCTGCCCCCACTGGGGGGAAGATGGGGCAGTAGCCCCCAATCTGCCCCCCCAGGGGGGCAAAAAGCCCACTAGACGCCAACGATTACGCTGGCTTTTTTATGTGTGTGGGTGGGGGCTGCCCAGAATGGGCATAACAATGCCCCTACCCCTCAAAAAAATAGCCACAGTGTTTCTGCCCCCCTTGGGGGCATATCGGGGCAACCCCACCCCCCGATATCCCCCCCAGAAAGCCGACGGCACGGATTTGTTTTTAGCATTATGTCTACCTGTGGATTTTGGGCCCTAGTGCAGCCGGCACATAGGGAAACCTAGCAAACCTGTACATTTTTGAAAACTAGACACCCAGGGGAATCCAGGATGGGGTGACTTGACTGGCTCTCACCAGGTTCTGTTACCCAAAATCCCTTGCAAACCTCAAAATGTGTATTAAAAAAACACATTTTCCTCACATTTCTGTGGTGGAAAGTTCTGGAATCTGTGTGGATCCACAAAATTCCACTCACCCCGCATTCCCCAAAGTCTTCCGAGAAAAATGGTACCTCACTTGTGTTTATTTTATTTATTTTATTTTTTTAACTTATAATGCGCAACAGCTACCCCAAAAATTTTGCTGAAAAAAATCACTTTTTTCACACATTTGTGTGTGGGAAAGTTGTGGCATCACCAGGCAGACACAAATTTCCTACCAGCCAGCATTTCCCCAGGTCTCCCGATAAAAATGGTGCCTCACTCGGGTGAGAGGCCCAAGTACCCGCGACAGGCAAGGGCCCAAAACGTATTGAGGCGACATCAAAATTGCCTATCACAAAATGTTTTGGGCCCTTGCCTGAAGTGGGTACTTGGGCCTCCCACCCGAGTGAGGCACCATTTTTATCGGGAGACCTGGGGGAACGCTTGGTGGTAGGAAATTTGTGTCAGCCCGGTGATGCCACAACTTTCCCACACAAAAATGTGTGAAAAAAGTGATTTTTTCATCAACATTTCAGGTTTGCAGGGGATTCTGGGTAAGAAAACGTTGGGGGATCCACACAAGCCATACCTCCCTGGATTCCTCTGGGTGTCTAGTTTTCAGAAATGTGTGGGTTTGGTAGGTTTCCCTAGGTGGCCGCCGAACCCCGGGCCAAAAGGTCATGGGACCCCCCTTGCAAAACCAGGTCGTTTTGTGATAGGCAATTTTGATGTTGCCTCAATACGTTTTGGGCCCTTGCCTGTCGCGGGTACTTGGGCCTCCCACCCAAGTGAGGCACCATTTTTATCGGGAGACCTGGGGAAATGCTGGCTGGTAGGAAATTTGTGTCAGCCCGGTGATGCCACAACTTTCCCACACACAAATGTGTGAAAAAAGTGATTTTTCCAGCAAAAGTTCAGGTTTGCAGGGGATTCTGGGTAAGAAAACGTTGGGGGATCCATGCAAGCCATACCTCCCTGGAATTCCCAGGGTGTCTAGTTTTCTGAAATGTGTGGGTTTGGTAGATTTACCTAGGTGGCCGCTGAGCCCCGGGCCAAAAAGTCATGGGACCCCCCTTGCAAAACCAGGTCGTTTTGTGATAGGCAATTTTGATGTCGCCTCAATACGTTTTGGGCCCTTGCCTGTCGCGGGTACTTAGGCCTCCCACCCGAGTGAGGCACCATTTTTATCGGGAGACCTGGGCAAACGCTGGGTGGTAGGAAATTTGTGTCAGGCCGGTGATGCCACAACTTTCCCACACACAAATGTGTGAAAAAAGTGATTTTTTCAGCACAATTTCATGTTTGTAGGGGATTGGGGGTAAGAAAACGTTGGGGGATCCACGCAAGCCATACCTCCCTGGAATCCCCCGGGTGTCTAGATTTCAGAAATGTGTGGGCTTGGTAGGTTTCCCTAGGTGGCCGCCGAGCCCCGGGCCAAAAAGTCATGGGACCCCCCTTGCAAAACCAGGTCGTTTTGTGATAGGCAATTTTGATGTCGCCTCAATACGTTTTGGGCCCTTGCCTGTCGCGGGTACTTGGGCCTCCCACCAGAGTGAGGCACCATTTTTATCGGGAGACCTGGGGGAACGCTGGGTGGTAGGAAATTTGTGTCAGCCCGGTGATGCCACAACTTTCCCACACACAAATGTGAGAAAAAAGTGATTTTTTCAGCAAAATTTCAGGTTTGCAGGGGATTCTGGGTAAGAAAACGTTGGGGGATCCACGCAAGACATACCTCACTGGAATCCCCCGGCTGTCTACTTTTCAGAAATGTGTGGGTTTGGTAGGTTTCCCTAGGTGCCGGCAGAGCTAGGGTTCAAAAACTACAGCTAGGCACTTGCAAAAAAAGGGTAATTTTTCACTGTGAAAATGTGGTGTGTCCACGTTGCGTTTTGCGCTGTTTCCTATCGCGGGCACTAGGCCTACCCACACAAGTGAGGTACCATTTTTCTCGGAAGACTTTGGGGAACGCGGGGTGGGTGGAATTTTGTGGATCCACGCAGATTCCAGAACTTTCCACCACAGAAAAGTGAGGAAAATGTGGTTTTTTTGACAAGTTTTTAGGTTTGCAAGGGATTCTGGGTAACAGAACCTGGAGAGAGCCAGTCAAGTCACCCCATCCTGGATTCCCCTGGGTGTCTAGTTTTCAAAAATGTATAGGTTTGCTAGGTTTCCCTAGGTGCCGGCAGAGCTAGGGTTCACAAACTACAGCTAGGCACTTTGCAAAAAAAGGGTCATTTTTCACTGTGAAAATGTGGTGTGTCCACGTTGCGTTTTGCTCTGTTTCCTGTCGCGGGCACTAGGCCTACCCACACAAGTGAGGTACCATTTTTCTCAGCAGACTTTGAGGAATGCGGCGTGGGTGGAATTTTGTGGATCTACGCAGATTCCAGAACTTTCTACCACAGAAAAGTGAGGAAAATGTGTTTTTTTTGACAATTTTTAAGGTTTGCAAGGGTTTCTGGGTACCAGAACCTGGTGAGAGCCAGTCAAGTCACCACATCCTGGATTCCCCTGGGTGTCTAGTTTTCAAAAATGTATAGGTTTGCTAGGTTTCCCTAGGTGCCGGCAGAGCTAGGGTTCAAAAACTACAGCTAGGCACTTTGCAAGAAAAGGGTCATTTTTCACAGTGAAAATGTGGTGTGTCCACGTTGCGTTTTGCGCTGTTTCCTGTCGCGGGCACTAGGCCTACCCACACAAGTGAGGTACCATTTTTCTCGGAAGACTTTGGGGAACGCGGGGTGGGTGGAATTTTGTGGATCCACGCAGATTCCAGAACTTTCCACCACAGAAAAGTGAGGAAAATGTGGGTTTTTTGACAATTTGTTAGGTTTGCAAGGGATTCTGGGTACCAGAACCTGGTGAGAGCCAGTCAAGTCACCCCATCCTGGATTCCCCTGGGTGTCTACTGTTCAAAAATGTATAGGTTTGCTAGGTTTCCCTAGGTGCCGGCAGAGCTAGGGTTCAAAAACTACAGCTAGGCACTTTGCAAAAAAGGGTCATTTTTCACTGTGAAAATGTGGTGTGTCCACGTTGCGTTTTGCGCTGTTTACTGTTGAGGGCACTAGGCCTACCCACACAAGTGAGGTACCATTTTTTGGAATACTTTGGGGAACGCGGGTGGTTGAAATTTTGTGGATCCACGCAGATTCCAGAACTTTCCACCACAGAAAAGTGAGGAAAATGTGGTTTTTTTGACAATTCTTTAGGTTTGCAAGGGATTCTGGGTACCAGAACCTGGTGAGAGCCAGTCAAGTCACCCCATCCTGGATTCCCCTGGGTGTCTAGTTTTCAAAAATGTATAGGTTTGCTAGGTTTCCCTTGGTGCCGGCAGAGCTAGGGTTCAAAAACTATAGCTAGGCACTTTGCAAAAAAAGGGTCATTTTTCACTGTGAAAATGTGGTGTGTCCACGTTGCGTTTTGGGCTGGTTCCTGTCACGGGCACTAGGCCTACTCACACAAGTGGCATACTGTTTTTCTCTAAAGACTTTGGGGAACGCGGGGTGGGTGGAATTTTGTGGATCCACGCAGATTCCAGAACTTTCCACCACAGAAAAGTGAGGAAAATGTGTTTTTTTGACAATTGTTTAGGTTTGCAAGGGATTCTGGGTACCAGAACTTGGTGAGAGCCAGTCAAGACACCCCATCCTGGACTCCCCTGGGTGTCTAGTTTTCAAAAATGTATACGTTTGCTAGGTTTCCCTAGGTGCCGGCAGAGCTAGGGTTCAAAAACTACAGCTAGGCACTTTGCAAAAAAAGGGTCATTTTTCACAGTGAAAATGTGGTGTGTCCACATTGCGTTTTGCGCTGTTTCCTGTCGAGGGCACTAGGCCTACCCACACAAGTGAGGTACCATTTTTCTCAGCAGACTTTGGGGAATGCGGGGTGGGTGGAATTTTGTGGATCTACGCAGATTCCAGAACTTTCTACCACAGAAAAGTGAGGAAAATGTGTTTTTTTTGACAATTTTTAAGGTTTGCAAGGGTTTCTGGGTACCAGAACCTGGTGAGAGCCAGTCAAGTCACCCCATCCTGGATTCCCCTGGGTGTCTAGTTTTCAAAAATGTATAGGTTTGCTAGGTTTCCCTAGGTGCCGGCAGAGCTAGGGTTCAAAAACTACAGCTAGGCACTTTGCAAAAAAAGGGTCATTTTTCACAGTGAAAATGTGGTGTGTCCACGTTGCGTTTTGCGCTGTTTCCTGTTGCGGGCACTAGGCCTACCCACACAAGTGAGGTACCATTTTTTTGGAATACTTTGGGGAACGCGGGTGGGTGGAATTTTGTGGATCCACGCAGATTCCAGAACTTTCCACCACAGAAAAGTGAGGAAAATGTGGTTTTTTGACAATTCTTTAGGTTTGCAAGGGATTCTGGGTACCAGAACCTGGTGAGAGCCAGTCAAGTCACCCCATCCTGGATTCCCCTGGGTGTCTAGTTTTCAAAAATGTATAGGTTTGCTAGGTTTCCCTTGGTGCCGGCAGAGCTAGGGTTCAAAAACTATAGCTAGGCACTTTGCAAAAAAGGGTCATTTTTCACTGTGAAAATGTGGTGTGTCCACGTTGCGTTTTGGGCTGGTTCCTGTCACGGGCACTAGGCCTACTCACACAAGTGGCATACTGTTTTTCTCTAAAGACTTTGGGAAACGCGGGGTGGGTGGAATTTTGTGGATCCACGCAGATTCCAGAACTTTCCACCACAGAAAAGTGAGGAAAATGTGTTTTTTTGACAATTGTTTAGGTTTGCAAGGGATTCTGGGTACCAGAACTTGGTGAGAGCCAGTCAAGACACCCCATCCTGGACTCCCTGGGTGTCTAGTTTTCAAAAATGTATACGTTTGCTAGGTTTCCCTAGGTGCCGGCAGAGCTAGGCTTCAAAAACTACAGCTAGGCACTTTGCAAAAAAAGGGTCATTTTTCACAGTGAAAATGTGGTGTGTCCACATTGCGTTTTGCGCTGTTTCCTGTCGAGGCCACTAGGCCTACCCACACAAGTGAGGTACCATTTTTCTCAGCAGACTTTGGGGAATGCGGGGTGGGTGGAATTTTGTGGATCTACGCAGATTCCAGAACTTTCTACCACAGAAAAGTGAGGAAAATGTGTTTTTTTTGACAATTTTTAAGGTTTGCAAGGGTTTCTGGGTACCAGAACCTGGTGAGAGCCAGTCAAGTCACCCCATCCTGGATTCCCCTGGGTGTCTAGTTTTCAAAAATGTATAGGTTTGCTAGGTTTCCCTAGGTGCCGGCAGAGCTAGGGTTCAAAAACTACAGCTAGGCACTTTGCAAAAAAAGGATCATTTTTCACAGTGAAAATGTGGTGTGTCCACGTTGCGTTTTGCGCTGTTTCCTGTCGCGGGCACTAGGCCTACCCACACAAGTGAGGTACCATTTTTCTCGGAAGACTTTGGGGAACGCGGGGTGGGTGGAATTTTGAGGATCCACGCAGATTCCAGAACTTTCCACCACAGAAAAGTGAGGAAAATGTGGGTTTTTTGACAATTTGTTAGGTTTGCAAGGGATTCTGGGTACCAGAACCTGGTGAGAGCCAGTCAAGTCACCCCATCCTGGATTCCCCTGGGTGTCTACTGTTCAAAAATGTATAGGTTTGCTAGGTTTCCCTAGGTGCCGGCAGAGCTAGGGTTCAAAAACTACAGCTAGGCACTTTGCAAAAAAAGGGTCATTTTTCACTGTGAAAATGTGGTGTGTCCACGTTGCGTTTTGCGCTGTTTCCTGTTGCGGGCACTAGGCCTACCCACACAAGTGAGGTACCATTTTTCTCGGAAGACTTTGGGGAACGCGGGGTGGGTGGAATTTTGTGGATCCACGCAGATTCCAGAACTTTCCACCACAGAAAAGTGAGGAAAATGTGGTTTTTTGACAAGTTTTTAGGTTTGCAAGGGATTCTGGGTAACAGAACCTGGAGAGAGCCAGTCAAGTCACCCCATCCTGGATTCCCTGGGTGTCTAGTTTTCAAAAATGTATAGGTTTGCTAGGTTTCCCTAGGTGCCGGCAGAGCTAGGGTTCACAAACTACAGCTAGGCACTTTGCAAAAAAGGGTCATTTTTCACTGTGAAAATGTGGTGTGTCCACGTTGCGTTTTGCTCTGTTTCCTGTCGCGGGCACTAGGCCTACCCACACAAGTGAGGTACCATTTTTCTCAGCAGACTTTGAGGAATGCGGCGTGGGTGGAATTTTGTGGATCTACGCAGATTCCAGAACTTTCTACCACAGAAAAGTGAGGAAAATGTGTTTTTTGGACAATTTTTAAGGTTTGCAAGGGTTTCTGGGTACCAGAACCTGGTGAGAGCCAGTCAAGTCACCACATCCTGGATTCCCCTGGGTGTCTAGTTTTCAAAAATGTATAGGTTTGCTAGGTTTCCCTAGGTGCCGGCAGAGCTAGGGTTCAAAAACTACAGCTAGGCACTTTGCAAGAAAAGGGTCATTTTTCACAGTGAAAATGTGGTGTGTCCACGTTGCTTTTTGCGCTGTTTCCTGTCGCGGGCACTAGGCCTACCCACACAAGTGAGGTACCATTTTTCTCGGAAGACTTTGGGGAACGCGGGGTGGGTGGAATTTTGTGGATCCACGCAGATTCCAGAACTTTCCACCACAGAAAAGTGAGGAAAATGTGGGTTTTTGACAATTTGTTAGGTTTGCAAGGGATTCTGGGTACCAGAACCTGGTGAGAGCCAGTCAAGTCACCCCATCCTGGATTCCCCTGGGTGTCTACTGTTCAAAAATGTATAGGTTTGCTAGGTTTCCCTAGGTGCCGGCAGAGCTAGGGTTCAAAAACTACAGCTAGGCACTTTGCAAAAAAAGGGTCATTTTTCACTGTGAAAATGTGGTGTGTCCACGTTGCGTTTTGCGCTGTTTACTGTTGAGGGCACTAGGCCTACCCACACAAGTGAGGTACCATTTTTTTGGAATACTTTGGGGAACGCGGGTGGTTGAAATTTTGTGGATCCACGCAGATTCCAGAACTTTCCACCACAGAAAAGTGAGGAAAATGTGGTTTTTTTGACAATTCTTTAGGTTTGCAAGGGATTCTGGGTACCAGAACCTGGTGAGAGCCAGTCAAGTCACCCCATCCTGGATTCCCCTGGGTGTCTAGTTTTCAAAAATGTATAGGTTTGCTAGGTTTCCTTGGTGCCGGCAGAGCTAGGGTTCAAAAACTATAGCTAGGCACTTTGCAAAAAAGGGTCATTTTTCACTGTGAAAATGTGGTGTGTCCACGTTGCGTTTTGGGCTGGTTCCTGTCACGGGCACTAGGCCTACTCACACAAGTGGCATACTGTTTTTCTCTAAAGACTTTGGGGAACGCGGGGTGGGTGGAATTTTGTGGATCCACGCAGATTCCAGAACTTTCCACCACAGAAAAGTGAGGAAAATATGTTTTTTTGACAATTGTTTAGGTTTGCAAGGGATTCTGGGTACCAGAACTTGGTGAGAGCCAGTCAAGACACCCCATCCTGGACTCCCCTGGGTGTCTAGTTTTCAAAAATGTATACGTTTGCTAGGTTTCCCTAGGTGCCGGCAGAGCTAGGGTTCAAAAACTACAGCTAGGCACTTTGCAAAAAGGGTCATTTTTCACAGTGAAAATGTGGTGTGTCCACATTGCGTTTTGCGCTGTTTCCTGTCGAGGGCACTAGGCCTACCCACACAAGTGAGGTACCATTTTTCTCAGCAGACTTTGGGGAATGCGGGGTGGGTGGAATTTTGTGGATCTACGCAGATTCCAGAACTTTCTACCACAGAAAAGTGAGGAAAATGTGTTTTTTGACAATTTTTAAGGTTTGCAAGGGTTTCTGGGTACCAGAACCTGGTGAGAGCCAGTCAAGTCACCCCATCCTGGATTCCCCTGGGTGTCTAGTTTTCAAAAATGTATAGGTTTGCTAGGTTTCCCTAGGTGCCGGCAGAGCTAGGGTTCAAAAACTACAGCTAGGCACTTTGCAAAAAAGGGTCATTTTTCACAGTGAAAATGTGGTGTGTCCACGTTGCGTTTTGCGCTGTTTCCTGTCGTGGGCACTAGGCCTACCCACACAAGTGAGGTACCATTTTTCTCGGAAGACTTTGGGGAACGCGGGGTGGGTGGAATTTTGTGGATCCACGCAGATTCCAGAACTTTCCACCACAGAAAAGTGAGGAAAATGTGGGTTTTTGACAATTTGTTAGGTTTGCAAGGGATTCTGGGTACCAGAACCTGGTGAGAGCCAGTCAAGTCACCCCATCCTGGATTCCCCTGGGTGTCTACTGTTCAAAAATGTATAGGTTTGCTAGGTTTCCCTAGGTGCCGGCAGAGCTAGGGTTCAAAAACTACAGCTAGGCACTTTGCAAAAAAGGGTCATTTTTCACTGTGAAAATGTGGTGTGTCCACGTTGCGTTTTGCGCTGTTTCCTGTTGCGGGCACTAGGCCTACCCACACAAGTGAGGTACCATTTTTTGGAATACTTTGGGGAACGCGGGTGGGTGGAATTTTGTGGATCCACGCAGATTCCAGAACTTTCCACCACAGAAAAGTGAGGAAAATGTGTTTTTTTTGACAATTCTTTAGGTTTGCAAGGGATTCTGGGTACCAGAACCTGGTGAGAGCCAGTCAAGTCACCCCATCCTGGATTCCCCTGGGTGTCTAGTTTTCAAAAATGTATAGGTTTGCTAGGTTTCCCTTGGTGCCGGCAGAGCTAGGGTTCAAAAACTATAGCTAGGCACTTTGCAAAAAAGGGTCATTTTTCACTGTGAAAATGTGGTGTGTCCACGTTGCGTTTTGGGCTGGTTCCTGTCACGGGCACTAGGCCTACTCACACAAGTGGCATACTGTTTTTCTCTAAAGACTTTGGGGAACGCGGGGTGGGTGGAATTTTGTGGATCCACGCAGATTCCAGAACTTTCCACCACAGAAAAGTGAGGAAAATGTGTTTTTTGACAATTGTTTAGGTTTGCAAGGGATTCTGGGTACCAGAACTTGGTGAGAGCCAGTCAAGACACCCCATCCTGGACTCCCCTGGGTGTCTAGTTTTCAAAAATGTATACGTTTGCTAGGTTTCCCTAGGTGCCGGCAGAGCTAGGCTTCAAAAACTACAGCTAGGCACTTTGCAAAAAAAGGGTCATTTTTCACAGTGAAAATGTGGTGTGTCCACATTGCGTTTTGCGCTGTTTCCTGTCGAGGCCACTAGGCCTACCCACACAAGTGAGGTACCATTTTTCTCAGCAGACTTTGGGGAATGCGGGGTGGGTGGAATTTTGTGGATCTACGCAGATTCCAGAACTTTCTACCACAGAAAAGTGAGGAAAATGTGTTTTTTGACAATTTTTAAGGTTTGCAAGGGTTTCTGGGTACCAGAACCTGGTGAGAACCAGTCAAGTCACCCCATCCTGGATTCCCCTGGGTGTCTAGTTTTCAAAAATGTATAGGTTTGCTAGGTTTCCCTAGGTGCTGGCAGAGCTAGGGTTCAAAAACTACAGCTAGGCACTTTGCAAAAAAAGGATCATTTTTCACAGTGAAAATGTGGTGTGTCCACGTTGCGTTTTGCGCTGTTTCCTGTCGCGGGCACTAGGCCTACCCACACAAGTGAGGTACCATTTTTCTCGGAAGACTTTGGGGAACGCGGGGTGGGTGGAATTTTGAGGATCCACGCAGATTCCAGAACTTTCCACCACAGAAAAGTGAGGAAAATGTGGGTTTTTGACAATTTGTTAGGTTTGCAAGGGATTCTGGGTACCAGAACCTGGTGAGAGCCAGTCAAGTCACCCCATCCTGGATTCCCCTGGGTGTCTACTGTTCAAAAATGTATAGGTTTGCTAGGTTTCCCTAGGTGCCGGCAGAGCTAGGGTTCAAAAACTACAGCTAGGCACTTTGCAAAAAGGGTCATTTTTCACTGTGAAAATGTGGTGTGTCCACGTTGCGTTTTGCGCTGTTTCCTGTTGCGGGCACTAGGCCTACCCACACAAGTGAGGTACCATTTTTTTGGAATACTTTGGGGAACGCGGGTGGGTGGAATTTTGTGGATCCACGCAGATTCCAGAACTTTCCACCACAGAAAAGTGAGGAAAATGTGTTTTTTTGACAATTCTTTAGGTTTGCAAGGGATTCTGGGTACCAGAACCTGGTGAGAGCCAGTCAAGTCACCCCATCCTGGATTCCCTGGGTGTCTAGTTTTCAAAAATGTATAGGTTTGCTAGGTTTCCCTTGGTGCCGGCAGAGCTAGGGTTCAAAAACTATAGCTAGGCACTTTGCAAAAAAGGGTCATTTTTCACTGTGAAAATGTGGTGTGTCCACGTTGCGTTTTGGGCTGGTTCCTGTCACGGGCACTAGGCCTACTCACACAAGTGGCATACTGTTTTTCTCTAAAGACTTTGGGGAACGCGGGGTGGGTGGAATTTTGTGGATCCACGCAGATTCCAGAACTTTCCACCACAGAAAAGTGAGGAAAATGTGTTTTTTTGACAATTGTTTAGGTTTGCAAGGGATTCTGGGTACCAGAACTTGGTGAGAGCCAGTCAAGACACCCCATCCTGGACTCCCCTGGGTGTCTAGTTTTCAAAAATGTATACGTTTGCTAGGTTTCCCTAGGTGCCGGCAGAGCTAGGCTTCAAAAACTACAGCTAGGCACTTTGCAAAAAAGGGTCATTTTTCACAGTGAAAATGTGGTGTGTCCACATTGCGTTTTGCGCTGTTTCCTGTCGAGGCCACTAGGCCTACCCACACAAGTGAGGTACCATTTTTCTCAGCAGACTTTGGGGAATGCGGGGTGGGTGGAATTTTGTGGATCTACGCAGATTCCAGAACTTTCTACCACAGAAAAGTGAGGAAAATGTGTTTTTTTGACAATTTTTAAGGTTTGCAAGGGTTTCTGGGTACCAGAACCTGGTGAGAGCCAGTCAAGTCACCCCATCCTGGATTCCCCTGGGTGTCTAGTTTTCAAAAATGTATAGGTTTGCTAGGTTTCCCTAGGTGCCGGCAGAGCTAGGGTTCAAAAACTACAGCTAGGCACTTTGCAAAAAGGATCATTTTTCACAGTGAAAATGTGGTGTGTCCACGTTGCGTTTTGCGCTGTTTCCTGTCGCGGGCACTAGGCCTACCCACACAAGTGAGGTACCATTTTTCTCGGAAGACTTTGGGGAACGCGGGGTGGGTGGAATTTTGAGGATCCACGCAGATTCCAGAACTTTCCACCACAGAAAAGTGAGGAAAATGTGGGTTTTTTGACAATTTGTTAGGTTTGCAAGGGATTCTGGGTACCAGAACCTGGTGAGAGCCAGTCAAGTCACCCCATCCTGGATTCCCCTGGGTGTCTACTGTTCAAAAATGTATAGGTTTGCTAGGTTTCCCTAGGTGCCGGCAGAGCTAGGGTTCAAAAACTACAGCTAGGCACTTTGCAAAAAAAGGGTCATTTTTCACTGTGAAAATGTGGTGTGTCCACGTTGCGTTTTGCGCTGTTTCCTGTTGCGGGCACTAGGCCTACCCACACAAGTGAGGTACCATTTTTTTGGAATACTTTGGGGAACGCGGGTGGGTGGAATTTTGTGGATCCACGCAGATTCCAGAACTTTCCACCACAGAAAAGTGAGGAAAATGTGGTTTTTTGACAATTCTTTAGGTTTGCAAGGGATTCTGGGTACCAGAACCTGGTGAGAGCCAGTCAAGTCACCCCATCCTGGATTCCCCTGGGTGTCTAGTTTTCAAAAATGTATAGGTTTGCTAGGTTTCCCTTGGTGCCGGCAGAGCTAGGGTTCAAAAACTATAGCTAGGCACTTTGCAAAAAAGGGTCATTTTTCACTGTGAAAATGTGGTGTGTCCACGTTGCGTTTTGGGCTGGTTCCTGTCACGGGCACTAGGCCTACTCACACAAGTGGCATACTGTTTTTCTCTAAAGACTTTGGGGAACGCGGGGTGGGTGGAATTTTGTGGATCCACGCAGATTCCAGAACTTTCCACCACAGAAAAGTGAGGAAAATGTGTTTTTTGACAATTGTTTAGGTTTGCAAGGGATTCTGGGTACCAGAACTTGGTGAGAGCCAGTCAAGACACCCCATCCTGGACTCCCTGGGTGTCTAGTTTTCAAAAATGTATACGTTTGCTAGGTTTCCCTAGGTGCCGGCAGAGCTAGGGTTCAAAAACTACAGCTAGGCACTTTGCAAAAAAAGGGTCATTTTTCACAGTGAAAATGTGGTGTGTCCACATTGCGTTTTGCGCTGTTTCCTGTCGAGGGCACTAGGCCTACCCACACAAGTGAGGTACCATTTTTCTCGGAAGACTTTGGGAAACGCGGGGTGGGTGGAATTTTGTGGATCCACGCAGATTCCAGAACTTTCCACCACAGAAAAGTGAGGAAAATGTGGGTTTTTTGACAATTCTTTAGGTTTGCAAGGGATTCTGGGTACCAGAACCTGGTGAGAGCCAGTTAAGTCACCCCATCCTGGATTCCCCTGGGTGTCTAGTTTTCAAAAATGTATAGGTTTGCTAGGTTTCCCTAGGTGCCGGCAGAGCTAGGGTTAAAAAACTATAGCTAGGCACTTTGCAAAAAAAGGGTCATTTTTCACTGTGAAAATGTGGTGTGTCCACGTTGCGTTTTGGGCCGTTTCTTGTTGCGGGCACTAGGCCTACCCACACAAGTGAGGTACCATTTTTATCGGGAGACTTAGTGTAACACAAAATTGTAGAGCAACTGTTATTATCTATTGACTTTCGATGCATTTCTGCCTTCCAAATGAAAGACAATGTGTAAAAAGAAGTCATTTTGAAAAATGACCTATAATTCTCATGCTAGTATGGGTACTCCCAATTTCGGAAATGTGCAAATATCTACTGTTTCTAAACTCTATATTTTGTTCCCATTTCAGAAATACATAGGTGTCTTTCATGCCGATTTTTCCATGTATACATTTTCCCAGAATAATTGCTATATACCCGGGGCATAATAAAAAACCATTGCAAGACGCTGCTCAGTTATTGGCTCTGGGTTCGTCGGGTTCTTGGTGAACCTACAAGTCCTATATATCACCACAACCAGAAAGATCCAGCAGATGTAATGGTATATTGCTTTCAAATAGCTGTCATAATTAGAAGAAGTTACAGGTGAAAACGTTCACAAATGGCTGTTTTTTTCAACTAATTTTCAATTTTTCCTATATTTAACTGTTTGTTTCTATAAAGAAAACTTGAAGGATCGACACAAATGACCCCTTGCTGAATTCAGAATTTTGTCTACTTTTCAGAAATGTATGGCTTTCCAGGAACCATTATTGCTTTCATACCCATTTCTACCATTAACTGGGAGGAGGTTGAAAGCACAAAAAATTGCAAAAATAGGCTATGTCCCAGAAAAATGCCAAAACTGTGTACAAAATTTTGGTTTTCTGACAAAAGTCTGCTTGTCCCTGAAAGCTGGGAAGATGGTGATTTCAGCACCACAACCCCTTTTTTGATGCCATGTGCAGGGAAAAAACCAGATGCTTTCATCTGTAGCACTTTTTTCGCATTTTTCCCCCCAAAAAACAAAATTTAGCTGTATTTTGGCTAATTTCTGGGTCCCCTCCAGGGGAATCCACAAACCCTGGGTACCTTTAGAATCCCCATGATGTTGGAAAAAAAGGACGCAAATTTGGCATGGATACCTTATGTGGTCAAAACGTTACAGGGGCCTAAGCGCAAACTACCCCAAATAGCCAAAAAAAGTCTTAGCACAGGAGGGGAAAAGGCCTAGCAGCGAAGGGGTTAAACTCAGGACTCTACTCATTGCACCCCCAGAGCTGGAAAACTTCCTTGGCTGGGGGAATTAATAACTCTGGCTCAGAGATCAATAACCTGCCTCTGAACCCAGGAAGAGCAGATGGATGTTAACTGCTGACCAATTAGCAAGGCTTAGCTGCCTGGGAGTAGGCAGCAGAAACAAGCCCCTTAGCATGACTTCTTTTGATTTGGAGATGCAAAGGGGGGCTTCTTCTATTCATTCCCAGGACCCTTCTACAAGCCAGGCTCCAGTGAAATACGAGAAAGAACGAGTTTCGACCCAGGGTCTTGAGAGGAGAGCTTATCCAAATAGGGGAGTGGTTAAGGAACTAAAGAGAGGCCTGAAAGGTAGTCAAAATGTTATGCCATTCTAAAACTGGGCCTGGATAATTTTAGAGTAAGGCAAAAATGAAGTGCTACAAGCAAAAGTGGGGAGACAGCGGGAAAAATGACCTGGGTGGCAGAATTTTTCCTATCTCCGGCCAGTGCACAGGATAAATCTAACACCTCAACCACAAAACTTTCCAACTGGTGTGCAAATCCTTGTCAAGGCTCCAAGAACTCTGGGGTTACAAAAAGCTGGTGTTAGGTTCCTTTGTGTGTGCTGGTGGCAAGACCTTTGAAGTGCAAGAGAGGCACGGCCCAGCACTGCAACAAGGTTTCCTGGAGGGATGGCCCATCCTGCCCACATCTAGTCCCCTTTATGTCACCGTCTGCGAGGAATACAAAAACCCAAACAGTAGAGCCATTTATAGTCATGTGACCCAGGACACTGTCAGCAGGCACAAATAGTAAGGACAAGAAAATGCTGTCTTTTTGTAAATGGCATTTTCAGAATTGTGACTTTACCATTCAAGAAGATTTTAAATTACAATTCATTAGAGGCTAAACTGCATATCTCTATCTGCTCCCAATCCAAAGTTAGCAAATATTAAATGTAATGAGGTAACCGAGTGTTACATCATAACCAATGAAGGAGTGAGAAGTCTTTATAATGGGTACGCCCTCTTCTTCCCAAATGGCAATCGTAAATACACCAATAGAGGGAAGACCCAGCATTCATAAGGTGCATGTGTGCAGTGTATCTGAGATTGGTAAGTCCCGGCACCCAGGTACATTGGTGCTCTACTCACATTTCTTCAGATTTTCAGTGTTATGTGTTCATCCATTACCTCTTATAATGGCACCACCTGTGGCATGCTTCATCATTGGACCCTCACCCAAACACTGAATGCGTCTGGGTGAACTCAACGCGTTTGTAAGCGGAGTTCTTAGTGTGGTAGCAGTGAGTGAAGGCGGGGGGTGTGGGTGAATTAAAATAACCTCCTAATCCTAATTGTGGAACTTTAATAGTATAGGATTAGGGGCTAGGTTAAAAAAGTTCCAATGCTCTCAGGATCTAATGTTCCCAGGTGTCGATTTAGGTCGACATGTTTCAGCCAATGTCTTGCCCCAAAGGGTCGTTAGGCTTTCTTCAGGACCTTATATTCCCTGCGTGAAATCCAATGATACCTTTTGTGCTATCATATAGACCATACTTGACTGACCTTTTCTTTTTATGGTCATAGCTAAGTTGGCAGGTTTTTTACGGAAACTATGCCTAAAGGCACATTTTAGTGACCTAGACCATGTCGAAGACCCTTCAGACAGGGGCCTACAAAACAAATTGACCTACTATTCTCCGACACATACAACACAAGTGGAATTATTGACCTTTGAAAATGCAGTGTACATAGAAATTGAGGATATGGACCCAGAGAAAAGAAAGACCTTTCACAATCAAAGCAATCAAGAAAAGATGGCCCTCACACAACTAGAGAATGACAGTGAAATAATAATAAAATGAGCTGACAAAGGCGGAGGGGTAGTAATCCAGAGAGTCAATGCATACAGAACTGAATCCTTACGACTATTAAATGATGAACATAACTACAAAAAGATCAATGTTGACCCAACACCATCACTTAAACTAGAAATTTAAAGTATGGTAGAAGAGTCGAAAACTGAAGGTTGGATAACTAGATCAGAGTTTTTTTTTTTTAAAATACATGTCCCCAAACACCATATTTTTATACGCTGCCAAAAGTTCCTCAAAATCAAATTCCCCACTTGGGCGACCCATAGTGTCAGGTTTTAGATCCTTGTTCGAACCTTTGTCTAAGTTTTGGGATTTCTACTTGAAACCCATTTTAGGAAGGGCAGAGACTTACATAAAAGACACTAAAGACTTGCTATTGCAGATTAAAGATCTAGAATATGATTCTGATACTAACCTATAGATGGGTCTAGACGTAGAAAGTCTGTATACTAGCCTCCCACAGGAGGAAACATTAGACGTGCTAAGGAGAACTCTACAAAAAGAAGAATGGCAGTACACAACACCCAGAGCATTCATTAAGGAAAGCACTGGCTTAGCCTTGACAAAAACTTTTTTGAATTTGAAGATAGCCTATATCTGCTTTCGCTCCAAGCGTGGCTGGTCTGTACGTGCATAATTTGGAAATGGATTATATATTACATGAGAAAAATCCTTTTATGAACCAAATTTCCATATGAAAGAGATACATAAATGATATCTTTATGATATGGAAAGGAGAAAAGAGTCAGCACTGAATGTTTTGGACTGGTTAAATGGCAAGGACAGGAACCTTGAGTTCACCCACACCATGGACAAGGAGAGATTGGTGTTTTTGGATGTAACTGTCTTCAGCAAAGATGGCAAATTGCAAACCAACACTTTTCATAAACCGACAGCAAAAAATAACCTTCTTAGGTTCGATAGCTTTCACCCGAGACCATTATGAGAGAACCTCCCTTACGGTCAATTCCTCCACCTACGTCGCAATTGTAGCCAGATAAAAGATTTCAAAAATCAAGCAGAAACTCTTACAAACAAGCTAAGAGCGAGAAGTTACCTGGAGCACATAATCCAAAGGTCAAAGAAAAGAGCAAGGAACCAAAATCGGGATTCACTTTTAGAAGTCTCTTCTCGTGAGAAAGCTGACTCACCACTAGTATGTGTTACAACATACAACACAGCATCAAATCAAGTCAAAAAAATACTTCAACATAATTGGAAAATATTAAACGTAGGGAGCAGAAAATGGGACCTCCCACTGTTCTCTCACAAAAGAGCAAAGAGCTTACGGGACAGTTTGGTACATACTACATACAAGACCTAAACACCATGAAAGACAGACACAAATGTTACAATCAGTACTTGGGCTTCCTCCGGTCACAGGGCATTATCCATGTGGCCAATGTAGTGTTTGTCATCTGACATCAGCAGCCAAAATGATAGATCTAGGACTGACCAGCCCATGGGAATTGAGAAAGCCCACTAATTGTAACACAAAACAAGCAATTTATCTAATTACGTGCCCCTGCAACCTCAAGTATATAGGTATGACAACCAGAAAAATAAGCACACACATTGTTGAACACAGAAGCGCAATAAGATGCAAACGACACACTACTAAAATGGCAGATCATTTCATAACCAACCATCACACTCCAAATGACATGAGATGGATAGTCTTGGAACATGTGACATCAGAACCCAGAAATGTAGAAATAATTTTGTTTGAAAAGGAACAGAGGTGGGTGCTTAGACTTTCAACACACACAAGAGGGTTAAAGGAGGAAATCCCATGGAACAGCATACTATGAGAATATTGTCAGAGTAACATCTGAATGGAAAAGAGGCCTCTAAGCCCATAAATAAACCCCAATGTTTAAGATCATAGATGAGTTATACATTTTTAACAAAAACTAAATTTCCCATAATGCACAACAAAGCGCGTTATGGATAGAGAAGAATTAGGGAAATTGAACACATCACAGGATGTACCATACTATCCCACTGTTGAGAGAGAATTTGTATACAAAAGAATACAAGAGAAGGAATATGGATAGCAATCTTGCTCTCGTATGTCCAATCACGTGATCCCTTGTTACGGAAGTAGTACAAGAGTTGTCCCCCGGGGCAGCATGCAGGTGAATAAACGGCAGAGTATGCGTTTACAGTACATTTGAGGAAACCACACAATTGAGAGAGAACTAAGATTTTTATGAAACAACATGTAAGTCACAGATCACACCTGATCACGTGTATGAGGAAGGTCATCTCCGATTGGCGGGTTTATAACCCGGAACTAAACAGAGATGAAATCAACATGCAGGGAGACGGGGGCACTGCTCCAGTGATGAGTGGACATGTACCCTTGATGAAGTAAGACTAAAACATGATTATGATTTTCCCACTCATCGGGGAAGGGCTCTGATACAAAAACGCAGCCTCAAAACCGTGAGTAATAGTTTGCAAAGAAACACCCTAAAATACTTATGTTTTCCTTCTTCCAGTGTTTGACTACAGGGACGGTCCACCCCTGAAATTCCCTATGATGTTGGTAAATTTAACTAGACATGTAGGTAGTATGTGTGTTACTTTTTGGTGTCTACCGAGGTCGCTTTGTCTGTTTATCTTGTTATGTGAGTCTTTTTGTCTATTTGTTATGTAAAATGGATAGTGATCCTTTTCATCACTAAGCATGAAAACTATTCACAGGTAGACTATCGCATGAGATGGGGTGCGTGTAAACACAACAGTACCGTATTTTTGATATAATTAATTTTCTCTTTTCAGCTATTACCATACAAGGAAAAGGTCCCTCAATTATGGTCTGTATGATAATGTGCATGTTTTTTACTTAATTAACTGAATTAGCAAAAGACTATCATTGGATATCACGCAGGAAATATAAGGTCCTGAAGAAAGCCTAACAACCCTTCGGTGCAACACATTGGCTGAAACATGTCGACCTAAATCGACACCTGGGAACATTAGTTCCTGAGAACGTCGTAACTTTTTTAACCTAGCCCCTAATCCTATATTATTAACGTTTTTATGATCAGGATTAGGAGGTTACTTCAATTCACCTACACCCCCTGCCTTCACTCACTGCTGCCAAACTAAGAACTCCGCTTACAAATGCGTTGAGTCCACCCAGACACATTCAGTATTTGGGTGCGGGTCCAATGATGAAGCATGCAACAGGTGGTACCTGTGGGCGAGGACCCTAATTATATATATATATATATATATATATATATATATATATATATATATATATATATATATATATATATATATATATATATATATATATACAGAACCCGGTGAAGGTAGAAGCTGTCAATCAGGGCGGTCCATGCTCGGGGTACCGGAAACCCCGCAATATGCCTAAACAAACTTCTGTAATCCCAGAAAACGGCACGGACACCTTGGAAAGTTGCAGCAAAATTCTTTAATGACTGCACAAGCAACGCGTTTCAGCTTACGCCTTGATCACGCTAAAGGCCAAGCAGTGATACACACCAATTTAACCAGTGCTCTACAACATAGAAAAGGGACTAATAATGACACCAATAGTGAACAACATCTATGGTAAAAAACGGCGGCCATCTTAGCACTATAAATATGCATACATCACATCAGCTATATAGATGGTTAAGCTGTTATACTAACACCGACCTTGGCAACTAAATAGCCTGGTAGCACAAGTTCATACATACATCAAGAGTGTTTTCGTGACGACATGAATAATATATTACTAAATCAGATGTAATATAAAATATAATTACAAACATGATTTATGGCAACAGTCATCACAGAATAAAATCCCAATACCATATCCAGCTTGACAAAATGCACCAGTATCTAAGTTTACACCGACCAATGTACAATAATAAAGCGACTGTATGTCCAAGTTTTAACAATAAATACATGCAGCACATATAATATTGCAGTCGGTGATCTCAGAACCAGAGAGGTCAACAGATAATTCTGCCCAAGTGGGCATAAGGTGCATTACATGTTGTGTCGATGATAAATAAGTGGCCTGATTTAAAACAAGTGCCCAACACCTGAAAAAGTGGAAAGTACATAAAGTTAAAATACAAGAATTATATAAAAAGCAGAAAAATCACAGCGAATCCAAATACATAGTAAAATTGCACATAAGAATAGAATTTAATTATGTAGGTGTACCGATAGTTCCTCACTAGAGTTTAACCCCAAGGGAGCCATAGTTTCCAAGTCGATGATATATCTCGACTCTAATTGGCGGAGTGAGAGTTGTCTGTTCCCTCCTCGTACATTATCAGGAACAGCATCAATGACAACCATTCTGAGAAGTTTCTCATTTTGAAAGTGTTGATCAAAGTAATGTCTTGCTACAGGGTATTGTTTATTGTTATGACGAATGGCCCTGATATGTTCAAGCACACGTTTTTTGCACGATGGATAGTGCTTCCTATGTAAGCCTTGTTACAGGGGCATAAAAGCGCATATACACAGTAGACTGTGTTACACGTAAGGGCTTTCTTAATCACAAATTCCTTCTACTGCTAGATATCAAAAGCGTAGTGCAGTCGATGCTGTTACTACAAGCTTTGCAATTATTACAGCATCGAAAGCCCGGACGGCTGCCGGTAGTAGATCTAATGTTATGGGTCACAAGGTTAGGACTGAGTTCGTCTCTCAATGATCGATTTCTTTGAAAGGTAATTTGAGGCTGGCTGTTAAGATGTTTCTGAAGACTGGTGTCAGTTAGCCATACATGCCAGTGTTTTCTCAATATCTGGCGGACATCCTGCGCTTGTCCAGAGTAAGTCGTAATAAATCTCAGCATGTCTGACTCAGTTTGTCGTTTAGCTGGATGTAACAACTGATTACGAGTTACATCGTCTACTCTATTGCATGCTTCAGATATGGTTCTACGGCTGTAGCCTCTTTCCCTGAAGCGCTGGGACATAATTTCTTTCTCTTTCAGATAACTGCTTTCAGAGCTGCAGTTGCGCTTGGCGCGCAACAGCTCGCCATAGGGGATGCTGTAGACCAACTTACGAGGATGGGCGCTCGAAGCACTCAGGATACTATTCCCGGCTGTAATCTTGCGTAACAATTGTGTCTGTATGGTACCATCTGAAATTTCAACCAAAACATCCAAAAACTCTATTCTGGTTTTACTAATATGTTCTGTAAAAACAAGATTATAACTGTTGTCATGAGAAAGGGAGCCGAGTGAGGCTGATGCCTTCGCTTGGTGGGTTCTGGACACAGCACTTTATGGACATTGTGGGGCTGCAACAAAGAGTTTGTGTGCACCAGTATATGCCTAAGAACCGTACTTACCTGCAACATCATTCTGAAGCTGACAGTGGGGCTAAACATCACCATGACTGCACGGGTACTCCACTGAGGCTCCTGATGGATTATGGGATTTGAAGTACGGCAGCAGTCAGGCAGGTGACTTCACCATCAGCAATCACACCTGGGACACTGCACACGTGATGCACCTTTGAGGAAGGCAATTCGCTGAAACGCGTCAGGTGCCTCACCATCGTTGTTGCCTGTGCCAATTGAAATAAAGCTTCTTTTTCCAGAACCAGGTTGTGACGCCTTTGTGTTGGATGTTAATATACGGGAATGCTGTCTCCCGCTTGTCACGACCGCCCTGCAGGGTTGGGGGCCCCCGACGACAGCGCGCTGTTTTGGATGTTGAAATGGGGGGCATGACCCGCTTGCCCCACTGCGAGCCTGAGGAATTACCGGCGATTATTACAGTGATAGGCGAGAAAGGGAGCCGAGTGAGGCTGATGCCTTCGCTTGGCGGGTTCTGGACACAGCACTTTATGGACATTGTGGGGCTGCAACAAAGAGTTTGTGTGCACCAGTATATGCCTAAGAACCGTACTTACCTGCAACATCATTCTGAAGCTGACAGTGGGGCTAAACATCACCATGACTGCACGGGTACTCCACTGAGGCTCCTGATGGATTATGGGATTTGCAGTACGGCAGCAGTCAGGCAGGTGACTTCACCATCAGCAATCACACCTGGGACACTGCACACGTGATGCACCTTTGAGGAAGGCAATTCGCTGAAAGCGCGTCAGGTGCCTCACCATCGTTGTTGCCTGTGCCAATTGAAATAAAGCTTCTTTTTCCAGAACCAGGTTGTGACGCCTTTGTGTTGGATGTTAATATACGGGAATGCTGTCTCCCGCTTGTCACGACCGCCCTGCAGGGTTGGGGGCCCCCGACGACAGCGCGCTGTTTTGGATGTTGAAATGGGGGCATGACCCGCTTGCCCCACTGCGAGCCTGAGGAATTACCGGCGATTATTACAGTGATAGGCGAGAAAGGGAGCCGAGTGAGGCTGATGCCTTCGCTTGGCGGGTTCTGGACACAGCACTTTATGGACATTGTGGGGCTGCAACAAAGAGTTTGTGTGCACCAGTATATGCCTAAGAACCGTACTTACCTGCAACATCATTCTGAAGCTGACAGTGGGGCTAAACATCACCATGACTGCACGGGTACTCCACTGAGGCTCCTGATGGATTATGGGATTTGCAGTACGGCAGCAGTCAGGCAGGTGACTTCACCATCAGCAATCACACCTGGGACACTGCACACGTGATGCACCTTTGAGGAAGGCAATTCACTGAAACGCGTCAGGTGCCTCACCATCGTTGTTGCCTGTGCCAATTGAAATAAAGCTTCTTTTTCCAGAACCAGGTTGTGACGCCTTTGTGTTGGATGTTAATATACGGGAATGCTGTCTCCCGCTTGTCACGACCGCCCTGCAGGGTTGGGGGCCCCCGACGACAGCGCGCTGTTTTGGATGTTGAAATGGGGGGCATGACCCGCTTGCCCCACTGCGAGCCTGAGGAATTACCGGCGATTATTACAGTGATAGGCGAGAAAGGGAGCCGAGTGAGGCTGATGCCTTCGCTTGGCGGGTTCTGGACACAGCACTTTATGGACATTGTGGGGCTGCAACAAAGAGTTTGTGTGCACCAGTATATGCCTAAGAACCGTACTTACCTGCAACATCATTCTGAAGCTGACAGTGGGGCTAAACATCACCATGACTGCACGGGTACTCCACTGAGGCTCCTGATGGATTATGGGATTTGCAGTACCGCAGCAGTCAGGCAGGTGACTTCACCATCAGCAATCACACCTGGGACACTGCACACGTGATGCACCTTTGAGGAAGGCAATTCGCTGAAACGCGTCAGGTGCCTCACCATCGTTGTTGCCTGTGCCAATTGAAATAAAGCTTCTTTTTCCAGAACCAGGTTGTGACGCTTTTGTGTTGGATGTTAATATACGGGAATGCTGTCTCCCGCTTGTCACGACCGCCCTGCAGGGTTGGGGGCCCCCGACGACAGCGCGCTGTTTTGGATGTTGAAATGGGGGCATGACCCGCTTGCCCCACTGCGAGCCTGAGGAATTACCGGCGATTATTACAGTGATAGGCGAGAAAGGGAGCCGAGTGAGGCTGATGCCTTCGCTTGGCGGGTTCTGGACACAGCACTTTATGGACATTGTGGGGCTGCAACAAAGAGTTTGTGTGCACCAGTATATGCCTAAGAACCGTACTTACCTGCAACATCATTCTGAAGCTGACAGTGGGGCTAAACATCACCATGACTGCACGGGTACTCCACTGAGGCTCCTGATGGATTATGGGATTTGCAGTACGGCAGCAGTCAGGCAGGTGACTTCACCATCAGCAATCACACCTGGGACACTGCACACGTGATGCACCTTTGAGGAAGGCAATTCGCTGAAACGCGTCAGGTGCCTCACCATCGTTGTTGCCTGTGCCAATTGAAATAAAGCTTCTTTTTCCAGAACCAGGTTGTGACGCCTTTGTGTTGGATGTTAATATACGGGAATGCTGTCTCCCGCTTGTCACGACCGCCCTGCAGGGTTGGGGGCCCCCGACGACAGCGCGCTGTTTTGGATGTTGAAATGGGGGCATGACCCGCTTGCCCCACTGCGAGCCTGAGGAATTACCGGCGATTATTACAGTGATAGGCGAGAAAGGGAGCCGAGTGAGGCTGATGCCTTCGCTTGGCGGGTTCTGGACACAGCACTTTATGGACATTGTGGGGCTGCAACAAAGAGTTTGTGTGCACCAGTATATGCCTAAGAACCGTACTTACCTGCAACATCATTCTGAAGCTGACAGTGGGGCTAAACATCACCATGACTGCACGGGTACTCCACTGAGGCTCCTGATGGATTATGGGATTTGCAGTACGGCAGCAGTCAGGCAGGTGACTTCACCATCAGCAATCACACCTGGGACACTGCACACGTGATGCACCTTTGAGGAAGGCAATTCGCTGAAACGCGTCAGGTGCCTCACCATCGTTGTTGCCTGTGCCAATTGAAATAAAGCTTCTTTTTCCAGAACCAGGTTGTGACGCCTTTGTGTTGGATGTTAATATACGGGAATGCTGTCTCCCGCTTGTCACGACCGCCCTGCATGGTTGGGGGCCCCCGACGACAGCGCGCTGTTTTGGATATATATATATATATTCACTGAAAAAACCATAGGTTTTAGGGACAGTTATAGTTAGTTGGACATTTCACTCGTACAAAACCCGTGAAATTCCCCCGTTATAGTTGGTTCAGCTAACTATAACTCGCGCCCCCGCAATGCACTGCTGATGACATCACATATTACATCACTCATGACATGGTCAGTGACATCACTGATGACATCACTGATGACATCTCAAATGACATCACTGATGACATCATCCAGTGACTGTGTGTTTCTATAAAGTTTAAATATGTTTAATATATATGCCAAGGTGTATTGAAGAATGAGTGGGTGTATAAGTGTCTGGATGGATGATTTAGTAGGTGCGTGACTGACTCTATAAGTGAGTGATTAAACGTATCTTACTGAATGCATGGGTTAGTGACTAAACTGTGTGAATGTCTGTATCAGTCTGCCTGTTGGTGTGTAAGTGGCTGCATGGGTTTGTGAATAGCTACATGAGTGTCTATATGAGTTATTGATTGGTTATCTGAGTATCTGTATGGGTGCCTGAGTGTTTGTGTGGGTGGGGTGTGTGTGACTCTGCATAGATGTGTGAGTGGGTGATTCACTGAGTGCATGGTTTCAAGAGTGCATCTGTGATGGACTATATGGGTGGGTGAGTGTGTGTATGGGTGTGTTAGTGAGTGAATGTATATCTCAGTGGTACATGTGTGAGTAACTACATATGTCAAAGGCAGTATATATGTGTGTTGGAGTATATAAATGGCTATAAGTGAGAGTGTGTGATTGTGAGAGTGGCTGTATGGATGAGTGTGTACTTGTATCAGTGATTGTATAAGAGCGTAAGAATGTGCTAGTATTTGTATGAGTAAGTGAGCTGGTGTGTGTATAACTGTATAGGTGAGTAAATGGCAGTGTGATTAATTATTTGCATGACTGACTATGTGTGTGAGTACCTCTATGGATGAGTGGCGGTGTGTGAGGGACTATGTAGGTGTATGAGTGCATATGATAGTCCTGTACTTAGTGACCGTAAGTATGAGTGACTGTACAGGTGAGTGAGTGGATGTGTGTGTAGACCTAAGAATCAGTGAGTGTGTATGTAGTTATTGGTGTTGGAGTGTCTATGGTTTTGACAATGGCAGTCTGTAATTTAGAGTGGGTGTATCAAAGGTTATATTAGGGTGTGAGAAGATGCATCAAATTATCACATAGATGATGTCATGAGTGATGTCATGAGTGATGTAATATGTGACGTCATCAGCAGTGCATTGCGGGGGCGCGAGTTATAGTTAGCTGAACCAACTATAACGGGGGAATTTCACGGGTTTTGTACGAGTGAAATGTCCAACTAACTATAACTGTCCATAAAACCTATGGTTTTTTCAGTGAATTTCAAAGGTTTTTTAAATGCTAATTTCTAACTATAACGTGTCTGAAACCTATGGTTTTTTTCAGTGAATTTCAAAGGTTTTTAAATGCTAATTTCTAACTATAACGTGCCTGAAACCTATGGTTTTTTAAGTGAATTTCAAAGGTTTTTAAATGCTAGTTTCTAACTATGCCTACAGAGGTAGGACATGTGAAGAAAGAAGAAAAAACGCACAGAAAGAAGCAAAAGAAATGCAGAAATAAGCAACAGAAGTCCACAAAGACGAAGAAAAGTGCAGGAAGAAGCAAAAGATGTGAAGAAAGAACCAACAGAGGAGCAGAAAGAGGCCTTGTTCCAAAATCATCCTGTGCCCACAACTTTTTCCGACGTGTACTGGTGGTAACTGACTCTGACTAACCAGAGCCAGTGCTATGCTAAAAGACACTTAGAATACAGTGAAAACACCTACATACACTAGGGAACACTATGCGTTGGGGTACCCCTGTGATTAGCATGACATCCTCTGTAAGTCCCTAGTACATAATAGGGCAGGGGGATTAAAACTACCTCTTAAAACGCGCTACAGTGCGCGTTTGCACAGTGGTGAAGGGAGGGGGGGCCTGAGGTGACATGTGTGCAAACGCGCCCCGTGGCACGTTTTAAGTTGCGGGATTAAGTCCCCTTGAATCCTGAGTGTCCCTGGGGCCCAACTAGCCCCCCAGGTACCTACAGTTAGGACCACAGAGCTGAGTTGCGGAGAGGCGTTCCGAGGCTACGCACCTTTTTTAACCTCTCTGCAACGCAACTCTGTTGTGGTTACTGAAGGTACCTGGTGGGCTAGTTGGACTCCAGCGACCCTCAGGATTGAAGGGGACTTAATCCCCCAACTTAAAATGCGCCACAGGGCCTGTTTGCACACATGTCACCTCAAGCCCTGCCCCCTCCCTTCACCACTATGCAAACGCGCCCCGTGGCGCGTTTTAAGTTGGGGGATTAACTCTCCTTGAATCCTGAGGGTCCCTGGGGTGCAACTAGCCCACCAGCTATCTCCATTAAGCGCCACAGATCTGCGTTGCAGAGAGGTGTAAAAAGGGCGTGGCCTCAGAACACCTCTCTGCAACGCAGCCCCTGGCGCATACTGGAGGTTCCTGGTGGGCTAGTTGGCCCCAGGGACCCCAGTATTCAAGGGGAATTCGTTCCCCCTCTGCAAACGCGCCAGGGGCGCATTTGCAGAGTGCTGCCAAGGAGGGGCGTGGCCTCCGGCGCGATGCAGGTCTTTTTTTTTAATTCTTTTTTTATTTTAAAGGGGGCTGTGTAGCCCCCCTTCTTTTTAATTATTTTGGGCCCTGGGGACCCCATCCCCCAGGGCCTGACCTCCTTTTATTTATTTTTTTAAAATGGGACCGGGAAGGGGACCGCGTGGGCCCCCTTCCCGTGGCCAATTTTGGCCCGGGGACCCCATCCCCCGGGTCATTGCCACATTTTTTAAAAATTATTTTTATGGAGGGGGCTGCGTTGCCCCCCTCCTCAGGCCTCCTTAGGCCCCGGGGACCCCATCCCCCGGGGCCGGCCTTTTAAAATATTTTTATTTTATAATTTGGGGGAGGGGCCGCGTGGCCCCCTCCCGGGCCACTACTTGCCCCAGGGACCCCATCCCCCAGGGCTGGCCCTATCCTTTGGGGACCGTGGGGGAACCCCAACTCCCCCACGGTCCCGCAGGCTCCCCGCCTCCTGCGGGAGCCGGCATTGCTTTCCACACGGGGAACTGCTTAGATGCAGCTCCCCGTGTGGAAAGCAATTTGCTTTGAATTTTGGAAGAGAGAGCAGGTTTCCTGCTCTCTCTTCCAAATTCAAGCAAGTTTGCTATGACAGGAAGGGAGCCGCGAGGCTCCCGCCCTGCCATAGCAAACTACAGTGTCCCGGGGTAGGCACCCCGGGACACTGCAGGAGCCAGCCCTAGGGGTGGCGGTCCCCACGGCCATCACTGGCTCCAGGAGGGGGCCACACGGCCCCCTCCCAACATCTTGAAAGCCCCGGGAGGTGGTGGTCCCCGGGGCTCTGGGGTCCGTAACGGACCCCCATATTTAAATATTTAGTGCCCCGGGAGGTGGTGGTCCCCGGGCGTGTGGGGGGCTGGAGACCCCCACACAGGTAATTCAAAATTTTAAAAAGAAGCCCCGGGGGTGGCGGTCCCGGGGCTGCAAGAGGCCGAGAGACCTCCCGCACCATTTTTTTTTCAAAGCCCCGGGGGGGTGGCGGTCCCCGGGGCTTGGGGGGCCTTAGAGGCCTCCCCACATATTACTATTAAACCCCGGCATGCCCCCGGGACTTGGCCCACCCGGGGGCCAATTAGCAACAAAGCGCGGGAGACCGCGCTTCGTTTTTTTTTTTTCATGGCGGAATCCGCGCACCCTAAGCGCATCCCACCGATTTAAAAAAAAAAAAAAAAAATTGGGGGGCCCTGGGGGTCCTTGTGGGACCCCCTGAGCAGGCCTAGGGGTCAGGGTGTTTCTACCCTGCCCCCTTTTCTTGTTTTGCGCACTTCTTTTACTGCTTTCTTGTGCCTCGATTCTACAGAGGCACAAGATGGCTGCCAACACTTCCTGGTTTAGAGTGTTGACAGCCAATTAGCATGCAGCTCGTGATCGGGAGGGTACGCGGACCCTACGCGGCCATAGATATATATGTGATTTTACTTGTGATTTTCTCAGGAACTGCTGAACGGATGTACACCATTTAAGAAAAAGGCATGACTCTGAACCAAGGGCTACCTTTTTGGCAAATTTGGTGTAATTCCGTTCAGCAGTTCGGGCTGTAGCTGCGATGAAAGGTTCCTATGGAAAACTAAATGGGGAAAACACGTTTTGGGACACCCCTTTTTTCTCGGCCCCCGCTTGCCGAATCACCCCGCAACTTTCAGGATAGGAGCGGACCAGAGCGGGCCATAAGTTTTGAAAATTTCGGTAAGATTCGTCAACCGGCGCCAAAGTTATTTCAAATAGAATGTTGCGGATTTCCTATGGAAAATAGGTCCTAACTATAACTATCTACTGACGACCGCCAGTAGATAATATATATATATATATATATATATATATATATATATATACAGTCATTTAAAAAATATCATTACAAGAGGTAATTGCCGACCACATAACACTGAAAATCTGAGGAAATGTGAGTACAGCACCGATTTACCTGGGTTCCAGGACTTACCAATCTCAGATACACTGCACACATGCACTTTATGAATGTTGAGTCTCCCCTCTATTGGTGTAACCCAGTTTTAGCCAATGAGACAGATGGGCCTTACAGTAGTGGATAATTATTTTAGGAGCTTTTCTCTGAAAAATCAGCACAAACGTCACCATGTGGTACGCAAGTATGCCCAGCCATTGGAGGTTATTTTGCTGCTACTTGAGTAGAAAATGTACTCTAGCAGCAACAAATCTACTCAAGAAGTAGCCCTGTGATGGCAACCACCTGCAACCGCCTGTGTTAGAAAATGCTGCAAGGGAATGCTAAATCTCGCTGTCATTTCTGGAGTCTTCCTGGAAAAAATTCCCAGATGCGGCGATTGGCGGAATCTGACTGAAAATCCATGTTACAAGAGTAACGCGGAGTCACCATATTATGCCAGTTCTACAGGCGGAATGAAATATTCCACCCACCCCTACTTTTAGGGCCTACCTTAGGGGGTGACCTAAAATTATTAAAAAGGAAGGTTTACGAGCAAGACCTCTGACCTCCTGGTCAGAGACCTGCTCTCTCCCCCTGCAGCTCCGCTGTTGTGCCACTGCTGCTGCCCTGTGCAGTGACCTGTGCAGGTAGGTGTTCGAGGCCCTCCTCCACCCACAGGTTCCTGCCTGCGCCCCATCCCTGGTGGTCCAGTGGGAGAGCCTTGCTCTTCTGCTGGTCCGCTGCTGTCTGTCTCATGTCTGTGCCCGTTTTTCTGTTTATCTGTTATTGTGCTGTTTTTCTGTCTTTCCTGTTATTGTGTCCTTCCTCTTATTGTCTCTCTTCTGTTATGGTGCCAGTTTTCTGCATTATCTGTTTTGCTACGCTGATTAGTTTCCCGTTGCTTTCCCGCCACTGCTGCCCCCGTGGCCTCCCCCCTGCCAGTTTTCGCTCCTGCCTCCCAGCTGCGCTTCCCTCCCCCTTCCCTATTTAATGGCGGCCGCTGCGAGGGTGTCTGAGCAAAACCTCTGACTTCCTGGTTAGAGACCTGCTCTCTCCCCCTGCAGCTCCGCTGTTGTCCTGCTGCCCTGTGCAGTGCCTTGTGCAGGTAGGTGTTTGAGGCCCTCCTCCCCCCTCAGGCTCCTGCCTGTGCCTCATCCCTGGTGGTCCAGTGGTAGTGCCATGCTCTTCTGCTGGTCTGCTGCTGTCTGTCTTGTGTTTATGCCCGTTTCTCTGTTTATCTGTTATTGTGCCCTTTTTTCTGTATTTTCCTTTATTGTGTCCCTTCTCTTATTGTGTCTCTTCTCTTATTGTGTCTTTTCTGTTATTGTGCCCGTTTTCTGTCTTATCTGTTTTGCTGCGCTGATTCCCTGCCCGTTCCCTTCCAACCGCTGCTGCCCCTGCGGCCCCACCCCCCTGATGGTTCCCACTCCCAGCTGCGCTTCCCTCCCCTTCCCTATTTAATGGCGGCCGCTGTGCCAAAGGCAATCCTGTTTGCGCCTGTCCATGACCCGACCGCAAACTGACCGCGACCAGCGCCAGGGACCCTGGCCCTCCGGCCACCCACTGCTACAACTCAGCTGACCTCCTCGCACTCAACCCCGGAAGGAACAACAACTGCCAGTTGTCATCGCAAAACACCACCCATGGCCAGTTCTCCTGCCGAAACTGCTGACAATCCTTCACAATCCTCCGCACCCCCTTAACCGCAGCACCCACGCCAGATGCCAGCATCACCTGAGCCCTGAAGTGCATCCTTCTCAACGTGCGCTCGCTGCACAGACATGCTGCAGAGATCTGGGACCTCCTCGACACCCTCTCGCCAGATGTCGCCTTCTTCATGGAAACCTGGACCAACACCTCCTCCACCCCTGACATATCCACCGCCATTTCTGACGGATATAAGATCCAGAGGGAGGACCGCCCAAACCGCCCAGGAGGAGGACTCGACATCGCACACAAAAGCTCACTCCGACTCTCCAACTCCAGCACAAGCTTCTCCCCTTTCACCACCTAACACCTCCACTTCCAGATCCAGCCCAGCCCCAGAACTACACTTCGCTGCACCCTTGTCTACAGATCCCCCGGGCCTCGCGCTTCGTTCAACACCACCATCACTGACCTCATCGCACTCCAGGCCATCGCCTCCATCGACTACATACTCATTGGAGACCTGAATTTCCACCTCGACATCCTCAGCAACCCCAACTTCACCGCCCTCCTGGACAACCTCGCCAACATCGGACTGAAACAGCTCATCACCAGACCCACCCACAAGGCAGGACACACCCTCGACCCCATATTCGCAGGAGGGAACAACATCCGCTTCAGCCACACCACGCAGCCTCTCTGGACAGACCACCACAGCGTACACTTCTCTTTCAACACTACCACTGCTCACAAACCCACTCCATGCCCACCGGGAAGGAACTGGAGCAAGGTCACAGAGGAGCATCTCACCTCCACCCTCATCCACGACCCCCCCCGCCTCGACGGATGCTAACTCTGCCGCCAAGGAACTGCACTGATGGATCACCAACTGCGCAGACAAGCTCGCACCCCTCCGCCATACCGACAGACAACGCCCCTTGAAGGCCACCTGGTTCACCACCGACCTCCACGGATCCAGACGCATCTGCAGACGGCTCAAAAAACGATGGAGGTACAGCAGAAGCACAGAAGATCAGACCACCTACAGGAACGCGCTGACAGAATACAACCAACTCATAAGATACACAAAAAGGACTTTCATCCGGAACAAAATGCTCACCAACTCCAGCAACTCGAAGGAACTCTTCAGCATCATCCAGCAACTCACCAAGCCCCCCAGCGAAGCCACAGACATCACACCCTCCCAGGACCTCTGCAACAAACTCGGCTCCTACTTCCACCTGAAAATCAAGGCCATCTACGACAACTTCAGCGAACAGACTCCTGAAACCTCCCTTCCCACCTGCAACGACAGCCAGCCCACCATCACCGCCTTGACCCCGGTCACCACCGAAGATACCACCTCGACCATGAAGAGCACCCACTCAGGAGAATCCACGGATCCCTGCCAGCCGCACATCTTCCACAGAGTCACTGCCGCCATAACGCCCATGCTACGTCGCACCATCGACGCCACCTTTGAATCCAGCACTTTCCCCGATGACTGGAAATGCGCAGAAGTCAAGCTCCTCCTCAAGAAGCCCTAGGCAGACCCGACAGACCTGAAAAACTACCCACCCATCTCTCTCCTTCCCTTCGCAGCCAAAGTCACCGAGAAGATCGTCAACGCCCAGCTGACAAACTTCATCGAGGATAACACCATCCTTGACTCCTCCCAATCCGGATTCCACAGTAACCACAGCACCAAGACTGCCCTCCTCACCGCCACAGATGACATCTGCACGCTCCTTGACCAAGGCCACACCGGAGACCTCATCCTTCTAGACCTCCCTGCAGCCTTCGACACCATCTCCCACCACACTCTCGCAGCCAGACTCCATGACGCTGGCATACAGGGAACCGCTCTCAACTGGATCCGCTCCTTCCTCGCCGGAAGAACCCAAAGGATCAGACTCCCGCCTTTCCTCTCTGAACCCACAGAGATCAACTGCGGAGTTCCCCAAGGATAGTCGCTCAGTCCCACGCTCTTCAATATCTACAAGGCCCCCCTCGCCGCCATCATCAGACAGCATGGACTCAGCATAGTATCCTATGCTGACGACACCCAGCTCATCCTCTCGCTCACAAAGTACCCCGAAGATACCAGACTCAGCTTCCAGGAAGGAATGAAAGACGTCCCAGCTTGGATGTGCAGCAACTGTCTGAAGCTCAACTCGGAGAAGACAGACGTCCTTGTCCTTGGACCCACCCCTCAGCCTCGGACAACACTGGGTGGCCTACTGCCTTTGGCAACCCCCCACCCCCACGGACCATGCCTGGAACCTCGGCATCATACTCGACTCCTCCCTCACCATGACCCGCCAGATCAACGCCATTTGCCTCCACCTGCTTCCATACCCTCCACATCCTTCGGAAGACTTTCAATAGGATCCCCCCACAGCCAGAAAGACCGTCACCCATGCACTCATAACCAGCAGACTGGACTATGGGAAGGCCCTCTATGCCGGAATCAACAAATCCCTGCTACGCAAACTCCAGGCCATCCAGAACACTGCGGCCAGACTCGTCCTCGGCATCCCACGACTTGAGCACATCACCCAGCACCTACGAGACCTCCACTGGCTCCCCGTCGAGAGGAGAGTAACCTTCAAGCTACTCACCCACGCCTACAAATCTCTCCACAACACCGGACCCAAATACCTCAACGAAAGAATCTTCTTCCACATACTCTAAAGAAACCTCTGCTCCGCCGACCTCGCACTAGCAGAAACCCTGTGCATCTGCAGAACCAGAGTGGGTGGAAGAGCCTTCTCTGACGTCGCAGCTAAGGCCTGGAACAAGCTCCCGGTCAACATCAGATGCTCCCCTACTCTGCATATCTTCAGGAAAAGCCTCATGATCTGGCTTTTCGGCAAACTCGGAGCTGCACCCCCAGCACCTTGAGACCCTCACGGGTGAGTAGCGCGATTCACATTTCCCCGATTCATTGATTAGGTCTGGGAAAAGGTATATTTTGCCAGGTCGATATGGCAGTTTAAAACTGCACTATAGCCTGCAATGACAGGACTGAGACATGTTTTAAAGTCCTACTTAAGTGAGTGGCACAGGAGTACTGCATGTTTCAGGGAGAGGGCACAAGCACTTTAGCAATGATTAGCAATTGTAAAGTGCACAGAGAACTGAAGTCAACAAAAACAAATTCAACAAAACAGGAGCGGTGAAGGCATAATGTTTGGGGGAATACCATATGTCAGGTCTGACAATCTGCAAATTGGTGTTTCCAAGTTGCTGCTGAACATTAAATCATCTACAAATTGTCTCTTTCAGATGTTTCCAGTTTGTTCTTAGTGACAGGAAATATACAAATGACTGCATGCATTCAGAAAGATGTAGTGGGCCCAGCATGGTGAGCAAAGTTATCTTCAAATTTAGCACCAGATAAAGGCCTGCTCTCTATTGTAAAATCTATTGTCTCATAGCAGGAGCAACACATTCTGTCTTGGTGATATCATGGTTAAGAGGCATGATCACAATTAGAATTATCATCACCATGCATTAGTATGGCAGAGGTGGCAATTTTTCCATCAATGACAAATTAACAGCAGCCCACATTTTTCTTTTCGGGTGCAAATATTGACTTGAGTCCCTAAACTTTATCCAGTGAGGCCCTACAAAGTTAGATTTACTATTTAAGCCACTGCCATTAATAAGAAAATGAAATCCAAAAGGTGCCCAACCAGCAGAAAATGTCCCTCAATGAACAATGCTGAATGTGAGGTTGTGAGGTTGTGAGATGTGTGAGCCAGTTTCTTTTGGATATTTCTGTTTTTGCCACTTTCACAAACCTTCTTTCTGTAAAATGGGGCAGTTGTGTCTGGAAATCCATGACCTCTGGTACAGTTCATTAAGGCCTGTAGTGAAGAGTTTTGTAGAGATGAATTAGCCATGTAATGGTTTCAGTGTGGACATATCAGGTTCTTTCTTTGTTGGGTCAAGATAAGCACTTCATCTTTGTCTGAAGATGGGAATCCTTTTAGCAATACGGTTTTAGTGTCAGGTGGTAAACAAAGTATAAAGAAATCCATTTGCAAATTAAACATAAAGAAATTGGGCCTCAGTCTCTAAGAACATCTTCCTGCACATAAGAGATTAAAGGAACATATTTAAGAACTCATATCATAGTTAGGAGGCCAGACATGAGATTGCACAAAACTGAGTAGATTGCTGAATTGAAGCTAACAAAGCTGAGGCTTAAAAACAGCACATCCCAAGTAACTGTTTTGTGGAGTGAAATCAACACTTAATACCCAGCTCATGTTATATTATGTTGAAGTCAGAAACATCCCCATTGGAATTAAGAATGAGGGAGAGGATGTAATGACGAGAATAGTAAATGAGGGCGTTTTCAAACCATTGAGATTACAGAGTGGTTGGTCCATGTGGTTGTATCTAGGTGGGGTAATAGAAAGATAAGGTAATGTGTAGACCGTAGAGATTTACTTAAGAGCATCTTAGTCAATACATTTTCATTACAAAAGATATGACTAAAGAGGTCAAGTGGCTCTCATCAATTGACCAGGCATCTACATTTTTCCACATTCCTTTAAATCTATCTACCACCAATCTCACCACTTTATTCACTTCCTTTAGGGGTTACCAGTTCAAGCATATGCCTTTTAACCTTGCATCACCTACTGCAGTATTTCAGCCTTTAATGTACCACTCTTTCAAGGGCTGCAGTGGGGTGTCAATTTTTGTATGACATTTTAGTTATGGGTAGGAATAGATTAGAACATTATGAATGATTGTGGTAGGTGTTGGGAATTCATGAGGCTAATAGTTTAACTGCAGAATGACACTGTACACATTCTTTGGGAATGCCTGATCCAAACGAATTACCGAGGCGAGGACTTGGCAATACATGACTCATATTTTGGGAACCCTTGGCCCACTCTCGAGCCAGGGAGCGCTTCTACATGACATAGCAGACTATTTGGAGGTCACTCAACTTATGACTAAATGGCCTGCGTCCACTCTTGCAGCTGCCAAACTTTGCATACTTCAACTCTGGAGAACACCCCACAGCCAGGGTATACTATCATGGGTGCAGGAAATGTATACAATAGCCACATACGAACAAGTGATTACAGATTAAATGACCAGCAGGACAAATTCCATCACAGCCAGGGTGCTTCATGACAGCACCGCCTTGCTCCTGGCAGATGGAAGGTATGGGCATAATTGATTAGGTCTGACGCCAACCTTTGCACAATAATGGTATTCTGTTTGATGCAGTGGCACATCCGGGGAATTTCACTCGTTCTGCTCTTCTTTTTGCACCTCCCCAGCTGAGCCTCAAAAAAAGGCCTTGCATGAGTCTGCTTTTGGGGACATGATAGAATGGGGACTTCTTTCATTTTTGTTTTGTGAGTCCATCACAATTTGTCTTTGGTACACTTTGGAGATTCAACCATAGCTGAGTGCTTGAATTGTTATGTAGAAGTTATGCTTTTGTCATGTTCTTGTTTCTGATTCTAAATGGTGTACCCACAATATACGCTGCCTGGTACACATACTCGAATCGTGACGAGCAACTGTAGACTATGACGCTAGCACCACCTGTAAAGCCAGTGGTTCCTGGTTCCTGACTGTTGAGAAGGAAAAGTCCTTTGCACCCCTGCCCTGACTGCCCAACTGTACTAGATTAGCAAACCTTGGGCACACACTATATACATAAACGATTACATTCTGTAAAGTAGTTGCTATTGGTTATACGGTAGCATAGAGAAGAAAGTTTTTGTTTCATATGAATAATGCAATCATTCAATTATTTGACGTCAGCAGAGATCTTTTATTTGTGGGTCTTGTTCGCTGTACTGTGGTCTGGAGCCCTAATGCGTATTTTTTGTCATAGGTAAACATGGATCATGCACCTGTCTCACGGATTGCGGTCTTGTTGGACCGGAATGGGCGCCCAAAGATCGACTCTCATAGTGGTGGAATGCTACCTCCTTAACCAGGAGTTTAGCAGCACGAGCGCTGTTGTGGCAGCATACCGTGTAGTTTTCAGTTGCAGTGAACAGGAATTTTTACCCTGTGTCACTGGAGTGAGACCTACAAGCTTGCTCATTTTTAGGTCGAGCCTAGCGTTGCAGCGCATGCGCTGCTCGCTTTGCAAGGCATGCAGTATTCAGTATAGCGTGGAAGCTTCTCGGAAGCTCCGCCCACTCTCCGCCCATCTTTTTCATTGGCTTAGGTCCTAAATGCTGCCTTCCGATTGGTTTTAGGCTTGTTAGTCCCTCCTCATGACAGCCATGTCCTCATTTGTATCCTTCCATGGCTACTGGCCCCTTTACTCCGAACACTATTTTCTTCCCTGTCACCTCCCCCCCCCCTCCCGCAGTCCGTGACTTCTCGGCCCTGCCCTCCCCCCCACTCCCGTTCGTGCCTTTTCGCCCACGCGCACTCCCGTTTTCAATGCAATAGGTCTCACGTAAATGCGAGTCCTATTGCATTGCAAATGCTTGTTTTATCAGCGGCGACCACAGAAACACAATAACTGGATAAAATGTGTTTCTTGCTTTATTTATGGAAAGGTGTCCTTCCTGTCTGAAGAACGTCAAGCCGTTGCAAATGTTAGATGTACTGCTTTCGATAACATTTATGTCCATTCCCGACTAATTAAACATTGCCCAAGTGAGAACGGGTTTATCTTCAAAGAAATGAACTCTGCTGCCGCGTGGCTTGAAAATACGCGTATAAACACACATATCCTTTTAGGCAGTGGCGGCTGGTGGAATTTGAAAGTGGTGAGGCGTAAGCATAATTGAATTTTTGAGAGCGAGCATAGCAAGGGAGTGTGATGGTTACAAGGGTGGAGTTGGGGGGGTTCTCCCCCCAATTCTTTTTTTTATTGGTGCATTTTGGTGCAGTATTCAGCACTATTTTTGTCAGAAATGGGCCTGCGTTGCTCCTAATGTGAACTGAACTTATTGAAATACAATTATTTGTTTATAAGGCTGTGTGTCTGTGCTTTGAACCTCATTGTACACTTGGAGAGATTCAAGTAATCATTGAAAAATATTAAAATGTGTAGAATGGAAATTTCACCATATTTGTTCCACTATTTTCTGCAGTTGGGATATTCTGAGACAAGGCAGCAACCATAAAAAGTGTGTGAAATTCAGGCTGCTACTTCAAGTTTATTCCACTATTTCTGTCCCCCCACAGACGCATCTTTAGATTTGTCACAAAAGGCAAAGGGTTGGATAAATGCTTCAAAGCATTATTGTTCCAACAACGGAAGATGAGAGTTTGACAGGATCGTGCCTAACCAGTTACATTGCACAAATCCGTTTTTTAGGCACAGCGAGATTAAGTGATTTTACCAGAATCACAGGATACTAGGCCGATGCAGAGACTTGCACCTAGTTCCCTAGTCCCAAATTCTGCAGCTCTGGCCTAACAAAACATTCTCTGCCAGCGTTGTTGAACGCCTGGTCAGTCATGCCTCTAGTGGATGCTGATTTGCATGGACCACTCCGATGCCACTTACTGAAGAGCACCAGCTAGGTGCAACAAATCACTGCACAAGTATCTGCATAAATGGCAGGACCATGGAATACAGGAGAGGCACCTGCACACGCAAACAATACACCAGACAAGCATTTGTGACCAGGATTTGAATTTCAGTCTGTAGATCTAACCTGCCACTTTACTGCCACAAAATGGTCATCTTTTCAACCTTTCCCAAAGTGGAAGCTATCATTCCTTAAATGTGATTGCACCAGTCTTTTGCAGAAGGACTGCTATAGTTCCAATAACACATTAACAGAACTTTACAACTCAGCCACTGCATCTTGTGCGAGTCACTTCCAGAACCTCTCAGCATTACTAGTAATGTGCTGGGTTAATATGTCATGGTGTACATGTAAGAAAAGCAAGAAAGTTAATAAACTAATTAACAGTATGCACACCTCTGAGTATGAGAAAGTAAAACCTATCCGAGCAAGTTTGCATGTTTTGGTTCAAAAGTGTGATGTTTCTGAAAAGTGACCATTTATCTAACGCATACGTTCTAATTAGGCAACTTGGTTTCCTGACACAGAACGTACGTGTTGGATACATTGCCACTTTACAGAAGCATCGGTCAGGCTGGCAGAATTTAGAATGCTGAGAAACGCGTGCCAACTGCTACTGCTACAGAAGGGGAGGGGAGGAAATACCGCCGGGAAAGGGAAAAGAGAAAGGACGTAAAGAGAAGGAGAAGAGCAAGTTAAGGATAGAGGGGTGAACTTTGAAGGATGTACAGCTACAGGAGTACTTACTCATCTGTCTTCTTGTCCTCAGGTCGGTTCAGTTGGTGTTGCAGACGGGCTACTGCACACCAGTAGTCCGCTTCTCTGAAATAAGCTGCTCGCCTGCTCCACTGCTAAAACAGATACACGAAGCGTAGAAGCATGCTCAAAGTGTATCTGTTTACATCATGTTCTAGTCCATTAAAGGTGCCATATGCCCAGCATATTTGTTATTTAGATTTCTCTCCTACACCCTTGTGAGTCACTAAAACATGGGGACAGGTGGGTAGGAATTTGTCACCAGCACGCGAGGGATACGAACTTGCAGATCACAAAATGGGATGGACACAGGTTGTCAGTCACGGCCGGCATGACGGGCGTGTGGGGGGGGTGGAAATGGGGTCGTCGTGGTGGGGGGGGGTGGGAGGGAGGGGTTTAATTAAATAAAATAAAACTCACCGTCCCGCGCCACCTCAGCTCCTGGCTCCGACTCCCGCAGTCCCGCGTTTTCCGCCCTCAACAGGAAAGCCACCCACAGGCAGCCTCCCTCCCCTCCACCAATCACAATGCTGCAATGGCAGCGTTGTGATTGGTGAGGCGCAGCGGAGAGCGCCCCAGCTGGGCCATTTTCTCCATGTTGGCTGCATGCAGCAGCCTACATAGAGAAAAAGGGGGAGTGCGCATGACTGGCTTGGTCTGCCCTGTGGCCGACCAAACAGTCAGTAACCACAACAGTGGGCAAGCCACTCCCCCCCTGCCCGCAAGCAGGACCGCCCACCCGCCCGCCCACCCACACCCAGGCACTCCAGGCACTTCTGCTTTCTCGCACTGCGAGAAGCAGAAATATAAAATGGTAGTTTTACCATTTTATGTTTCTGCCTTCTCGCACTGCGAAAAAGCAGTGGGACGACGCCCCCATGGAGGAGCTGTGAACAGACTCCGAAAAGCCTTCACTTCACTAGAACGAGAGGGCGGCTTGCTAGCTACCATACAGCAGATCACGTTACTCCCCGTTAACTTCGTATGATAATTACGCATGCACGTGCTCACACGCACGCACGCGCCGCCCGTCGAACAGCTGTAATTATGGCGAGCGGTTGAGATGAACTTGCAAGAAGTAAGGTAAAGGATTAAATCTTGGAGAGAAGGGCGGCGAGGGAAGGGGCATGTGAACTGTGAAGAGCTGGGGGACAGGGGGGGAGAGGGGCGGACTTTTTGAGGAAAGAGACAGTGGAAAAGACAGAACAATACACAGTGAGTGCAGAATAAAACTGATATCCTGCTAACATATTTATTATACTATTGTCTTCCCAGTTTTTTTGGGAGGAGGTAGCTACACTAATTGCAGTCTAGCAATTACAAGAAGTTATGGCTCTGTCAGTGAAATTGCTCTCCCACCCTCGCAGCTCCACCATTAAGTGAGGCCTGCCCCTGCACTCTCGAGTGTTGGTGATCGAGGCCCTCCTCCACCCACGGGCTTCCCCGCGCCTCATCCCTGGTGGTCCAGTGGACCTCTGTTTCCTTCCTCTCACTCTGCTCTTTCACTCGTTTTTCTACCCTTTTTATCTTTCACCTTTCTGCACTTTTCTGCATCTCTGCTCTTTTGTGCCTTATTTTTGCTCATTTTCCCTTCCTCTCGCTCTGCTCTTTCACTCGTTTTCACTCGTTTTTCTACCCTCTTTTAGCTTTCACCTTTCTGCACTTTTCTGCATCTCTGCTCTTTTATGCCTTATTTCTGCTTATTTTCCCTTTTTTCTTTATCCCTTATTTCCTCCCTTTACCTTTCCCTGCCGCTGCTGCCCCCGCGGCCCCGCCCCCCCAGCGCGACCGGCCCAAACCAGCGACCCTCCCTGCTCCCGCCTCCCAGCTGATCAGCCCTCCCCGACCGCTACTTAATGGCGGCCGCTGCAGGGACAGGCGAGCAAGACCACTGACTCATTGTCAGTGAAATTGCTCTCCCACCCTCGCAGCTCCACCATTAAGTGAGGCCTGCCCCTGCACTCTCGAGTGTTGGTGATCAGGCCCTCCTCCACCCGCAGGTTTCCCTGCGCCTCATCCCTGGTGGTCCAGTGGACCTCGGTTTCTTTCCTCTCACTCTGCTCTTTCACTCGTTTTCACTTGTTTTTCTACCCTTTTTTATCTTTCACCTTTCTGCATCTCTGCTCTTTTGTGCCTTATTTCTGCTCATTTTCCCTTCCTCTCGCTCTGCTCTTTCACTCGTTTTTCTACCCTCTTTTAGCTTTCACCTTTCTGCACTTTTCTGCATCTCTGCTCTTTTGTGCCTTATTTCTGCTTATTTTCCCTTTTTTGTTTATCCCTTATTTCCTCCCTTTACCTTTCCCCGCCGCTGCTGCCCGCGCGGCCCCTCCCCCCCAACGCGACCAGCCCAATCCAGCTCCCCTCCCCGCTCCCGCCTCCCAGCTGTCCACCCCTCCCCGACCCCTACTTAATGGCGGCTGTGTGCAGCCACGGGCAGCGGGTGCGCCGCTGGCGCGCCGAAGGCGCATCAAAGGCAAGCCCGTCTGCGCCCGACCAGCGTCAGGAACCCTGGACCTCCGCCCCACCAACGCTACGACCCAGCAGCACTCCACGCACTCAACGCAGGCCGCAACAACAACTGAAAGCTAGCATCACCAGCCGACACCAAGGACCCTTCAGCTGTCACCGCTGCTGGCACACCTGCAGCACCGCCAAGAACACGGATCCAGCACAACCCGCCCACAAGAACACAACCGAACCGAAGACCCTGCAATGCATCCTCCTCAACGTCCGATCCCTCCACAAACACGCCACCGAAATCTGGGACCTCCTCGACAGAACCACCCCGGACGTAGCGTTCTTCACCGAAACCTGGACCAACACCACCTCGGGACCGGACATCGCCATCTCCATCTTCCAAGGATACAAGATCTTCAGGAAGGACCGCCGCACCTGCCCAGGAGGAGGAATCGCCATTGTCCACAAATCCAGCCTCCGCCTGAGCACACTCCCCGACGAGCCCACAGAACTGATGGAACACCTTCACTTCAAGATACTGGCCAGCCCCACCGACACCCTCTGAGGAACCCTCATCTACCGACCCCCTGGACCCCGTGGACCCTTCGCCAACTCCATCACGGACATTATCTCCCCGCAGGCCATCGCATCCACCAACTACACTCTGCTGGGAGACCTCAACTTCCACCTCGACAACCAACTGGACCCCAACACCACATCCCTCCTGGACAACCTCCACAACATTGGACTCTGCCAGATCGTGACCGAGCCCACGCACTCAGCAGGACACACCCTCGACCCCCTCTTCACTACAGGAAACTCCATCACCTTCAGCCACACCACCGAACTCCCATGGACCGACCATCGTTGCGTCCACTTCACCTTCAGAACACCCACCATCCACAGACACCAGCACCTGCTCCCACGAAGAAACTGGACCAAAATCACCGACGACCAGCTCACCTCCTCACTCAACAACTCCACCCCAACCATCGCGGAAAACGATGACCCCAAAACCGCAGCCCGAAACCTGCATAGATGGATCTCGGACAGCACCAACACCATAGCCCCCCTCAAGAAAAACAACAATACCCACGCCAAGAAAGCCAGATGGTTTACCACTGAACTTCGAGAGTCCAGATGCACATGCCGCCGCCTCGAAAAGGCCTGGAGGAACACCAAATCCACAGAAGTCCACAACAGCTTCAGAGCCGCCACCAACGCCCACCATCAACTCATCAGAGAAACGAGGAAAAAAGCGATTGAAGACAGAATCTCCACCCACGCGCACAACAGCAAGGAACTCTTCAGCATCATCAAGGAGTTCGCCCAACCCACCAGCGAGTCTACCGACATCCCTCCCTCACAAGACCTGTGCGACAAACTCAGCACCTTTTTCCACCACAAAATCAAGAGCATCTACGACAACTTCGACGAAGACAACCAACACACTGAACCCTCACCAACCACCCTCGACACCTGGAAACCAGTGATTGACGACTGGCCAGCCCTCACCACGGAAGACACACTGAAGACAATGAAGTCAATCCACTCAGGGGCCCCCATGGACCCCTGCCCCCACCACATCTTCAACAGAGCCGCCGACACCATCGCACCCATGCTCTGTCACACCATCAAACGCTCCCTGGCGACCGCCTCGTTCCCCGACGACTGGAAACACGCTGAGGTCAACCCCGTCCTAAAGAAACCCTCAGCGGACCCCACCGACCTCAAAAACTACAGACCCATCTCCCTGCTCCTGTTCCCAGCGAAAGTCATCGAGAAAGCCATCAACAGCCAACTCGCCACATTAATTGAAGAACACAACATCCTCGACTCCTCCCAATCCGGCTTCAGAAAAAACCACAGTACGGAAACTGCCCTCCTCGCCGCAACAGACGACATCCGCACCCTACTGGACATAGGAGAAACAGTAGCCCTCATCCTCCTCGACCTATCAGCGGCATTCGACACAGTCTCCCACCGCACCCTAATACGCAGACTCTATGACGCAGGAATCCAGGACAAGGCCCTCGACTGGATCCGCTCCTTCCTCTCCGGCAGGACACAGTGGGTCAGACTCCCCCCTTTCCTCTCGGACCCCACACCTACCACCTGCGGAGTCCCCCAGGGCTCCTACCTCAGCCTGACGCTCTTCAACGTCTACTTGGCTCCACTCACCTCCATCGTCAGAACCTATGGACTCAACATCGTGTCATACGCAGACGACACCCAACTCATCCTCTCCCTATCCAACGAGCCCAACACTGCCAGACGCAACTTTCGAGAAGGCATGGAAGCCGTCACCAAATGGATGGAAAACAGTTGCTTACAACTAAACACCAACAAAACAGAAGTACTCATCATGGTCATGGGCCCAAACCCAGACGCCTGGAGCGACACCTGGTGGCCCCCCGCCCTCGGAAACCCGCCAACCCTCACGGACCACGCACGCAACCTGGGAATCATCCTGGACTCCGAGCTCAAAATGGACCGCCAGATCAACTCTGTCTCGTCTTCCTGCTTCCACACCCTCCGCCTCCTTCGTAAGACCTTCAAATGGATCCCCCTCGAACACCGAAAGACCGTCACTCACGCCCTGGTCACCAGCAGACTCGACTAGGGCAACGCACTCTACGCCGGAATAAACAAAAACCTCACCCGCAGGCTCCAAAACATCCAGAACGCCGCCGCAAGACTGGTCCTCAACCTGCCAAAACACTGCCACATCTCCCAGCACCTGCGCACACTCCACTGACTCCCCATCGAGGCGAGAATCACCTTCAAGATGCTCACCCACTCACACAAGGCCCTCCAGGGCACCGGACCAGCATACCTGAACAGCCGACTCAAATTCCACGCACCCCAAAGGACCCTACGATCAGCCCAGCTCTCCTACGCCGTGGTCCCCCGCACCAGAAAGACCAGATCGGGAGGCCGCTCCTTCTCCTTCCTCGCGACCAAAGCATGGAACGTCCTTCCGCTCCACCTCAGACAGACAACATCGCTCCCCATCTTCGCAAGAAACCTCAAAACCTGGCTCTTCGACAGACCCCCCTCCTTGATGGAATGGAACCTGCAACACCCCCCCACCCCTAGCGCTTTGACACCCTTACGGGTGAGTAGTCGCGCTTTAACAAACCCCTGATTGATTGATTGATCTGTATGCTGTGGCAGAATTCCCAGACTGATTTTTCTCTCAAAATATATTTGAAATAAGTGATTTGCAGTTCCATACCCCAGACCCGGGGTACATGGTTTGAACAATACTGAAATTAGAAGGGCAAATGACACCACTGTTATGGCGCTGAAGAAAAAGCCACAAAATTGATGCGATTGTTAGAATAATTGCAACTTTTCTCAATGCTATCAAATCGTGTTGCTGATTCTCAGGTGTTCTTGCGCTACGAGTAGAGGCACATTTTTCTTTTTTTTGCTACATTTCACTTCTGCAGCAGGTTTTGAACACCACAGTTCAGCCCTGGGTCTCTCTTCTGTAGGAGGTGTATCCTATGCACAGCCGGCTTTAGGGCAGTGCGACTGGTGCAGCCGCACTGGGTGCTGATCTCAAGGGAAGGAGGGTGGGGGCGCTGTGTTTAGCAATAACTTAAGATTGTAAAGAACCTGCTGCAGAGTTCCATGTGCGTCCAGCTTTCAGGCAGTAATTAAAATATCAAGATAACTCTTGTGATTAATGTTCCTGCTAGAGAAAGAGAGAAATGGAGTTTTGTCTAGTGGCATTTTTGACTCACCAGCTGTAGAGTAGCGCAGAGGGTTAATATCCCTGCTGCAAAGAACAGATCAGCATTTTTTTGGATAGCCAAGTGGATTAGTAAAGCCAGCCTTTACCAGTACTTTAAAACAAATGAAACGTATGTGAGAGAGAGCGGCTATGGAGAGATGGGGGCACTTTTGTCGGGTGGTAGTGAGGGAATCCAAGGTGGAGGTCTTGAGCGGGCACCAAAGAACTTTGTTACACCGGGCACCACCAGCTCTAAAATGGCCCTGATCCTATGTGGGGCAAGAGGTGAAAGATTTTCCCCGGAAGTAAGGGATTTTGGTGTCACACTCCATTAGGGCGGCACTACGAGGGTGGTTGTCTAAAGCACATCTCCTAAAGGGGCATCCTCTGAAACCAGCTACTTCAGTGATTCTGATAACAGATGCAACTGGTTTGTGGCGGGGTAGGGGTGTTAGGATCCAGTCAGTCATAGAGCAGTGGTCTCTTCTATAGAGGTACCACCTTCTGATTTTAGAAAGCGTTCACTGCAGTCTAATAAGACTACCTGGGGCAGTATTATGCATATGGCTAACCTTTCAAACAAGCATTTACAATGCAATAGGTCTCGCATTTACGCGAGTTTAAGCTAGTGGCATTGTAAATGACAATGCCTTTTATTTATGTTTTAAAAACGAAAACAAAAATAAAAGGCATTGTTATTTGCAATGTCAATAGCTCAAACTCGGGTAAATGCGAGACCTATTGCATTGCAAATGCTTGTTTAAAAAAGTTTCCACTGCTGTGTGCTTAACTCAGCTTTTTCCTACAGACTGATGTGGAGTGCTGCGCAGCGCAGGAGTAGTGACTCTGCACTGGATGTATGTGTGCCTGGGAAGGGTACAGTATAGGGATAGAGCAGTACTGAGCAGTGCATATGTGAATAGTGCAAATACTGGGTGTATGTATTCCTGCAAGGAATACATTACATGAGAGATGTAGTGCTGCACAGTGCATTGCATGTGCAATAAAAGCATTGCTGGGTGTATATGTGCTTGCTTGAAGTACAATACTTGAAAGGTGAAGTGTTGTGCAGCAACCACATGACAAGCGTGTGTGCGGACAGTGTCAGTGTTTACAAATAGCACACCTTGCATAGTATAGAAAAGCTTCAGTGATGAACAGTGAGTTCAGACTGAATGCGTGTGCTGGATGTATATGTACTTGTAATGGGACAATGTATGGAAGTAACAGTGCTGGAAGTAAGTGTGTGTGAATGTATACTAAGTGTGCCTGCATTAGTACATTATATGGAGGACCATGGGTTCAATGTTTGGAAGCCCAGGCCTCCCTGGTGAAGACATGAGGAGGAGAGGAATGTCACCAAACCGACTTATGTATTGCTGCATTCCTGTGATCTGGTTGGGATACTCTGGAGGAAAGGAGGAAGAGACTCTCCCTGTACACTTCAAAAGCTTGGTCTTTGATTCAGTGATAGATCACAAGGAAGGGGCCAGGCCACATCTCATGAAGGAGATGGGGCTGATAAGTGAATCGTAAAGAGTAAAGCTGGAAGTCTGAGATTAACCTTTTGATGCACATATCAATGTGGCTAACATACAGGTGTGAACTCTGGTCACTCCCTTGAATTGTGTTGTGGGTCAATCAGCTTCAGAAGCTTGCTTGCTGTGACATACATCCTTTCAAGGGGAAAGAAGATAAAGAGAAGTGGACACAACAAAAGAAGCGAAACTCCAACATACAACTTCAAGTACTCTGACCCTAAATCACATTTTGGTGTCTGAAAATAGGCTATAAGAAGGGGAGACTGAGAACCCAAAATTTGTCATCTGCCAAGCAGCCAGACGGGGTGTGTGAGAAAGAGAATCTCTGCAAGACTCCTATGACCAAGACTAGGGCTCTTGCTAGTCTCTCTACTAGCTGAGGGGACATCACCCAGGAAAACCAAGACCGCCTACCCTGGACCCTGAAGCACCAGTGCCTCCCTGCTTCCCCAGACCAGTGTGCTCTGTAAGGGAGAGGAGAGCATTTGAGGGAGCAAGGTACAGTGGAGTACCTGCCGAGAGGACTTCCTGAGCGAGGTGTGAGGGAATAGCTGTGCACCAGTCTGGTCATTGCCTGTATGCAGTGTCAGTTTGGAGCCCCTGTATACCAGGAGAGGGCTCCTGTGGACTGAGCCTCTGTGTTTAGTGCTGTCCCTGTATTGCTGCACAGCGGTGACCCCGTATACCAGGAGGGTCCACCGGTAAAGTTGCCACTGAAGGAATGCCGAGACATAACTGCTGTGAAGGAGGCATTTACCCTGGATGAGTCTGCGCCCAATTTACCTAGTACCTTGGCAACCCCGTATGCCAGGAGGGGTTGCCACTACCATTACCCTAGGAAAAGGGTGAGACTTCGTTGGACGCAAGTTGAGCCTGCATAGTGAGAGAACTGCCCTGACCAACCCAGAGTACTGCAGAAGATTCTGCGGATGCTGAAACACCCTCGCTGGGCTCCAGCAGTTGGCTGATGAAGAAAGGATTCTCCTTTTGCCTCCCCTGCTGGGGAAGCTAACGTTCTGTGTCGTCGCGAGCTGGGAACTGCTCTGATAACTGGAGAGGTCAGCAGCAATGTTCAAGAGGGAGAGCCTGCGCCACAGGGTGCTGCCATGAAGGGGAGCATGGAGATGGACCTGAAGTTTTACAGTCTGTCTGGTCCATTGAGGGTTTCTTCAGGAGTGGGTTGATTGCAGCGTGTTTCCAGTTGTCCAGGGGTTCTGACACTGATCTATTGGCATGGTGTTTGTTCATTTTTGTAAACTGTTTAAAGCTCCATAAACATTGGTTAAATTTTTTAAAAAAACGAAATGCTGGTTTGAGTGTGTGGTGTAGATTACTTTCTGAATTTACTTTATGTACTGATCACACGCTATTCAAGTCCTTGCCTCACTTTGCAAGGATGTCTATGTGCCTGTGTGATTATAAAAATAAGGTTGAAGCTGTGCCTGTAGTAAAGAATGGGGTAGTAGTGTTTTTTTAAGTCAGGCATCATTACCCCAGAAAGCTTGTGCTCAGTTGAGCGGAAAAGCATTGCTTTTGCAATTGTGGATCCCTACTCAGAGATGGTACCCCAAGATGCATTAAGGGAACAGATTTTTTACATCAGTCATGAAGGTCACTTGGAAATAGAAAAAAGAACAAATTACCAATTAAGTACCTATAGTAGTGAGTTGGATGGCTGTTTGGAGAATGTCTGAAATGTTCTAATTCGGATAAGACCTGGGTTCTTTTGCTTTCCTCAATGCCTTCTGAGGCCTAAGTTGTAGATTTATTAGGTTCCATCTTGAGTGTTGATGGTAGGACAAAATAAGTAATGGTGCTTATAGATATTTACTCCAAATGGCAGGAGTGTTACTTTATAGATGATTATGTTGTGAAGTAGACAGTAAATGTATATGGTAGGTAGTATGGTTTTGTTCTCAGATTGTACAGGGTTATGTTTTTTGATTGTGCTACTGTCAAATGGGTGTGCAGATAGAATATCGAGTGTAAAGTATCGAGTTGCACAAATATCAAGTCAGAAATATCGTGGTTTAGAAATATCGACAGCAAGAATATCGTGGTCAAGAAAATCGACTTAATGTAAGTAATATTGATTTTAAAAATATCGAAGTGTTTAATATCGTCTGCAAAAACATAGGGGCCGATTCCGATCTCGGCCGGTAGGGCTCCGAATCGGATTCGGCATAACCGGGTCCGATTCGGAGCCCTATTTCCCGACCGATTCGTACGTGCGTCCGGACGAGCGAGTACGATGCGAATTCGCCGACCGACTCGTTCGGGCATCCCAACCGCTCCGACTGACTCGTTCCCGGGTCGAACCGCACCGACCGACTCGCTCGGACACGACTCGCACCGCGCAATGGAGACGTTCCCCGTCCGGGTAAGTACGATGCGCGCCGCGAGCATTCCGACCGACACGCGCCCGTCCGGCTCGAAAGAGCAGTCGGAGCCGTACTCGGGGGTCCGTGTCGGACCCCCTGTATGCGTAGCCGCTTGAGTCACACACAGGGGGGACCCATGGGTCCCCCCTAACCTGTGCGTGTACGGCGCGAGTCGCTTCGCCGCATACCCGCTGTAGGGTGCGCCCTTGTTCACCTCGCACCCATTGAGGCAATGGGAGCCCGCGTACGCATTGTACGACCGGCTCCCATTGACTTCAATGGGAGTCCGACCGACTCGAGTACGATAGCATACGGACGCATCGTACTCGTTCGGTCGGGCTGCACGGGTCCGATTCAGTTGGAAATCTCTCCGGGTCCGGCTCGGTCGGAGTGATTTCCGGCCCGAATCGGAATCGGCCCCATAGTTGTTAAAAATATTGATTTTTTAATTAGTGTTATGTATTTTAGTAAATGTTTTAAATGTATGTGATGTATGTTTTGTTGTATAAGATTTGTTTCTATTTTTAATATATGTGTTAAATTTTTAGCAGTTATTATATTTTTTTTATTTTAATTTTGCGTTTTTAGTTGCACAGCGGGTTGTGGGTTTATGGGGGAATAGGGTGGGAAGTAATTTAATCATATTAAATTAATTGATTAATTTGTATTTATTAATATTTGTTTAATTGAGATGTTATAGTGTTAAATGTGTAAAGTAATTTATTATTAATTAATTAATAATTTGTTGTTAATTAATAATTATTATTTAATTTGTAATTAATTATGGTAATTGTGTAATTAGTTTTAGGTGTGTGTTTTGGTGTTTATAGGTGTAAAGGGTGGGCAGTAATTTATTTTTAATTGATAAATTATTAATTGGTCGTTAATTAATTTTAATTAATTAATTGGTAATTAATTATGGTAATTGTGTAATTATTTTTAGTGATGTGTGTTTTAGTGTTTATAGGTGTAAAGGGTGGGAAGTAATTTATTTTTAATTGAAGAATTAATTGTTGGTTGTTAATTAATTATAATAATTAATTGATAATTAATTATGGTAATTGTGTAATTAATTGTAGGTGTGGGTTTTGGGGTTTATAGGGGTAAAGGGTGTTAAGTAGTTTATTTATTTTTTATTAATAACTAATAATTAAATTAATAACAAATGTATTATGGCAATTGTGTAATTCATTGTAGGTGTGTGTTGTGGTGTTTATAAGGGTTTGGATGGTAAGTAATTTGTGTTTATTTAATTCATATATAGTTGTTAATTAATGTTAATTATTTGATATTTATTTTAGGTAATTGTTTTTTTGTGTGTTGTTTCTACTTTTAAATGGGTAAATGGTGGGTATTAAATGCATTTTGTTTACTTTATAATTAGTTCTTGATAGTAATAGTTTTTAATTTAAAAATAAGTTTTAATTGTGTTTTATTATTTTATAGGTTAATTTAGGTGTGTGTTGTGGACATTATAGTGTTAAAGTGTGTGTATTTAATTCATGTTTATTTTTTTAATAATATTTTTTGAATTGATTATTAATTATCTTAATTATGGAAGTACATTTAATTTAAAATGTTGAAGTATGTTGTTATTGGTGTGGTGTTATGGGGTAGGAAATAAAATGAATACATTTATGTATTAATTAATGCTTTTGTTTGTAAATATTTTCTAGTTTAAAATAATTATTTTTAAATTTATTTATTATTACATTGTATATAATATTTGTAGGTATTTGTTATATGTAATTAATATTATAATATGTTTTCTTCTTATATATTTAATATTTTTTTCTTCAATTTTTAAAATATTTATTTATTTTTATAATTTTTCTTGATTTTTAATATATATATTTTTTTTAACTGTTGAAGTGTGAATAGTAAATTTTGCCTCTCCACTATCCATCACTTTCGCTACTGTTGCACTCATAGGAGTGGGAATAGTAATTTGTAACCCTCCACTATCCAACACTTTCCTTACTGTTGCACTCACTGGAGTGGGAATAGTAAATTTTACCCCTCCGCTATCCAACACTTTCCCTTCTGTTGACCTCACTGGAGTGGGAATAGTACATTTTACCCCTCCGCTATCCAACACTTTTCCTACTGTTGCACTCACTGGAGTGGGAATAATAATTTTTACCCCTCCGCTGTCCAACACTTTCCCTACTGTTGCACTGACTGTATTGTGAAATGTAAGTTTAAATATTTTTTAATAGTTTGATGTTTTAATTTATTATAGATTTTTGTTTTTTTATATTTTAAATCATTGATGTATATTTTTATATAATTTTAAACTTTTAACATAAATTAAAAATAATAGTTTATTAATTGTTTTAAAGTAAATATATATGTATAAATAATTATGTTTGTGTGTTTATCTTTTTATTAAGTTTATTTGCTATATTTTGTTAAAATGTATACTAAATTTATTTCATTTTGTTAAAATTAAATGTAATATTTAATATTTTTAATATATATTATTTTATTTTATATTTATATAAAAGTCGATATTTTATACATCTATATTTTTTACATCTATATTTTTAGTCGATATTTTTGTACATCAATATTTATTACATCGATGTTGTGTCAGTGAATGGCGTCACTTGTGCTTTCACGTCAGTGCTGTAGTCAGATATTTGTTCTATGTTTATTTTTACCTCTTTGCTTTGCCTTGTGTTATGCCTGTTCCATTGTGTCTGAGGAAAGTTAGTTTGTGTCAATGTGTTAGGGAAAGATATTTTGTGGTCACTTCTTCTCTTGAAGCATGAAACTCTATTACATATGTGGATTCTACATTCTATATTTTAAGTAGGAATGCTTAGGTCTGAATGTTTGGGGTCAGTGGATTGCTGGGAGAAGCAGCGTCAACTGCACATCTGCATTACAAAGACTGGTTTGCTTTCTTATGATGTTGCTCAGCCGTACAATTGATAGTAGTAACAGAGAGCCTCACTGGACCAGCAAGAAGACCACCATGTACTAGGTTACGCAGCGCGACCTGTGTCATGTCGTTGTTAGCTTCTTGATGATGCTCTAGCAGCTCTGTACTGCAAAATGCATTCTCACAATGATGTGAGGGGGTGGAAAGCCGAGTTTGACCTTTCGAATAAGCACAAGGAAGAGGTGAGGAAAATCAACAGTTTTACGGTGCGTACAGTACTTCAACAGAAGCATTTTAGCATCACTAAGATAGTCTTCCTGTACTAATCTGGTTATCAGTAGGCTGCTTCCTTCTTCTGCCATTGTAGTAACAGTCCACATAAATTTGTCAGCTCTAGGGTGATTTCCTTCAGTGGCAACAGTCTCTGATATAGAAATCCATATTCTTTAAGGGGGATTCTTCACCTCTGGTCAAGTTTTTCAATACTCTGTTGTAACAGAGGACGTAAGACAGAGTTTATTTCATAAGGAAGCAAATCAGTCTCTGTAACCCAAAAGGGAAGCCAACACCGCATCTCACAGCAATCAACTGTCCCCCAACATTCAGACCTAAACATTCCTACCTAGCGTATAGCATACAGAATCTGTGTATTTAATTGAGTGCTCCAAGATAAGAAACAGACACAACAGTGTTTGATGATTTCGTGGGTGATTATATTGAAAGGATATGGCGCTCTAAAGACCTGTACACATTTGTTTATATATCCCGTAGTATATAGCGGGAATATGTCACGTTAGTTTGCTTGCGTTTACAACGCATGCCATTACAACGCAGTCGTTACAACGACCGCGTTGTTACATCGCATACCTTTAGAACGCAAGTCAGAACAACGACTTGCTGTAGGGGGGGCACTGGATGTTGGAATAGTATAATTTACTATTCCAACTCCAGTCTGTGCAACAGTAGGGAAGGTGTTGGATTTTAAATCCAACACCTTCTGCCCTCAAAAGCAAGTCGTTGTTCCGACTTGCATTGTAATGGTATGCAATGTAACAACGTGGTCGTTGTAACGACCGCGTTGCAATGGCATGCGTTGTCTCGCATGCATGGTAAACGATGTTTACCATATAGCGGTGCTATGAGGTAGAGAGAACACCCCACTCCCCAATATATGACCAAGGTCAACAATACAAATTATTTTTGCCCTCCAGCACATGCTAGTATCATCAAATAATAAGTACAGTTGTGTAACATATTTCTTTTTATAGTTAACACTGCCAAATGCATTGCATTCTCATTATTGAATGACCTTGCGATGACTTGCATATAAGTATATCCCTATATGGTGTCTTTGCGGTCCATTTAAGCAAATTTAAAGTTAAGTGCCGTCAAACATTGCCATTCCAAACTGTGCCACAAACTTATAGTGACCTTAGACATATCTACATCATGTAAACAACACCCTCTCCTTGTGTGAACACTGTGCATGCACCTATTGACTTGTTAGGTACTGTGTGTCTAAAAGCTATCGGGGAAAGATGGGACATTTCATAAGTATATATCAGGATTTGCAATTTGGTCAGCTCATTATTTGTTTGTCTCAAATGATCTGTATCAAAACCTCCTACCTTCCTGCCGGTTATACTTCCGCCCTGGCCTACATACCTACGAACGTCGGGTTAAAATCCCCGCTCTTCAGATTTAAGCGTGTTACTGCTTTGGCTCTAATTCTTGAAAAAATCACATGTAAGATGTGAGCTAACCCTTACATTATGCCTCATGCTTGGATTAGCATCTATACTACTCTATATGATAAGTGAAAAAGAAATGCTTCTTCTAGCTTACCTGTATGCTGGACACTGTTTTCCTACGATGCAAGTGAGTACTCTCCAGTCATAGTATACGACCTGCCGCTGGGGCCAACTAAGGACTTAAACATGTCGACCTAATTTGGACAGGAACATCACAGTTGTGTCTCTTGTATCCCATTACTGATTTTAATCATCCCTCCTCGGCCACACAATAAATTTAGAGTGTCCTTTTGGTAGGTGGTAGGAATTGTTATTGGATACCTTCCTTCCCTTAAGTAAACGCCCCTCGGCCTGTTGACGAGGGGCACGCTTGCCATTAGAGGATTCTTTGGCTAGCTCGTTCATTTTAAGCAAATGCCCATGGGGAGTTACTAGTGTTTCTTCAGGAAAATATAACCCACCCACAATAGAGGAATCCCTCACAGAGGACGGTGGTTAAGCCAATAATTAAGGCTTATGAGATAAGGGCACGTTCGTTTTTTGTGTGTTCCATTTCAAAGCTATGCCTCCTTTAACATCTCATTCCTTCCTTGCCCCTGATTACAAATGTTGTGGTCACCACACAACAGTAACACTGCACATGGATATATCAAAAGGATGTGTATCGGATGGTAATTTTGAGATGCTGGAATACTTTGCTTCCGCATTGAGTCACACAGCTTTTTTCACCATTCCAGTCTGTTTTCCGTAAACACATTTCAGAGGGCAGATTTCCTCAAGAAATATTCACATGTAAAATCATCAGGGGTTCAGTGTTTCTGGAATGAGCACCTCTGACAGAAGCGTGCCATTAGTCAATCCAATTGGGCCAGCTGTATTAAGCCTGTGTATTGTGGGCAGGCTGCCCCTCTGCATCTTTGTCCCATTTCCCACCTTTGCCAAAAGGCAGAGCTCCCAGCGGAGTGGTTTACCTGGGTGACATCAGTTAATAGGATGAACAATGTGCTTATAAGCCTGAGTAGCACAACTAGCACCCATATTTGTCCTCACCACCACTGGAGGCGGACCATGCAGAGGCCGGCAACATTCCACCCACCCATGCCCTGTTCTTGAACAGTTGTGGAAGCAAACGGAGGAAAAAATCTAAGATTATCACCTGAAGGCATGATATGTTTAATGATGTCTGCCCTTGTTATGAGAGGTTTTGTTCAGTGCTAGGCTGGCTGGAGGGGGCACTGGCCTACAGGTGGCTCAGTCCTTATGGCCCTACCCGGGGGTTGCCTTTGCATAGACAGTTCATGGGGGTGTGGCAGGTTTCAGTCATGAGTGCCCAGCGCAGGCACAGTGACTTGAAGTTCCCTGTCAGCTATTGATTACAGTTTTGGTGGGACTGGCTGGGCAGGGTATTGGCTTACTAGTGGTCCAGACCTTCTAGCCCTAATCCTGGGTTGCCCACAGATGGACAATTCATTGGGGTATGGCAGGGTTGAGTCACGGTCACCCTGAACAGAGTCCGTGCCTTGAAGTTCCATGGTTGCATTTTCTTGTAAATAAGTGATTCTGATATGTTCCATAATTAAGTGCTGTTTAAGGAATTGTAAACACAGAATTTTGTTGGCTGTCTGTGCCTTTCCTGAGGGAATGTAAATATGAATCTGTTGACGTATTACAATGCTTTGTCATAAAGATTTCTGAAAAGAAATTATGTATAATCTTGAACTTGCAAGGTGTTTGGATTTGAACTAAAATGAAAAGATAAGGCTAGTGTGAATACCAACAACTTGTGATCTGACTTAAGCATTGTGTGTATTCGATAATTGAAGGGGTGATATCAACTGGGTGCACAAGTGAGTGCACAGTAAGATCTAATGAGATGTATAACTTAAGTAAACGTGAGCCACAATGCCTGTAATCACACTTTTGTGAATCAAATATGCCTCACGCTGACTTAAAGTTGCATGGTTACCCTTCATCAGTCACCACTGTCTGAGACCTAAGCATTGTGTGTTTGAGTATAGTGTTTTGGCGTGTATGTCACAAGAGTGGCTGCACGGAAGACACTCACACATTTTAAGTATTATAATTCTATTTTTAACACTCAATTCGCATAGTTTAACAATAAAGCAATATCTAAAATAAGACAACTTCTACTAGTCAACAGCGACTGTTAACTCTCACATCATTTATATATTTGCAAGGTAAGGTAAATAATTAAGTAATCACTAATTTGTACACAATGCCTTATCCAAATGTGGAAATCAGTGACTGTGTGGGATGCATTTTCAACTTAGGGGAATGACTCTGTGGAGCACTTGATGAAGGTGGAGGAGTCTTGCAATATATCTCATTCTTTGGAGCATTTTATGCCCGATGCAGTGCACAGATCTCATAAGGTGATGGTGGCGTAGTAAATCCAACAGCAGGGGTGAGATCGATATGTGTTACACCAGGAGGCGGGCGGAAGCTGAACCTCTGCATCAGGCTTGTGAAGAAAATGAACAACTCCATCTTGGCAAGGTTTTCACCAACGCAGAGTCTTCGACCTGTAACAAAATCACACATGAGATTAATGAACTATTGTCAGTTAGTAGACATTTGGCACCTTTTTTCTTATTTCAGTCACTACCGTTCAATTTCCCAAAAATGCCATACGTTGATTCCACTGTGTTTATTCCCGTTCGCCTCCACCATGTTGACTGTATTTCTAGTGAAAATTCAACAGACTAGAAATAAAGAATAGATCCGTGGCTAACAATTTGGAATCAGAAATTGGAGACATAAAAAGCAATTGCACAGATACTGGCAATAGATTCTGAGGAGGGTACGCGCGTCTATACACAGGAAGCCATCAATAGAAGACTTAGTAAGTTCTATGAAAGTTTATATGCTCTGCCATCGGAGCTTCCACCACATTTTATTAATGAGTTTTTAGAGCAAGTAGAATCGCCAAAGATTACAGTGGAAGAGAAAAAAGACCTGGATTGGGAGGTAACAATTCAAGAAGTGAAGGCTGTCATAAAGCATATGGCAAGAGGGAAAGTCGCTGGAATGGATGGGTTACCTGTGGAATTTTATTTGACATATATTGAAGAGTTGGCATCAAGACTAGTTAATCTTTACTTGGCAGCCTGTAAGGCGGGGTGATTGCCCCACAAAAATGCAGAAGCAATTGTGATCTCATTGTTTAAGCCAGGAAGAGCCTCTGAGGATGTATGGGTTCATCACCCACTTTCTATGCTAAATCTGGATTACAAGATATTGAGTGCAGTACATACAGACCAGTCTGGGTTCATTCTGGGAAGGAATACAGTTCATAATATTAGGAGGGTATTGGCCATCATGGAATCTGATTTTGCAGAGAAGGAAAAAGTGGTAATTACAGCAATTGACATTGATAAGGCATTTGATAGTTTACATTAGAATTTCCTTTATGAAGTACTCAATAAGATGGGATTGGAAAACCATTTTATTGCATGGGGGTAGGCTTCTCCATGCGGCACCTACTGCTTATGTCAAAACGGGTAGGCATATTTCGGAAAAATATGCAGTGGGAAGAATGGCTCGACAAGGGTGCCAGCTCTCTCCTTTATTATCTGCAATTGCTATGGAGCCACTTGCTAGTAGGTCAAGTACAGGAGGGGTTCACAGGGGGTCTGGAGGTGCGGGTGTGCAAAATTATTCAGCATTATATGCAGATGATATGTTGTTATTTCTAAAATACGCTAATGTTGATTTGCCGCATACCATGAACCTCTTAGATTGGTTTGGGCAAGCCTCAGGGTTATGGATCAACTGGAATAGGAATATTTGTTCCCATTACAGAAGAATGTGCCGCAGCCTGTGGATCTGAGGGGGCTTAAGTGGGAGGGAACATGTCTAAATTATCTGGGGGTAAGATTATACCATGCTACCATTGATTTATTGACGGGTAACATTGGTGTGGCGATTAGAAGTTTACAGAAAAGTGTAGATTTAGGAAGAACGATCCGCTTTCAGTTTCAGGACGAATAGCAGTAGCAAAAATTGTGGCATTGCAACGATTACTTTACATCTTCACAACATTGCCCATGGTGATACTGATGGAGCAAGGACTCGTAAATGAGACTTGATCGGAAGCAATCCTTTTGTTTTAACTCGTTAACGAATTACTAACTGTGTGTCTGTAATTAATAATTCGCATTTTAGAAAAGACACGCGGGACAAGTGAAGCTTACATTTGTATTTACTAACCGTAACAACATGAACGAAGGACTAAAACGCACTCTAACAAGGGATCTTTACTGCGCATGTGTCTACTGCATCTACGTAGAATGATGTACTAATGCTTGGAGGGAAAATCTTGCGCCTGCGCAAAAGATATTAAAATGGCCGCTTGAAAGTTCACATGCATGGGACCTGCTTCGCAAAATAGAAAATAAGTTTTATACTAACGCAAATGCAGAAAAGGGTAATAATAATTAAAGTGGGTTAGAGTAGAGGTTGGTGGTATACAGTGAAACCATTTATTTTAGAGAATAACATTTCTTCTTTTGACTTTATTATTAGTGCGCATTTGGGCCTTCCAAACTTGTCTGAATTGAGCTGACTGACTTGACCCCACGCATGCGCACCAGAGAGAGAATACGAAAGGATGACTAAGGATTTGTCACGCGTCCAAGGCCAGAGAAGATGCGCCCTGCGAATGAGGGTGAAGAGTTCATATGAAGAAGCGTTATTCATAAAGTTGAAACATTTTGTATTAATAAAGTTTGGAGATGTATGGGAAAGGAAATGATTTAATAAAGTTTAAGGGGATGGGTTTAAAAGACAATGGTTCAAAGAAAATAAATGAAATGTAAGCATGGTGTGACGATCATCCCCCCTCGCCTGACCAATCAGAGTTAGTATTTTATGAAATTGAAACATTAATGGGTGGTATTGGAATATGGAAAGGTATAATTGAGGTAGTTTTAGTTAGTTAGTTTAGCTAAGTGTTGGGAGAGCTGAGAGAAGCGCGCAGAGCTTAACGGGAGCACAGAAGCAGAGCTCGGGATGCTGTCGGTGCTGGGGTGGTGCTGAAGCTGTGAGATGCTGATGAAGAAGATCGAATGCAGAACCATCTATTTAACTTAATTGGGCTAGAAAGAAGATCGCGGAAGAACCACAAGGAGGAAGAGAGTGTCAGAGAGGGGTGCGACGCAGTCGTCGGTACTTAGAGAGATGAAGTATCCTGTCCTGATTCCTGTCCTGAAGTCTTTGTCTCCTGATCTATCCCGGGGGACCCTTACCAGCCCTTTGGCCAGGGGGTTGGTCTTCTCACCATTCTTGGTAACTATAAATTCATCGTCTTGATAGATGTTCTTCTCTCTCTGTCCTCTCCTTTCTGAGCACATTTATTGTGTGAATCTGAATTATTAGTGCTTATCGATTATTGATTGAGTTGACACTCTTGCGAATGAGGGTGTTTGTACTGAAACTTTGAGATGGTTCATATGCAATTAATTTAGATAAAGATTTTAAAACTTCCCGAGTCTGTAATTATTTCAATTTTAATCAAGAAATGTTTAATAAGTTATGTTAATTATCACCATCAACTAGTTCCAACTAATGGTCCATCGACCAGAGGAAAGAACTTTTTGATCAGTGAAGGGTTTAGTTAGAACAAGAAATATAACTATTCCTGAGACATGAAATCTATAAACTACAAGCTCCAGCGGTCCACTTGGTATTAGTGTGAGAAGTTATATGGGCCCAGGTGAGTATATTGTAGAGGAGTATCTGTTGTTAGTACACCGCTGGATCAATACCATGTAGAGTATTTAGTGAAATTGATTCTTTGTTGGTTTCTCTGATATGGGGAACAGGTAGGCGGAGAGTGGCATTGGCAAAATTGCAACGGCCCACTAGTAAGAAAGGACTGGCTGCCCCATATATGGAAACCTATTACCTAGCAGCCCAGTTGCAATTGTTTACACAATGGATTCATTTGCAAAGATTTCCAGGGGAGGTGAATTTAGAGAGAAAACCAGATTTGGCTGTGTTGTATAGAATACTCATGGCCCCTGTCAGAGGACCAGCGCATGGAATTCCCACCACATGGAAGGTTGTGCGGCACTGTTGGCGTCGGACACTTAAAAAAACTCATACTCAGAGGCCTATGCCCTGGACATTTAAGAAGTTTTGAACAAATCATTCCAGGGGGAAGATTATGGGGCTTAGCAAAGTGGGCAAACCATTAGGAGATTTGTATAGTGAAGGGGTGCTATTATCATTTGATCCTGAGAGGGCAATTTTCATTGCATCGAGCTATGATGGATAGACTGCGCAACCATTGGGGTATGGTTTAACTAGAGCTGCAAGTACATGGTGTAGTGTAGCTCCTATTTCCCTAATAGGCTCTGCGCATTGGAATAATATATCCTATAGGTTTGACATAGGACTAAGGTCAGTATGTCCCTATCGAGTATATTAAACTTAATTACTTGTGCCAGCTAGCTCAGAGGCCACTAGAAACTCCTTGACGACAAGAAGGGAGTAGTTTCTGGCAGCCGCAAAACATGACCACTTTGTTTCCCTTTAGAATCAGAACGTGTCCCAGAGTCATGGAAACAATAGATAACTATTTCACTCAGCTCAATCGTGCATGCTTAGTTTTCCTCAAAGTTACACAGAAAGAATAGACGGGTGTTTCAATAAAAGATTTATTGAACAGTCTTGTTTCTGGTGTAAAGTAAAATGTGCTGTTACGATCACAAGACAGTATGCTGAGATAAATAATGTACAGTGTGAGCAGTAGAAATAAATAATACTGCAATAGCATTATCTTTTAGCATATATGCATTTACATAAATAACATAGACTAAAAATGCGAGTACTCATACGATGCATTTCTAACCTAGTTCTACCCCAATGTACCTAACCTAACCTAGGTGTAGGGAGAGGTATGAAGTAGGTGAAGTATTCCTTACTATGGCATACTAAGAGTATGTTAAGCCTAGTATGCCAAGTATGCCAAGAGTCCCTCTAGGTTCTAGTCAGCTCCATACCTGAAGAATGAGAGAGGTAGGAATCTCTTGCCAGACTCGAACTCCAACACCCCGCAAGGGAAGTCAGATCACTGGAAGCTGGACTCTCTGCGTGCAGGGATGACAGCGTCTTCTCAGTGCGTCAGGCCGGGAAATGGGCTCCTCTGAAGTCGAGGTCTCCTCTGATTTACAGGGGCTAGGGAAGGTATATTTATACCTGAGAATTACCTAGGAATGTTAGCATTGACGTGAATCGGACAGAGGAAGACGTCATGAATGAACCCCTAAGGAATAATGGTTCATGCATAATATATGAGTCCTTGAAGAAATCAATAGTCCTGTGCTAGGGAAACTCCCGCAGCCTAAGGGTCTGATCTTCATGAACTCGTTGTGACGTTAGGGTGGACGGATGTCGGAGACCATGCCTGTATTTGGAGTGCTCGGTTTAATGCCTAAATAAGGACTGGGATTTTATGCCTATATAAGGGCAGGGCGAATTGTGCCTATATAAGGATGATGGAGCAAGGACTCACAAATGAGACTTGCTCGTACGCAATCACCTCATAGTACTAATTTATTAAACTTGTATTGTCTATATTAATCATTGCATACACTACACAAATAGTGAGGATGCTTGCCTATGTGTTTTACTAATGAATAACGCTTGTCTGTAATCCAAAATGGCCGCTAAAGCGCGGGAACTGTCTGCGCATGTCTCAACCATATCACGTGTTGTGACGTCTCTTCTTGCTTGGTGGGAAATTTCTGCTTCTGCGCAGTGTGCATTAAAATGGCTGCTTGATGTTTTCACATGCTTCAGCTTGCTCTCATGTCATTATTAAACTGTCGTTTCTTTAACGCTACTAATGCGGGATAGAATTTATAATTAAATGGGAATAGAGTAGAAAGAGTTGGTATACAGTGAAACATTTTATTTGTGATTTTAATATTTTCTTCTTTGACTTTTATCAGCTCGTACATTTGGGCCTGGGTTTGATGAACTGAAAGCTCGTGTGACAAAGATTCCGCACATGCGCCCTGAGATGATTGAATAGAAAGAAAGAGATGAAGTCAACTTGGACATCACCCAAGGCCATGACCCGTTGGCCGACACCACTACATACCGAGATGTTCTCACCAAAAGCAACATTTTATATGAATAAATTGTAAATTTTGTCATGAGACGGGTGGGAAATAAAGCAAATGTATTAAATTGAATGGGCGGTAGTTAAAAACAATGGGCTTTAGAAATCAAGACAAATCAATATGGTGTGAGAATCTACCCCCTATCCCTGTCCAATCAGAAGTAGTGGTCCCATATTTTATCAACATTAATGGGAGGTACATGGGCGTAGAAAGGTATAATAGATATACTATTAGCAAATTAGCTAGGGCATTGCATTAGCATTAGGACGCTGACCGAGTGCATGCTGAACCGCTGTCCAAAGAGGTCCTGAGGAGGGGGCGGCGGAGTCCATTAGAAGGGAGACACGGGAGAAATCGAGGAGAAGTCGAGCATCAGAGAGGGGAACGGCGCAGGCGTCGTTATAGAGAGGTCACCGGTCCTGTCCTGAATCCTGGAGGAGGTCTTTATTCTTCATCCATCCTGGGTCCTATTTATTTCCAGCTCCTTGGCAAAGGGGTTTGATTCTCGCACCTAGGTCGATATAAATGCAACCTCTAGTTGCGCTGCTGTCTCTATCCTCTCCTTTTCTGAGGGACCGTCATTGATTAACAATAATTATTCTATGCTTCATCTTGGGTATGCGATCAAGTACCGTGTGGTTCTGTATTTTACTCTGCTAAAACTTTAGATAAACATTTTAAAACTTCCTGACTCAGTGGTTATTTCAGGATTATGTACTATAATGAATGTCACTCATTTTAAACTTCCCAATTAGCAAAGGATTCATTGGTAAGTCATTACTCTTCAATCAGAAGGTAATTGGTAGCAGGGATTTTGATAAAAGAGTACAACTGACACCCCAGCGTAAGTATTAGCGTAGTATGAATGTATGGGACCAAGTGAGTGTTTTGTGTATGAATACTGTTTGCTAATATCGCGCTGGATCAAGGATATGATACTGGAAAGCCCGTTTATGGACACCCTAAGAGGAATACAACACCCACTCCACTTTCGTGTGTACGATAATACTAAAATGCTAAACATTTAAAATGCTAAACATTAAACGGAGTACCGCATATTAAAAAATATTTCTTAAAAGCATTAAAAAACTTAGTAAAATGCAAAAGGTACTGTACATACTAAGCAATGCTTTTCATTTCAGGCATAAAGTTCGAAATTAAATGCAATTGGAATGAAAATAAGCAGTAATATTTACATGTGACAGAAAATGATCGATAAGTTTTTCAAAATCAAAGTCATTTCATGTCATGAAAATTAATGAACTGTTTTAGACACACAAGATGACTAAGTGTCCGTGGAAGTACCGCGAAGTATGTACTATAAGGCTAGTTCTACTTTAAGCAGATTGAAGTGCCATTTTAGTTCGAAAAAATGGGAAAAAGTTCAATTTTGGAAGAGATCCAAGTTTTTGAAGTATGAAGGCCAAATTGTTACTGCATCTCTGGAACACTGTATGCTGAATCAGAGTCAGTTTACGGGTCTGGTGTAAACATGAGATCATCTATTTCTATAGACAAAACATCATCCACTGAAGTTGGTGTCAGTTGGAACACCTCGTGTAGTAGATTAATTGCACAGAGATGTGAAGCATCGCTTCCAGCATAGGTTGCCGCAGCAATGTTCGCGTCTGTTGTTACCTGTGTGCCTGTAGATCTTTCTCGTACCTCAGCAGCAGCCGTAAGCGTCTGTGAGATCTCAATGAATGCTGACATCAGGATTGGTAGCCTCTGGGGACAACACAGAGCATGGGCCGTTATCGGGACCAGCAGAGTATCGACATCCGTTGGCGTAGCTGATGGAAATGTTAGACAGGTGTCCAACACGCATTCTTCACTGCATTGCAGGCATCGTAGAACAGGTAAGATGCAATCTTGCCAGATTGGTCTGAATGACAGGAACCATGTGGTATTCAGGTCCCGTAGACGAGTCATGCCCAATAGCTGTACTATTCGCCCACGGCACTTTCGTTCAAGGAGAGCTTTCTCCATTTCGCTCGGAGTGATGTCTGCGATTAGGCTGGCCATAGCGCAATAGCAGGAAGAGAAATAGAATTCCGGCAACAAGTGCTAGAATTAATGGTATGCCACCAAACACCGAATGTGCAAAGTTCGGGATTATTCCGATTATTGCCTGGAAAGGTGCTAACAGACCGGAGCAGATGCTCTTAAATACATGTACAATTCCTGTTGTATCAGACATGTTAAAGATACGTGTTATCATTTCTACGAAATGTATAGGGCAGTTTGTACGTATTAAAGACTGTATCTCAGCCGAAGTCCTTGCTACTTGTAGATCATAGGTTTCTTTGGCCAAGGTCAAAGGCACTGTTTGCTGTAAAAGCATGGCTTTCATTCTGCTCAAAGTATCAAATCTTATAAAAGAGACGTTCAGCGACGGCCATAGAGGCGACTCCCTGACTCCCTGACTGTGTCTATTGGGGCAAACAATACTTGCATACAGCAAGTGACCCTGGAGTTGACCGTTACTAGATATGGGATGCCTGGCAATATGCTGCAGCAACTCTGATCATTCAACATGAGGTAACTCCCATTAGAAAGTTGTCCAAACGTTGGATTAATCACAGCAGCTGGTGTACCCTGCTTGTGGCAGGACAAATTTGCCACAGAACCATTACAAGCCCCGTGTAAAGAAATGTCCTGACATATAAGTAAACCGCTCAGTGCACGTTTACAGTGTGTACCGCTCAAAAACACTTCACGATCCCCACTCCAACATCTATACGTATACGGTAAATCCCAAGATGTCTTAATTTATTCCTTACCCAACCTTTCATATTTGCCTGCTTGCATTTGTCTGAGGCAATACTGAAACTGAAAAGTAGTCACAGGTAATGTGATTTTGCCATGAATGAGCCATTCTGTAGCTGGTTTTTCTGCCACTGTGAATGGTAACCTTTCCAGTTTTTCAATGCTCAGCACGGTATACCTTGCTCTTCTTTGTGCCAATTCGATCTGTTTATCAGTTAGATTGTATTCTGCAAACAGAGCTGACGTGTTGATGAAACGCCAAGGCACATAGCCCGCTCGCAAAGATTGCAGCGTCCAGCTTAATAACACAATAGAACGTAATTGAGACTGACCTTGTTGTAACATCGCCAAATCTTGTTCTAGTATGTCGATAGCAGAGGATACAATGCCATCCAATGAATATATTCTGGAGGACAAAGTTGTTAACCCATTGTCGACCACAGAGAGTGTTTTCTCTAAATTAATACAATCAAGTTCACGTATTCATTCTGCAGCCTCCATCTGTGATACTTTCCATGCTTCATTATAGGCAGCATAAATGCCGGCATATATGAAACGTTTTTGACGCGGTTTTCTTGGTCCAAGCAAGAATTCCCTAAGGTCTGCGTCCTCTTTAAGTAAGGATAAGTGTTGTTTCACATCCTGTAGTGTAGACTTATGCAGCCAATCGAGGCATAATTTTCCTACACTGTTTGTTGTTACTACCCCCGGCTGCTGTCTTTGGATGTATCTTGGGTCTGGCCTATGAATAGTAAAGCCCTGAGTTTTATTCAGGAATCTTTCCTGACAGTTGTTCGTGTCTATGGGCCAGATCAACCATTTTATCCAATCAGGATTAGATCTGTTGAGTTGTAATATATTGTCAACTGTCACCACTGCCTGTGTATCGTTATCACTTGCAGGTGTTGGTACAGAAGGTGTTTTCATCTCTTTGATCTTGGCTAATCCAAGACAAGATGTTTGTTGGATGGTTGGATGGTTTCATTTAAGAACATTATTTGTTCAGGGATGATACAGGCTCTAAATAAAGCTTCTATTCCCTGCACTTGCCAATCTTTAGTACCCCAGACAGTTTTTGTGTCTATTGTGTCTTTCCATAAGTCGAAACCCTGTCTAGACAGTTGGGCAATAAACGCTGCAGAGTAAATCTGTTTTGTATTAGTTAGCATAATTTTCAGTCCTGTTTTGTTTACATTTCTAAAGTAAAATGTTTCTGGGTCAGATGTATTGTAACCTGAAAAATATGGAAACTTACTAGCAAATGTTTTTGAACTACCTTTAGGTGGTGTAGGACAATGTTCCCATTGGTTAAACATAAACACATTTCTTGGATATGCAGATTTATGCACATAATGATGACCATAGTGGTTATAACAATACAGTTGTTCATAGTCTGATGAACCCTCTAAATATTCATTTTTAGAATTGCAGCAGATTTTTCTAAGTCAAACATTATGTCGTTAACAGTCTCAAAGTCCCAATCATCTGAATAGGTACTGGACGTAATTAGATCACTTAGTGAAATTTTAAACAAATGTGGAATGTTCAATTGTTCCGTCGGGGCGAAGATATCAAAATCTGTTTTGTCCCACACTATACCATCCTGTATAGGAACGGCTGTGATGTTCACTGATGACAAGTCTCTTGCTTCACGATGGGAAGATTTATGAGGTTTCAAAAGTACGTTCACGTCTTTTCCTTCAGTATTCACATGGATGTATCTGCCAATTATAAGCATGCTCACAGTTGTAACCAAAGCTAGCCAGAGCAGGAAAACAAAAAGTCCAGATGTAATCCAGAGTTCAATCCATGGTGAAACCAGATAAGTCTTTTTCAAAAAGTGAAGAAAGTCTTCTACTTGCTGCTTGAATTTCAATGATGCTGGCGCCGTTTCAGGTTCACTCGGATCTTCTGAGAACGTATCAAAGTTTATGAAATAGCCAGAAGCAGTTCTGTCAATTGTTGGAATTGCATCAGGATTTGTAGAAATCGCTGGAACCAGTTGATCACTTGCTACATTGGTGTAGACAGGTGTATTTGGACGAACTGTTACTTGGTTTTCAAGAGGGATGAGTTCCATAGCGTTGTTGCTTAGTCCTCCATCTGTTACAGCTGAATTCTCGATTGTTATCAGTCTTTCAGTCTGAACCTCTTGGATAGTAGCGAGAGGAGTGCGTCTGCTTCTAGGTCGGAGTCCATGAGGCCTACTGTTTAGTATTGGCCACATACTGTGGTTTGATGAGGTCGATGGACACAAATCTTTTCTCCTTTCTTCCAGCAAGGGGCGGCAGAAGTACTGTTCTTGTTCCTTGAACTGCTAGGACAGGTACTGGTTGTCTGAAAGAAGGTCCAAATTCCTTCTTGTCCGCAATTTTTTCTCTGACTAGATGCCCAACTTTTGGAATCCAGACAGGCCTTGCTGGGACCGCCGGTTTTTCCCCAGTGGTGGTTGGCTGCAGGAATACGTTGCTTTGTTTCGTTCTTAACTCATTCAGCTCCTGTAAAACAGCCAAACGATCTTTGATATCAAAGGGTTTATTTTCCACCACTGTGCCTACGTGTTCAAGGTCTGGTACCCACATTCTTGTCCCAAATAGGACCTCATATGGAGTGACCCCCCCTAGAGAACTTCTTGGCAGATTGTTCAATGAGCGTTGGACCCCATTAAGGTGTTTGACCCACCCATCACCCAAACCTAATACCCTAGCTGTTATAGACTGCTTTATGTCCCGGTTTTTCCTTTCCACAACCGAATTTCCCTCAGGATGGAATGGAGAGGAGTACCGCAATGCAACGCCCAGACTGGCCATGGCTTCTTTGTAAGCCCGAGAGCTAAACGCAGGGCCCTGGTCAGAATCTAGCGTGCCTATTGCATATGTGCCGATAAAGACTCGCAAATCTTTTATAACAGTTCGAGTGTCAGCCGAGCGCTGAGGCCATATCCATAGAAACCTTGATTCAGTATTTGTGGGATCGCACTTGTCCAGTAGGACGCAGGCGCATAGATAGTCTAATGCTGTCTAACAGTGGTGTCTGTACTGGATTGCCGCATTCGCAGCATGGTGTCTAGTGGCTCTCTCGCTGTAATTTACAGTCTAAGCAGTTATTGATGAATATGTGTATTTCTGTATTCATTCCAGGCCACCAGTACATCTCTTTTAACGTCAAAATTGTTTTAGAGATCCCTTGATGTGACAGACCCTCCCCCAAATGTGTTTCATAAATCAAGGCTGCTCTACGTCCCATGTTTGGAATTACCCTATTCGAGCAAAAGGAACGTTGTTCGCATCAATTACATAAGAGTACTTGAGTGGAAACTTTTTTGGTAACGCTGCACTGCTGCCCTTGCTTGAAGCATTGACAGCCAACATTATCTCACCGTCTATTTTTGTTTTTGAACGAGTGATCGCAGCTACGGAAGCCGTCTGAACAGCCCCCTTTGCGGCTTCGTCAGCCAATGAATTCCCTGCAACGTGAACGCCATCACGTTGATGACTCAGTGTGTGGATCACGTGAGCCTTTGGTAGTTCGTTTTTCAACTGAACTACTTGTTCCCAAAGCATTTTGTGCTTTATTGTGCCACCTTTCGCATCTTTGAAACCATTTTCATGCCAGTTTCGTATATAGTCATTATACGACTGAACACAGTAAAAGGAATCGCACACTATTAGTGTGGGGAATTCTCGATCTGTACTTTCAAGTGCCAGTTTGAATGCTTGTAGTTCAGCTCGCTGAGCTGTACAATCTCCTAGAGATTGAGTTTTTGTGACCATAGGTCTGAAGATGCCATCTCGCATGCGACCTTTAACGATTGCACACGCTGCACTGTAAGCTTGCCTACTCCCTGTTGTGGGCTGTGCGGATCCGTCAGTGTAAATTATGAATTCGTACTGATCGAGAGGCAGAATCTCAGTGGGCAGAGGACATTCTTGTTCATATTGCAGGAATGCTTGTGTTTTTAAATCTGGATCAAAAACATATTCAACATCTGTTGCAGCAAGAGAATTAACCCATTGTATCCATCTTGGATGTAATGCTTTAGCATTTGGAATGCTTGCTTTTGTGACCGGGGTTACGACAATAATGCGTTTCCCTTGGGCTAAGGCTCTTTCTTTTGCTACAGCGGTTTGAACTGCTGTCTGAATTTTTTCAGTGGAACTGAAGCGCATTTACGCTTGTGTGTACAAATGAGATTTGTATGCGATTGGTATTTTCTCACCCTCATTGAAGGTTAAGTAGGTGAATCCGCATTGACCGGAAATTATTCGGATCACCAAATTTCGTTGACTTACACGTGTTTGTAAGTGATTTGTTGCTAACATGTTAGCCTGGAGTGAACGCAAGATTTCTGTGTGTTCCTGTGTCCAATTTTTGATTGAAAAATCAGGTTTGATTAATGAATAGAGAGGTTTAACCCTTTCTGCGTAATTTAGAATGTATGTTCTTCCAAAATTTAGGAAACCCAGGATGAATTGTAAGTTTTTTGCATTTTTGGAGGTTGGAGCAGCGCACATTTCTCTAGAAAGTTAGCTGCCAAGCTCTTGCCTTCACTTGAAAGCTCATATCCTAAAAATAGGACATTGAGATGGGCAATTCGGGACTTTTTAAAGTTGAATTTGTAGCCCTCAGAGGCGAAACCCAGTATAATGGTGCTCACCCTGTTCAAGTGTTTGTCCAGGTCATCGTCTGTCAGATAGATGTCATCGACATAGGACAATGCCTCATTGTTATAAATTTGTAGTAACTCCGTTACCCTCGCTGAGAATAAACCTGGGCTGTTCTTGAACCCTTGTGGGAGTCAACAAAAGTGACGCTGGGTCCCCAGTATGGAGAATGCTTTTAAGTACCTGCTTTCAGGTGCTATGTTTTGACAAAAGAAACCATTTGAGATGTCTAATGTTGTTTTGTATTTTTTACGCACAATGTTATTCATTAATGCTGTGCTATGTGCATTTTGCACTGCAAAAGTTTTAGAACAAGTGTTTAAGTGTCTGTAATCCAAAACTAGACGATATGTATTGTCTGGTTTGGAGACAGGAAACAAAGGATTGTTCATTGAGGAGGTGCATGTTTCAATCACCCCTTGATATTCAAGTTGATCTAAGATCTCCCTGACCTGTTTTTTAGCTTCTTGCTTTATTGGATACTGCCTTTGTGCAGTTGGTTCATGTTTCAGATGTATTTTATGGTGAGGTGAGTCCTCATCCCATCCTACATGATTTTTATATAATGCTGGGGCCTGGACCACTGCCCATTTCCTGGCATATGTATATTTTAGGTGAATTGGAATATGGTTGGAGAAGGCAGGCATAATAATGTCCTCGCCATGTGGGCACTCCCTGACAAATTGTGGTGGCCAGTCCTTTTCTGCTAGAAGTATGTCATAGCCCCTTGATAGTCTTTCCCAAAAAAGTGCTTTCACCTGTCTAGGTTTGTCTCCCTCCATCCGGAGTGTTATTTCATATAACTTTTGTGGAGTACTAACCCTGGTGTCTACAGTCTCTACTGTAATGTACTCATTCAAGTCCACTATCTCCAGAAGTTCCTTCAGGTTCTGGCGAGCTATTGTGACTTCTGCTGCACTGTCCAGCATTGTCTGAGCCCATTCTCCGTTCTTGAGTTGTGTTCTCAGTATTCCCGGCATGTCTGACCTTCAGACCTGCTACTTTCTTTTTGGAGAATTGAGGTTTTGCTTTATTTTTTGGAGCGTGTTTTTCGTCTTTCGATTTCACGCGTTCTTCTCTATGTTCTGATCGTCCTCTTCTTTCCGAAGTCTGTGATGAGATCTGAAAGGGACGAGAGGATCGTGTATCAGTATCTTGATACCTGTCAGGCTTTCTCAAATTATCCCTATTCCTGAGGTTATACCTCCTTTCAGAGGGCTCCTTTTGAGGAGACCTACCTCGGGATTGAGAACGTTTCTCGTTTGAATTTTGTTTATTAGTCTCCCATTTCTTTTTAGAAGATGTAGGAGTTTGTTTAATTGAGTCCTTCTCAGGACTTTCAGATAGCTTCGGCTTCACTGGTCTTCCACCCAAACTATCTCTGCCTAATTCTGCATAAAATTGTTCTATTATTCTGGGTAGCTCAGTTTGATGTTCCGTAACATCGAATTCCCTTAATTTTTGGCGGATCGCCACTGCTGCTGCCTCCCCTTTAATATTAGATAATATTATTGTTGAGACCTGGTCGAAATTTTTCAGTAATTTCATACCTAAATTTAGAGCAGGCTCTGCCCCGAAATTCATTTTGAATTTGTTTCAGGACATCAGGTATTACCGCAATTGACGGAATGCCATGTGTTTTAGTATAGATGGCAGCAAAGACTGAGCCCCAAGTGGTGCAGTCTTCCAGTTGTGGTGGGATCCCCATCGGTAAACTGATTGTCAGTATTCTGTGTTTCTCATACGGGCTAGTATTTGGAAATACTGCTTCGATTTGAGTAATTTTTTGAGCTATCCAAAATGGAATTTGCTCACGTTTTGTGGGCATTTTACCCATGACTGGTATAGAGTCGATGGTGTAATTTTTAGTGTATTCCCCTGGTGAGGAGTTTGATTTGGAAGTGTTAATGGTGGTTGGACTGTGAAAGTCCGCATGACATATTGGACCAATTGTCTGTAGATTTTTATTAACTGTGAGTTGAGTAAGTAATTCCTCATCTGACATTTCCTCAATGTCAGGATGAGGTGTGTAGCCAGCTAGAATCGGCCATGTTGCTCCTGGTCTACCTAGTGGACCGAGCTTGGTAATGTTTCTGTGATGTTTTAGGGCGCCTTTAAACCAGAGCTGATGCTCTTGGTATGTTAATGGAATTTCTATATCCTCGAAAGGAATGTATTCCTCTGGTGGATCATCTTCTTTGTAGAAGTGAAACATGTGTGTTACTGGATTGGATTCAGGAAATATTACCCATGAATAGAATACCTCTGTCTGAAAGGATTCGTGTGCCTCTATCACGAAACTGCTCTACCGCCTCTTGGTGGTAGGCCATGTTTTATAAGTTTTAGAGTGATGGTTCTTCTTAAGTTTTGAGGGATGTCTATAACACCCTCCTCGGTTTCAATAAAACCTGTAATGTTATAAGCTGTTACAGCTGACTGATCCGCAGCTCCACCGTTTCCGGTCTCAGTGTCGGAGTCAGGCATTTTGTTGTTTGAAAACTGTAGAACAAGTTTCAAGGAAACAAAGAAAGGTGCACAATATTTTTGGAACACTGTATCCTTCAACGTTGAGCAAACCAAACAGCTAATATATAGGGTACTGCCCTATGTAGCCGTGGTGGATATTTAACCCTGCCCACTCCAGACGTCTTTTGGAGTATATGGGTAGGGGTCTCTGAGAGAAAAAGCACGGCTGAGTTACTCAGGATCTAACGTTGAATTACCGCCTTACCAAACCGTTGGGCGCCATGTAGTGTAGCTCCTATTTCCCTAATAGGCTCTGCGCATTGGAATAATATATCCTATAGGTTTGACATAGGACTAAGGTCAGTATGTCCCTATCGAGTATATTAAACTTAATTACTTGTGCCAGCTAGCTCAGAGGCCACTAGAAACTCCTTGACGACAAGAAGGGAGTAGTTTCTGGCAGCCGCAAAACATGACCACTTTGTTTCCCTTTAGAATCAGAACGTGTCCCAGAGTCGTGGAAACAATAGATAACTATTTCACTCAGCTCAATCGTGCATGCTTAGTTTTCCTCAAAGTTACACAGAAAGAATAGACAGGCGTTTCAATCAAAGATTTATTGAACAGTCTTGTTTCTGGTGTAAGTAAAATGTGCTGTTACTATCACAAGACAGTATGCAAGATAAATAATGTACAGTGTGAGCTGTAGAAATAAATAATACTGCGATAGCATTATCTTTTAGCATATATGCATTTACATAAATAACATAGACTAAAAATGTGAGTACTCATACGATGCGTTTCTAACCTAGTTCTACCCCAATGTACCTAACCTAACCTAGGTGTAGGGAGAGGTATGAAGTAGGTGAAGTATTCCTTACTATGGCATACTAAGAGTATGTTAAGCCTAATATGCCAAGTATGCCAAGAGTCCCTCTAGGTTCTAGTCAGCTCCATACCTGAAGAATGAGAGAGGTAGGAATCTCTTGCCAGACTCGAACTCCAACACCCCGCAAGGGAAGTCAGATCACTGGAAGCTGGACTATCTGCGTGCAGGGATGACAGCGTCTTCTCAGTGCGTCAGGCCAGGAAACGGGCTCCTCTGAAGTCGAGGTCTCCTCTGATTTACAGGGGCTAGGGAAGGTATATTGTATACCTGAGAATGACCTAAGAATGTTAGCATTGACGTGAATCGGACAGAGGAAGACGTCATGAATGAACCCCTAAGGAATAATGGTTCATGCATAATATATGAGTCCTTGAAGAAATCAATAGTCCTGTGCTAGGGAATCTCCCGCAGCCTAAGGGTCTGTTCTTCATGAACTCGTTGTGACGTTAGGGTGGACGGATGTCGGAGACCAAGCCTGTATTTGGAGTGCACGGTTTAATGACTAAATAAGGACTGGGATTTTATGCCTATATAAGGGCAGGGCGAATTGTGCCTATATAAGGACATGATACTGGAAAGCCCGTTTATGGACACCCTAAGAGGAATACAACAATGGTGCTTGTCAAATATTGTGTACCATGATGGGTCGCATGGAGGCGGTGACATGCCTTTATCAGGCAATAGGAAGTGATATGATAATGCCTCTTGTTGGTCTAAGAGAAAAGTGGGAGGAGGATTTGGCACATCCAATACCAGAGTTGGAATGGTCTAAAATTCTTGGAAACTCATACATTGTATCTAGAAATGTGATATTTAAAATGACACATTTTTTCTACTTGCATAGACCGTATCTAACTCAAGGAAAAATAACTTGAATTTATCAGACAAATGTGGCAAGCCTGAGATGTGGTGAACAGGGTGCAGAACTGTTGCACATGGTACGGTCATGCGCATTTTTAGTGGACTACTGGAGAAAAGTAACATTCTTTATAAATGAGGCAACAAAGAGATCAATTGAGTGTACTCCTATGATCTGTCTGCTGGTAGGATTTTCAAGACCTACAAAGTGTTAAAATACTACAGGATTTATTGATTTTGCTTTGGTACTTGCAAGACGTAAAATATCTGTGAAGTGGAAGGGGCCCAGGCCCCCAGGGTAACAAAATGGAAAGTGGAGTTGGTTCGTTGGGTGGGTTATGAGAGTGCAGTATTATATAGTGAAATAAGGAAAGGAAGAGAATCAGTTGAAAAAGTTCATGCATGGGATCATTTATTAGATTCCCTTAAACATTTAGAAAAGAGTGAATGAGTGATGATATTGGGGAAGAAAATGGGTAAAAATTTAATTTGCAAAATAAATATGTGTTGTCCATATACTGTAATGGGGACTGGACTTAAGGGAGGGTGGTGGCAGTGGGGGTAAATTGTTTAATATTGTTATGCATGTCTTATTATAAATGCTGATAAATATGGGGCATATTAGCAAGACCCACGTTAAAATTATCGCTGTTTTAGCGGCAGGAAACTGCAGCTAAAACGGCGATAATGGGCTTGCTAATATCCGTTATAGAATTCCAATAGAAGCCCAGGTTAGATGTGCAGGACATCTAACCTGGGCTTCTATTGGAATTCCATAACGCATATTAGCAAGCCCATTATCGCCGTTTTAGCGGCAGTTTCCTGCCGCTAAAACGGCGATAATTTTAACGTGGGTCTTGCTAATATGCCCCTATGTGTTTACAAAAATGGAAAGCAATTGTAAAATGTCAGACTGTCATTGTGACTTCACAAGGCTTCATACTGATTTTTATACAGGATCATTCTTACAAGAATTTGTTATGGTATATGATATGCTTTCATTGCCTGTGTGGAGTCTGGGTATGTGTTTACCCTGTTTTGATACCTGTTCTGCTGCCTGCCAGTGGACTACATGACAATCAATTCAATTATAAAACTTTATTCATTTTTTTGCAATAAAACCATAAAAGTTGTGCAAACATCAATAAAACATCGCATATAGACAAAATAGCACATGAGTACAAAATAACAACACCATACAGCCAATATGACCTATTTACAGACTAAAAAAGTATACATCTCACTGTCAGAATTAATCACAACTTGACCTAAGCCTAATAGTGGCTCTTAAAAAACTAAGCGTGTACAATACAGTGTCCTTAGAAAGAAGTTGTAAAAAGATAAAACAATCCTTTTTAAGAATCGGGATAATAAAATGCTTTTTTTGGGAACCTCATAAAAGCTACAAAACATTAAAAAGTGCATCATGTCCTGAGGGAACTGGCTGGCGCAGCCACAGGTCTTGAGATACTGCACTCTATAAACACCACGTGGTTGGGCTATGAGATAATGAAAAAGATTGAGCTGAAATCTGGTCAATAAAAAGCGATCATGGATGCGTTTGATCCCTAGGAGATATGGTTTAATAGTTGGTACTGTTTTGAGTGCAATGTACCTACGCACGCTGGGCTTGCGCAGGTCTGTTTCTTCTCTATCACCACAGCGCCGTCTGAAAAAACACTCTTTAGCCCAGGTATGAGCCCTCTTACACGTGCCTTCTGGGTAATCACATAGATCTGCCCTTCCCAGACTACAGAGGCCTACTTTTACTTACTGTAGCCATCGGATACGATTAGCGTGGTCAAGGGAAAGACAGTCCTTTAGAATGTCCTTGCTGAGGGCATGGTCTTTCTTAGCCCAGATCTTTAACCATAATGCTAAAGGGCGGAAAGGCAGCATGTTTCGTGCACGACATAAGACAGGATACTTTGCGGTAATGAAATAACCCGTCTCAGGAAGGTGTTTTGTGCAATTTGCGTAGCTTCAAACACAACATAACCTCATATTTCACTCCCATAACTGGCCTTTGCAATACATTTTGCCCTGTAGATTTTCAAAAGGGCCCCTATCGGTTTTCCCCCACTCTGGAAACAAAGTTAAAAACAGCTGCGGTCGCTCTGACCAAGTCCCCTTTCTTGCGATCAATCAGAGGGCAATATCAACCAATGATAAATATGGGGTCTAAGGGAACATTTAAAGACCTAGCGTGGATATATTCCCCTAAGGTTACTCACAATACAAATGAACTATCCACAGGTCTAGAGGGTCTAAACAGACCATCCAGTAAGCAAAGACCTAAAGAACTGTGTTCCTATTCTTAGAGGACACTACCTTAAACGCCAACTGTAACAGCGAAAAATTGATTTATTTAATTAAATGTCGCTGTAATTATCGGTATGTGGGCATGACGACTCGTAAAGTCAAATCTAGAATTTTGGAACACAAAAGCACAATCAGGTGTAAAAAATAAGCCACAAGACTGACGAAACACTTCATCGACGTCAAACACACTGCTGAAGAATTTACATGGACTGTGTTAGAGCAACCATTCATCCCCAGCCACATAACTGATGTGTCTAGGTTTCTGTTCAAGAAAGAACAGAGGTGGGTCTTTAAACTCCAGTCTGATAAGCTAGGGCTCAACGACGAGATACCCTGGACCTCTTTGTTACTATACTTGATCTTTGAATTGTGACCAAAACGGTTTTGTCTGGAAACCATTTTACATATACACTAACAGCGAGATACGGTTCCCAACAATACCAGCAAGGGCAGTGCTCTTCCCCTTTCTTCTGACGTCACTCCGTATTCATTATTATACGCTTTAATCATGCAGCTGAACTACATGTTCCATGAAGCTCATGCCTGCTTACAGTCTCTATATATACGAGGTTCTCTATACACCATATGCCTCAAGTGACAGTATCAACATTACAATATCCACTTGTTGCTATGTATTGGTCTCAGCGTAAGATTCACGTTATGAATCGTGCGTCCTTTTCGCATTTCCATACATTTTTCCTGAAGAACTACATTTCCCATGAAATACAAACCTACAATTGGTTTCATCAAACTGAAGGTTTTTCTTATATTCACTCAACAAGAGCTTACTCTGCACTAAGACTGTATATTTATTTATTTACCACACATAAATCTCTTAAGTAAGAATTCGTCATAATTTCTTCCGCATTTCGGATTGACTCGAGATAAACACTATTGAACTACGCTTCCCATGATGCCCCCGTTATTCAGTAGTTCAAAGAATACACCCGTCATCATATCGTGCATTTTCTAGGCAAATGCGCTACAGCTGTGGAAGTGTGGCACATTTAAAGAAGGCACGTCCCTGAGGTCGGTACCTCCGTTTCCAGCTCAGAAGTAGCCTGGGGTACCGACGGACAGGTTGGTATCACTCGTCAGTCTTATAGTCATTTGATGTGCGTAAGCCTTTAAGTTTAAATGTAACCCTTTAAGTATAAATTTAAATTTATTGATGTATGACGGAGGGTTTAAACTTACATTCCAGCCCGTACATGCACTGAAATGGGGTCTAATCAGAGAGCGTGGATCGGTATTACAAATGCCGCTTTCTCTGTTCAGTTAACGGTCATGCAAACAGCGTGTCATTTAGAATAACGTGTGAGTGATGTAGTCTTCGATTAAAAGCCATAACGAAATTCGGGATTGAGTGGTCCTTTTGTGCGATATAACAACACTGGTAAAACAACTTGGTTATATAAAAGATACGCCATGCTGCTTGCACACAATGCATCACGATCATTTGGCGGCATGTTTTTAACTAATGACAGAGCGATATTCGAGAACTCGAAATTAGGGAGTGTCAACTTAGATTCCAGCCTGGACATGTACTGAAATGGGGTCTAAACAGTGAGCGTGGACCTGTATTACAAATGCCTCTCTCTCTGTTCAGTAAACAGTTGGGTATACAGCGGGTCATTTGGAATAACCTGCGAGTGATGTAGTCTTCGACTAGAAGCCATAGTGTGTTGTTGGATTAAGTGTTTCCTATGCGCGGCATTACAACACTGGTAAAATTACTTAGTTATATAGCCGACAGGCCATGCTGCTTGTATCCATTACATCATGATCATTTTGTGGTATGTTCTTAACTAATGATAGAACGATATTCGAGAACTTGAAGTTAGGGAGTGTTATTCGGTGAAACCACCCCACCTCCCTTCTGTGAATTAATGAGAAATATGTTCAGAACGTGTTAACAGTGCAGTTCTGGTCCCCTTCTTTCAAATAACACTCTGACACCGAGATACTTGGATTCTTGGCTTTGCTATTAATAATCTAGGTACATGTAGATACTTATGTATCATAGTTGATATTCCTGCTGTCTTACAGTTCTGTTTAGAGTCACACATTGTAGGTTTTTTATAAATCAGAGGGTAATGATGATACGGAGTAGGGTAATTGCTCTTTTTCTGTTCATCATTGTTAAGCCTTTCCCTCTTGTCCGCAGAGCGGGGCCTCAATTCCTGAGCTGTTGCCAGGTGAGGTGAGGTCCATTCCTCGTAAGATACGGGTAAGCATTATTTTTGAAATATATCATTGAATCACAGAGTATTTTTGATATACGCAAAAAGATGGTTACTGTGCCACCACGTTTTGCATTGTTAAACATAATATAAGCAACTGTCCTATTTTTCTGTCTTCTTAAAACCATTCTTATTTTTCAGGTGCCAACAGCATCCTATACTACAGAGGATCTTAACACCTGAGCATCAGGTTACTTGGTTGTATTCGTTCCAACCTTGTGTATTTTCATTCACAATTTTGTTGTATTATCATTTTCACTACGCAGTAGCAAATTTCCATTGTGGTCCTGAGGAAGGCCAAGGATTACTTATATTCCTATAGGCTGAAACATGTAGACCCAGTTACATCTAAGCAGTTATTTAAAACTGCTTTTGCACTGTTTTTAATTTGGATGACAGAGTATACTTATTAAATCATTTTCTTCTGCCACCCAATTTTATCATCACTTTTCACTCCCATGCACTGCGTCCATCACTCTCTCACATACAATATACATTCACATCTGTAGGATCTGAAAGGGCTCCTTACATTTTTCACACTGTATTAAAAACATCTGTGAGCTCCCCTCTCTTAGAGAAAGGGTTGTAGCCCTTGGTTACACCACAGTGCAACCAGGAGGAGATCCCAGATGATGAAGCATGTCACCGGTGAGTGATGGGAATCCGTCCTTTTTAAGCATTTGTCTCCTTTTCTAAGGATTTTTTTTTTAAGGTAGTGTCCTCTAAGAATAGGAACACAGTTCTTTAGGTCTTTGCTTACTGGATGGTCCGTTTAGACCCTCTAGACCCGTGGATAGTTCGTTTGTATTGTGATCAATCAGTGGCCCCCAACTCAATGCATCATCAAACACTACTCCCATGTAAGAAAAAACATTGGTCTTAGGAATAACTGAGGTTCCTAGCTTAAAAGTAAATTGTTTGCCTGTAAGAGGTCCTACCTGCATAACAAACGATTTACTCTGATTGACCAACAGGTCAAGGTCCTCCATGAAATGAACAAAGGAGTTCAATAGGAGTTGTAGCCCCCTAGCTGTCCTCACCATAAGCACAGCATCGTCTGCATATAGGATGACCGGCAGGCTGCGCTTCCCCACCTGTGGGCAATCAGCTTTTGCGTCCGAAAGGACCCTTTCCAGGGAATTAATATAAAGGTTAAAAATGAAGGAGGCCAGGATACACACCTGGCGCACCCCTCTCCTGATATCAAACTTGTGGGTAACTTTAAGGTCTTTTAAATAACGGACAACCGCTTTTGACTCTCTGTGAAGGTCCCTTAGAAACAAAACAATGTCTCTGTCAATGCCAATAGAGGACATCAACTGCCAGAGCTTCAATCTATTTACACAGTTGAATGCTGAGGACAGGTCCATAAATGCTAGGTGGACAGAGCCTGTACAAGCCACAGTGTACTTGTTCAGAATCATATACAAGTTTAAACATTGTTCCTGAACAAAAACCATGTTGTTCCTCGGATAAGATGTTATTTACATCTGCCCAGGTTGCCAGTCTGTCCAGACCCTTACAGCCCACCACTTTCACCACCGAATCCAAGAGAGAGATGGGCCTGTAGCAGAGAGTGCTATCCTGATCACCCTTTTTGAAGACTGGGACGATAGTCAATAAGGCCCAGGAATCTAGACGACCGACCTGGACAGATGCATTAATGACTGCTGTGAGTACAGGCACCCATGTTTCCACTTGTGCAATTAAGAGATCTGGGGGAATCCCATCAAGGCCTGGGGCCTTGTCTTTTGACAGTCCGATGATACTGGCTTTTACATCTTGTGCTGTAAAAACAACCTCCGATTTACCTTCCACCCTTTCCTGCCCTTCTGTCAACAAGTTGTCAGACTGGAAGATGCCTTCAAAATGGTTTACCCAATCATCCTCTGAGATGGGGGCATCCATTAAATTGCTACTGCCTCCTGCTAAAAAGGGCTATTAATGATGCTCCAGAACTTTGAACTATTGCTCAAGGTACTAGCCTCTGCTAAATCTGACCAGGCCTCCTCCTTCAGGACTGACTTACGTTTTGCTAGAGCAGCCTTACAGGCTCTCCAGAGGCTTTTAACAGCCACCTGATTCTGGGGCATCACTCTCAAGGCCTGTTTTAATTTCCTAGAGGCATGAGAGCACTCAGAGTCAAGCCATCTCGGCCCTAGGTGCGTGGAGCTCCCACCCGGGGCTCGTAATAACGCCACTATAGCCCTAGACATACTTCCAAAGGCATCCATGATGTCCGTGGGAGTAGCCTCACTATCTAAACAAGTGGCAAACTCCCTGTGACACTGAGTTGAAAGGGTCTCATGGAGCTGCTCTGGGACAATTTGCCCCACTTAAGTCTCCTCCCCCCTTCCACTGCTTTTAAAGGATCTCCCAGAACCTCCTTAATATGCTTATTTGCATGGGGCCATCCTGTTGAAACACAGACCGGATTATGGTCACTATATACACACGCCTTAACTGTGAAATCCTTAATCAGGAGATAAAAAGGTTTAGAAACTAAAGTAAAATCTATGATGGTCTCACACCCTCTCCCAATAAAAGTTGGAACAAGATCAACATTCTCTGGAGGCAGTTTGTTTATAGCAGATGTTAAATCCAATTCGTGCAAAATAGCATTAAGTATGGTACCATGGGGAGTGTGTTCCATATGCAAACCAGCTTGTCGTGCGCAGCCCGTGGCTTTCACCCCTCCTTTCCTAATATCTCCACACATATGGATATTAAAATCCCCTGTTAAAAAGATGTCATAGTACCTATGCCCTCTCGTGATAATGTTCCGAAGTACGGACCCCAGCCGTGTAATATTAAACTCATCCATGCTGGTGACTACAGCATTATAAAAGTTTAAAAGCAGGAGCTTACTGTTCCCGCTGGATATTAGCATCACATGTAGTTTGGGGGGAGTGTGGAGTAATGTGATGGAACTACCTTAGATTGCTACTGAGACAAAGGTAACAAGTCTCCCCTTAGCTCTACCAAGCCTAGAGGGGGAAGCAGGCACGGAAAAGCTGTTGTAACCTTCCAGATGAAACCTCTTCTCTACAGCCCACGTTTCCTGGAGGCAGATCACATCAAAGCATTTTACAAAGAGTAACCATTCATGGTCCTCAAATTTACTCGCAAGCCCTGCAATATTCCAGGAGATTAGCTTGCACCCTTTCCACTCATTTAATCCCAGGGCCGTACCTCCCCCTGTAGTGGAAACACTTCAGGGGCCTGGGAGCCAGCGCACCATCAATCACAACCTTCTAATGAACTCAGGGGTGCAAACCTATTTGCCAGGTTTACTACTGTGGCTACCTAGAAATGGCTCCTGAAGCCCCCATCTCGGATCTGCCCTTGTGGGTACCCGGATGGGTGACTCCTACTGCTGTAAAAGTGACCCAGCGGGAATGCCACAATTGCCGAGTTCCGACTCCTATGGTTAGATTGCGCCACTATACGTAAATTCGATGTACATAAAGGAATTGTTAAAATTGATAATGACACAGCTCCCCGCCCTGTCTTTCTTGGCACTGCCCACCCAAGATGTCCTGCACACCATGATAATTTGATTTTCCACCATCAGCCCTGGAGCAATATTCAAATGTAACCAGTGCACCACCTTATTCTTCAATTGACCACATTCTTCCTTTGTCCCCAGCTCTAGATGGGGCACATTGGCTAAAACCACAACAAGCTGGGTAGACTCAAGTGGCAGGTAGACAGAGCACATGCTATTGGGAGGGATGTTACATTCCCCGGAGGGCGTGCCTCCCCGCCCATCGACCTGGGGACCGTTGGGACACACAACTTTGATACCTTCCAACTGATGATGATCTGAGATCAAGAATCCCTCCCCCTTCCGAGAAACTTGTCTGGCCAAAAGCTCATTACTGTTCTAGGAAGCGACCGCTACATGTCTTGTTTGCTCCGTAACAGCCTCTGATCTGGAACCAGGCCCCGTATCATTACCACAGGGGCTGTTGTCCATGGCCCTGGGAGATGAGTGATTTATAAGAGGTGGGGTGCTATCCTTATGCAGTAGGGAAGTCAATATGGATACATTATTTTCCAGCACGGATAGACAATGTAAAATTGGATCTAATTTAGTGTCCAGCGCTGATAGCCAAGCTGCTTTAAATGAGTCAACCAGAGTGGTATCCATATTGGGCCCTACTTGGGGCACTGTTGTAGTTGTAATTGACTGTGGACCAGTACTCTTTCCGCGTTTAGCAACCCCCCATTGAGAGGCATTTTCTCTTCACCCCCCTCACTCCGGGGGTCACACCTGTATATGCCTTAGGCACTATTGGCTGGGCACTAGCCTGCAAAGGGCGGGGGGGCTTAAAGAAACAGGGAGCCCCAATCCGATCTTGTGCCTTGTCCATCAGCCCGGAATGTAATTCCTGTGCCAGAACTGGTAATTCTTCTCGCGAAGAGGCAGAAGGGCCCTGGGGGGGGGGGGTGGATAGGTGAACGGGATAATCGCCTGGTAGACAGTTCAATCTCAATAATTTGGGACCCCAACGGCTCGTTGCAAGTAGGCATCCATGGAGCTCGCAGTGTTAGGGGATCTCTTGATGTAGATCCTGTCACCCCCATTCGTTTTCCCATTACGGAGATGCTTAGGTCCAGGAGTATGCTACCAGACCCAGAGAGCATCACCAGCACCCCAGCAGACTTAATAAAAGATATTAAGGGTATAACAATCCTACAGGGGCCACACCAATACAAACGGGTCTATTGAGGCATATTGAGGTATGGCCTACTAGTTCTGCATGGAGCCTGCTCACTGGTTTGAGAGAAAAATGGAACATTTACCTGCACGTTCCACCCCGACCAAGTCCAAGTTTATATCCATGTTAAACCTGGAAACATGCCATAGTACGTCCGTTAATCAAAAAACCACATCTAGATCCTACAGATCTTGCCAACTTTCGCCCTATTTCGCTCCTTCCCACGCTAGGTAAGATAGCCGAAAAGCATGTCAACTCATCACTGTCCCAGTTTCTAGAGGAGAATGCGATCCTCCATCCGACCCAAATGGGCTTCAGACCCACTCATAGTACTGAATCCGCCCTACTGCTGGTAACAGAAAAATTGAAGGGCATTCTAGACCTGGGGGGCGAGGCCGCTATCCTTCTGCTAGACCTGAGCGCAGCGTTCGATACTGTGGACCATTCGACGCTCGCAACCAGGCTTGAAAGGGCAGGGATTCAAGGCCAGGCCCTAAAATGGATCGTATCTTTTCTGAATGACCGGTTTTTCCAAACCACCGAAGGAGGATTGCTATCAGATAACTTCAAAGTCACATGTGGGGTTCCTCAGGGCTCGTCCCTGAGCCCCACACTGTTTAACCTGTATATGCAGCCACTGGCTGACATTGTCCAGGAATTTGGATTGTCAATAATCACCTACGCAGATGATACCCAATTGGTAATTTCTGTGGCAAAGGAGGCCGAATCAAAAAACAACTCGGTAGCCCCGTGCATGGAAAAAATAGCCAGCTGGATGACCTACAGCAGGCTAAAACTTAATGGGGACAAGACAGAACTTATGGTTTTGGGCAACAAAATAAATCCACAAATTTCCGTGAACTGGCCAGAAGAACTAGGGCACCCTCCAGGACACAAAAACTCCATAAAAAACCTGGGAGTATGGTTAGATTGCCACCTCACAATGAAAACTCAAGCCAGCAAACTGGCGGCCACCTGTTTCGGAATCCTGAGGATGCTCCGAAAAATACTGGACCTCATCCCAGAGAAAGCACAGAGAACCATGGTTCAGGCACTGGTGGTGTCCCGCCTGGACTATGGGAACATTCTCTTCCTGGGGTCACCTAAATATGTTCTTAACAGACTGCAGGTGGTACAAAACTCGGCAGTCAGACTTCTCCGAAAAATCCCTCGGCATGAATCCACTAAGTCAGCTTTGAAATCATTGCATTGGCTGCCCGTGCACGCAAGGATCAAGTTTAAAGCGCTATGTATAGCACATAGGGTCTTAAAGGGAAAAAGCCCAACCCTACTGAAAACCTTGATCACTCCATACATACCAGACAGAACTCTGAGATCTTCCTCGGAACATCTTGCCACTACAACCAGAATAAGGAGATCCAGATGGGGGGGAAGATCCTTCTCACATCTGGCACCGAAATTATGGAACTCAATGCCATTAGAGCTAAGAATGACCACGGAGGAACGAACTTTCAGAAAGAAACTAAAGACCTGGCTATTTCCAGGCTGAGACGCACCCGCTCCCACTCCTGTTCCGCAGCGCTGGGAGGCCCATGGGCAGCTACGCGCTCTACAAAACCCATAAACATAAACATAAACATAAACATATCCAAATGTCCAGATGTCCAAATACAAGTCCGAGGTCCTGGCTGCCTCCAATTTAAGCTGTCCTCTGACAGCGTTTTCACACACGGGGAGTTGATTTCAGGTAGTGTGGGTGCGGCTCGTATGACCCTGCCATGACCCAGATCCTGGGGGGACAAGCAGGCCTGAGCCTGATAGGGCATCTTCTCGGCAGGCCCAAATGCCAGGTGCCCACTCCCGCCATGGCCTCCGCGCAGCCCAATCAACGGATGTAGAGAGGATCAAGGGGTGTACAGGCCTACAAAGTCCCGCAGCAAGGCTCCAGCAACAGGGAGTTCTGTCTTCCCCCCACATGGCAGACAGGAGGGCCAGTAATTTGTGCGGGGCCGGCAACTACCGGATCTCAGCTTCGGACTCACCACCACTGCCTACGGGGTGAGCGATCCGCTAAAGTTGAGTATACCACAGGGCCGACAGAAGTCAGGAGTCGCGACAATCAGTCCATGTAGCCACACCAGCGTTGTCCCCAGAGAACTACCTCACGGCCCAATGCGGTCTTCACAGGGGTATTAAGGCCTCCCGCCCTTCCAGAGCACCGGGCCAGATTTCCAGCCTGCCGTGGTGAGCAGTGCAATAGTCTGGGTGCTCACGTCTCAGGCAGGCAGCAACGCACCAGGGCTCATTTCACTTACCATACCATACCATACCAAGACATTTATAAAGCGCTCGGCTACCACCAACGGCGGTGTCCCGGCGCTACACAGAGACAAAGGAAGATGAAAAAGAGAAGAAAGGCAGGCTAAGGGAGATCAAAAAGCCAGGTTTTCAGAGCACTCCTAAAAGTAGTTTCAGATTCTGCTTTGCGCAAGTAGAGCGGCATTGCATTCCAAAGAGCGGCCGTTCTAACTGCAAAGGCGTGCCCTCCCATCCTGGCTTTGCGGTAGGAAGGAGAGCAAAGAAGAAACTGAGAGTTCGAGCGCAGGGTCCTATTTTGGTGGTATTTCCGAAGTCTGAGCCTCAGATAATCCGGTCCACTTTCTCTAGTAGCTCTAAAAGCAAGTAATAAGGCCTTAAATTCGATTCTTCTCTTCACTGGAAGCCAGTGAAGACTGCGCAAGTGGGGGAAATGTGATGCCGGAGAGGCACGTTTCTAAGAAACCTAGCAGCAGCATTTTGAACTGTCTGGAGCTTTTGAATAAGATAGGCAGGGAGGCCAAGATACAAGCTATTGGCATAGTCCAGCTGGGACGTAACCAAAGCATGGACTATGGTGGCCCGACAGTTCATCGGTAGTAAATAAAGAAATCTACGCAAGCTTTTGAGCTTCCAAAAGCATGCTCTAGAAACTCGGCCAATCTGGGCTTTCACCGACAATTCCGAGTCAAATCTAAATCCCAGATTTCTAACAGATAAAACTGGGGTGGGAGGGGATTCAACTGCAGTGGCCACCATAAATCAGCTGGTGGAGGTGATGGTTGGTTGAAGAACATCACCTCAGTTTTATCGGTATTCAATTTAAGACAGTTATCTGTCATCCATGAAACAATCTTAATTAGGCATTGCCTAAAGCTGTCAAATGCGGCCATCTTGGAATCTTTAAATGAGAACACCAGCTGCGTATCATCAGCGTATGAAATTATACGCACGCCACACTGCTCAACTAATGCAGCCAGAGGGGCCAAATAGATATTAAATAGGGTCGGGCTTAACGCAGAACCCTGAGGTATTCCACAGCCCATGGCGCAAGAGGAAGAGACATAAGGACGGAGGAAGACCTGCTGGGATCGCCCCTCCAGGAAGGATTGGAACCAATTTAAGATGGTACCCGAGATACCCAGCTGTGTCAGACGGTCTAAAAGAATCGAGTGAGAGACCGTATCAAAGGCTGCAGATAAATCTAACAGCACAAGCATAGCACAGCTACCATGGTCTAATGATTCTCGGATGGTTTCCGCCACTTCCAACAGGGCCGTCTCTGTACTGTAACCCTTCCTAAAGCCCGATTGGGAGTCGTGAAGGAGATTGTTAGACTCCAGGTGATTAGAGAGTTGTCTTTGAACCTCCTTCTGCAAGATTTTAGCAGGGGCCGGAAGAAGCGAAATGGGCCTGAAATTCTTGAGTATACTAGGGTCTGCATCTTCCTTTTTAAGAATTGGCAAGACCAGGGCCTCTTTCCATACTGAGGGGAAGCATCCCAACCTGAGAGAGGTGTTCCAAATAGCATTTAACTGAGGGTTAAAAAGAGGGGCCAGTAAGTTAAAAAATCTAGCTGGGCAGGGATCCAGGGGCGAGCCTGATTTAATTCTGACAAGGTCTTTCAAAGATAAAGACGGGCAGAAAGGCTTAAATTCAGTCCAAAGACAGGGAGAAACATAGGCCGAGGGTGTAATTGGCCTTTCTCCTGACCCCTTAAATGTGGAATATATAGATTGAATCTTTTCCTTGAAAAAAGTGGACAAATCCCTACATAAAACAGCTGAAGGCACAATCTTACTCAAAGTGGCCTCAGGTCTCATAAAATCTTGAACAATCTTAAATATTTCTTTAGAAGAATTGTCTGAGTCTTTAATTTGTTTGGCTAAATGATTCTTAATTGACAAGCGTTTAAGAGCATGGAATTTTTTTGTGCAGCTTTATAGGTGCTCTTCGCATCCGAATTATACGATTTCCGCCAAATACGCTCCAGCTTTTTGCATATGCTTTTTTCAGACTGGAGCTCTGATGAGAACCAAGGAGCGGAAGGCTTTTTCCTAGCCGATTTTGACATTTTCATGGGGGCAATGGCGTCCAGAGAGGAAGCAACCCATTCATTAAATGAGGTTGCATCTAAGCTGGGATTGCCTGTGAGCTGGAGCGGGATATCATGCAAGACCGGGCCCATGGTCTCAATAGATACTTTCCTCCAGTTTCTCTTCTTTTCAGACTCTGGTCTCGTCCGGTATGTCCCACCGTGCCTGGACAAACTAAAAGGGACTAACCAGTGGTCTGACCACGTCAAAGGCAGAGGGACCTCTACTCTAATGGTAGGGTCGTTAGAGAAGATAAGGTCCAACATATGACCAGCACAGTGTGTGGCAGACATAACCTGCTGAATCAAGTTTAATCCACCCAGCATCTCAGTCACTTGGAGCGCCAAAGCACAATCCTGTCTGTCCATATGGACATTGAAATCGCCCAAAACCGTAAAATTGGCATATCTTAATGAGAGATCCGCCACAATGTCCCCTAATTTTAAAAGGTTGGCAACTACGGAACTCGGAGGTCGATAAACCAGCATGCCCGCAAAGGTATGTCCTAGAGAGGTTTGAATAGAAAAGGACATAGCCTCAATAGTGCCAATATTCTCAATTTTTTTACACCAGATATCCCATTTATCATTACAAATAATCGCAAGACCTCCTCCTCGCCTGCTATCTGCTCGATTCACCTTGGAGATTTTAAAACCAGTGGGAAGTGCCAGAGCGATATCTGGGTAAGAGGTGTCTGTAAGCCAGGTTTCTGTCAGAAACATGAGGTCCCAGCGATTGAGCTCAAGGGAAAGCCAGATGTCCTCTGAGTGCCCCCTCACCCCCTATAACCAGCTACCTCAACTTCCGGTCTCCAGGCACTGGACACTCTGCTCGGCACTAGGCGACCCTGTGCTGCACTGCATGTCTTCTTCAGGTCAACAGTTAGCCCGTACCTTGACCTTCCTCCGGCCCTGAAACACCTGGGTCCTGCTGTGCCACTGATGTGCCGGAGTGCCGTTACTGATGCTCCCGAGTCTCCCCGTATGACATTATGATAATAGTCTATAAGAAGCCACCCTGCTGTGCAGAGTGGGGAAGTTTTGTCCCAGAGGTGCGTGGACAATGGGTTTTAGTTCACCTCAGTAGGGCACTACTGTTGTTGCCCACAGGCTCAACCTTTCATTGGAGTAGCTGAAGTGGTGGTTCCTCTTCAGGGGCTTCAGGAGCTTCAGGGTGCAGCCCTGCTGCCTATGATGTTCCACAGAATGCTGTGAGCCTTTGCCCACACTGCTAATTATTTAACTTATCAGTGTTCATAAAAACTTAGCTTTTATGCTTTCATGAATACTGCCAGTACAGAGGTCAGCCCTCTGGCCTCTGCTCCAAGCTCCAGATGACAGGAGGAGGAGGGGCTGACGGGGCTGAGCAATGAATGATCTACAGAGTGTTGTTTAAAAAAACAGCACTTTGTGGCTAAATATCTGAATTGAACATGTGACGGATTTAGCCCAACTACAATTCCCTTATGCAGGCACACTCCATTTTATTTAGCAGAGATACTTCACATGCCTCACTCAACACAGTAAATGTGTTAAAATTGAGCTATCAGGGTGCACATCAGTGCATCCCAGAGGCGAATGAGAAGCCACACAAAGAAACAGGGGCAGGATACCAAGCACTGTTCCAGCTTATTACAAAAGCTGGGAGAAGGTTTAAGGTGTGTCTTCCTTTTAATCCTGGCCCTGCTACACCGTCAGGCTCTTTGTTGGGAATTATGGTGGGCTGGTTCCAATGTCTAATGCTGGATTCCAGCTATACTGCTGCAATGGAGCTTTAGAGTTGCCAGCAAGGGTAGAATGGTAAAGCATGCTATAGCAGTAGCCTGCATCTCGGGTGCCCCACCTTATATACCAGTAGAGGATGTATTTAACATCACTCCCCAGGTGCTCAGCACCAGTGGCACAGCAAAGGGTAGCAGCCGAGGGCAATTACCCATTTGCCTCTGTTTGCTACTTGAAGAGTCCTGCACCTGAGTACCATTCTGCTGCTCAAATACATGGACTTGCCTTGCATAATGTATATTCCACAATGGACTTAAATGTGGCTACTGGCTGCATGACAATTAAATATGCCTAATCTCTCTCAGTTTTAAATCCAGCTGTCTTTCTAGCCTTAAAGGGTTATTTTTGAAAGAGGTTGCACAAAACAAGATCAGAAATTAAAAACTATCATGCAATTTTATATATTTTAACTACTGAGCTTTACTAAGTCTTTCAAGAATGTTCATGACTGTTATATCTGATCTAGTCCCATCAGGGATTGGCATCCTTTATCACGACAGAGAACAAAGTCCCAGATGAAGGAATATGTCAACAATAAAACAATCTGAATTATAAGCCTTTACACAAACATAAGTTGAATTATAAAACTTCACACAAACTCAGCACAGTATTCTATTATTATTATATATATTTGAATTGATTTAATTTGTATGTTTCTGTGATGCTGTTGTTTTCATATTTTACATTAGTTAATTTCTTTATAATTGTATTATTAATGTATGTAATATAATCTATTTTGCTATCTCTAAGGTATTGTTATGCTTCATTGTAAACAAATCTAGAAGAAGGAGAGTTTTAAAGACTTCTATTAAAGTGTATCTCCAAATTATTTTTGGTAGTGAGATAACAGATGAAGAGGTTCAGTTTCAATGCCTTGATCAGTTTGATTCTCTCTGCATGGTCACTTTTCTCTAGAGCAAGTTATCTGTTAGTCAGAATGTTGGCCTGCATCTGCACATCAAAGACAATCAGATCACCTCTCCTCCATCTGCATTTTCACCTAGTCCTTGTTACCTGGGGAGATACTCCTGGATATATAACGGACTATTCACAAAGGTACATGATTAATACATTTACTCTTACTAAACTTTCCCAGTGGCGGATAGTAAAGTATAGGGAAAACTAAAAAAGTTTATGAAACTTTAAAAAATGGAACCAAATAATGTAATGATAAATATTACTGTGAATTATTGTTTATATATTTATTTTAAATACAGACCAAAATAGAAAAGTTACAACATTATTGATTAATTGAAATTGAAAATGTAATTTTTAGAATATAAATATATCACATAAAAAATATTTGGGGTTTTATTTTAAGTCCCTACCTCCATTATTTTCTATGTACCATACTATTAGTTGGATCATGTGGCTATGAGCAAGAGTCAATGTGCTACTGTTTTAGGTCTTTTTTGGCTATAGTAACTGTAGAAGTGCATTTCATGAGCAGGAATGGGCTCACGGTTTTGTGGGTGGATGCACGTCCCTCTCTAAACCACTTTCTAGCCTTCCTCTAACTCCTCCTTACTCCTCTCTTAGCCCCTCTCCTATTGTAGTAAGTATTTCCCATTTTTCAGCCACTCCCCTCTGTCCCTACCACATTTATACCTAAAATGTATTTTTACATGTGCGGAGAGTCTACAGCTGAGGCAGACATCTTCACTCCCACAAAGATAGCAGAGGCGGAGGCAGAACCTCTGCATTTCCTTACTACCTGTGCTAGGGAAAATCATTGAAAAACTGGTAAACAGCCAGTTGATGACATTCTTAGAAGAAGCCAACATTTTCCACCCTAGACAGTCAGGTTTCCGTCCCAAACACTCTACGGAGTCAGTCCTGCTGGAAGTGGCAGACACTCTCAAGTCACTATTGGATGTAGGGAAGAACGCATTACTGATTTTATTAGATCTATCAGCGGCATTTGACACCATCTCACACGATGTCCTTTTACAGTGCATCACAAAATATTACCCCTCTGGCCTGGCTAAAATCTTTTCTATCAGACCGCAGGCAAACGGTGGTGCTAGGACCTTTTCTATCACCTGAAAAACCATCACTTCAGGGGTAGCACAGAGCTCATCTCTTAGCCCCATACTGTTCAACATATAAATGACTCCCCTCATTAAACTGATCTCCTCTTTAGGCATCAAAGCCACATCTTACGCAGATGACACGCAGATTATCTTGGCATTGGATGAAGCATCCATCAGCTCAGAGTTGAACTTCAAACATTGTTTAACTGAGTTAATCCAATGGATGCAGTCCAACCATCTTAAATGCAACACAGACAAAACGGAGATCATGCTTCTAGGTAAGACTAATTCTTTTGATCCAAAAACATGGTGGCCAGACTCTGAACCTCCCGCCAAACACTGTCACGGTAGTAAAAAACCTAGGGGTGAAATTCGCCACCAGATCACGTCCCTTTGCCATGCCAGGACCGGGAGAGCGGACACAGCCTTCCAGGCCATGGCAATATGACTTTTTGCCATTACCAGTGCCAGAGCCTGGAACCCATGCAGTTGTCATGTACGCTTCGTTGCAACCCAAGAATTTAAAAGACAGAACGCTGGATCATAGGGCAAAATAGAAGCAGTGACATCAAAAATAAAGGAGATTACTGAGTGCCAATAAATGGCTATCACAAGGCAAAGCAAACACAAGGAGATGATGGACAGAGCACTGAAACTTTTCAGACACTCACCCCCAGTTACAGATCTGGGTTGAAAGCCTAAGTTGGCAGGGTATGCCCAGATGTGGATTCCTTGCTCACTTTGCCACTGGATTCAAGCTAGCCTGGCTGATGAGGGATGTTACCCCGAAACCGGTCCCAGGATGCTTGCGTTGAACCGCAGGGTTGAGAGATAGAGACCATATTTCATTTTTGGCTTAATCGGGCTAAACTGTAAATCCTTGTTAATTTTTTTAATTTATTCAGAACAAACCCGTGGTTTCAAAGACTGCAAGGAGGTCATGGAACATAATGACAGCTTACTTCCTTTATCTATGATGTTTTAAAAAATATGGGTTGTTGTCCATGTCAGCTTGAAGTCTGATTACATAGCAAAGTGTAGATGGCTGTGCTCAAAATATTTGTGAAGTTTGTCTGTCTAGACCGGTTGGGGATTGGCTCGCAACTTGCCAGCTCTTGTGGGTTTGCTGTAGCTTTTTTCAGGATTAAGGTGATAATGGCATGGACTAAAAGACTGCTAGAAGTATTATTATGATGAAATTATCAAGCTTATAATGTCATCTCCAGATCAAGATTCTCGTCGAGTTTAATGCAGCACTGATGACGTTTCATTCAGCAGTGAATCAGGTATCTTTCTGTTGCCTTTCTTATGTTCACTTAGTTGCAATGTGCTCACTACGGGGCTTGAAAGAGGACGTATTAGAATGCATAGATTGTTGGTCCTAAACTGATTCCTTATTGCCTCCCATGCATCTGTTCCTTCCAGTTCCTACAGTGACAAGTTATCAAAAGTTAGTCTACCATGGAATATCCTGTTCAAATGAAGAAGGAGGAGGCCTTTCTGCAAGAGCAAAACAGTGATACCACCACAGTGGACATCACAGGCATTCTTCATCTCTCTGTTAAAAACATATGATGCCCCCTATAGTTCATGGAACCACACTGCCCAGAGGGAGAGCTCAGTGAAAAAAAAGGAAAGTGCTGGATTCTGCTCACAACTTGTTATCAAATTATAAGAAATTTGCAGGAACCTACCTCTGACTTAACCTCTTTATTGTGTAAGAAACCTTTGCAGCTTTTGTGTCAGATTGGTTCCTGGTTTGCGCATCCAAATTTCTTAATTTGATTTTATTCCAGCCAGGATGAAATGTAAACTCGTAGCTTCTATACATATTGTATATGAGTGAGATAATTTAAAACTCACTTCAGATTTGGGAGTGATGGTCTAAGACCTGTGTTGTGCTATACTGTGATGAAGGGGGCCCAAGGAGCTCAGGGCTGAGGGGGCTAATGTTACGCCACTGACCCACAGGCCTTTCCAAAAATGTCCAAAACTATTATATCCACCACTAGTCCAGAGATCTATACTTCAACCTACTTAAAATCCCAATTCCTCAAGACTCCTTTAGTTACATGTTTGATGTTCATAAAGCTAGTGTAAGTTCATTTGAAAGCATTTGTGAATATCCATTAAATGTACTATTTCCTATGTGTTTAAAATATATTCATTACATGTAAGTGACCACTCATCTGGGTCTCGCTTAGTTGCATCATTACACATCTTCATTCTCCCATCTGCCACTTTTACTCTTTTCCTTTCCATTCATATGATACACAATACATGTACATTAGGCACGCTTAATTCATGTATTTCAGGCATTGTGAGCCACAATTTCCGTATGCATGGAACAAGGAAAAATGCATTTAACTCAAGAGTATGACACACGTAAAGCCTGAAAAAGTAGTTGAGATTCGCCCCTAAGAGCTATGTAACTTTAGACTCAAGTAGGTTCTCTTTGTCCACTACATGTTTTGTACCCTGGGGTCAACAGCAAACCCACTGAGGATGGTAAAATAATGTGAACATGCAAATATTACCTTGAGTCTAGTTCATTTTGTTTCAACTTACTGTCTCTTGTGTTTAGAATAAATGTGTGCTTTTGCAGGATTCGTGGCACCCACTATAATATTTACAGAGCAAATTCAAATCTTGGCTTAAAGGATATGAAATGGTAAACAGAGAAAAGTTACCTGCTCCAAAATTCATTAATGCGTCTTTCTTCAGAAACTTTCCTTCGGGGTCAAGAAAATGCTGAGGGTTGAACTCGTTAGGCTTCTCAAACTGAGACTTGTCATAAAGCACAGATTCGAGCAGTGGGATAACATGAGTTCCCTGGAGATATTTTGAAAATAATACAAAACACAATCAACTATGATTCACTTTGACATAACCAATTCATGGATTATCCAATTGTACAACTTTCAGATGAGCTATGCCTAATGTAACCACGTATGAAGCACACCACATTAGATTTCACAAAAGGATGTGAAAACAAGTTCCTAGAGGGTTATACAAAAAAGGAAATGGAAGATCAAACATGGTATTATTAAACTTGGCCTCCTATGGTGACCATAATATGAAGCAGTGGGATGGGATTTGCACCCTGCAAATCGTTGGTGCAAATTCAAGTACAAGCTGCACTTGAGCAGATGGAGCTTGGTCTCGAATTGAGGCTTAACATCAACTCATCAACAGTACATTAATGACAGTGATGCACATTAGTCTCCACAGTAATGATAGAGAGGAGTAGAATTTCAAACCATGATGGTTATTTAGCAGATTAGCAAAATTACAAAATCAAATTAGTCATAAATCAATGACCATAATGAAAATCATCTGGAAGAGTAATTCAAAGTGATTCAAAACTGTGAAATCAAAGGCTATTATTTAAAGTTGTCATAAGCAAGTTGAATTTATTTTATTTATTTATTTATAAAGTTTTGTATAGCGTGAACAAGACCCAAGAGGGTATCAGAGCGCTTCACATTATAGGGTATGTGGGATACAGTAGTAGGAACAAACAAACATTAAATATATGGGAGTAGCATGCTAAAGCTGGAGTAAATGGTTGCACATCGGAGTAGTGGTCAATCAGAGCATCAGAATAATAGGCAGATACATAAACAATAAAACATACTGTGTCTGTGAATAAGTTTAATTTTCCCCTATAGGAAAATCCCCTAAAGCTAAGCTAAGAAGTCAAGTGAACTGTGAAAATTGAGTACAATGTGTCACCAAATAAAGGTTTAATTAGGCAAAGAAAGAATAGATGTGCTCAGGCATCTAAGGGCCTAATTTAAATGTTGGCGGGTGCCTCATTTCTCTATCTCAGAGATTGAGTAAATTACTCTGTCGCCCTGATGGAGGTGCCACCCGCTAAATTTAGAAATGACCACCAAGATGACGGTCATTTCTAAAGCATTGGCAGCAACACCTTATCACTGCGGTTCCTGTCAAGGCTGTTTACAATTTGGTGCAGGGCTGTGGCAAATTGATGGTGCCCTGCACAAATTGTTTTCTTTTTTATTTCAAAAAGAAAAGTCAGAAACAGGATTTTCTTTTTGAAAATAAAAAATAAAATGCTCCCCTCACCATGAGAGTCCACTCCTATGGAATGAGGTGCATTTAGCAGTTTTCTCTTCCGCTTACCACCAGGGTTTCCTTGGTGGTGATGGGCAGTGAAAACTGACCTCTAATTCTGCCGATTTAAATTAGGTGAGCGAAATTAGGGGTCTGCCGCCAACTGCTCTCATTCCGCAGGGCCGTCAGACAGGTCTAATCACGGCCGAGACATAGTATCATCCACTGTGATTAAACCTATGGTCCAACTGCATCTAAATTGGGCAGACGGACCTATATCTTAGCAGTATGTATACTTCGTTGTGATGGAGTATACATACCACCAAGATCTAAAGTAGGCACTACGTCTTTGAGCAGGAGCAAAGTATGACATGTAGTCTCCAAAGGGTTGCAAGTGCTATCTGTTCTAACTAGCTCAGCATTTTCCAATTAAAACTTACATTTCTCTTCAATCTGCAACACTTCCCACAGTTCTCAGGAAGATGTGACAAATCTCAAACTAACATTAAGTGATAAACACTTTTCTGCCTTCTTGCCTGACATCACACAATGGATGTTTTCAGCTGCAGAGCCTTCAGTAGATATATCAAAAAGAAGGATATATCACGATCAGCCTATCCTCAGCACAGGTGCAGAAGTTCTTTATTCAGTGTTTAGTGAAACTCACACAGATAAACATATCTCACAGAACCAAAACATATGCAATAATTTGTAATTAATTAATTTGAGCTACTCTAGCTTGACTGCTGAAACAAGAGAAAGAGCACAGCAGCCAAAATCTAATTTTCATGTCAGCATGAGTCAATGAAACTAATTGCATTGGTTAACATAGCGTGACAATCATACTTTATATATGAATCTTTGATGTGCCTATTAGTGTTTATGTAAAATAAAATACAAAATGGGGACAGAGTCAACAATGTTAATAACCACATATAAAATTTGATATTTCTAGGTCCTAAGCACTGTTAAATGCTTTTTCCTATTTTTTAACAAAGCAGCAGGTGCTAAAATAATATTCACCTCTTAACTCCATATTTCAATCAAAGCTTTTCAGAGTACATATCATTATCTGCTGCTTAGCAGTCTGTTCATGACCTTAGTGTTTATTTGCATCTGAAACAAAGCCGTGGAGGCATCCTCCTTTATGGGAGAGAGATAACAGAAACTATAGTACTTTGCTACTAATTGTAACATAGCAATTTAAAATTGATATCTTTATCTTCCAAATGTTATATAAATGTTTTACTCAGGGATTTAAAGGGATTTTATGAGGGGAGATAAGGGAGAGAATTAAAGCCCTGATCCACAAAGCAATTTTTGATCCTGGAAGATATTTGGTATTCCCAAAAAGTGACAGAGATTTATGAGTGCTCATTGGATCCATAATACTCCTAAAGAGTAACTTTTGAGTTTGGAACCTATATATATAACTCAAGTACTCCTGTCATATGTCTGATTCAGTTGATTCTGAATGCGCAGAGTGTCAGAATTGGAGAAATTCCACACGTGTAGATAGGACGGTGAGAAGCCCTTCCTTCTGACTGGCTGCACTCCACCACTGTTCTCCTGTCCCCATTCTCTCTAATATCACGCTTTATAGCCTTCCTGCGCTTCAATTTGCACGCACAAACACCTGCAATTTTCAACGTTAACTTCTACTTGACCTAGCTGCTAATTGCACAGTTGCTCACCATTATCTGCTGTCCTGCTATTACTTCCTACTCTCTATCTAGCCGATCTTACTTGCTCACCTTTACGTCAGGTTTTCCAACTCTGTGATCCAGTTCCTTTCAAGGATGGCTCTTCAACATGGCATTCCACTTCCCAACGGCAGGCAATATGAGATTGAAGGAGCATTTCCAAGGTCAACGGTTTGTCTTCCAAGTGGGAGTAGTTGAGACTAGGATGAACTGCGGCAATCAGAATGCATTTAGGAGAAATGGTGCTGCTATGCTGGCACCAGTGCTACTCCTTCTCCTGTAATTGGACTTCTCCTGGAGCTATTTGGCTGATGAGTCATGTAATGCACCTGCATTTTTTGGAGTGGTCCTCTCAGCATCTGTTGTTGCTGAATGGATTCAGCAACAACCAGAATCCATTTGGGGAACCGGTACGGCTATACTGGAAGCTTTCTCCCCCCACCCTTAATTGCTTTATCTAAACCCTTCCTTTCTCAACTGCCCCGAATAGGGTTCAGTCTTGCAACCAGGGAACAGGGAAAAAGGCAAGTCTAACCAGTCATCACCTGGTGTCATATTTCCGGTGAGGGATCCGGAATGCGACAGTAATACCAATTGGATGACAGTTGCAGTTTGCTGTAATGTCTTTCTTTCCAATGAATAAGAACAGACAGTTATGAGTGTAACCAGTTAGGATAAACATTGCTGGGGGCCTTCGGGTGTTCTGGGACAGACTGGCGTGATCGACCTGTTGAAGATGCTTTACATTATACCTGCAGTTCTACAATAAATATCTATTTGACTACTTAGCAGTCTGAAATATTTTGTATTGAAGATGGCAGGGTGAAACGTGCTGGCTGTGTAGACAACAACTACACAACCCATTTTTACGAACTGCTAGATTTATGAGAGAATGTCATCACAGAGCAGAGAGCTTGTGAGAAGTAGTAAGGATACATTGCAACTCTGTAGTCACAGTAGGCCAGTGAATATGAAAGATTATAAAAAGCACTTCATTTCCAGCACTATCTGCATTGAGTACGGAAAGTCTCAGGTATCCTGTTCCAATGTTATTATGACTTCATGCAATTTCCTTGGATGTGAGTTACGTTTCTACCTCACCGCAACACACAATATTGATTGCTTGTTGCACACACGAAAGTGTGGTGCCGGTGCATAAATCTTTAGGCACTGTTGCAAGCTCCCCACAGCCAGGGAGTTTATCTGCCTTGGTCTGTCTTAAACAGTGTGTCATTTATGTAAAAAGCCTTCTCATGCCCTCAGACAATTAATAAAATGCACAAATCAGATAGACAGCATAGTCACAGCTGGATTTATTGCTAAGGAAGAGTGAAGGAGTATTGAAACAACATCCTTTGCATAGGCTGATACGTCAACCCTCATGTGACCAGTTCACCCAAAGGGATGGTAATCCTTCAGTTGTGACCTGCAGTGTAAAGCCCACCCATTGCCTCTTCAGAAGTGTGTGGAGCCAGAAGATTCTGCAATGCTTTGCCTCATCTGCAGTAGCAATCTCTACTGCAGGGATTCCTGTGATAGTCCTGCCCATCATACCTGCCCCGTATGTCTTGCAATGATTTCTCTTCACTCCCCTTCCCTCTAGGGCTTATAGTGCTAGAGCCCAGCTGAACCAGTCTACCTTAGAGCTGTTCCCTTGAAGGCACAATAAATCTAAGAGACAGTCTCTGAGAAAAATCTGAGACACAAACAATCTCAATTACATACACTCACAAGTACACCTTCATGGTAACTCCACATTCAATTGAGCTGCCACTCATACCTATAGGACACCACTCTTTAAAGCGTGTAAGATAGCTGGGTTTTATTCTCCATTTACTCTCACAAATATGGAAGTAGTAAAAAGGTCATGTATGTGAACTTCAGAAAATGTTACAATCAATCTCACCTTTGGTATGAAATAGCCTTTGAAATTGGTATCCACTGTTGTCTCCCGGGCCAAGCTTAAAGGCACAATGTTGCCAAATCTCAGAACCTCATGGATCACTGCATCTGTGTACGGCATAAGCTTCCGATGTCCAATATTAGGTTGTCCTGAGCCTATCACTCTTTCAATCTCTTCCTGGACCTTTCCTGAGCAAATACAACAACAAATTTGTAACCTGTCCATTAATTAAATAGTTTTTGCATATTTAATGAATGTCTGTGTTTTTTATAGTCCATATTCCGAGTAAAAAAAGACACAAATGTTTGAAATTTCGGATTTTAAAATGATACAATCACTCAATGGGTTAACAATCAAGACATAAACGCATTTCATATAATCAATCATTTTCTGAAATAATTTCCAGTATTGTTTTCTATGCATTTTCTATATGCTCAAGAGCAGTGTAATTCAGGATCTACCAGAGTGTTTTTCATGTTGGCTTAACTAAAACCACAATCTGTAGCCAGATGTAACAGAGGATGGGAGAACTCATGGTGCTGCAACATGTTCTTGCCCAAACCCCTTTGACAGTAGACTGAAACCACTACATCACCCCACCAACAAGTCCCACCACTATTTCGCCCCAGCTTTCATGTCCCACCACTTGTTGAGTCAAGAGTTCCCCGCCATTGTCGGCAAAACATTATCGCGATGAAGTTGTCAGTTTGTGGTCATGAATTTCTTTCTACTGTGTAATGAGAATGACAGGTTACAGGATGATCATTTATGGAAATGTGAATGTTTTCTCAAACTTACTTTACAACAACAAATAATGGTTTCTAATGTTACTTTTGACAGACGTAATTTTGCTAAAGCATAGAAGGTGGAGACCTGGCTTGGCAATTCTGGCTGGACTGTTCCCATGAGGCACAGGGACAAGACTGATTTGCATATAGCCTGGTCTGAACTGAGGTGGTGAAGTGAGCTAAAGAATGATGAAGGATTCAACCCAGATCTGTGATTGGGGGTGAGTGTCTGAAAAGTTTCAGCGCTCCGTCCATCATTTCCTTATGTTTGCTCTGTTCGTCCTAGGTTGGCAGGGTATGCCCAGACGTGGGTCTCTTGCTCACTTTGCCACTGGATTCAAGTTATCCTGGCTGATAATGGGTGTTACACCGAAACCGGCCCTAGGATGCTTGTTTCCATTTCAGGGAAGACCTGGTTTGGCAGTTCAGGCTGGACTGTTCCCATGAGGCACAGGGTCAAGACTGATTTGCATATAGCTGGGTCTGAACTGGGGTGGCAAAGTGATCTAAAGAATGATGATGGATTCAACCCGGATCTGTGACTGGGGGTGAGTGCCTGAAAAGTTTCAGTGCTCTGTCCATTATCTCCTTGTGTTTGCTTGGTTCGCCCTAAGTTGGCAGGGCACATCCAGACGTGGGTCCCTTGCTCACTTTGCCACTGGATTCAATCTAGCCTGGCTGATGAGGGGTATTAACCCGAAACCGGTCACAGGATGCTTGTTTCCGGTCCAGGGAAGACCTGGCTTGGCAGTTGGGGCTGGACTGCTCTCATGAGGCACAGGATCAAGACTGATTTGCATATAGCTGGATCTGAACTGGTGATGGAGCAAGGTTTCATAAGCGAAACTTGCTTGTACTCAATCCTCCTCACAGTATTAATTTATTAAAACTTGTATTGTTAATACTAACCTTTGCATTCACAAACACAAGAGGGACAGAAGCTTGCCTATGTGTTTTACTAATGAATAACGCTTGTCTGTAATCCAAAATGGCCGCTAAAGCGCGGGAACCTCACTGCGCATGTCGCAACCTGATCACATGGTGTGACGTCTTTCTTTGCTTGGTGGGAAACTTCTGCTTCTGCGCAGTGTGCATTAAAATGGCTGCTTGATGTTTTCACATGCTTCAGCTTGCTCTCATGTCATTACTAAATTGTCGTTTCTTAACGCTACTAATGCGGGATAGAATTTATAATTAAATGGGAATAGAGTAGAAAAAGTGGGCATACAGTGAAACATTTTATTTTGTGATTTTAATATTTTCTTCTTGCATTTTATTAGCTCGTAAAACTTGGGCCTGGGTTGATGACTTGAAACTCGAGAGACAGATAGTTCTGCGCATGTGTCCTGTATGCCTGCCAAGTGAAGTCAACTTGGACGTCTCCCAAGGCCATGACCCATTGGCCGAAGATGTTGTACTTTTATGTTTCCTATTGACAAATCTGATACTTTTTCCATGTAAAATGTACAATATTTGTCGTGAGACGGGTGGGAAATAAAGTGAATGTATTAATTTGAAGGGGTGGGAATAAAAAAGACAATAGGCTTCACAATTTAGGCCAAATTTGACATGATGCGAGAATCCACCCACTGTCCCTGTCCAATCAGAAGTAGTGGTCCCATATTTTAGCAACATTAATGGGAGGTACATGGGCGTAGAAGGGTATAATAGAATATAGCATTACCTAATTAGTCAGAGCAGGAACCTACAGAGCAAGAATCCACAAGCTACGAGCTCCAGACTGCCATGCTGATCGGTTGCTGACTGAATCCCTGTCCTGAAGAGGTCCTGAGGAGGGGGCGGCGGAGTCCATTAGACGGGAGAATCGAGGAGAAGCTGAGTATCAGAGAGGGGAACGGCGCAGGCGTCGTTATAGAGAGGTCACCGGTCCTGTCCTGATCCTGGAGGAGGTCTTTGCTCTTCATCCTTCCTGGGTCCTATTCTTTCCAACTCCTTGGCTAAGGGGTTTGGTTCTCGCATTTAGGTAAATATAATGCAACCTTTAGTTGCGCTGCTGTCTCTATCTTCTCCTTTTCCTTAAACACCGTCATTTATTAGCAATAATTATTCTATGCTTTTACTTGGGTATTTCGATCAAGTACCGTGTTTTTCCTGTATTTACTCTGCTAAAATTTTAGATAAATATTTTAAAACTTCCTGACTCAGTGGTTATTTCAGGATTATGTACTGTAATAAATGTCACTCATTTTAAACTTCCCAATTAGCAAAGGATCCATTGGTAAGTCATTACTCTTCAATCAGAAGGTAATTGGTAGCAGGGATTTTGATAAAAGAGTACATCTGACACCCAGCGTAAGTATTAGCGTAGTATGAATGTATGGGCCCAAATGAGTGTTATGTGTATGAATGCTGTTTGCTGATATTGCGCTGGATCACTGGGGTGGCAAAGTTAGCTAAAGAATGATGATGGATTCAACCCAGATCTGTGACTGGGGTGAGTGTCTGAAAAATGTCAGCGCTCCGTCCATCATCTCCTTGTGTTTGCTTGGTAACAAAAACATAAAAGATATATATTTGGTAGATTTTCTCCCCTTCCAACAACGTTGCTTAAAGTGAGGACCTTTCAGACATGACTACTATTTATGTAGGTGGATGTTCGTTCTTCAAGGAAACCAGAGATTAGATGAAATATAGCTGCACTGGTAATGGGTGATAAAAAGAGTACCCTTCACAGATGCTAAATACAATATCATACGGTTTACTTCAAAGGAATTCAGAAGCTAGAATTTTAAAAATGTATAAATCAGTCCTCACAGCAGAGCAACATTACCTCAAACAATTGTTTATTTTTACTAACTCCTACTTTGCTGGAAATTGATTTATTTTTACCTACATGAGAGTCCCAGACTATGATTTATAAAAATAAAAAAGTCCTTGAAACATGTAAAATCATTTTAAGTCGGCGATGACAGCTGAATATATTGAACTCAGTATCTACTGTGAAAGACTGTTCAATAGAGAATCCATGATCCATTGTTGCTTTGATCACCGAGGCTACAACGGCATAACACAAACCCCAGCAGCCCATGCAGCTCAGGGGTCCTCCACCCCCTTCAGGGACACCCAACACTTCAGGGGCCCTTATTTAGGCAAGGGTAAATTAATATCTGTTGGATATAGTAGTCTGGGGGTCCCTCAATAGATTTTGCGGGAACATCATTTTGTGTTACCCCACTGTGAGGCTATGGCAGAGCGACATAATACAGGATTTCATCTCCTTTCTCCTGTGAATCACACTGTCACAGATATGTAGCTGCACTAAAAGCCAGAGCTGTGGAAAGAGGAGGGCAGAGATTCCACAGCTCCTGTTTCTCCCTCCTGCATGTGTTCGTGACCCCACCTTATCTGATATGAAGGGACACTAGAAGCTGACAAAGATGGAAGATAGGATCTGCTGAAAGGACTGTTTTCAAAACACAAATCTCTGTGTTTCAGGAACCTTGTAGCCTGCAACAAACCTTAAAGCCAGGGGCATAGCATGGGGGGGGGGGGTGTTGTTTGTGGTGTTACCCGCCCCTAATTAATGTATTCTTTAGTAAATAGTTGGGTAAAGGGGCCTTCAGTTTGGTATGGTGAGGCGTCTGTAGGATTTCACCTGGGATTTTTACATCCACACACAGGCAAACACATGCACACACTCTCTCTCTCCCCTCTCTGTTTTGAAGTTTTTCAAAAATATATATTTTACAAAAGATTGTGTTTTAAGTACCCCCACCAACCCGCACTGTTCTCCCTTCCCTCTGCTCCTTAAACTCACTCATGCCCTGCTTCTCATGTACGTATTTTGCTATGATATGCCAGAGTGATTGTTCGGAAAATCTTAGGGGCATATTAGCAAGGGCACTATCGCCGCTTTAGCGGCACTTTTTGCCGCTAAAGCGGCGATATTCATATCGCCCTATCAGCAAACTGTCTCTAACAGCAGTTAGCGACAGTTTGCGGGCATTAGCGCCCGTTTTTTACCGCTTTGCATGTCAGCGATATTTATCGCTAATGACATGCAAAGTGGGCGTTCCCGACGAACAAACCTGGGAAACACCCGCTAACAGGCCTATCGCCTATTAGCAAGGTGGCCATGGCCCCAGTTAGCGACGTGAAAAGTCGCGCTAACCGGGGTCATCGCCATTTATTTAACACCTGCAATTAGCAGGTGTTAGCCATACCTAACATGGGGGGTGGATTATGCTGATACGACCACAGGGTCGTATCAGCAAGGTGTTCTCCTTCTCCATGCAACATCGCTGGTTTTTCAGCGATGTTGGCCCATTTCCCCCGCTATCGCTGGAATATTCATCGCCATAGCGCTAATCGTTGCTAATACAGCGTTAGCGTGGCGATATATTCCAGCGATAGCCGGCGATAAAAAAAATCACGCTAAGCAGGGTTAGCGATGATTATCGCCTCTTCTTGCTAATATGCCCCTTAGTCTCCCACCTCCGCCCCCCCCAGTTTTACCGACCAAGCTACGCCGCTGCTTAAAACCCGCCTTGTCAGGCTATGACAGCCTTCAAAATCTTTCTTAATGCCCTCATCTTGGGTCTCGCCAAATTAACTGCGGCGGACCTTTAACAATAATATCCTGCCTAGGTCTTCTGCGCAAACATTCTTTTGTTTTTATTTCTGTTCTTCTCAATTTATGCTTGAACATTCCGCCTCACTAGCTGAAATGTTCTTATAGACTTATAGGGGCCAGGAGCGGCCCGTGGTGGGAGTGCTGCGGGGCGGTGAAGTGGGGTGGGGGGTAGTAAACTACGGAATACGGCTGAATAGAGGTAAGTAGACATATAAATAAATAAAACGAATTTCGTTGCACGCGCTGCATCGAACGAAATTCGTTTTATTTATTTATATGTCTACTTACCTCTATACGGCCGTATTCCGTAGTTTACTACCCCCCACCCTGCCCCTCCCCCGCCCCCGCCCCACGTCACCGCCCGGCAGCACTCCCACCACGGGCCACTACTGATAGGGGCTGCAATTAGGGAGGGAATTTAGCCACTGGCATAGCCCCTGGCAAGAGCTATAATACGTTCAAAGTGTGTACATTCAATATAAAGAAAATGTGTATGTTTTGCTTTTGCCCATGACACATTAAACGTTAACCCAAAAGCGAGTTTTATTTCAATTCTAGGTAATTAAAGTGAAGGCGTTATAATGAATAGTTTGCTTAATTCAAGTTCTGCACATTTACAAAAATCGGTTTGTGTTGCTTTTATTATTCGGTTTATGCCCATCTTAACAGTCCACTTTGATTTTTCATAGAGCTTTGTTTTAGTCCTATGACGGTATGGTTATTGCGTTTTTCAGGCACGAGGGTGGTTTTGGGTGGTAGGAAACGTTATCTGTGTACTCTTTTGATTAATGACAGTGTAGGAAATTTCTTCACATTTTCTTGAGGTTTAACGATTTTAAAGTGGTTATTTTAAATCTCACGAGCAAAGATGTGGATTAGTGACAAAAATGAATTAGTGATTCTGCACTATAGACTGACTCTGTGTCTTGCGCAAGCCCATAGTGTAGTAAACTATTAGATCTAGTACATTTAGGGGGAGATTTACTAAGCTTTTGCACCGTGTTTGAATCACAAAAGTGACGCAAAACGGTCCAAACTCTTTTTTTCCTAATTTTGGGGCTTATTTACAAACCCCTTGTGCCGCCAGTGCGTCACTTTTAAAATGGGAAAAAGTGACGTACCGGCGGCGCAAGGGGCTTGTAAATAAGCCCCTTACTCTCCAGCGCTAAACTTGTTTAGCTCTGGAAATAACGTAAAAGTAATGCGAAGCAGCGCATAGAGCAAGGGTGGTGCATGGGCGTTCCCGTGCAACCACCCATGGTTTCTCATGCTAAACCCAATTTACTAAAAACAGTAGATTGGGTTTAGTGTGAGAAAACTGAGCCCTTTTAAACTAAGTCCAATGAAGGAGAAATGCTTTCATTTCTCCTTCCTTTTCTGACTTTGCATGCGTGCTGCACTGTGCATCACGCATCCAAAGTGGGAAAAGCATTCCCTCGTGTCTAGGCATAGTATTTTGTACAGGAAGGGTATCCTTCCTGTACAAACCCATGCTGGACTCACACACACATCCTAGCGCTATGGCGCTAAGGTGAGTGGGTGGTGCACGGCAGCTGTAATCAGCGCCGGTGCAATGGAAAGAGGAGGAGAGAGCCATTTCTTGGAAAATATGGCGCTCTCCTGCTCCCTCCCTGGCATGCAGCGCAGCCTCATGGGGGGGCTGCGCTGCGTTGTGTGGAGATTTGGTAAATATCCCCCTCTAAGTCATAAACTCATAAGGTTAATGGGAGAAAGTCTATATTAAGTGCGTGGTGTTTTCTGCCAAATGCAAGTTTTCTTAATGACTGTCGCCTTCGCTGGGGAGGAGGGACAAACCTAGGGGCATATTAGCAAGAACGGCGTTAAAATTATCGCCGCTTTAGCGGCAGGAAACTGCCGCTAAAGCGGCGATAATGGGCTTGATAATATGCCCTTGAGAATACCAATAGAAGCCCATGTTCTGCTGTGATCCTGGGCTTCTATTGGAATTCTCAAGGGCATATTATCAAGCCCATTATCGCCGCTTTAGCGGCAGTTTCCTGCCGCTAAAGCGGCGATAATTTTAACGCCGTTCTTGCTAATATGCCCCCTAATTTGCTGTTGGTTTCTCCTCCTTAAATTATCGCCTCCTACAGAAATGGGTGCCACTTCAAACAATTGTGCGCCACGAAATTTTGCTGCTTGTGGAACATAATGCAGATTGTGCCCAGATTGGTGAAAGCAGTGCTTAGTACTCAAAATCTATTTCAGTGCCAATGCATGGTCCTGAATAAAACAAAACATCCATATTTGACGACATATTTTCCACAATTACATCACCAATGTGTATTCTGTTAGATGTTTCTTTGGTAATCATCATGGGATCCCTTACTCTGAATGTCTGGGTATTTCATCATGAGCAGGAAGCCCCAGCGGAGAGTGGCGGAAGTGGTGTCTGTTCCTGCTGTGAACAAGGTGGTCACCACACTTCGCAAGTTGAGTTCATGGAAATATGAACTTGGATTCTCTTTCTCCTGTGGATAAAAACGTACCATGTTCTAGTTAGCATTCACAATTAGTTGTAACGATGCATATGCCTACGTCTGAAAACCTCAAGAACACGTTTGAAGCAGTCTGTGACCATGCCCATATATCACTGAGTGATGCCAGGAACACTTGAGAAAGTTATCCAGATTTCTAACCACATGTCCTCTGCCAGATCTGATAACCCCGATCACTCAAAGTTTAGTTTGCATTATGAATACCATGCATATCAATTTCATATAATTTGTGATCGATGTCACATGTATATTCAAATATCAAATTCAAGTATCGTTGGAAATACTTACAAAATTATTGGTTTTAGAAGGAAAAACGAGTGAAACTATTTGTATCTGTCCTAAAATATTGACAATATTATAAAATCCAGCTCAGTATTGGGTATGAAAAGGAGCCTGTCTGAACCACAAGTTTACCAAACCTTGACTCTTGCTGAATGAGTTTCCACATTTAGTAGACATAGGTTGACATTGTTAGCTTTATCGCTTGGGAACACAGTGAATGAAGTCATCAGAAAGGGATCTAATCACTTTAATGCAAATCATTCGGATCCCATTGCTTCTGTTAATTACTTTTTTTCACATTCTCGTTCGCTCACTCACTCAGTCACTCACTTAGTCACTTACTCACTACTTGATACTGAAACAAAATGCAGACCATCTCTTAACTTCTAGTCACTTCTAATCATGGTACCCACCCTTGACACTTTACACAAAGGCTTAGGTGGTGGCACCAGTTATATAGCTTTGCAAGGCAATATCTCTACCTCGGGGTGATGCCTACCTGCCCTGTATGTTTACGTTGATAACAGCGATACCTTTTTGTACATTATTTTTTAACAAATTACAGTTTTCTTGATAATTGTGTGCGTGGGATTCCCCAGCTAATTCCAAACACCAAAGCACATACAATTGGAGAGGTGGTCACATTGGTCTATGGTCAATCTGCCATCAGGATTAGTCACAGCTGGAATTTCTGTGCAAATGAAGTGTGATAGATAGTGGATAGCTGCCTACAGAAATCACAAGAATTGATCATATCACATTTCTTCCACCAGGCATGTTTGTCCAGGGTACACACTAGAAGACCCCTCTTTGTGTGATGATACTTGGGCACCATGCAATACAATGCATTCTACAATAAACAAAGACATGAGCACAGCCAAGGATCCTCTCTGAGGAAGGACTACCTCAGTGGCTGCTGCTCAACGCCCAGGGGCTGTGAATATAAGTTGGGTCCTCACTTAAAAACCTTAAAGAGCTTCATTGACAAAGACCTGCATGGACCTTGCTTCTGCACCTCGCGAACCTGTAGCGGAGTGATTCCAATCTGCTCAAGGCTTGAACTATGTGTAATGCACTGTTGAAGATTCACTGGCCTGCCCAGCTGCTGAACTTGCTCATGGCGAAGCCTTCTACCAGCGCAGGGACCTGTGTCTGAAGAAAGCTTTCCCCAGATTGATCTACAAGTGCAGGTGAACTGACTGGTGTGTATCTGCCTGTCGAACATACTCCTTCCATGTGTCCATGTTTGTTTGCATTACCTTTGTGAGATCACCCTTCAACCCTCATGTTCAACGTAGCCTATATCCATCAATGTGTTTGCTTTTTTTGTTTTGTTATAGCATTTTACAAAAATCAAAGCTGGACAGTGAAATTAAATTGTAATAATATAATGGGTTTGCATAGTCACTCTTGCTCTTAGAAGCATGTGAGCTACAACTTCAATGCCAGTGGTAAGACTTGAGGCAAGCATGCCTCCGATCACCTGTTAAGGATCTGTGGATCTTTGACTTTTGCTGGTTGAGGGGTACATTTTAGTTTGTTTCCTTCCAGAATTCCACACCATTTTTGGAATTGGTAGTGATTTGGAAGGAAATGTGATGAACTGTGTTTTGTCCTCGCATCCCCCCCACCCCTCTATAGAGGAGCTCTGGAGGCAAATTGGAGGAGTAGCCCAGGAAAAATGATGCCTTCTCAAGTGAGCATCAGTTATAGAGATGTCTTCAAATGCCTAATTGAGGTAATAATAGCTACTTATAGCCAATCCCTTACCATGTCTGGCACCACACTCTGGCTCAGTGTTTTAACTTTCAGTGCTATGAACAAAAATCAAAAGCTGTCAATGTGCACAGCTGTACTCCTCGCAAATTAAGAAGTTAGTAACCATGAAGATAGTATATGGAGATTTTCGTTTTCTTCACAGTTCACAAATGCAGTGACCGAACAGGCCCGCCATCATGGCCTCAGCACTATAGATGTGCTTTCTGCCATCATGGATAAGTTTTTGCCTTGACAAAGTGGGTATATGGTTGTCACTATACAAAAAGATCAGAGCAGGTCTGTACCCATTTTGGACTTCTGTTTTTTGGACCTCAGCTGTGGCGTGGGACCTTCAAAGGAGTCTCACTGACTGCAATGCTCAGTTAAAATAAATATAAGCTGCAACTTCCTACGCCAGCCTTTTAAAATAAGGTCAGTTGCTATATACAGGTCTGTGCAGGACATGCATGTTCACATGTGCAGTCTCAGCAAATATGTATTCTTATCTTTCAGTCTAGCATATGAGAATACAGGTAGCACTATACTGGGTGATACCCTATCCAAATTACTATAATTCAGTTGAAAGCTAATAGAAACTGCACTATTAATTTTTGGTTAAAGTGCATAAATGTCTAGTCTATTTTTTACTTTGTGCATTCTATATACTCTGTTTAAACTGTAACTTTAAATTGGAAGATGGTACAACAATCAACTAGGTTGTCTTGTTCATATTCTAGCGGGCCTGGAATTAATATCTTATGCTTGCTTTATTCTACATAAATTGCTTAGTATAATTTACATAAGAGCATGTTTTCCTAAGCCATCCTTTATTAACATTTCTTCTTTCAGTTTACTGGTAGAGTGAATGCCATAGCACACAATAAGCTCACTCCAGGGAATAACAATCTCATGCTGGAGAAAAGGGGCAAGTTTAGTATCTCTGTAGCCACCACCAACAACTGCCTGGTAATTAGGTGGCGAAAAGCTCCCAATGAAGACAATGAAACATGTCCAGGCACCTGTCTCTAATACCCAGCAGTAGACCTCTTTGAAGACCTTTTAGAGGGAAGAGACAGGCATAGATGGGCAGATGTTAACTCGCAAAAACATTTGCTTTGGTTTTGAAGGAGCTGCCATTTTGTATTTTACTCACAATGGCATACAGGAGTGGTGCAAAGAGTGATCTGGCTTCTTCAGTGTTATTGATGGGTGAAGGAACAATGTTGCCTAACTAGATTGAGTGGGTGCTTCGCGAATAATGGAAAACCCTACCTTCGTTCGTAAGCCTTTGCACAGGGATAGAGAGTTAAGAAGGACCCAGAAAGGAACATGGAAGGATCAACACAACTATTGATACATGTCAGATTTGGGCTGCACCCACTCCTGATATGTACAGTGGATTCTGTGGACTCTCTCCAGGGCTAGTGACTCCCGCTCTTTGACTCCCTCCCTGGACCAGTGAAGAGCGCTCCTGTTCATGTGAACTAGAGAGCGGAAGCAGGAGACTACATGCCCATTCTCCTTCCCCAGCAGTATATGCAGGAAGGATAGTGAGTCTCTGGCCTGCTCAGAATGGTAATGCACAGGTTTGCTACTAATTTCTCTGTCAATCATTTGCAACCCATCCAGCCCAATAAATGTCTACTGGCCCCTGGTAAACACATAGCCTGCACTCCATTTCCTTAACCTAGCTGTAGAGAGGACCCTCACCTTTCCCATCATATCTTGACTTCTGACCCTCATCTGGTTCTCATATACCCTCACTAACTGTTACAAAATCCCAGCCTCCCTTAGTCAGGTGGAGAGGTCCTCAGGGGCAACAATGAGTCATCATAAATCCTCAGGTGGCACTCACAACCTCCACTGGCCCTAAGTCATTGTCAACTGAACTTCAAGCCAACTCTGTTCCATCTATCCATCTACTGGGCCTGTTGCTTTCCAAAGACACACTTGCAGTACTCTCTGTCCATCATACCCTACCATTTGATGACCATTAGACCCTTAGACTGACTGCTCTGGGAAACCTTTACTTAATCCTCACATATACATGACCAGCACATTCCCTCGATCAGCAACATCAAACTCTCACCCCATCACTGCCAGCCACCAGAGAATTCATTTCCGCCACAGTGACTCTCAGAGCAATTATAGTCCCTGGTTTGCTTCCCAGAGCCGCTTTCACAGGTCTCACAGCTCATGTGAATTCCTCCCAGCCTGGGATGAGCTCCTCAGCCCTTTTAGTTCTCAGACACTTGCACTGACCGTGGAACCAAACACTTCACTAATTTGCAGCTCCTACCATCTTGCTTCAACCCAGATTCTGATCCCTGGCAAGGGAAAGAAATCTTCCCCTTTGCTGGAACCTTTTTATATGAACCTTGTTACCACATCCTTGCATTTTAGTAGTTGTGTTACTGTGCTTTCTGTGCAGCTCTACATGTATTTTGCAGCTTACAAGCTCAAATCCTAGTAACAGAGCTTAATAGGTTCACACAGTTGTTGAAAAAATATTTGTGCAACCTACAGGTCAGGTTCTAGTCCTAGTAAATAGTGCTCTTGGTCTCTCCTGCAGAGTTTTTCATGCAACTTTATTCCATACATTTGATTTCTTGCAGGGCTTCAATTATACATAACACCTGTTTACAGCGTACAGTACACAATGGGGCATATTCTCAAGGAGCCATCGCCGAGTTAACGGCACTTCATCGCAGCCAAAGTCGAGATAAATGTATCGCAACATTCACAAGCTGGTGCTAACAGCCTATAACACCAGTTTATCTGCAAAAGCATCCTCAAAAAACATCGCCACAAATGACCCCGGCAACTATCGCTAATGAGATGCAGAGTAGGCGTTCCCGAGCAAAAACCTGCGACAACACTACACCTCAACATTCACAACGACCAGCCCGATCAGCGATAAGACCACAAAACAGGCGATAAGGTGCGTTAGCAGCAGGAATCTAACACCTGCCCTGACCTGGTGCAAAGTCGGAGCACAGCCTGCACCACAAAATGGAGCCCAGCCCAGAGCCACACCTGAAGGGCAACAGATGCCATGGAGCCACTGAACATGCGTGCCTGACACCCAAGAGGGCCACAACACCCACCGCCACCACCCCCACCCCCCGGACACCCACCGCCCCCCGGACCAACACTGAGGCAGCGCAGAGAAAGACAGCGACCCTTCCAAAATGCACCAAGCCCACAGACCCAACACCAGAGAATGTCATTGCCCACTATATGCCCAAAGAGACAACCCTCCTCCGCATCCCGACCACCATAGCCCACAGGCTGATGGTACCAACACAGCGGACAACCAACATCCCACCGCAGACAAAGTTGCTGGCCGTGCTGCACGTGTTGGCCTCTGGTACCCTACAACCAACCTCCGCCTGAGACGGAGGAGTCACACAGCCTGGCCAATCCAAGTCCGCCACAACGGTCATGGATGACACCATCAGCTTGGTACCCCACTATCCATACCTCACACACACTGCGCAGGAACAACCGGAGACCAAGCAAGGCATGTACACCACAGCCTGTTTTCTGCACGTGTCAGGGGGCAAGTGATTGCACGTATGTCCTACTAGTGGGCCCTGGCGACACTGCACACAATAAGCACAACAGAAAGCACACGGATCCCACCAATTTGCAGGCAATAGTGGACCACCGTGGAAACTCCGCCAACGATGTCGTCAACAAGCCAGGCAGTGTGCATGATACCTGCACCTCCCGACAGTCCATCATCGACCTGCGCCACCAGGATGGCACCCACAGAAATGCACTGCCCGTTGGCCAATACCAAATGCTCACACCACACACCTCAAATCCACAATCATGCAACACACAACACAGGAAATGCACACGTCACAAGCTCACATACAACATGCACACCCACCAGACACGACAGCACAACTCACTGTGGGAACCTGGCCCAGCCATGTACATGAGCCATCTACGGCATGGCACCTCGGACACACAATAGCAGAATGTCGGAAGAGGTGGGGACCAGGCATGTTCGAAGGAGGCAAGGGACTGATGAATGAGAATGTACACCATGCCAAGTGTGGCGTGGATGTGCTGGCCAGACTGAAGTAAGCAGACCACACACATATCCATATCAACAGACACCGCTGGTGTTTGGAGTGTAGTGGACAGTGGATGCAACCATGTCACCCCAGCCAGTGGGGAAGTCGCGGAAATGTAGCTTGTGACGTCCCCCTGTAAGCCTGAGGGGAGTGGGCTGGGCCGGCATATGCCAGGCCAGCGTAGGGGTGTGAATAAAAGGCACGTAACCCTGGGCGTGGTCCTCTTCCGGAATGCCCAATGCCTCTGCCAGGGCGGCGCCCCTCACCCCGCAACGAGGCCGACGCCGTGAGCGGTGCTGCCAGCAATCCTGTGTGCCTGCTGCACCCCCGAACGCTGGTCCCCAAATCAGTCCTGCCTGCCCCTGCACACCCAGGCCTCAATGCCCACCTTCCGACACCGGCGTGTGTCGATGAGGGCCCACCACATGCAGGTGCAATCTCCAAGCCCGAGGCCTGTGACCCTGGCAGCCTCCTCAGACCATCACGGCCTCCGCAACACAGGCCCGCAGTATTCCTTATACGTTGACGTACTCCACCGGCATGCACAGCGGACAAGTAGGTCACACATTTGGAACTGAGTCTTGATTACACCATGGCAGAGCACATAAATCATGGCTGAGTGTATGTCACTATACACCCTTCGATGTGGTGCCAACAGGTCTTAGTGTTACATCACAGCCGCAAGATTCTGTGGGACCACGCGGACTACTGCTCTCGGCCTACGCTGCGCTCGAGTAGGTCACAGGATTGGAACTGAACATCGATTATTCAAAGGTAGAGTACAAATCAATGCACGCAAGGAGAAGCATAAGAGGATGACGCGTTGCATTTGGGTGGAAAAAAGGATCATCATTACGGAGGTGATCGAACACTACCGACAACTGCCCTGATGTCACTTACTCTGTGCATTGCGAGCCTACGACATGTGGCTGTGGCCCACTGCTGACCACTGCCTCCGGCCTACACTGAGGTCCAGTAGGTCACAGAGTCTTGAATCGTCAATGCCGGAGTCCATATGAGTGTACCAGCATCATCGCAGACTGCATCCCCACTCAGCCCCGGTGCCACTAAGTCTGTTCCCCAACATTCATGGACACTCTCTGGTCATACATTGGTGGCGTTTGAGTCTATGGACTAGGGGGTAGTTTTCATCCTCATGCAGCTGATACCGATGTGGTGGTGGCATCGAGGCAGTCGCTTTCTACTCCTCCATTTGCTGCTTCTGGATAGCTTCTGCCCTCTGCATCATGCCCTGGAAGAACACCTTCCACTGTCCCCCGAAACACTACGCGACATTCACCTCTGACATCGACGAGGACCCGCTCAGTCTGCGTGGCCCTACCTCATTGGACCGCAAGTCACCATCCCATGGTGGTGTGCCTGTGCCTGCCAATGTGCCCCCGGGGCCACTGACTCTGTGCAGCTCAAGTCCAGGACCCTGTCTGGATGAATATTGGATGACCTCTTTGACGGTGGTCTTGGGTGTCATCGACGCCATGTGCATGTGGCCCTGTGCTGTCCGCTGCCTCCGGCCTCAACTGCAGACCACCAGGGCTCACACATCAAATCGAGTCCTGGCCAGCCTGGACGTCGCATCACCGCAGGAGGCACACGCCACCATCGCCAGGGCCAACTCCAACCACCACCTGCCAGAGTCGAGACAGTGGTACTGGCAGACTGACGAAGTTGCTCAGACCTGTCGTGGATGCCATCATCTGCCTGATCCCCTGCTCAGCACTCCAGGTGCCACTGACTCAGTGCACCGCAACCAATGGACCGTTACTGGTTGAGTTTTGTCATGTGGAGATGTTGTGCAGCAATGTCACCTCAGGCAGTGTGGGAGACCTGAGACGTTGATGAGGGAGTTGCTGCAGGTCTGACACCCACTGCATCTTCATCAGGAATATCCCGAATGGACACGATCCAAGTTATTTTCATCACATGAGGGCGCACGGCTCTAGTGCCCCAACCTCAGTGCACTGCAACTCATGGACACTTCTGTTTGTATGTTGGGTGACCTCTGTACTTGCTCCGGCTCCCTCCATGTTGCTCAGCAGTTGACTCTGTTACGCATGTGTCTTCTGTTTCCATTGCACTGGTGTCCACTGTTCATGTTCTTGCCAGCACCGTGCACTCAGTGCGGGCTGGCTTATGCTCACCCCACACACATCTAGCACAGGCATCACTGTACATGTGACCCTGCCAATAAAGGGGCCGGGCGCACGTGCCCGTAGCCAGTTCAACATAATATCTGCGTATGTCTCTATGGCAGTGTGGGTCTCCTTTGTGGGGTGTAGATGGTCCCTGAAGGGTAATTGACACCCACATATGTGATCTAGTTCACCTTCCATGGGTTCGGACCACACCCGCACAAGTTCGGCCACCTCCTTTTGGCGTTCTGCCACCTGGCATTGGGGTGCCATGTGTGGGTCGGTGAAGTATTGTGGGCCAGCCGTGCTTGTGTGTGCTTCATGCCGTGTGGTCTGTTGCAGGGGCTGGGTTCTCCTCTATGTGGCTTGTCTGCCCTGGTCCTAGTGGGGGGTTGCGTGGGATGTCCATGGGCTGTTGTAGGGCATCGGTGTCGAAGGTGTGTTGGTCGTGTCCTGCATCACTGATGGGTAGTCTGGTCTGACCTGCTGGAGGTGTTGTTTGTCCCTCTGCAATGTGTAGGGGAGATGCATGTTGACATTGTGTTGACATTTCTGTTGGCGCATTGTTCTTGTAGACATGCAGACTGTGTGGCAATGTACATTGCGACTGTTTGGGCAGTGCTGGCAATTTGAGGGGGCACAGTGGACATTTGAACTACATGACTGTTGTGAGGTTGTACCCGTACATATGCATCTCACAGTTCCCTGCTCTGTCAGATGTGATTGGCCTGTTTCTGCGCATGGGCGGGCCCAGTTGTGTCCCCTGTTCTGCAGTGTCAGTGTTGCACTTTGTGCCACATTGTCATGGGATGTGCTGTGATTGCCATGTGTGTGTGCTGCAGTGTGCCACGGGATGGGGGACATGACCCTGGGTTATTGTGGGTGTGCAGTGTGCTACATGTCGTTGTGCATGTGTGCCATTGTGCACATCTCCCCCGTCCCCCCATGGACCTGTTGGTTACTCACCCTGTTGTTGTTGTGTCAGGTCCTCTCGTGCTGTGTCCGTACTCCCGCCTCCTTGCACCGTCTCCACACTGATGGCTGGCCTCCATTTCCTCCAGCTCCTCCTGTGGTGCAGGACTCCCACCTCCTGTCACCGTAGCTGCCTTGCTGTTCGCAGCGTCTTTGGGCCTGGTTTGGGTATTCACGTCATGCCGGCGCCTCTTGGCCTCCCCCATTGGCCTCCTCGGCACTGCGGCTGCAATCAAGGTGGTCTGACTGTGGGTCAGTTGCTGGTAGTACTCTGTCACATCCGTGACGCTGGTCTTGTTTTCCTACGGACTGCACCCCGTCTTCCTCTCCCTCTTCTCCTTCGCCTTCCCTGACCCAGTTGGTCCTTGCTGGTGGTCTGTGGGGCTTGTGGGGTTCGCGTTGGCCTGTGCGCTGGGTCAGGGTGCATCCATGTTGCTACGCACTTTGGATTGTTTCTGGTGTGTTGTTTTTGTTGCTTCTATGGTGCATTTTCCCACCAGGCACGTGGGATTTACAGGCCTGCCGCTGGTTTTCACTGCTTTTTGTATCGCGCTTGGCCTCATCGCAGCTTTTTTTGCATTCGTGTTTTGCATTTTTGAGGCGTGGCGTTGATTTTAACGCGGACAGTTGTCAGGTTATCTGGGGACTATCGCATGATACCGCCGTGTTGTGAATAGTTGGTTAACACGGCATAAATTTCCCGCGATGGACTGCGATGTTGAAGGTTGCGTTAAGTAACTTTTGTGATGGTTATTGCACGTTCTTGTGAATATGCCCCAATATGTAATGGACATGATTCTTCCCATACATTTAATGAAGTCTAACTGCAAAGTATCTGTTCTCTCTGTGTTGTTCTGGTAATACATACTTTTCTTTGTAATTGTAATTCAACTTTTGACTCCTTCTCTGGGACCTTCACTAAAGAGGGTGCTAGACATGTCTCTCCTTTTCTTTTCTAATTTCAGGTATGGTTTACAACCCATGGCAGTGGCTGTAATGCTAACGCAACTGGAGCTGTAGTTAAGGTGAACAGCATTGACCTTTTTAAGACTTCCCATGTTCATTGGCATTAAGCTGAGCCCATAAAGGGATGTGCCCCACAGTTTTAAGATCCCTGACTTAGGGTTCCCATTTCAGCCATACTCCCTGGAAACTATGGCTTTTGATCTATTGGGGTGAAAAACTCATTTTAGTTCAGTCAAAGGATTGTTTTCTATTTTCTATTTCTCCTTCCTCACCAATGGTGATAAGAAATATACTGGTCTAATGATAAATGAGGACATTACATTCTTTCTTCCCGCTTTGAAACACTCATTTAAAATATATATATATTTTAATAATCCTTGAATCTAAACAGATTTCATCATTTTCACTTAAATCCCATTTTATCATTATTTTCGTGATAGGCTGGACAGTTTCCTGCCACATCTTTATCTTGGCCATCTTTTAAATATGAAAATACTATGGGCAGAGTCTTACCACAACCAAGATGGCCCTGAATCACTCACACAACCCCAGAAAGAAAGTGATTTTTTCCCTATCCCCGGGACGTCAAGGTTTCTCAAATGACCTGGCATGCCTGGCTGCGTGGCGACGACCATGAGGGGAGCCCTTAAAGGCCTGCTTTGGGCTTTCCAAAACCTCTGTGGCTCACCTGCCACTCCGACAGATGAGACTACCAGGACTCTACGCCACAGCCTCACGTACTTATTGGAGGCAGACTTCATGGAAGCCTTCACCTGGTGCTGTGTCTTCCTCCTACCATCTGTAGCCACAGTTTCCACTGTGACCTGTTTGTATAGTACCGATGGTGAGCCAGAGGGGCGCCTTCATATGGGAGAGAGTGCCCCGAGTCCCCCTTAGAGTCAAGACTGTGCAAAGAAGGACCACACTCTACTGCAGGGGTCTCTCCCTCTGACTGAAGAATCCTGGGCTGTGTGAGTGAAACAGCACCAGTGGCAGTTGTGGGGAGGCAATCACCTCTGTCCCTATACTGTATCCGCAGGCAAGGCATTTGAAGGTGGTTCCAAAGGACAGCTAGACCGGCAGGCGCTGAGACCTTGTTTGGCCTCTAACAAAGGTACCCGGGAGTATGTTGACAAGGGGTGACCAATGCAGATTGGACACAGAGGGACACTTAGGAGATCTGACCTGTTGACTTACTGTTAACTGCACCACCCCAGTGCTATTAAGGGCATCAATAAACGACCCACTGGACACCCAGCATGAATGCCTGTGCCCTACCCTCTGTATAATGGGGGAGACTCCTAACCATCACAAACTGTGAGCATTTACCTTGGGCCCTTTTACCATTAATAAGTCATGAAAGCTGACATTTCAGGGGCACTACTGAGGAGTACAGCGCAACGCCCCAACCTCCTGTGCATTGGCCCCTACAGTCCTCCCTTAATCACTGGAGCATGGATGAAGGCTCAATGACAAGGCAACTTCTCTTCTTGGATGGAGTTGCCGGCCACTTGGCATCTGCCGAGCCAGCATGATGTTGGAAATTACTCTGGAAACTTTGATGATCGAACTTACATCCATGAAATCAACAATTGACTCGGTCCAAGAAGGCACTAAATAAATTGCTAGTGAAATCAAATAAATAAGAGTGGATCTTAGCACATTCCAAGCACAATTGACTGTAGCAGACTGCAAAGTAATAGCCCTAGAGACCACATGTCTACCCATGACAGAGAAACACATGTGGGATCTGAACTTTGGCTCCTGCAAAAAATACAGATTGACGTTGAGGACTACAGTAGGTGGAACAATATCCATTTTATGGGAGTGCCAGAGGGAGTGGAGGCTGAAGACATTGAGTGCTTTCGCACTTCTCTCCTTCTTGAACTAACTGGTGTTCTCACCACCACTAGAACCCACAGGATGTGTTCCAAATTGCACAGAGCCAGAGAGGCCCCATGGCCTATAATTACCTGTCTCCTGCACTACCATCAGGCCTGGCAATTCATCTCTGCAGCTAAAAAGAGCAATGACCCCTTCCTATACAAACACTAAATAATCTACATAGCTGCAGACCTTTCCCATAACACAATGGTCCATAGGAAGAGGTGTCTTGCCCTGTGACTAAGTCTACGGGCACTGGACATTTGCTACAGGCTCCTGGAGCCAGCCAAAATGCAATGTCCTACAGATGGGACCCACAGAGAATTCACAGAACCAGATGACCTGGACCAATTCCTCACCTCGCTAGAGACTGGGGGCATGGACATCACCATTCTCGAGGACCCATGTCTGCCTACATCTTTGACCACAGTTGTTGGCCAAAAGGACCCAATATCAGAAAGACGACGATTGGAGGCAGTAGATAAAACGAGGGAGGACTGGGACCGCCCAGTTCCCTCCAAAGCTGTTGATAAAGTCAGAGGCAGAGACAAATCCTGTTTGCCTTTGAAACCTAGAGGAGTTTATGTCAACATTCTTTGCATTTGTTGTGAGGATGGAGGGCAACAAATTATAGAAAGTCAGACATTCAGCTGACACTGAGTGGGTAAGATCCATCCTTGTATGTTGGACTACACAACTGCGTGATCATGGGGATGAATTGGACACTCCTTTTGATGTGGGATGAGCAGTTCTTGGGGAGCGGCAGCTTCATACCGCTTTCCCCAACAAGCGCTGGGGGGCGGGGCAGAGATAGTAAAGGAAATTGCCCGTTTCGGGTCACTCGGGTCACTAATGACCACCTCTCAGCTTTCCATACCAAATTAAGAGTCGGTCAGACAGTAGAGAATACAAACCAATATCTGTTTATTCAGGTAAACTCAGAGTGGAGCCCAGTCGCTAGGAGAGCTGCAGAGGGACTGAAATCGACAAGCATAAAGATACATTATGTACATTTCATAACTGGGCTAAGACACGCCCATAATGGAATTTTCCATGCAGGTGATGCAAAGCAATGGAATACGAGAGAAAAACAATCTCAGTGCTCATACCTACAAAGTTACAAAGTCCAAGGTTACTCCAGGCGGGCCATCACCGGACAAGTGGGAGAAGGCCTTTATCTAGTGAGACAGGTATGCGCTAATAAGAACAGTCTATTCATTAGTGAAGCAAAATCCAACCTTGGGTAAGTGAAACTCAGCAGAAGCCTTTTCTCAGAAATAGCAAAGGATTAGTTTCGATCATAATTCAAAATGGCGTCTTAACAGAAAATCGTGCCGCGAATGCTAACTTACATAGGATAATACGCAAACAGAAACAGTTTCATTTCAACAGACCCTCCTTTTAGCATGAGCTAATACATTTTCTGACAGCAACAAGAAAAATATAAAAGTAGGAAAACAAAGATCATGAGTATAACTCCTTATGAACATTCCATATTCTCAGTATTGGGAAGGGAAACTGTAAGGAGAGAAGAAGTCTCGAAAATGCCTTCATCTATCTGCATTAGGTCGTCTATCTCTTTCTGCACCATAATTACTGATTTGGTATCATGAATCGATATTTTCATCTTAGGAGTGAGAAGAGTGGTACAATAAGAGCAACAGAAGGGGAGGAACTGAATAAGGACGCAGCAAAGCACTAATACCACAATCAGATAGATCACCTTTTCAAGAATCCAACCCCAGCCACCAAAAAGAGACCAACTCCAATTTCCACTTTCCATTCCCTTGACATTCTCGAGGATGTCTAATATGTGTTTAGTAATGTTCTTTTCCATATTTTTGATCCCGACTGCACATTGGTCTCCCACTACCGTGCATACACCACCACTCTTGGCTAAAATAAAATCCACTGCAATCTAGTCTGTTCTGAATATATTCGCATACTCTCCAACTGAGTGGTGATGTTGCGTAAAGCAGCCACTGTAGTGTTGGACAATATTTGCAACTTGCACCCAAAATATTCTCTGGGTTTTTCACCCCGAGCCATAGAGGTACCACCCAAAGTGAAAATGGACGAAAGGATGTACCCAAAAGTGATCCCATTACTATAATTATTGACCTCGATATTGGTCACTCACTCACAGAATTCTTTGGTCAAAGTCCTCTTAACCCAACGACTAGGGTTGGGTTAAGAGGATATTTACAAGGCTTTGCATATTTACAAGGTACACCTAAGGGCAACACCATCCCAAGAGCAACATCATCGGTACCATTATGAACATTAGAATAAGTACCAATAGATAGAAAATAGAACCCTGGGTGTGCGTAAATTGGTCCTTCATAATCTACTGCAGCATATCTAGTATTCATTACCAAAGTACTCGGATCTTTGTCATTCACCAGAGGCATTGTATTTTTGCATAGCACTATCCCAGAACAATTAATATACAGAGATGTATCTGTACTATTCACGATAGGGCAACAAGCAGGGTAATAACCAGCCTCCCGGGTAACTATCAATTCTTTATAGTGCCAACCCACTAATGTGACATTCTGCTCTTCCATGTAAAAGTTGTCGGAATATGTGTTACTATCACACCCTGGATAACCCATTCCCAGTGACTTTCTATAATATAGACAAGGACCTGGATAGCCAAAACCAAAAACTCCTTTTACTTCAGTAAATTACTCTGGACGAACGTAGGTATAGTTCACAAGAGATAATGAGTACGCAGTCCATAAACTAGTGACAGACTCAGTGGGTGAACAAACTGTCCCTTCTACAAAGAATCTGGGGGCTGTCCTATTATTTCGTGGTGGGGAAATAATCTTAACCTAGGTACGCAAAGACACTTCCTGACCATTTTCAAAAGCCATGACACCCCACACAATATGATCAGCAATAAAACCACAAAAACAACACATGCTATTTTCTTCTTACGGGTCCACATCACATTATGCGGAACAACAAGAATCACTGGCTACTCTTCCTCGGCAACCAACCTACCAAAGGGATGCATAACGAATGATGATGATGAAATGGGGGCAAAATGCAAAGGAAATATACAAGTTCCCAGTGTCCATCAGAGCCTCACCGGTACAGGCTCCTATTGTCCATCAATACGTTGGCACACTTGAGCACAGGTGGTGGAGCTTGCTCTGTCCTAAGCTCGTATCCCACGCCGATCACAATGGTATACCTCCATGGTATACTTTGGTCTTCCCTAGCTAATGTTCAGGCAACTAAACTAAAGTAAGCAAAATTCTTCACCAAACTCAAGAAATCTCCGTTGGTACTATAACTCAGTACAACCTATCTTACACAGTCTATCCCTAATCTTTTTTCTCCTTGGATGCTCTTTCCCTCAGCTGAGGGCGCAAATTGTACCTAGCAACCCCAGTCACCATAGGGTCGGTAAACAACGGCTCTTGGATAGATTGTATCTCCGGGGGAACTGCCGCATTTAACACAGCTTCATTCTCCTTATCCGTTTGAGTCCAAAACAGCTGGGCATCGGTAAAGGGGATGAACCGAGGCACTTGCTCGTACACGGAATCCCCGATGCCATCAGCGACCCACTGGTCATAGGGTAAGGGCAGAGGAACCCTCCGACAGTGGGTCGCATGTATCCAGTTCTTACGGCCAGCAACTTTTACAGCAGTCCGCGTTACCAGCAAGACATGTTCAGGCCCCTTCCACCGCTGCTCCAAACTTTTCCTTCACTGGAAATTCCGAAGCAGGACGATCCCAGGCTGGATATTGTGGCCAGGTCCCTCTGGTGTAGAAGGCAGGGACTCCCGAACCTGTTGGTGAATAGAACCTAAACTTTCTGGTAACTGGCCCAGATAATCAAGTAACATAAGGTACCAAATATCAGAGAACGGTCGAGGACGCGGGATGCCCCAGACATTCGCCGGGCGTCCAAACACGACCTCATACGGTGACAATCCTGACCTAGAACGAGCTGTCGTTCTTGTTGGCAAAAGAGCTAATGGTAAAGTATCTGGCTACTTCAATCCTGTTGTCTCCTGTATCTTTGCCAATTTTAGTTTGAGAGTACCATTGCACTTCTCAACTAAACCGGCCGACTGGGGATGATTGGCAGCATGGAAATTTTGCTTAACATGGAGACCCTCACAGATCAATTGAATCACTTTTGCATTAAAATGACTTCCGTTGTCACTCCAGATTACTCGGGGCAAGCCGAAACAAGGAAAGAACTCCTTCAGGAGTACCTTGCAGTCGTAATTGCTGTATTGTTTTTAGTGGGGTAAGCTTCAACCCATTTACCGAATGCACATACAGCCACCAGAACATACTTCAGATTATTACATCTTTGTAACTCAATGTAGTCCATTTGAAGGACTTCAAAAGGAAAGGTGGGTGGTGTGAAATTACCGGGCGGTGTAGGGGTACCTTTCCCAGGATTATGCATCATGCACACCATTCAGTACTTTACTAAGTGCGCAGCCGTCTTAGAGATGTTGTCATTCTGCCATACGGGATCTATTATTTTACAAATGCCTTTAGCACTAATATGAGCTGGACCGTGACCCATATTGACCAAAGGAAGAACATATGCGTCTGGCAACATCCATCTCTGCTTTCCTGATTTATCACTCCAACATCCTTCGTCATTCAACTGTGCAGTACTTTCCTGCCACACCGCTAATTCTTTTGTCGTGGCTTCACTTTGTATCTCTTTTACATTTTCAAGGGTATCTTCAAACATGACAACCTCAGGGACCCACCTAGCCGGACCCACTACACACATTCTTTTCATCTTTGTCCGGGCCGTTTACTTAGCTGTCTGATCTGCAAAAGCATTTCCCCTACCAATATCATCAGTGACCTTCCGGTGGGCGCTACACTTCACTATTGCCAGTTTCTTGGGGAGTGTCAAGGCAGACAAAAGCCTCAATATGAGGTGCCCATGTTGGATTTCGGTGCCATGTGAAGTAAGGCACCCTCTCTCTGCCCAAAGTCGCCCAAAATTATATGCGACCCCAAAGGCATACTGGCTGTCTGTATAAATATTGACAACCAGCCCCTCACGTCATTCGCAAGCTCGAATAAGGGCAACTAACTCAGCAGCTTGAGCTGACTGATAAGGTACCTGGATGTCTCTACCACCGTGCGCAGTGTGGTAATAGTATAGGCCGCAGTGGTGGTGCCATCTGGTAATTTAAAACAAGAGCCATCGGCATATAGTTCCCCCTGTGGGTCAGATAAGGGAACATCAGTCAAGTCTACCTGTCCCTTCGTCTCTTCCTCCGTTCGGAAAATACAATCATGTTTGTCAACTTCATCACTCTCGGAAGGGAGGGGTAGTAACGTGACTGGATTCAGTGTAGCACATCTTTTAATCATGATATGTTTAGCAAACAATGTCAGTTCATAGCCGGTAAGACGTGCACTGGTGAGGTGCTGTGTCTTTGTCTTATTCAAAAGCGTGTCCACAGCATGGGGTACCATGACTGTGAAGTCATTATCAAGTGCGAGTCCAGCCGATTGTCTGATCGAGGTGGCCACAGCTGCGACCGCTCTTAGACAACTCGGGAGGGCTCTCGCGACAGGGTCAAGCACAGCAGAGAAATAAGCACACAGCTGTTGCTTATCCCCAAATTTTTGTGTTAAGACAGAAAGTGCACAACCAGCCATCTCATGGACGTATAACACAGATGGCTTACCATAATTATATGTGCCAAGCATGGGAGCCAAACAAAGCGCAGCTTTCAATTGCTTAAAAGACTGCTGACATTCAGGCATCCAAGGCAAAGGCTCATGCACTTCTTTCGTTGTTAGTGCAAGCAAGGGTTTGATTAGTAAGGAGTAGTTAGGTATCCACTGGCGACAATACGAAGTACTACCTATAAAAGCATGCACATCTTTCTGAGTTTGTGGAATGGACATTTTAACAATGGTACTGATGCGCTCAGGGGTCAACCTCCTACCCTCCTTCGACAGTAGGTGACCTAAATAGGTGACCTCCTGTTGACAATATTGAAATTTAGAAAGGGAAACTTTATGTCCATGGTGAGCTAAATGTAGCAACAGTTTAACTGTACTGTCTTTACAACCTTGTTCCATGTCAGAAGCAATGAGAAGGTCATCGACATATTGGACCAATATGTTACTGAGGAAAGCGAAAGGGAATCCAGCTGACTCTTTAAAGCTTGACTATAGATTCTCGGACTCTCTCTATAGCCCTGAGGAGCTCGACAGAATCTAAAGCTTCTACCTGCCAGTGTGAACCAAAACAAATATCTGCTATCTGGATGAATAGGAATACTAAAGAATGTATTTTTCAAATCAATAACAGAAAAGAATTTAACAATAGAAGGAATAATTGTCAGAAGGGTGGTGATATTAGGAACCACCGGAAACTGGGGAACCACAATTTTGTTAACCTCACGCAAATCAATCACAAAATGGTAAACATCCTCATGATCATCAGGGGAACCTGAGTGTGTCTGTTTAAGAATCGGAAGAATAGGACTATTACAAATATTAGCAGACGTCTCCTCAACTACTCCTTTTTGTATCAAATCCTGAATAATCTGTAGAAGGGCTCGTTCTCCCGCCTGAGGTATCTTATACTGAGGAATGTGAGGCAAAATAGCATTACCTTTGACCTGTATCGAAACTGGTGGTATATGCAATAATTCTCCATCTGTATCACCTTTCGCCCATAAAGTAGATGGTACATTAGCAAATTCAACGGAAAGAGGGTGAGACAGGCACTGTTTAGTACTCACATTTGGGGCCATCATCATATAAACACCTTCCGGGGAACAATTAATAGTAGCATGCAGTTTCTTCAATAAATTCAAACCCATCAAGTTTTCACCACAATTGGACGTCAACAAAAACTGGGAATCCACAGTAAAAGGACCAACGGTCAATGCTAGGGGTCGTGAAATGGGGCTTACCACCGGTACACCTGAAAAACCTACCGAAACATTATTATGGCCAGACAGAGCCGCCCCAGGGACCATATGCCGAGAAACAGAACTCTTTCTTGCACCTGTGTCCACCAAGAATTCCTTAATCGAACCTTGCAACTCCGCAGTGACATAAGGACCACGCTGGTTTACAGGTATCCGAACTAGTCCCTCACTCTGTTCCTGGCTATCCTAGCTATAAGACATCCCTGTTGCTTCATCCATATCATAATCATCATGATAATACTGTCCATCGCGAGGGTCATCAAAATAATTGGTATCAGAACGACCCTGTGAAACCGCAGCACTTTGAGCTCTATCGGTCTCACAACCTCGTCCACGAGGACCTCACCTTCTAGGAACCGCCACCTTTTGCAAAAGCACAGGAAACTCGCTACTCCAATGGCCATCCTCCTTACAAAATGCACACTGATTCAGTCCCAAAGGTGTCGTGGTCGGCTGCCTACTAGTGCGTGGAAGCTGTCTGGCAGGACCACCACTTCCCCTGCCATTCCCTCTAAACGCTTGCTGCAACAACACCTTTGTCTTTAAATCCTTATGCTTTTTATCTGTCCTCGCCTTCTCTTCTTGATCATGGTGTTCATAATATTGAGCCATATTCAAAATAACAGAGGGGTAAGAGGTGGACCAAGTACTCTCATATGCCTGTAAATGAGTCGCAATTTCAGGAAGCAAATTAGAAGCAAAACTGTCAGCAAACAACCGAACTCCTCCCTCGTTAGACATATCCTGCCCACTATAATCCAGAAACATATCTTCAAACCGAGTATCAGACACACTTTCATCCTTTTTCTGTCAAGCCGTAAACTTATCCCAACTCACCTTCTTCGGCGGAATAAGAGAATGCATATACGTAATGATACGACCAGGTAAAGCAAGTATCTCGGCTCGAGGCTTATCACCTGGCTTCCGTTCCTGATCCCATCCCTTAATCTGATCCCAAGTACCACCCAACTCCGCAACATGATCCTGATTATAAACCTGTCTCCAAATATCAACCGGAACAAGAAGGCCAAAGAACATTTCAATATCAGCAATGGCCATTACAGTAGAAGAGGTAGCCTCTGTCAGTTCTTTATAATAAGCAGTAGGATTTTTCCTAGGATCAGGCAAATGAGTCTTAATGGATAAAACCTCACTTCTTTTCCACGGAGGATAAACCCACTGTTCTTGAAAACGGGCCACTACACCTGGTCTGGTGACAGTACCGCGCTGATCTGTTAACTCTGGTATTTCTAGGTCATATATAGGATGAACCTCTCAGATCGGAAACTGAGACACCGGGGTAGGACTCTTCTCATGCAACCTACCCCTATAAGCAATTAACGTCGTAATATTCCCAAATTCTGGGCCAGTCTCCAAACCACTAGCATACACACGATCTCTAATATCATATAGAATTTGCGGTGCATCATCCCCAAGGTGTTGCTGCCAAATACTAATCAGTGTAGCAGACATATGCTTAAGAGCATGCTGCTGTACAAAGGGCACAAAATCTTGCATAACTGTCCAAACATCCTCCACACTATAAATGGGATTACGATCCCACTGCGCAGCCTGATCAGCTACTACCTTCTTCTCCTCATCCCCCACCCCAGATCGCACCAACGGGCCCATTCGCTCCTTGAATTTTGTCCAATCTCTATCCTCAAAACCGCGGACTGGCGTCTCAACACTTGAAAATATCAGGGGATGTAGAACCATAGAAGGAGAAACAACAGAAGTAATAGGTACAATCGTCGCTGACTGTTGCACCAGAGGCGAAAGAGCAGCAGGTATAGGAGTCAGGACAGTGGGTGTGCTAACAGTCACAGTTGCCACAGATGGCAAAGACAAAGAGGGAGCAGGGGGTGCCGTGGCCAAAGCTGTTGAGATGGCATCCAATGTCATATCAGATGATATGCACATAAAGTTCCTCATCCTCATTGAGGCCTCCTGGGGATTTGCTCCCAAGCAGGATTATATACTCCGACTCCAAACGTCTCAATTTTCTATCCCTGTCTCTACCTTGGACACTCTGCGGTGTCCTGTCAATGCCAAAATACGACAATAAATCAGCATTACGCTCATGGAATTTCTCCCAGTGTCTAGCTACTGGATAATTTAGATATCAGTTTTTGATAGCTCGATAATGTTCCAACACCCTCTTTTTTACTGGGCAGATAGTGATACCAACATACTGATAACCACAAGGACATTCCAGTACACATACTACTTAATCATTCCCACATGTTATGGATTTCTTTTTTGTTTGGCAAAATAAATCAATCCTCTGTGAGTGCACGACTTTGTTTGTGGACTGAGAACTGTTGAAATCGGTATAGCGTGAGACCAACCTCATGTGTGGCAGCACCCGCTGTGCTTGTGGAACGGAGGCTTTGGTGGTGCCCTGAAACATATATATCTATATATATATTGTTAGAACCGGGGTCACCGATTCCGACACGGTAGCTTGGCGCGAGGCAGGAGGGCACCCGAAGGCAATGTGTTAAGCAGTTGTGCAGCACACATTCACACTGACTCAGTAATGCGCACACAATAAGGAGACACCACACCAGGCTGTTATGTAATAACAAGATTCTTTATCTAATTCAAGTCAGCAGTATATGAGGCAGATGATCTCTGTGCAACAGTAAATGCATTTCACTCTAAAATCATGAGCAAGACATTCAAGTACATCAGAATATCAGACCTCAATGCAGGTGAAACGACAGTAGTAACAAGCGTCTCAACACAGGTAACACTGTAGATAATGCAGGGCAGATATGAGCATAGACGACAGCCCATTCAGGCACATTCAATTAACCAGAACTTAGATGCAGGTATGCATATAACACTATAGGTGATGAAGAGCCTGTGTCAACCTAGGCATAACCACATTCAGTACAGTGGGTGCCTAATGCAGATAAGCATTCAACATCGGAACATTTCTTAATCAATGCAGTGACTTTAGTTAAAGCTCTTGAACATGCATTTCATCAAGGTAGCATTTCAATCAGTAGGAATCCTAATGCAGGTGAACACAGAGGCTCAATACACTTAGGTCCACTCACTTCAATATAGCCTTTGAAGCCGGTATTCAATGAACATTGGAAACACCTCTTATTCCCTTTCAATAGGGCAACCTCCCTGGTGTGGGCATTCAACATCAAGGGCACACTTAAGGGACATGGCATCACTAATGTACTGCACCAAAAAGGTTGCCTCGGAATGAGTGGGGATCAACACTCAGGGGGGGCAGCCCTTAGCGGATACTTCTTAGAAGCCCCTGGCTGTAAATCAGGGTTAGCGCCGGTGAGGTTTCTCAGGACTAACTCCCACCGCACTACACTCATGGAAGCCCCGAGCAGGTAGGAGGAGGATGAGGCCTAGTTCAGGCAGTACGGGTCAGTTGTGGAGTCTCCGTTGGGCCCCAGGCCCCAGCACACAGAACCCCCCTCTCCGGCGTACCGTGGTGAGGCAGCGCCCCCGGGGACACTCGTGGCAGCGGCGCCCCTCCGGTGCAAAGGCAGCAGTGATTCCGGGCTCCCGTTAGCTCCCGGCCCGGGAACCAATGGCGTTGCGGCTTCCTGGGGGGTGCGGCCGGTGACTCAGCTGGCGCCCTGGTTGCTAGGCGACGTCTCCTGCGCACGGCGGCCCAGGGCGGCCTAGTCTGCGATCGTGGCTCCTCTCATGCGGCACCTGGGCCGCGGCGGTGATCCTGGGCACAACTTCTCCGGGCTTGGCGGCGCGAGGGCCGCGGCGGTGATTTGGCTCACAGGTAGCGCAGAGGCCGCGGCGGTGATAGGGGCTCACAGCGGTTCTCCGCTCACAGCGCTTATCCTCTTCATAGCGCAGAGGCCACGGCGGGGATTTGGGCAAAGCGCTTCTCAAGCAGGCAGTTTCTCTAGGCCGGCAGCCTCGTGGGCAGTAGCTTCTGGGCGGTGGAGCTCCAGGGGGCACAGCGCTTATCGCAGGATATAAGGGGTGAAGGTCTAGCACTTAGAAGCACGGCGCTTTACCTGGTGATTCCCCAGTAGCATTCACAGGTTGAAGGAGCTTAGTTGCAGTTCCTTGTACAGGATTTCAGATGTAGTCGTTGAATTATAGTTGTTTGGGTTGTGGTTACTTGCGGGGAAAAGGGGTTGAGTTGGCAGGCACAAGAGGCAGGTAGGTGCCCTGCAGGCACACTGGAGGTGGTTCCCTGGGTCCCCTCACGCTGGGCAAGGTCAGCAGGTGGAAGGTGTTCCTCATCTATCTTAGCACAGCAGTGCCTAAGCCCAGTCAGTACCAGTAGTGTAGGTCTCCCCCCTAGGCCCAACAGCCTGTACTCCGGCAGAGGTTCCCCCAGGTCCAGTGGTGCCCCAACTAACTAGCTAGGTTTCCCTCCAAACCTCTTATACCCCTAGGTCAGGTGACCCTCCTGAAAGGCGGCAAAGCATAACTCCTCCCTGGGCTGGAAGGTTCTAGAAGCTTCCATCATGTCTGTCTATGAGGCCCAGAGGCGGGACGGCATGGATACAGTAACATTATGTCCCAGCCTGATCCTGACTACTGGTAAGTGTGTGTGCAAAGGCCACTCCGCAGTAGCAGGGGCCTGTGGCAGCCATCTTGTTAGGAGAGAGCACCTGCACCTCAGCACTGTTTGACAGTGGTAAGGCGCCCAGAGACCTAGGTCCAACAAAAAGGTAGTGGCAAAAAAATGAGGCGCAAAGAGAAAAAACGGGGTAAGACCACGCTAGGGCTGACAGGTCTAACATATGTATATATATATATATATATTCACTGAAAAAACCATAGGTTTTAGGGACAGTTATAGTTAGTTGGACATTTCACTCGTACAAAACCCATGAAATTCCCCTGTTATAGTTAGTTCAGCTAACTATAACTCACGCCCCACAATGCACTGCTGATGACGTCACATATTACATCACTCATGACATGGTCAGTGACATCACTGATGACATCACTGATGACATCTCAAATGACATCACTGATGACATCATCCAGTGACTGTGTGTTTCTGTAAAGTTTAAATATTTTTAATATATATAGGAAAAGACGTATTGAAGAATGAGTGGGTGTCTAAGTGTCTGTATGGATGATTTAGTAGGTGCGTGACTGACTCTATAAGTGAGTGATTTAACGTATCTTACTGAATGCATGGGTTAGTGACTAAACTGGGTGAATGTCTGTATCCGTCTGTCTGTTGCTGTGTAAGTGGCTGCATGTGTTTGTGAATAGCTACATGAGTGTCTATATGAGTTATTGAATGGTTCTCTGAGTATCTGTATGGGTGCCTCAGTGTTTGTGTGGGAGGGGTGTGTGCGACTCTGTGCATAGATGTGTGAGTGGGTGATTCACTGGGTGGATGGTTTCAAGAGTGCATCTGTGATAGACTGTATGGGTGGGTAAGTGTGTGTAAGAGTGTGTTAGTCAGTGAATATATGTCCCAGTGGTACATGTGTGAGTAACTACATATGTGAAAGGCAGTATATATGTGTGTTGGAGTATATAAATAGCTATAAGCGAGAGTGAGTGATTGTGATAGTGGCTGTATGGATGAGTGTGTGCTTGTATCAGTGATTGTATAAGAGCGTAACAATGTGGTAGTATTTGTATGATTAAGTGAGCTGGTGTGTGTATAACTGTATAGGTGAGTAAATGGCAGTGTGTTTAATTATTTGCATGACTGACTAGGTGTGTGAGTACCTCTATGGATGAGTGGCGGTGTTTGAGTGTCTATATAGGAGTAAGAGTGCATATGATAGTCCTGTACTGAGTGACCATAAGTATGAGTGACTGTACGGGTGAGTGAGTGGATGTGTGTGTGTAGACCTAAGAATCAGTGAGTGGGTATGTAGTTATTGGTGTTGGAGTGTCTATGGTTTTGCGAATGGCAGTCTGTAATTTAGATTGGGTATATCAAAGGTTATATTAGGGTGTGAGGAGGTGCATCAGATTATCACGTGGATGATGTCATCAGTGATGTCATTTGAGATGTCATCAGTGATGTCATCAGTGATGTCACTGACCATGTCATGAGTGATGTAATATGTGACGTCATCAGCAGTGCATTGCGGGCGCGAGTTATAGTTAGCTGAACTAACTATAACAGGGAATTTCACGGGTTTTGTACGAGTGAAATGTCCAACTAACTATAACTGTCCCTAAAACCTATGGTTTTTTCAGTGAATTTCAAAGGTTTTTTAAATGCTAATTTCTAACTATAACGTGTCTGAAACCTATGGTTTTTTCAGTGAATTTCAAAGGTTTTTTAAATGCTAATTTCTAACTATAACGCCCCTAAAACCTATGGTTTTTTCAGTGAATTTCAAAGGTTTTGTAAATGACAATTTTTAAATGAATTAATTGTTATATTTATTTTTTTGATACTGATTTACTACATTTTTTAAAACTATTTATTTTTATATATTTTATTTATTAAATTACATTGTAATTACATTATACATTACATTACAAAATATACTTTCTCAGAATGAATTACTTTAGTTTAAATAGTTTGCAAATAGGCAATAGAGTTTTAAGTACAGTAGTTACAGTTGTTGCAATGGGCAACACAATTTCAAACACAATGCAACATTGAGCTCAATGTGAATTTCTAGTTAAATGCAATTAGTTACTTTATGGATTACTTTTCTAACCACAGGACTGGATCCTAGATTCAGTCCTGGGACATCTCCTGTAAACAGTTGAGTAAAAGCGTTTTGGTTACAGTAGTGATTTTTAAGGAATATTATTGTATTTTAAAAGTTGACACTTAGAAACTTTTTCACATAGAATCACCAATGTTATCCTAAGGGAGGAAATTCACTTAGCAGGTAAGTAGTGTTATCATTACTTTTTCTTACTCAGTGTTGGATCCTGGATCCAGCACTGGTGCATCTCCTGTAAACAGTTGATAGAATGCGTTTAAGTCATACAGGCGATTTTTAAGGAATATTTGTAATTTGTGAAAATCGACACTTTGAAACTTTTCTGCTGAAAACCAGACAATGGATTCCTATGGAAGGAAATGTAAGTTACTGGTAAGTACGGTTAGAATTACTTTTCAGGGTCAGTGCTGGGCTAAAAGATGCAGCACTGGGTTCTCTCCTGATAACAGGTGAGTAAATTGGAATTCGTACTTTGGTTGATTTTAGAGGAATATTATAAAGTTCCAAAACTCCACACTTAGAAGAATTTCCAAGTGAAACTAGTCAATGTTAGCCTATGAAGGAAATTCAAGTTACCGGCAAGTACGGTTAAAATTACTTTTCAGGACCAGTACTGGGCTGAAAGATGCAGCACTGAGGTCTCTCCTGATAACAGGTGAGTAAATCAGAATTCGGATTTCGGCTGATTTTAGAGGAATATTTGTATGTTTCAAAAATCAACACTTAGAAACTTTTTCAGCAAAAAGCAGGCAATGATATCCTAAGGAAGGAAATTCAAGTTACTGGTAAGTACGGTTAAAATTACTTTTGAGGATCAGTACTGGGCTGAAAGATGCAGCACTGAGGTCTCTCCTGATCACAGGTGAGTAAATCGGAATTCGTATTTCGGCTGATTTTAGAGGAATATTTTAAAGTTCCAAAACCCCACACTTAGAAGAATTTCCAAGTGAAACCAGTCAATGTTAGCCTATGGAAGGAAATTCAAGTTACTGGTAAGTACGGTTAAAATTACTTTTCAGGAACAGTACTGGGCTGAAAGATACAGCACTGAGGTCTCTCCTGATAACAGGTGAGTAAATCGGAATTCGTATTTCGGCTGATTTTAGAGGAATATTTGCACAATGGTGAAGGGAGGGTGCGGGGCCTGAGGTGACATCTGTGCAAACGCGCCCCGTGGCGCGTTTTAAGTTGGGGGATTAAGTCCCCTTCAATCATGAGGGTCCCTAGGGGCCAACTAGCCCACCAGGAACCTCCAGTATGCGCCAGGGGGCTGCGTTGCAGAGACGTGTAGAGAGGCCACACCCCTTTACACCTCTCTGCAACGCAGCTCTGTGGCGCTTTCTGGATGTACCTGTTGGGCTAGTTGGCCCCAGAGACCCTCAGGATTGAAGGGATTTAATTCCCCATCTTAAAACGCGCCACGGGGCCTGTTTGCACACATGTCACCTGAAGCCCCGCCCCTCCCCTTCACCACTGTGCAAACGCGCCCCTTGGCGCGTTTTAAGTCGGGGGATTAACTCCCTTGAATCCTGAGGGTCCCTGGGGTGCAACTAGCCCACCAGCTACCTCCATTAAGCGCCACAGAGCTGCGTTGCAGAGAGGTGTAAAAGGGGCGTGGCCTCTGTACACCTCTCTGCAAGGCAGCCCCTGAGCATACTGGAGGTTCCTGGTGGGCTAGTTGGCCTCAGGGACCCCCAGTATTGAAGGGGAATTACTTCCCCATCTTCAAACGCGCCAAGGGGCGCGTTTGCAGAGTGGTGAAGGAAGGGGCGGGGCCTGCGGGCCCGATCGTTTTTTTTTTTCCCTGAAGGGGGCTGTGTGGCCCCCTTCCTTTTCTATTTTTGGGCCCTGGGGACCCCATCCCCCAGGGCATGGCCACACTTTTAAATTAATTTTTAAGGAGGGGGGCTGCGTGGCCCCCCTCCTCAGGCCTCCTTTTGCCCCGGGGACCCCATCCCTCGAAACAGGCCTTTTTTTATTTTTTATTTAAAAAAAAAAAATTATTTCTGGGGAGGGGGCCGCGTGGCCCCCCTCCCGGGCCAATTATGGCCCCGGGGACCCCATCCCCGGGGCCTGGCCTCTTGTTGGGGACTGTGGGGGTCCCCAAACCCCCACAGTCCCGCCGGCTCCCCGTGTCCTAAGGGAGCCGGCATTGCTTTCCACATGGGGAGCAGCTAACATGCTGCTCCCCATGTGGAAAGCAATTGTCTTTGGATATTAGGCGAGAGCAGGTTTCCTGCTCTCTCTTCCAATATCCAAGCAGTTTGCAATGACAGGGCGGGAGCCGCGAGGCTCCCGTCCTGTCATTGCAAACAGCAGTGTCCCGGGGGTAGGCACCCGGGACACTGCAGGAGCCGGCCCTGGGGGTGGCGGTACCCAGGGCCACCACAGGCTCCAGGAGGGGGCCGCGCGGCCCCCTCCCCACATCAGCACAGCCCCGGGAAGGTGGTGGTCCCCGGGGCTCCAAAACGGACCCCCATTTTAAATGTGTTAGTGCCCGGGGAGGTGGCGGTCCCTGGGGCGTGTGGGGGGCTCGAGCCCCCACACAGGAAATTTAAAAATAAAAAAGAAGCCCGGGGAGGTGGTGGTCCCCGGGGCTGCGGGAGGGCCGAGTGCCCTCCCGCACCATTTTAAAATGAAAGCCCCGGGGGTGGTGGTCCCCGGGGCTTAGGAGGCCCTTGAGGCCCCCCATACATAAATTTAACCCCCACCATGCCCCCGGGACTTGGGCCACCCGGGGGCAAAATACAATCAAGCGCGGGAGACCGCGCTTCGATTTTTCGGCAGGATCCGCGCACCCTGAGCGCATCCTGCCGATTTTTAAAAAAATATATTTTTTTGCCCAGGGGGTCCTTGTGGGACCCCTGAGCAGACCTAGGGGGTCAGGGTGTTGCTACCTTTCCCCCTTTTGTGCGCTTTGCGCACTTGTTTCTGTCCCTCGGTTCTACCAAGGGACAAAATGGCTGCCAACACTTCCTGATTTGGAGTGTTGACAGCCAATTTGCATGCAGCTCGTGATCGGGAGGGTGCGCGGATCCTCCGTGCCCATAGATATATATGTACTTTTACTTTTGATTTTCTCAGCAACTACTGAACGGATTTACACCATTTAACAAAAGGGTTCTTTCTGAACCAAGAACTACCTCTTTGCCAAATTTGGTGTAATTCCGTTCAGCAGTTCGAGCTGTAGCCGTGTCTAAAGTTTCCTATGGGAAAATGAATGGGGAAAACATGTTTTGGGACCCCCTTTTTCTCGGCCCCCGCTTGACGAATCACCCCGAAACTTTCAGGGTAGGAGCGGACCGTAGCGGGCCATAAAGTTTGAAGATTTCGCGAAGATTCGTCAACCGGCAAGAGAGTTATTTCAAATAGAATGTCGCGGATTTCCTATGGAAAATAGGTCCTAACTATAACTATCTACTGGCGACCGCCAGTAGATAATATATATATATATATATATATATATATATATATATATATATATATATATATATATATAGATAGATAGATATCTATCTATCTATCTATATATATATATATATATGCATTCTTTCAAAAAAACATAAGACACACAGATGATGGACAGAATGCAGAGCAAAACAAACATTCACCCCCAGTCAAGAGATCTGGGTTAAGTCCATCGTTCTATTGCTCACCATGCCACACCAGTTTAGACCCAGCCATATGCAAATCAGTCTTGACCTTGTGTCTCATGGGAACAGTACAGCCCGAACTGCCAAGCCAGGTCCTCCCTGGACCGGAAACAAGCATCCTGGGACCGGTTTTGGAGCATCACCCCTCATCAGCCTGGCTAGCTTGAATACAGTGGCACAGTGAGCCCGGGACCCAAGTCTGGGCATACCCAGCGCACTTAGGACGAGAAAACAAAAGACACACAGATGATGGATGGAATGCAGAGCAAATCAAACATTCACCACCAGTCAAGAGATCTGGGTTAAATCCATTGTTCGTTTGCTCACCATACCACCCCAATTTAGACCCAGCCATATGCAAATCAGTCTTGACCCTGTGCCTCATGGGAACAGTGCAGCTCAAACGGCTAAGCCAGTCCCTCCCTGGAGCGGAAACAAGCATCCTGGGACCAGTTTTGGGGCATCACCCTGTGCCTCATTGGAACAGACCAGCCCGAACTGCCAAGCCAGGTCCTCCATGCAGCAGAAACAAGCATCATGGGACCGGTTTCGGGGCACCACTCCTCATCAGCTAGGCTAGCTTGAATCCATTGGCACAGTGAGCCCGGGACCCGCGCCTGGGCAATCCTGGCACACTTAGGGCTAGAAAGCAAAAGACACACAGATGATGGATGGAATGCAGAGCAAATCAAACATGCACACCGAGTCAAGGGATATGGGTTAAATCCATTGTTCTTTTGATCACCATGCCACACCAGTTTAGACCCGGCCATATGCAAATCAGTCTTGACACTGTGTCTCATGGGAACAGTACAGCCCGAACTGCCAAGCCAGGTCCTCCCTGGACCAGAAACAAGCATCCTGGGACCAGTTTCAGGGGATCACCCCTCATCAGCCTGACTAGCTTAAATCCAGTGGCACAGTGGACCCAAATCTGGGCATATCCAGCACACTTAGGGCGAGAAAATAAAAGACACGCAGATGATGGATGAAATGCAGAGCAAATGAAACATTCACCACCAGTCAAGAGATCTGGGTTAAATCCATTGTTCTTTTTCTCACCATACCACCCCAGTTTAGACCCAGCCATATGCAAATCAGCCTTGACCCTGTGCCTCATGGGAACAGTGCAGCTCAAACGGCTAAGCCAGTCCCTCCCTGGAGCGGAAACAAGCATCCTGGGACCAGTTTTGGGGCATCACCCCTCATCAGCCAGGCTAGCTTGAATCCAGTGGCACAGTGAGCCCAGGACCCACGTCTGGGCAATCCCAGCACACTAAGGGCGAGAAAGCAAAAGACACACAGATGATGGATGGAATGCAGAGCAAATCAAACATTCACCGCCAGTCAAGAGATCTGGGTTAAATCCATAGTTGTTTTGCTCACCATGCCACCCTAGTTTAGGCCCACGATATGCAAATCAGTCTTGACCCTGTGCCTTATGGGAACAGTCTAGCCCGAACTGCCAAGCCAGGACCAGAAACAAGCATCCTGGGACCTGGCTCAGAGAACTCATAGGGTATCTTTATGATGTTTTAATGTCAGCAAACGTGTTTCGGCCCTAAGCCTTTCTCAATGCTGGTAATTTAAAATGAAGTCGACACTCAATGTACTCAATGTATGATGATTTTAAAGTCACAGAGATCATTTCAATTGGTGGAATGAGTTAGCAATGAGCAAGGGCTGCAGCCTTCTTACCAAAAATTCTATTTGCGTGGCTGCCATATTAGCGTGGCAATTCTCTTTTTAAATCTATTTAACCAATATTATGAAAACTATTGGAGTCTAAGAATATTAAATATGGTATTCCCACTCAGTCTGTGCAACAGTAGAGAAAGCACTGGATTTTGGAGGAGTAAAATTTTGCTAATCTCACGCCAAACAGGGGAAAGTAGGTAAAGCATTATATTTCAGTGGGTTAAAATTTACTATTCCCACGCCAAACAGTGAAACTGTAGAGAAAGTGTTGGACTTTGGAAGGGTGTAATTTACTATTCCTTCTCCAGTCTGTGCAAAAATAGGGAAAGCATTGGATTTGGAGGAGTGAGATTTACTAATTCCACTCAAGACAGCACAACAGTTGGGAAAGTGTTGGAATTTGGGGGGAGCAATTTATTATTTCCGCTCCAAACAGACAACAGTATGGAAAGTGTTGCACTGCGAAGAGGTTACATTTACTATTCCTACTGCAGTATAAGCAGGAATAGGGAAAATACTTCATTTCAAACAAATTACATATGTGGATAACCCCATGAATATGGGAATATGGAAAAAATATTAAACTGTTAATAAAAAAATATTAAATATACATTTACATACACATTTGCCTACACACATACATATATATATATATATATATATATATATATATATATATATATATATATATATACATATATATATATATATATATATATTTATATATATATATATATATAGATAGATAGATAGATAGATAGATAGATAGATATGTATTTAAAGAAAACCAAAAACAATTAATCCATTTACATAACTGCTATTTAAGAAAAAAGAACTATTAATCAATAAATAATTGTTAATCAAGTATTAATCAATTAAATTCCCACTCTGTACTCTACTAGCAGCCCTCACTCAATAAATGTTGAACAGAATAGCTGTTGCATAACTTTAACATTTTAAATAAATTAAATTATTAATTTTTAAATGATTAATACTTAATTATCTTCCCAGCATAAGACCCTACAAACCTAGCATTCTGCAACTAAATTAAAATTAATTGAAATAAGTGTTCCACAATTTACAGATTTAAAACTCAATTAAATAATACATTTAGAAATAAAAACTCATAGTTCATTATTACTTAATTAACTCCCCAATGTATACCCCTACAAACTTGGCATCCTGCTTTTAAAATATAAGTAAAATAATTCAAAATCAATTAAAAAAGAATTAACAACTAACAATAAATTGTTAACTAATTATTACTTAACAAACTTCTCACCCTAGACCACTACAAGCCTAGCAGCCCACAGCTAAAATATAAGTAAAATAAATAAATATTCCATAAATTACATAATTGAAAATCAATTAAATAATTATTTAGCAATCAATAATTAACTGTTAATTAACCATTACTTAATTAACTTCTCACCCTGCAACCCTGCGAACCCTAACAGCCCACAAATAACATATGACAAAAATAATCAGTATTACATAACTTATATAATAAATAACAATCATATAATTAATAAAATGTGTTAATTCATTCTTAATTATCTATTACTATATTAACTTCCCACCCTATCCCCTTACAAACCCAATGACCCACTACAACACTGTAAACGATTATTAAAAATGTTTAAAGAAAATCTAAATCACTTAAAATTACAAGCTGTACTTTAAAACAATTAATAACATTTATATAAACAATAGTAGCACATAAAATTAATACATCAACTAAGATACATTAAAACTAATATAAAACTATATTTTTAACAACTATGTTAGTGAAAACGATATTAAAAACCTTGATTTTATTTACAACAATATTGCCTCAAAAACAATATTGTTCAAATCTATTTTGTGTCACTATATTTCATTTCCAATATTTCTGTCTACTGATATTTTTATAACAATATTTTGTCCAAACATCGAGACCTTGGCCATATCCCACATGTCTTATGGATGGGGGGTGGAGGCTGTTATCTGCCATGCCCTGATGAGAGACTTGGCTTTACGTAAAAGGCAATCTCTAGATAAGCAAAAACATTGCAAATCAGAGGTGCGTGCCCTGACAATAAGGAATACGGATCACCCCTTTCCTCTCCTTCTGAGCCAGCTGGAGAGAGTAAAGCACAATTTAAATATGCTATTTTCCTCCAAGGCAGACTATGCCCTGATCCATTTGAAAATAACCCATCATAAGCATGGAGAAAAGGTGGGTAGGTTACTATCAGAGCAGCTACGTCAGTGTGAGTCACACCCTGCCATCCCAGCAATCAGGGATGCATATGGGGCCCTGATCATGCACCCAGTGCAGACAGCACATGCTTTCACACAATTTCTCAGTGTCCTTTACAGCACGGAAGTGCCAAATGACTTTTCCAGGGAAACTGAGTTTCTGGAAAACATTTGCCTCCCAAATCACTCAGAGGTGGGCAGGCAGAAATATCAAAAGAGGAGATAGGAACCGCGATATCAGACATGTCCTACAACAACGTCCTAGGGAATGACTGATTCCCTATTGAATTTTACAAATTGAATAAACATATGGCGACCACCCTTTCTCCATAAGGTATTCCAAGAGGCCAAAGAATGGGTTGGTTTGTTTCTCAACCAAATGTAATAAAGCACACATCAGCCTTATTATAAAACCTGTCAAGGACCCAACCCACTGTGCCAGCTACTGTCCAATTTTGCTCCTTAATGTGGAGGTGAAATACTTGACCAAGGCTCAAAAAAGTCCTACCAAGTCTTGTTTAGCTCTCAAAGGTAGGATGTGTGCCTGATCGCACATCTAAAAATCACATATGGATGTTGGTGAATCTGCTCGGACAGGTGCGAGATGACAAGGACAAAATAATCCTCATATCGCTCAATGCTGTAAAGGCTTTTGACCGTGTAGAGTGGGGATACCTGTTCTACTCATTAGAGCAAGCAGGCATTGGCCCAGGGTTCATACCCAAGGTTTGATGGTTGTATTCCAATCCAACTTCTCAAATGGATTTTGGCAGGTACATGTCCCAAACCTTCCACATCCAGCGAAGCATAAGACAGGGATGTCCATCGTCCCCACTCCAGTTCCTACTTCCAATGAAGCCACAGGCAGCAGCCATCTGGAACCATGGGTGTGTGAAAGGTATGACCACCCCTAATGGAGATGTTAAACTTCTGATCTATGCAGATGGCATTCTTCTCACCCTTACTGATCCATCAGCATCCGTTCCAAACCTCATGTCACTACTGACTGCTTCCTCTGCCTTTTGCGGCTACAGGCTTAAGTGGGAGAAAAGTGAAGCCCTCCCCACAATGGCTTGCCCAGAGTGATGTGCAGACAACACTTTTGGCTTAAAAGGGAAGCCCTCAAGGCTTAAGTGCTTATGGATGATGGTTAATAAAGGACTGGATAATGTGGTTGTTGACAACATGCAACCATTGCTATCCAAAATGGAGAATTACTTTCTTCTGTGGTTTTCCTTACAGCTCTTGCTCAGGGGAAGGGTTCAGAAGATCTAGATGGTGACAGCCCTCACTTAAATTATATATTTTGCTCCAGGTCCCAAAAAGAGCTGTCCTCGCACATGACAGAAAGATAAAAGCATATGTGTGTGCAGGCAGAAAACTGTTTTAAACCATCGAAACTTCATACTGACACAAGAGCAGGAGGACTGCGCTTGCCAGATATACACCTCTGCTACCTAGGCCACGATTTACTGCAACCAGCCCATTTACTAGGAGAAAGGAAGCTGAAGCTGGACTGGGTTTCTATAGAACGATCTCTTGTGAAAGCACCTCCCGGGCTGGGTATCTTATACATGGAGAAAACTACTTCCACAGGAACCTGTTCGCCAATGCTTAGGGAAGAGTGTATGGCCTGGATGGACTGCCATAGAGTGTTAGGGGTGGATGGCACACGGTTCCAAGGGGCACAACTGTGGTCCAATGGAGGCACAATGATCAGAGCAAAGATGATCAACTGGGTGGTATGGGGAAAATGTGGCATATGGACAGTAGACAATTTATTTGAGGAGGGTGATTTTTACCCTTTTCAGGCATTGCGTATGACATACACCCTTCCTAAGTCACAAATCTAGCTCCATATGCAACTAAGACACTGTATGAGCCATGCACTAGGACATAGATCAATCCCCTTCCAGGAATCCCCACTTTATAACCCCTTTGCTGCTAGGCCTTACCCCCCGTGTGAAGCCTTTTTTGGCTATTTGGGGTAGTTCGCACTTAAGCCCCGTAACTTTTTGTCCACATAAAGTATCCACGCCAAATTTGTGTCCTTTTCTTCCACTATCCTGAGAATTCCAAAGGTACCCAGGGTTTGTGTATTCCCTTGCAGAAGCCCGAGAAATCAGGCAAAATACAGCTAAATGTTTAGTTTTTTTATGGAAAAATTGAAAAAATGTACTGCAGAAGAAAGCGTCAGTTTTTTTCCCTTCGAATGGTATCACAGAAGAGTTTGTGGTGCTAGAATCACCATCTTCCCAGCTTTCAGGAACAGGCAGATTTTTGTCAGAAAACCAACATTTTCTACACAGTTTTGGCATTTTACTGGGACAGACTATTTTTCCTGTTATTTGTGCTTTCCACCTCTTTTCAGTTAGTGGTAGAAATGGGTGTGAAAACAAGAATGGATTCCAAATAGCTATACATTTCCTAAAAGTAGACACAATTCTGAATTTAGCAATGGGTCATTTGTGTAACTCCTTCAAGACCTTCCTATAGAAAGTAACAGTTGAAATAAAATAATATTGAAATTGAGTTAAAAAAAACAGCCATTTGAGCCTAGTTTTTCACCTGTAACTTCTTCTAGCTAAGGCAGATTTTTTAAAACAATATACCGTTACATTTTCTGGCCCCTTCTTGTTGCGGGGATATTTAGGACTTGCAGGTTCACCAAGAACCCGAAGTACCCAGAGCCATTAACTGAGCCGCACCTTGCAATGTTTTTTCATTATGTACCAGGTATACAGCAATTCATTTGGGAAAATATAAAGAGCAAAAAATAGGTATCAAGGAAACCTATGTATTTCCGAAGTGGGAAGAATATATGGAGTTTAGAAGCAGTGGTTATTTGCACATCTCTGAATTTGCGTGTACCCTTACTAGCACGTGAATTAGGAAGCATTTTTCAAAAAGACTTCTTTTTTACACACTGTCTTACATTTGGAATGCAGAAATGCATAGAAAAACTATTGGTAATAATACTTGTTCTACTATTCGGTGTTCGCCTAAGTCTCTTGATAAAAATTGCAAGTCACTTGTGTGGGTAGGGCTAGTGTCCGCGACAGGAAACGGCCCAAAACGCAACATCGAATTTTCCCACTGAAATGTGCCTAGCTGTGGAGTTTGGCACCTAAGCAACCTTAGTAAATCTGTACATTTGTGAAAACTAGGCATCCAGGGGAATCCAGGATAGGGTGACTTATGTGGCTTTCACCAGGTTCTGTTACTCAGAAACCTCAAACTTTGTAAAAAGAAAATGCATTTTCTTCACATTTCTGTGATGGAAAGTTCTGGAATAGGGGGGCAGCCACAAACTTCCACTTATCCAGCATTCCCCCAAGTCTCCCAATAAAAATCGTACCTCACTTGTGTGGGTAGGCCTAGTGCCCAGACAGGAAACTGACCAAAACATAATGTGGAGACTTCAAAATTATCGATCACAAAATGAACTGGTTTTGAAGGCAGTACCCTGCGTTTTTGGTCCCAAGCTCAGCAGCCATCTATGAAGCCTACCAAACCCAGACAGTTCTGAAAACTACACACCTGGGGGAGTCCAGGGAGGTGTGTGGCTTGCATGTATCCCCCAACGTTTTCTTATTCAGAATCCCCTTCAAACCTCAAATTTAGCTAAATAAAATCACATTTTCCTCACATTTCTGTGTGGGAAGGCTGTGGGATCACTGGGCCATCACAAATTTCCTACCACCCAGCATTCCCCAATGTCTCCTGATAAAAATGCTACCTCATTTGTGTGGGTGGGACTAGGGCCCACAACAGGAAATGGCCCAAAACATCCTGGTGAACTTCAAAAATTTCGTTCACAAAACAACATGCTTTTGCGAGAGAGTCACCTACGTTCGGCGGTCATCTTGGGAAAACTACCAAACCCCAACACGTCTGAAAACTATACACTCGGTGGAGTCCAGGGAGGTGTGACTTGCATGGATCCCCTAATGTTTCTCCCAGAATGCCCTGTAAACCTCAAATTCAGCTAGAAAATAATGTGATTTTCCTCACATGTCTGTGTGAGAAAGCTGTGGGATCAAGGGCCATCACAGATTTCCTAGCCACCCAGCATATCCCCAGGTCTCCCAACAACAATAGTAGCTCACTTGTGTGGGGGGCCAAGTGCCCGCGACAGGGAAGGGCCCAAAACATATTGTGCAGTCGCCAAAATGATCTATAACTAAACAACATGGTTTTGCAAGCGGGGGTCACATGAGTTTTTGGCCCCGGGCTCGGCGGCCTTCTAGGGAAATCAACTAAAGCCAGACATTTCTGAAAACTACACACCCAGGAGAGTCAGTGGTGCATAACTTAGGTGGATCCCCCAAGGCTTTCATACGGGGGGCGGAAAGACTATTATAGGTAGTGTCTCGGGGTGGAGGCATTGGCATGCCCATTGTGGGCAGAACCCACCCCTCTTTTATAAATAAACAACAATCCCTGGTGCCTAATGGGCTTTTTGCACCCCATGGGGACAAATAGGGGACTGTTGCCCTCATCTGCCCCCCAGAGAGGCAGAAAGACTAAATATGCCCATAAATGTTGGGGGGAGCAAAGGCCCTTGCCAAAGGGGCCACTCCCCCCTCCCTGGTCTCTAGTGGTGAATCCCTGCTTGGGGGATCGCCCGCCTGCAGCAATCCAGAAGCAGAGATCCACAAGGGAAGGGTACAATTGGAAAGGGGAGATTCTTCCCTTTCTAATGATGCCTCTCCCATCTGCCTAGGTGTTTGGGGGCTGAGATAACCCCACAAGCATGTAGGCAGTGAAAATTAAATGAGCCGATCGGCTCATTTCACTTTCACTTTCAATGTAATGACATCAGCGCACCATGAGTCACTATCGTCATTGCATTGAATTTTTTAAAAATGCCTTGTGCAGCTGGGGAAGCTCTTTTCCAGCTCCGTTGGCTGAAAAAGAAATAAATAAATCCCTCTACTGTAAACAGCAAAGGGATTTCCTGGTTGTGTGCAGAGGACGGAATGGTTATGTCCTCAGCACACGAACACCGTGGTTAAGGACAGAACCGTTCTGTCCTCAGCACGGAACCTGATAAACATCCACTCACTTGGGGTTACTCTAAGGGCATGGTCACAAATCTATATTCTAATTTGATTGATGATGTGCACTCCTCAGTTACCAGGGCCGCGGATTAAGTGTACTGGTAAAGGACATTAGACACTCACTACTCCGATAAAGACTGGACTGACCTCCTGGCACCTCATGACCAAACACTCAGAGACCAGACTGAAGTTTGCACTCTTCAAAGTACTGCATGACTGATATTAGACTCCCTACAATCTGTCCAGGGCCCGATTCCGACCCTGTGGTCATTGTTTGCACTGCGGACAACTGGGATGTGAACTTTACCACATTCTAGTCTTGCCCTCAGCCCCAAGGTTACTAGATGGAGGTCTGCTGTACGAGCTTCTACCCCTTCATGAAATCTGCAAAATTCACTCTCCTACGTGACTCTATGGACATTGATGATGTTACCTCCCCTTGGAGACTGTGGATGGCAACTGTGCTTATGACGGTAAAGATCTGCATACTCCGACAATGGTTCTCTCCAACCTTGCCCACACATCCGGAATGGATGACAGAACTGTTCCGACTGGCAAAATTTGAACAAGCAAATAAAATATGGAAGGACAGTTTCAACAGTTTGTGGCAATCTGGGGACCATTTATTTGTCTTTTGGATACATGTTAAAAATGGGGTCTCTAGTAGGGACCACCACTCTAGTCAGGGTAAGTCAGATACACTCTCTAAATTGGGAAACAGTCAGAACACCGCGGTCTGAACCACTAGTGTTCCAACTACACAAGCTTGACCACGCTTGCCTTAACCATGCATATGCATGGTTAAGGCATGGGTGTGGTCTAGCTGCTGGAAGATGGAAGCAGGAGGATGGTGTAGTGAGGTAAGTGGGGTTGATGGGTAGTTTTTAGGGCTGGGAGTGTGTTGGCATAGTCTTTAGGGCTGGGAGGGTGTCGGGGTAGGTTTTTGAGCAGTGGAAGGGGTTGTGGTAGTTTAAGGGAGAGCTCGGGGGGTCAGGGTAGTGTATGTAAAGAGGGAAGGTTTTAGGAATTGGTAGATGGGGTAGTTTTTAGGGTGTGGGGGTCGTGGTAGGTTTTAAGGCAGTGGAACGGGTTGGGGTAGTTTAAGAGACAGCGCAGGGGTGGGGGGGTCAGGTTGTGTACGTAATGGGGCAGGGTTTTAGCCCTTAGCTTAGTGAGAGGGGAATGGGTAGATGGTGTTGTTTTTAGGCCTGGGGGGGTCGGTAGGTTTTAGGGCAGTGGAAGGGGTTGGAGTCGTTTGGGGACAGAACAGGGTAGTGTACGTAAAGGGGCAGGGTTTTAGGCCTTAGGGCAGTGGGAGGGGAATGGGTAGATGGGGTAGTATTTACGGCTAGGGGGTCGGGGTAGGTTTTACAGCCATGTAAGGGGTTGGGGTAGTTTAAGGGACTGATGGGGGTCAGGGTAGTATACATAAAGGGGCAGGGTTTTAGGCCTTAGGGCAGTGCAAGGGGAATGGGTAGATGGGATAGTTTTTAGGGCTGGGGTATCGGGGTAAGTGTAAGGGCAGTGGAAGGGGTTGGGGTAGTTTAAGGTACTGCGCGGGAGTCCAGGGGCGGGGTAGTGGTGACCTTAGCCACTCATACCCATTTACTATTCATTCCTATACCACGAAATTTCATGTTAAAGGCATGCGTGGTAAAGGAATGCGCGGTTAAGAAGCATTCATGGTTTGGGCTGCGTGGTAGAGGCACAGGTGGCTTAACCATGCGTGCTTCTATCATACAACTCTCTAAATTAACCTGTGCTCACCCTCTGGTAGCTTGGCATAGAGCAGGCAGGCTTCACTTAAGAGGCAATGTGTAAAGTATTTGTGCAACACTTATTACAGTAAAACAGTGAAAAACACCACACAGAAATATTCCACACCACGTTAGACAAATAGAGCTTAATTTAATGAACAAAGCGACCAAAATGACAAAAATCCAATAAGTGGAACCGGAGTTATGAATTTTTAAAGAGTATCTTTAAATATAGTGCTTCGCGGCATAAAGTGCCAAACTGGGCTTTCTCGTCACACTGGACCGGGTAAAAATTGAAAAGTCAAGCTGATCACGATGAAGCACTGGCTAGATACAGAAGCCTCGCAGGCCCCTCTGAAACAGTATCTTGGTGGAGTGCAAGCGTCAATGTCGAGGAGAGGCTATGAGGAGCAGAGGATGTGATTCATCGTCGACAATCTGAAGGATTATAGGCAATGCATCATCTCCAAGTCACACAGTTGGGTCCCACAATGCCATCGAGCTCCAAGCGATGAAGGCAAAGAGTCTTCGTCGAGCTGCACTGTTGATGCTGTGGAGTCCTCGAAGCGACACTGCATCGGTGTCGAAGATGAATGCGTCAGTTCCAAACCTGTGTAAAGTCAGGATTGTGTGAGTTTTTTCAGAACAGCACAGAAAAACACACTTTCAAGGGCCCAGGACTGGATTGGCACCATTTGGCAGGACTCACAGCTGGCAGAGTCCAGCTGCTGGTTGGTGAGTTGCAGGCAGTCTTTGATGTCCCAGAGACTCCAGAACAGGAGGCAAGCAGACAAGCCCTTTGAGTGACTCTGGGTTCAAGTGGTGAAAGTCCAGTCCATCTCACATAGGCAGAGAAGTCAGCAGGCAGGTTAGCTCAGCAAAAAAGCAGAGCAGAAAACCAGAGCAGCAGTGACACAAAGTAGCAGTGCTTTAGCATGACAGCAGTCCTTCATCATCATCATCATCATCATGTATAACTTTATTTCGATCACAAAGATCTTGAAAAGTACACAGCACAAGAGGAATAAAATACAGAGTATAAAAAAGACAACGTCATACTTTTGTTTTAAAAGACATAAGAGCCATAAAATTGTTTAAAAAGCAGGGAGAATAAAAACAGGTAGAAAATACAGTACTTCATACAATACATTTGGAACGCTTAATCCACAGGGCATACCAATATCTGGCAAGGCCATAAACTATTGCTCTGCGTGTGTCAGTGCACAAGATTCTCAGCACCTCAAGGTAATGGCCAGGGCCAGCCATTCTACATAACGGAATTTCCATTTTTTCCTCAGGGATATATAGTATGAGCAGAAAGAAAGTAAATGCACAATGGATTCTGGACAGGCTTTGCACGAGGAACAAAGATCATCATTAAAAGCATTACAGCGCCACTTAACACAAAACAATTTTGTGGGTAAGGTCTTGTAGCGGACTGTAAAAATTATTTGCTTGCCAGAGGGGGAACAATTTCATTGGTGGTATCCTTGAAGCGAGGGACAAAATGAAAATTAAGAAATTCATGAGTCAAACTACCCTCAGGTTTTGCAAAGTCCTTTTCGAGTGATGTTTCCAAGAACATCGATTTGAGCCTAGCTCTCGGAATGAGGGCCAGACTTTCCGGATTTCACCAGAATGCCTCCATCCCAAGCCACCCCAATAAATCTCTCAAATAGCTGAACCAAGGAATCAAGGTTACCTGGGGGGGTTTGAGATGGTCAGATAGAGCCTCACGATAAGATGTGAGCTCTTCCATGGACCATAGCCTGTATCAAAGCATGAGTAATTTGTAATTCAGCTTGTGGGCCAGCTGTCTATGGGCAAGATCCAAGTAAAGAGGGGTCAGAGGGGTACTAGAGGGGAGGTCTACCAATGATCTAAGAAAGCGATTTTCAATACTAGACAGGCAATTTGTATTGCCCGTGCCCCAAAGTTCTGCTCCATAAAGGGCCCCCCCTAGAACCTTGATGTTATAGATTTCCAAAACTGGTGCAACTTGACTGGACAGTGTTTTCCTGTGAATTTTACTAATGTGAGCGGTCTGTTGAATTAATAACAATTTTACTTTCTCTATATGGGTGGCCCAGTGTATTGATGGGGTCAACCGGATAACTAAATAATCAAAGACTTCAACTTGCTCCAATTTACTACCACCAACAAGCACGGGTCTTTTAGAAGGTTTGGCCATTCCTCTAGTGAAAGTCAAATGTTTAGTTTTGGCCTCATTTAACACCAAGGCCCGCTCGTCACGGAACCTTGTAAAGTAGTTCGGGGCATATTATCAAGCGGCAGCGATAATTATCGCTGGCCGCGCTTAGCGTGAGATTTGTTATCGCCGGCTATCGCTGGAAATTATCGCCATGCTAGAGCTGTATTAACAACGCTTAGCGCAATGGCGATAATAATTCCAGCGATAGCGGTGTTTTCCATGGAACATCGCTGGTTTCCCAGCGATGTTCCATGGAAAACGGCGATATCCTTGATGATAGGGCCTGTGGTCTTAGCCACACAATCCACCCCCCATGTTAGGTATGCCTTAGTCTGGAATTTAACAGACGTTAAATTCCAGCGTTAAGGCATAGTTAACGCAATTTCAAATACCGCTAACCCTCCTTGATGATATCGCGAAGCTGGGTTAGCGATATTTTCCCATGGAGTTTTGTCAGGCACGCCTCCTTTGCATCTCATTAACGATGCGATGCGAGGCGTGCTGACAACGGGCGCTAAGGCAAGGAAACACGCGCTAGTGTGTCCTTGTTAATAAAGCAATAATATTATTGCCGCTTTTCGCCCGAAAACGGACGCTAAAGCAGCGATAATGTTATCGCCAGCCCTTGATAATATGCCCCGTTCAAGAGTTGTTGTAGACCCTGCGGGGATTTAGAAATTAGGAGGGTATCATCGGCAAAAAGAAGAGCGGGTTCTCTTCTTATGCTGATTTTAGGGGCATCACACCCATATCTATCTAAAAAGTCAACCACACCATTAATAAAAAGAGTAAAAAGTGTGGGAGCTAACACACATCCCTGTCTCACTCTGCTTTGGACTGGGAAGGTTTCCGTAACTTGATTGTTCTTCCCCCACCTGACCTGTGCTGTGTTAGATGAGTGTAATCGAATTAAAACATCTAAAAGGTTTCCCGGCAAGCCCATCTCTTTTAAAACTCTCCAAAGGCTGGCTCGGGGACTAGGTCGAACGCAGACCGTAAATCAACAAAGGCTATGTAAAGCTTCCCTCCCTTAACAGCAACTTCCTTCCAATAAATACAGAGGAGGCGAAAAGCCTGATCTAGAGCACTAGTTTTTGCTCGGAAGCCCGCTTGATAATCATTCAGAATTTGGGACTCTAGGATCCAATCCTGGATCCTACCTAAAATCTGTATGCAAAAAATGTTCTGGAGAGAGTCAATAAGGCTTATGGGCCTGTAGCTAGCCGGCTTGGCTCTGTCCCCCTTCTTGTAGATGGGGACTATTTCTGCTATATTCCACGAAGGGGGAATAGCAGCACCAGACAAAGTAGAGTTTGTAAGCAAAATTATATAAGCGCCCCAGAGAGTTATGTCCTCTCTCTACAGATCGTTAGGAATTCTATCAGGGCTGGGGGCACGGGCTGACACACACGAGTGAATTGCTGCTTGCATTTCCTCTATAGAAAAAACCAGAGCATCACACACTCCACCGGGGACCTCCTCCCACCTGACACTAACTTCATCTATTACAGTGGTGCCTGATTCATAAAGAGAACCATAGTGCGCTACCCACTCCTCAGGCTAAACTGTAAATTCCAGGACCGACTTGTTACCCTTAAGCCAGTACGCTGCTTTGCTCCAGAAAGTCTTGGAGTCTTTGTCTGTCAACGCCCTCTTTAGGGAGGACCACAAGGAGCCCTTCCAGTTCTTCTTGGCTGTCTCCATTACCTGCCTATACTTGGCTCTACATACCGCTACCTCAGGGCGTGCTTTCAGTTTTACTGCACATACAAGCGCCCCCTTCGCATTCCTGCAATCCTGATTGTACCAAGCAACCTGGGAATCAAACCTCAAATGTGTGCAATTTCCTGCATCCTTTTGAACTTTACGCAGTTGGCATAGCATGTCCCTAATCTCATTATATAATAACTTGTGGCGGTATCCCAGAATCTTCACAACATTGTTAGTAAGATGTTTGGCTAGCACCTCTAGTTTCAAGCGAACTTTGCCTTTTACTGCGTCAAGGGCCCCCGGATGTTCCTCCCCCAGTCCCATCTAATTGATCTCTGGTTATTCGTAATAGAAAGGGCACCCAGGTCAAGACTACCCCTAATGTCAAGCTCTTGAGTGCCCTGCTTGAAAAAGGTTAGGGCAAGGGCATTATGGTCGCTGTCAGTTCTTTTGACCACTGCCATATCATCGACGAGGGGCCAAAGTTTGAGGGCGACCAAACAATAGTCGATTCTGCTGGTATGGCCAGGTCTATTAAAAGTACAATCTCCTTTAGGGTCAGAGTTCGTTCTCCCATTTGTGGCTCTCAGATCATGCTGCAATGTAAGAACCAACACCTGGCCTTCTCTCTTTGTCCCCCTTACTGTAGGGAGATCTAGCTGTGGAATATGCCACTCACGGTCCCACTCCTCAGTCAAATCTGGCGGAGTGAGGGCAAGGGGTTCAAAGGTTCAGTCAATATCACCCGCCACTAATAAAGGAACATTATCTGAGAATTGGGACAGGGCATGGTCTACGAAGGGGATCATGTCGGTTTCCTCTGAGCCCCGCACCACTCTGTTATATACATTAAAAAGTCTAATTTTCCAACCATTGTAAAGAACCAGCTCAAATGCTAATATATCCTGCTATTCAATGTGGAGGAGCTTGACCTTGGACCTCAGTGCCATTTTGACCCAGACTGCTAAACCTCCTGAGGGCTTACCCATCTCTTTCCTAGTGGCATTGATGCCACAGGCAGAAAAACCACTTCTGTGTGGAGTGTACAGACTCCAGGTTTCCTGAAATAAATTCACGCCATGGGAATTCACAAAGGAGCACCATTCTGGGTCAGGTAATAACCTAGAAATCCCTGCCACATTCCAGACAAGAAACCTTAAAGAGTGATCGGTGGAATCCCCCCCTTCTGCAATACCAGGAGAGATGGGAACCCTGGCCCTGCTTGAAACCATGGTGATTGGCTCGCAGTAGGCCTCAAGAGTGGATTCCAGGCCTAGAGAGGGTGGAGCTACTTGTAGGAGCGGGTTTGGTAATGGCCCTAGAGATCCTGAGTTATTGTCTGAGGGAATCCGGTCCTCGGGCTGGAGTCATCTTTGACCATCCACTCACCCATAATGTATGTGGAGGGTCCTGCTAAGGCGTATCTGGGGAACACTTAGGGCCCGATTCTGATGCGGGTTGGAAAAGCTTCCCGACCGATGGCCTGATTCTGATGCGGTTAGGAAGTCCTCCTAACATAATTTGCTCCTTCCAAATCGGATCGGGAACGTGTCTTCCCGACCGAGGGCCCAATTCTGATGCGGTTAGGAACAAATGTTCCCATTGAAGTCAATGGGAGTTCAACCAAATCGTATCTGGAAACATCCGGATGCATCCTACTCTGCCGGTTGGACTTTCCCGATCCGAGTGGGTCGGAAACCATTTCCCAACCGATTCGGTCGGGAAGCTTTTCCAACCCGCATCAGAATCGGGCCCTAAGTCTGGTCTTACTGGGGGTCTATATCTGATGGAAATGAGGGAATTCAAATGGGTAAATCGTACGGGAATTAATCAACAGTAGTCCAGTAAGCATATCCTTATCAAAGAAACTGACTACGATTGTATCCCGTGATGATCCTGGAAGGGGCAGTCTTTCTACATAAATAATATCATCTCTAATGATTGAGTAACAGTGTCAGGTGGACCTAAGCCAGTGGATGACCTTGTTTTTAAGTGAGTCCTGATCTTCGTGTCTGACCATAGAGGGTTTGGGAACCTCTGTAAGGTAAACCACGGCTTGGTTACCCTGTTTGCTGTATCTAGTATAGACACCATCCCTCACTGCCCCCTTTCCCAATACCCCCCCATGGTCTAGCTTGAGGATGCACCCTTCATTTAATTTGACCTCGCCTCTATCTATGATCCTTCCTTGGCCAACATCTCGCAGATTTTCTGTTGTTGAGTTAGATATATTACTGAAACGGTGATTGCTAGTGCGGTGGAGGGGTGGATGTAAGAGCCTAGTTGTGGCAACATTGTGCCATGGTCTGACGTTACCCAAGCTATGGAGTCCCGGGCACCTATCTTCAACTCCCTTTACGGCCGTGGATGGGAGAGTGTAATATTGTGCATATACATGTTCTTTCTTTAACTTATCTCTGTACTGCATTTTGTGTATGTTTGAAGGTGCACCATGGTGATAGAACCTGGTGTACTGATCCCACTGTTGATCTTGGTCAGTTGCATCTTACACTGGCTGCTGGATGGATGGGATTATTTATACTCCATTAAACCTATTCTACATTTCAACTACTTGGAGACTCCTTCTCTTCATTTAACCCTGAACTTTACACTGGCGACGAGGAGTGGAGCTCAACTCATGCAAGAAATTAATCTCAACATCCAACAACAACATTTTCAACTCTTCTTAAATTTTTTTTTTTTCAACATGGAATTGTGAATTGGATAAAGACCTCTTCATTTCAAATCTCTTGTGATGTGAGTACACTCTCATTACCTTTGACATTATAAGTTTTACTTACATTAGAGCATTCCCCACACGTCTCACCCTTAAGACTATAAGCTTTAAATTAATTTTTGTGGTTGGGAGACTTCGGTGCGGGCTCTCTTTCATCATAAAAATATTCTGTGTAAGGAGAGTGCTGCTGTTTGAAATTATAACCCTGGTGATAACTCATGGACATTTTTCATTAATTAGTGAGTTACCACCTTCCTCAACCGTAATGGGCGCTAATTGGATTGCTTTTCATTTCTGAAGTTATGGAGCGTCTGTGTGAATGCCTTTAAGTTCTGAGGCTATTGGATACTCCTGATGCTCTCATTTTGTCTCTGCTGCGGAGTGGTAACTGCTGGAGCAAAAAAAAAAAAAAGAAAGAAAATAATAGATACCGTTTCTGCTTCTGTTAGACGCTTTGATGTCACAGTTTTAGGAAAGACATCAGCTTAGCGTCTTTGTGACATTAATGCTCGTTTTGAGTTTTGAGTTACTGGAAGCATTTGCACGTTTCTGCCTGTCATGGCAGTTTTTGACAGAGAATCTGCTTTGGTTTGACGTTCTGCAATCACAGTTCGTGTTTCTGCTGTGAAAGGATGTTTTTACAGAGTTGGAAAGTGGTAGCGCGTTTCTGTTAGTGAAAGATGTTTTGAACAGTCAAGCTGCATCCATTGAATTACAACCGACTTCACCAACGTCTCTGGTTTCTCTCGTGCTTCATTACCTGGTATCCTGGACACAGGAGTGTTCGATTCTTCTCAGCTGTATCCATCGTCCATCGTCAAGATCTTCCTACTGTTTACTTCATCGCGCCACGTTACGCACGTTACGTTGCGTATGTAGCGTGACGGACATTTTGTCTCCATTAGGGATTTACAACGAGCGCATCTCATGGGGTTGAATTTCGCAGTATGATTATTTATGTGGAGTTCCCCTCAACATAGAGGGCCTGATTCACAGAACTAACTTACGTCAAAAACGTAAAGTTAGTACCTTTTGGTATTCACAGAATACACTTACTCATTTTGGTATTCACAGAATACACTTATTGTGGTATTCACAGAATACACTTACTCATACTAACTTTATGTCCGCACTCGGGCCGGAGATTCCGGCCCGGTGGTGGAGATTCCGGCCGTTTGTGGAGATTCCGGCCCAGAGGTGGAGATTCCGGCCCGGAGGTGGAGATTCCGGCCCGGAGGTGGAGATTCCGGCCGGTTGTGGAGATTCCGGCCGGTTGTGGAGATTCCGCCACCGGCCGGAATCTCCACAAACGGCCGGAATCTCCACCTCCGGGCCGGAATCTCCACCTCCGGGCCGGAATCTCCACAAACGGCCGGAATCTCCACCACCGGGCCGGAATCTCCGGCCCGAGTGCGGACATAAAGTTAGTATGAGTAAGTGTATTCTGTGAATACCAAAATGAGTAAGTGTATTCTGTGAATACCAAAATGAGTAAGTGTATTCTGTGAATACCAAAAAGTACTAACTTTACGTTTTTGACGGAAGTTAGTTCTGTGAATCGGGCCCAGAGTGTCAACACATTCAAGTAGGTGTCCGTTTTTACAGTTTTGTCATTTGACGCTTGCAAGACTCTTTGTTTTTCAGCGCTTGGATTTTAATTTGAGCACAAGTTTAATGCAACACTGCCACCTTGTGGTTTTCTTCATTAACGCCTGGATACATCAACCTCTCCACAACAATTGAAGTTTTATTTTTTTTAACAATTTTGATCTTCCGTTTTCTCTCTCAGGTGAACTGTCAATATTGATTTTAGGAAAAACTATTATTCCTTTGAAACCTTACTGCATCTTTTTCGCTATGTATGTTAGTAGGTTATTGTAGTGCATTATTCCAGCTTATTTTTCTAAAGTTTTCTTTAGACACGTTTTTGACACAAACTAAGTCCCACTTTGCCTTTGGTCAATTGTGTATCCTGTTACATCTGAGGAGGGAGTGCCATCATGCAGAATGTGGCAACTCCTCCATTTTTCTTTCTTCACCAGGTGACCCACCAATTAAATGGCAGAAGTGGAAGAAAGTGTTTGAGAGATATTCCAAAGTGTGTGGCACTAATCTTAGTACTGAAAGGAGAATTGCCCTTCTTCTTCACTGTCTGGGCTCTGAGGGTCAGGAGGTGTTTGATGATTTACCAGATGTAAATGATCAAACATTGAATGAATACGAGCAGTGTATTTTAAAACTTGATAAACACTATTTGCCGAAGGTCAGTACCATACTCAAACGATATCATTTTGGTAGGAGGACACAAAATGATGGGGAGTCTGTTGAGAACTATGTCACTGCACTAAGGAAGTTGGCGTCCTCATGTAAGTTTGGAGGTCTTCTTGATGAAAGAATAAGGGACCAATTTATGTTGGGGTGTAATGTAGAGAAGGTAAGAAGTGATTTGTGGCAGAAGGATGAACCTTCTCTTAAGGAGGTAATAACTATTGCCAAGCAAGTTGAGCATTCTTTGAAGTGTGTAGATATAATTTCTAAACATGAGAACACAGAAAACAGGATCCATTTGGTAAAAACCAGTACAAAGGAAAGAGAGTTTAAAAATAAAAATAGTTTTGCAAGACCGCAGAAGAAAACTGTGAGAGATGTAAAGCTTAAATGTTATAGATGTGGAAGTGAAAATCACTTAGCGAATGATAAAAAATGCCCAGGTCTTAAGTCCACATGTTCTAATTGCAAAAAGATGGGACATTTTACTTTGGTCTGCAAAGTTAAGCGGAACAGGGGGAAAGTTCTTGCCATTGCAGATAACAGCAATACTGATAGTGATGATGATTCAGAGTTTTATTGTGGTCAAATTGTATCTCAAGTCTCTGACAATCACAAGAAGGGTCCGTTGGATGATATAAATGTGGAAGGTGAGTCTACTAGAGTGCTGTTTGATTCAGGAGCGAAAATTACCATAATTTCAAAACAATTTTTTATGAATAAATTTGCTAAGGACGTAAAACTGCTTAAAGCTGACATCAAGCCTTACGCCTATGGGGGCGAACCCATAAAATTGTTGGGTTATTTCTCAGGCTTGATAGAGTATAAAAGCACATTTGCTTCGGGAAAAATGTATGTCTCACATAAAGGTGACAGCATTCTTAGTTGGTTTCACCAGAGAGACCTTGGTGTAATGTTAGACCCAAACAGTGATCCCCCAATTATTTTGAAAGAAAATTTTCATATTAATGATGTGTTGGCGCAAAATGTTGACTGTGACTTTACCACACTTCATAAGAGTGAATTTCCCAATGTGTTTAAAGATGAGTTAGTTTGTTTACGTGGCTATGCTCATAAAATAAGGTTAATTCCTGAAGCTATACCCGTAGCTGGTAAGGTGCGTAGTGTGCCTTTATTGGTGAGGGATGAGATGAAAGGGGAACTGGAGAAATTGAAAAAAGATGGCATAATTGAGGAGGTAGAAGGCCCTAGGTGGTTGGCGCCAGCGGTAGCCGCACGCAAATCCAATGGAAGCCTTCGTTTATGCATCAACTTGAGGGAATTAAACAAACAAAGTACGAACTGACCACAAGCCTTTATGTCAGGTGTTCAATAAAAAAGGGATTGATGCTATTTCTGGGAGAATTTCCAAGTGGGTAGTAGCTCTTCAGGGTTACGACTTTAAGGTTGAATACTTACCAGGTGCTAAGAACAATGTTGCAGATACACTATCAAGGTTGGTGGTCCCAAGTGATGATACGTCTATTTCCAAGGAAGACGAACAGAATGAATGGGTCGGTGCCATTGAGAGTGGGGGAATGAAGGAAAGCAGATGGCGCGATGAGTGTGCCGCTGACAAAGAATTTCTTGAGCTTAGTTCTTTGCTTGAGAAAGGATGGAATCAGAAAGTGAGGGGTGAGTGTGAAAAGTATTGGTTAGTAAAGGATGAGCTTTCGGTGTGTGATGGTCTTATCTTTAGAGGAACCAGATTGATTCCTCCTACTGCTCTTCGTAAAGAACTTCTTGATATTGCTCATGAAGGACATCAGGGGATGTCTAAGATGAAGGAGAGGCTTAGGCTTACCTATTGGTGGCCGGGCATGGATTTGCAAGTTGAACGTCTTGTAAGGGACTGCATACCGTGTTGCATGAGTGAGAAATATCAGAAGCCTAGAGTGCAGCCCATGGTCATTAGGGAACGTCCCAAGAGGCCATGGGAGGAGTTAGCTTTTGATATATTGGGCCCCATTAGAGGGAATGGTTGTGAAAGTTATGTTTTTGTGTTGATCGATTTGCATTCAAGATGGCCAGAAGTAAAAATCACAAGAGGTATCGATACCAAGCAAGTTATAGGGTTTCTCAGGGAAGTCTTTGGTAGAGAAGGTTTGCCGGGAACCATACTTACTGATAATGGGACTCAATTGGTTTCCAATGAAATGGAGGAGTTTTTGTTGAGGTGTTCCATTAAACATAAGAGGTGTGCACTATATCACCCAGAGAGTAATGGTATGGTGGAGCGCTTCAACCGTGTTTTGAAGGAAACCATTCATTTGGCCAAACAGAATTGCTTAAATTGGAAGGAGGAGGTTATCAGAAAGGTTGAAGTTTACAGAGTCTCTCCTCATGCTATTACAGGTCGCACCCCATTTGAGTTACTCAAAGGTAGATGTGCCAACACATTGGTTGCTCCTTTTTGGATCAATGATACTGAATCCAGAAGAGGTGTGAAAGCCTCTGGTATTAATTGGAGATTAAAAGAGAGTGAAAGAATAAAGGCACGCAAGGTGAACTATGATCAAAGAAAAGCTGTGAAGGTTACTCCTGTCAAGGTAGGTGATTGGGTTATGATCAGAGCTCCCTTTGGCAGGAAAACCTCCAGTTTGTTTAAAAAACCTCATAGGGTAATCAAAGTCTTAACCAATGTAATTAAAACTGAAGATTCTCGCATTTGGAATTTAAACAGAGTGGTCATCATCAAAAACAGCAAAGTAAAGGCTAGTGAGGGAGCTTCTTCCTCTCATATGTCTCCTACAAGTTCTGCAGAGGAGAATAACAATAACAATATTCCCAGAGACAAAAGGATTACTAGATTACCTTTGAAATGTGTTGATTATCTTATGTAATAAGTTTTCTTGTTCTGTTGTTGTATATAGGGGGAAGGTGTGTAATATTGTGCATATACATGTTCTTACTTTAACTTATCTCTGTACTGCATTTTGTGTATGTTTGAAGGTGCACCATGGTGATAGAACCTGGTGTACTGATCCCACTGTTGATCTTGGTCAGTTGCATCTTACACTGGCTGCTGGATGGATGGGATTATTTATACTCCATTAAACCTATTCTACATTTCAACTACTTGGAGACTCCTTCTCTTCATTTAACCCTGAACTTTACAGAGAGCTATCGGGGTCTCTAATGGAACCACCTTCCCACAATTTACCCTCTCTGTTAAGCTGACAACCTCCACTCTAAGTGCGGCAACCTCATCACTCAATGACTCGATTAATGATTTCAGGGCCTGTATCTCACTTGCAGGCATTTTGCAAATTCCCTCAGCGTCAACTATCCCAACCCCTAGCGTCCCAGCTTCCTCATTTGCAAGAACATCAAATCTTTTATGACACTCAACTTGTGTAACATACGCTGCAACAAGAAAATCCCTCATTACAAGAGAGGAGGACGGCTGGACTGGGTTCCAGGTCAGAAGGCCTATTAACCAGACCTTTCCTCCATCCTTTATTGTGTTTTTTAAACATCTGTGGGATTAGCTTTGCAGGTTTTTTTGCTGGTGGCGGTTCGGGTGAGATGGTCATCAAAGCTCCAGAGTTGTTGTCAAGATTAGTGGGACTACCTGGCATGGAGGCGAGGCAGGGTGGGTCGGAATAGACCAGTTCATGACATTTGGTCAGAATTGACTCTATCCTGTCCATTGTCTCATGGCAAACAGCACCAGAGGACCTTTTTTTGGGGTGATCCTTACCCTGGGCCCTATCCTGGCCTTTTCTTTTACCCATTGTTGGAATAAAAATTATGTTTTCGCATTGTTTTACGTATGTTAGCATTCGCGGCGCCATTTTGTGTATAGGCACCATTTTGTATCGTGATCAAAACTAATTCTTTGTCATTTCCGAGAAACGGCCTTCTCTAGGTTATGTTTCTTCGGAGCTGAAGTTCTGCCACACTAATGAATCCACAATTCTTATTAGCGCATACCTTTCATTTTAGATGTAAGCCTTCTCCCACATGTCTACCGGCGGGCACAGGCAGAGTTACCTTGAATAGCAGATAGTGTGTGCCCGGCCTCAGAATCGAATCTTACTCCTTTATAATTTACTGTCTAGCTGCATCTCTCTGGAAAATTCTGAATACTCTGAATAAACAGATGTTGGTTTGTATTCTCTACTGTCTGACTGACTCTTCATTTGGTATGGGAGGCTGAGAGGTGGTGTTGTGTAGCCCGGGTTACCCGAATCGGGTCACTTCCTTCAGTTGGCCCCAGAACAGGGACTCCTTCGGGTGAGTGGCCCTTCCCCTTCTGCGGACAGGGGGGAGGTTGAGGCCATTGTTGGGTCGGACGGACGGATCAGGGATCCCTGCACGAAGAGTTGCTGATTCTCGCAGCTGCCCCTTCTGTCCTGCCGGACGGTGCCTCGCCCAGTGATCATCCCGACTGGAGTCCTAAATGGCGAAACCCTTGGATCTGACCACTTGGTCTGAAGAGTCGGCAGCGGAGAATAAATTTGTTTGACCTGCATATATCAGGTGAGTTTGTTTTGGTTCTTTGTGGATATGGTACCATTTTTGGTTTGTATTTGGTGCGGTCTAAGGGCCATCTTTGGATAAGAAGTATTTGCATTTGTTTTGTGAGGCATAAAATAGTGAATGTTTGAAGATGCCTAGTGTTAGCAAATTGATTTCTTTGTGCTGCCGCTGTTGTTCTGCAGATGCTCGATTGGAAGTAGCTCAGCCAGCGCCTCCCGAAGGCACTCCCAATTTTGATATGTATGTGAAGCATAGTCTTGGCCCTATTATATTTAGTACATTATGGCACAAATATACGAGGGACAATGTCGAGTTGTAGTGGGCGTTGACGGGCACTTTTGATGAACAAAAGATAGAGAATTTACAAGAACAGTTGTTTAAGAAACGAAGTAGGGTCTATGTTTGATTCCCTCAGAACATGGCAAAAAGTAGCTAGACAGCGGCGATTAAAGGCAGAAAAAGAGGCCCGGAAAGGAAAAATGCAGACGTTGACTCAGAAGGCTGTAGCATATTATAGGGAGAAACAGGAAAAGGGTGTTGAATGTGAAGATAGGAGGTTTCGATTACATATTGATAAATCGTATGTGGTTCAGGAAAAAGATGACGCTTTTGTGGAAGAATTGTTAGATACCCAACCCCCGCCTCCATATGCCCCCCAACGAATATATCCCATTGTTCCGGTGCCCTCACAGCCGCTTGTTACAGTTGATTCCACTGTCTCTATCCCCTCATCTATTGCTGTTGTTTCGACAGCTATGGCTTTGGGTTCTCCTCCTCCCCTTCCTTCTGTTTCTCTGCCATCTGTGGCAACTGTGACTGTTAGTACACCCGCCGTACCTATTGTTTCAGCGACTCTTTCACCAGCTCCTTCCCCCACGACACAGCCCCCAGCTACGATAGTGACTGTTGCTTCTGTTGCTTCTCCCACTGTGGTTTTACATCCTCCGACATTAGTAAGTAGTGGGACACCGGTGCTTGGTTTTGAGGACAGGGATTTGACGAAATTTAAGGAGCGCTTGGGACCGTTAATGCGATCTGATGTGGGGATGAAGAGAAAAAGGTAATAGCTAATCAGGCTGCACAGTGGGCCCGTAACCCTATTTATAGTGTAGAGGATGTCTGGGCGACTATGAAAGATTTTGAGCCTTTTATACAGCAGCATGCCTTCAAACACATGTCTGCTACTCTGATTGGTCTTTGGCAAAAGCACTTTGAAGCGGAGGCACCTCAAGTTTTATATGACATTAGAGATTGAGTGTATATTAGCGAGCTGGGGCCGTAACAAGTCTTTGCCAATGTTATGGCAATAATAGCTTATAGGGGAAGACTGCATGAGAAAAGTCCCAGGTCGGTGTCTCAGTTTCCGATGAGAGAGGTTCATCCTATATATCACCCCGAGATACCAAAGGTAACGGATGGGTGAAGTAATGTTACTCAAGCGGCGGTGGCGGCCCAGTTTCAAGAGCAATGGGTTTATACTCCGTGGAAAAGAAGTGAGGTTTTATGCCTTAAACATTTACCCGATCCTAGGAAAAATTCTACTGCTTATTATAAAGAACTGATTGAAACTGCTTCCTCAACGGTGATGACTCTTGCTGATATTGAAATGTTCTTTGGTCTTCTTGTTCCGGTTGATATTTGGAGGCAGGTCCATACTCAAGATCATGTTCCGGAGTTGGGTGGTACTTGGGATCAAATTAAGGCATAGGACCAGGAAAGAAAGCCCGGTGATAAGCCTCGAGTGGAAATGTTAGTGTTGCCAGGCCGCATTATTACGTATATGCATTCTCTTATTACGCCGAGAAAGGTAGACTGGGATAAATTGTCAGCTTTTTGACAAAAGAAAGATGAGAGTGTGTCTGATTTCTTTACCCGATTTGAAGGTACATTTTTGGATTACAGTGGACAGGATTTGTCTGTTGAGAGATGTGTTTGGTTGATTGTCAATAGATTTGTTTCTAACTTGCTTCCTGAAATTGCGACTCGATTGCAGGCTTCTGAGAGTACTTGGTCCACCTCTTCCCCCTCTTTTATTTTGAATATGGCACAATATTATGAGCATAGGGACAATGAGGAAAAGGAGAGGACGGAGAACAGACATAGGTTTTAAAGACTAATGTGTTGTTACAGCAGACTTTTAGAGGGAATGGGGAGGGGACGTGGTGATCCTGTCCAACAGCTTCCCGCACTAGTAGTCAGCCAACAACTACGCCTTTGAGCCTGAATCAGTGTGCGTATTGTAAAGAGGAGGGACATTGGCGTAGAAAATATCCTGTGCTTTTGCAGAAGGTAGCGGCCCCGAGAGGACGAGGTTCTCGTGGACGGGGTCGTGGAACAGGTTGGGCAGATGGGGCTCAGAATGCTGTAGCCTCACAGGGTCGTTCTTGTAATAATTACTTTGATGACCCTCGCGATGGACAGTATTACCATGATGCTTATGACATGGAAAAAGTGACAGGAATGTCTTATGTAAATGTCTAGTATTTGTAAAGCGCGAACAATTACCCGAAGGTGTCAAGGCGCTGGGGGCCGTCGGGAAGACTAAGCAAGCTATTGCCCAGAGTCACATGGTGCTGGGCTGATCTGGCGCCGGCACCAGGGATCGAACCCTGAGCCCCCGGGTTCCGGAGTAAGTCACCCTGGCCGCTGCGCCACACAGCCAGGAACAGAGTAAAGGACCAGTTCAGATACCTGTAGACCAGCATGGTCCTTATGTAAAAGCAGAACTGCAAGTTTCAACTAAGGAATTTTTGGTGGACACAGGTGAGACAAAAAGTTCTGTTTCTCGAAATATGGTCCCTGGGGTGGCTCTGTCTGGCCATAATAATGTGCCGGTTGGTTGTTCTGGTGTACCGGTTTTAAGCCCCATTTCAAAACCTCTTGCGTTGGCTCTCAGTCCTTTCACTGTGGATTCACCATTCTTATTGACATCTAATTGTGGTGAAAATTTGATGGGTTTGGATTTGTTGAAGAAATTGCATGCTACCATTTATTGCTCCCGGCAGGTGTCTATATAGCAATGGGCCCAGATGTAGTACGTGCTGAACAGTGTTTGTCCAAAGATGCGCCTCTTCCTGTTGAATTTGCAGATGTTCCATCCACTTTGTGGGCGACAGGTGATACAGATGTGGGACTGCTGCAGATACCACCAGTTTCAATACAGGTTAAGGATGGTGCTATTTTGTCTCATAACCCTCAGTATAAAATACCACAGGCAGGAGAACGAGCTTTATGCAAAATATTCAGGATTTGATCAAGAAGGGAGTGATTGAGGAGACGACAGCCAATATTTGTAATAGTCCTATTTTCCCCATTCTTAAACAGACACCTTTAGGTTCTTCTGATGATCAAGGAGATGTCTATCGTTTTGTGATTGATTTGCACAAGGTTAATAAAATAGTGGTTCACCAGTTTCCAGGGGTCCCTGACATTACTACTCTTTTGACAATGATTCCTTCTACTGCAAAATTCTTCTCTATCATTGACTTGAAAAATGCTTTCCTTAGTATTCCTATTCATCCGGATAGCAGGTACTTGTTCGGGTTTAGACTAGCAGGCAGGAGCTTTAGGTTCTGTCAAGCTCCTCAATGCTATACTGAGAGTCCAAGTATTTATAGTCAAGCTTTAAAGAGCCAGTTGGATTCCCTTTCGCTTCCCTCAGGTAATGTATTGGTGCAGTAAGTTGATGACTTACTCATCGCTTCTGACACGTAACAAGGTTGCAAAGACAGTGCAGTTAAATTCTTGTTGCATTTGGCCCGACACGGACATAAGGTGTCTCTTTCTAAATTTCAATATTGTCGACAGGAGGTCACCTATTTAGGTCACATACAGTCGAAGGAGGGTAGGAGATTGACTCCAGAGCGCATCAGTACCATTGTTAAAATGCCCATTCCACAAACCCAGAAAGATGTGCGTGCTTTTATAGGTATCACTTCCTATTGTCGCCAGTGGATACCTAACTACTCGCTACTAATCAAACCCTTGCTTGCACTAACCATTTAAGACTTGCATGAGCCCCTGCCTTGGATGCCTGAATGTCAGCAGTCTTTTGAGCAATTATAAACTGCACTTTGTTCAGTCCCAGTAATTGGCACCCCTGATAACAACAAATCGTTTGTATTGTTTGTCCATGAGATGGCTGGTTGCGCGCATTCTGATTTTAAACAAAAATTTGGAGATAAGCAACAGCCGTGTGCTTATTTCTCTGCTGTTCTTGACCCTGTCGCAAGAGCCCTTCCAAGTTGTCTAAGAGCGGTCGTGGCTGTCGCTGTTTCGATCAGACAATCGGCTGGACTCGTACTTGATACTGATCTCACAGTCATGGTACCCCATGCTGTGGACACACTTCTGAATAAGACTAAGACACAGCACCTCACAAGTGCACGTCTGATTGGCTATAAATTAACCTTGTTTGCCAAACATATCACAATTAAAAGATGTGCTACTCTGAATCCAGCCACGTGACTGCCCCTCCCTTCTGAGAATGATGAGATTGAGAAACATGAATGTAACTTCTGGACGGAAGAAGAGACGAAGGGACGGGTAGACCTGACTGATGTTCCCTTATCTGACCCACAAGGGAAACTATGGACCCGATTCACAGAACTAATCTGAGAAAAAATCCTAAACTTACTACTTTTGGTATTCACAGAAGGCATTTAGTAGTACTAAAGTTAGGACTCCTAACTTTACTACTACTAACCTGAGATAAAATCCATCCTAAACTTACTACTTTTGGTATTCACAGAAGGCATTTAGTAGTAGTAAAGTTAGGAGTCCTAACTTTACTACTACTAAATGCCTTCTGTGAATACCAAATGTAGTACGTTTAGGATTTTATCTCAGATTAGTTCTGTGAATCGGCCCCTATATGTCGATGGCTCTTGTTTTAAGTTATCAGATGGCACTACAAATGCAGCGTATGCTATCACCACACTGCATACAGTGGTTGAGACATCACAAGTTCCCTATCAATCGGCCGAAGCTGCGGAGCTTGTTGCCTTGTTAAGAGCTTGTGAATTGAGTGAGGGACTGGCTGTCAATATCTATACTGATAGCCAGTACGCCTTTGGAGTCGCCCATAATTTTGGGTGACTCTGGGCTGAGAGAGGGTTCCTTACTTCGCATGGCACCAAGATTCAGTATGGGCACCTTATATTAAGTCTTTTGTCTGCTTTGACACTCCCTCAGAAAGTAGCCATAGTAAAGTGTAGCCCTCACCGGAAAGTTACTGATGATGTGGGTGGGGGAAATGCGTTTGCAGATCAGACAGCTAAGGAAACAGCCCGGACAAAAATGAAAAGAATGTTTGTAGCAGGTCCCGCTAGGTGGGTGCCTGAAGTTACCATGTTTAAGGATACACTTGAGAATGTGAAAGAGATACAAAGTGAGCCCACAATAGAAGAATTAGCACTGTGGAAAGAAAGTACAGCACAATTGAACGATGAGAAATGTTGGATTGACAAGTCAGGGAAGCAGAGATGGATGTTGCCAGATGCATGTGTTCTCCCTGTAGTCACGATGGCCCATGGCCCAGCCCATATTAGTGCTAAGGGTATTTGCAAGTTGTTAGACCCTGTATGGCAGAACGATAATATTTCTAAGACAGCAGCCCATTTAGTGAAATATTGTATGGTGTGCATGATGCACAATCCTGGAAAAGGTACCCCTACCCCACCCGGTAACTTTGCACCACCCACTTTCCCTTTTGAAGTCCTTCAGATGGATTTCATAGAATTAGATCGGTGCAATAATTTGAAGTATGTTTTGGTGGTTGTCTGTGCTTTTAGTAAATGGGTTGAGGCTTATCCCACTAAAGACAATACAGCTGTTACGACTGCCAAGTTACTCCTGAAGGAGTTCTTTCCTGGTTTCGGCTTGCCCCGTTTGATTTGGAGTGATAACGGAAGTAATTTTAATGCCAAGGTCATTCAGTTAATTTGTGATGGTTTGCACATAAAGCAGAGGTTTCATGCAGCTAACCACCCGAAATTGGCAAAGATTCAGGAGACAGCAGGGTTACAGTGGCTAGATGCTTTACCATTAGCTCCTTTGTTGACAAGAACAACAGCACATTCTAAGACAGGATTGTCACCATTCGAGGTCGTGTTTAGACGCCCAGCAAATGTCTGGGGCATCCCGCGTCCTCTGCGGTTTACTGATATTGAGTATCCATTGTTGATCGATTACCTTTGCCAATTAACTGAAAATTTGCATTCTATTCACCAACAGGTCCGGGAAGCCCTGCCAGCTACGCCAGAGGGGCCCGGACACGATATTCTGCCTGGTGACTTTGTGCTTGTTCGTAATTTTCAGCGAAAGAAGAGTTTGGAGCCGCGGTAGAAGGGGCCGCAGCAGGTCCTCCTGGCTACACGTACAGCAGTCAAGATTGATGGTAGAAAGAACTGGGTCCATGCGACTCATTGTCGCATGATACCTCTACCTTTGCCCTATGATCAGTGGGTGAGGGATGGAGTAGGGGATTCTGAGTGCAAGACGGTGCCTCAGTTTGTCCCCTTCAGTGACACCAGGCTGACCTGGACCAAAACGGATGAGGAAAATGATGAAGTGCTGAATGCAGCAGTACCTCCAGAAATATGGGCTATCCAGGAGCCCCTTTTCACTGATCCCTCTGTGCCTGAGTTACTAGGTATAATTTGCACCCTCAGCTGAGGAACAGTGCACCAAAGGAGAAGTCAGGTTAGTTAGGGATGGACTGTGTAAGTTAGGGTGTACTTTGGCGGGGGTATGCCCAGACGTGGGTCCCTTGCTCACTTTGCCACTGGATTCAAGCAAGCCTGGCTGATGACGGCTGGAATGCCAGAAACCGGTCCTAGGATGCTTGTTTCCGGTCCAGGGAAGACATGGCTTGGCAGTTCGTGCTGGACTGTTCCCATGAGGCACAGGGTCAGACTGATTTGCATATGGCCATGTCTGAACTGGGGTGGTGGAGTGAGCTAAAGAATGATGATGGATTAAACCCAGATCAGTTGACTGGGGGTGAGTGTTTGATTGGCTCAAACGTTCCGTCCATCATCCCCTTTTGTAGTACTTTGCTATAGTACCAACGGAGCTGCTAGTTTAGGGTGAGGTGAGATTTGTGCACTGTTTGAACATTGGACAGGATAGATTAAAGTATCCCCCTGGGGGTACCTTATCCTGATCGACGTGGGAACCCGAGCTTAGGACAGAGCAAGCTCCACCGCCGGTGCTCAAGAGCGCCAACGTTTTGATGAACAATAGGAGCCTGTACCAGTGAGGCTCTGACGGACACTGGGAACTTGTATCATTTTCTTGCTGGCATTTTGGTCTCCTTCCCCCTTGCTTTATTGTTTACTATGCATCCCTTTGGGAGGATGGTTGCTGACGAAGAGCAGCCAGTGATTCCCCCTATTCATATTCGTATATTTTGGTCTACAAAGAAAAAGATATTGGGTGTTGTTCTTGTGAAAGTACTGCTATTAATTCTGGGTGGGGTGTCCTGGGTTTTGGAATGTGATCAGGATGCACCATCATGTACTAAACATAAGGTTGTTTCTTAAATACGCACCAAAAGGACAGCCCCGAGTAATGTTTTTCTAGACATGCATAAAAGATTTTTTGGAGAAGGTACAGCTTGTTATCCCACCGAATCTGTTACATGTTTATGGACTGCTTACCCATTGTCACTGGTCAATTATACGTATACCCGCCCAGCCCAATTTGTAGAGGTAAGGGGTGAGTTTGGAATGGGGTATCCTGGTCCTTGTTTATATTACAGGAAGCCACGAGGAAAGGGATATCCGGGTTGTGACAATCATACATATTGTGATAATCTGTATATGAGAGAGCAGAACATAACCTTAGTGGGCCAGCAATACCATGATTTAACGGTTACCCGGAAAGCTGGATATTATCCCGCATGTTGTCTGATAGTAAACAATACTGATGCATTTTTGTCTGTCAATTGTTCTGGAATAATATTGTTCAAAAATACGATGTTTTTAGTGAAAAAGAAGGATCCGAGTACTTTTGGAATGAACACCAGATATGCTCCTGTAGATTATCAAGGTCCACTTTATGCACACCCAGGATTTTATTTTTTGTCTAATGATACTTATTCAAATGTTCATAATGGTACAGATGATGTTGCTCTAGGGATGGTGCTCCCTTTAGGTGTGCCTTGTAAGTAGAGTAAGCCAAATATACGGTGGGTAAAAAGAACGTTGACTGCAGAGTTCTGTGTTGGAGTGACAGATTTGGAAGTCAATAATTATAGTAATGGTATCACCTTTGGGTATATTCTCTCCTCCATTATTACCTTTGGTGGTACTGCTATGGCCAGAGGCAAAAAAGCTAGAGAATATTTTGGATGTAAGCTACAGATACTGTCTAACTCCACAGTAGCAGCTTAGCGTGACATCACCACCCAATTAGAAAATATGCGAATATACTCCAAGCAGACTAGATGACTTGTTGATTTCATCCTAGCTAAGAGCGGTGGTGTGTGCGCAGTTGTAGGAGACCAGTGTGTAGTCGGAATAACTAATATGGAAAAAAATATTACCGAACACATTTTAGACATTTTAGAAAACGTGAAAGGAATGGAGAGCAGGAACTGGAGTTGGTCATTGATTGGTGGATGGGGTTGGATCCCTGAAAAGGTAATCTATTTAATTGTGATTTTGGTTTCTTGCTGTGTTTTAGTCCAGTGTCTTCCCTTAGGTTGCTCTTATTGCACCACCCTTCTCATTCCTAAGAGAATATTGATTCATGATACCAATGCAACAATTATGATTCAAAAAGAAGTCGAAGACCTCATGCAAATAGATGAGGGTATTTTCGAGACTACTTCCCTCCTTACCGTTTCCCTTCCTGAAGCTGAGAATATGGAGTGCTCCTAAAAATGTATTCATGATTTCTTGAATTATATGTTTTTTTTCATTATTACACAAAATTACTTAGCTCCTACTAAAAGGAGGGTCTGTTGGAATAAAAATTATGTTTTCGCATTGTTTTACGTATTTTAGCATTCGCGGCGCCATTTTGTATCGTGATCAAAACTAATTCTTTGTCATTTCCGAGAAACTGCCTTCTCTAGGTTATGTTTCTTCGGAGCTGAAGTTCTGCCACACTAATGAATACACTATTCTTATTAGCGCATACCTTTCCTTTTAGATGTAAGCCTTCTCCCACTTGTCTAGTGGCGGGCAAGGGCAGAGTGACCTTGAATAGTAGATAGTGTGTGCCCGGCCTCAGAATCGAAGTTTACTCCTTTATAATTTACTGTCTAGCTGCATCTCTCTGCAAAATTCCATGGTGGGTGTGCTTTCATTGGTTCCGAAGTGTATTTTATGTATCATTATACTTGCTGATGTCAGTCCCTCTGCAGCACTCCTTAGAGACTGGGCAGACCGGGCTCCACTTTGAGCGTACTCTGAATAAACAGATATTGGTTTGTATTCTCTACTGTCTGACCGACTCTTCATTTGGTATGGAAGGCTGAGAGGTGGTCTTGTGTGACCATGGTGACCCGAATCGGGCCATATCCTTCACCATCCCTCAGTGTGCCCTCACTGCCTCTGTTCAGCCCTGGTTCCCTAGAAAGAGCTGTTTGGGAGGAACACACAACCACCCTCTCAAAGCCCACACATGGATTTTAATATCCCAATTTTAATGTTCCAGTACCAAGTTTAAATTGTCACTGGAAGATGCGGTGGCACACAGTAGCAATCAAAAAGAGGGCCAAGGCCAAGGTTCAATACCTTTCTCCAGCAAGGGGCAGTCCACTCACCCTACACCTGCTATTGAGGAAGAGGAGTTAGCAGAGTCCAAATGCCTAGCAGCAGCAACCAAGGGGAGTGGCCCCGACCCGCCTCTTCCTGGTGCTGACGGAAGCACACGGGCCTGCCCTTGGCCCGGGCACGCCACGTGCTTCCTGCGCCGTGGGAGCCCCGAGCTAGCTTTATGCGCCTCCTGGCACGCTGGAATCATGTCAGTGCCTCCCGTCGCAAGGAGTAAAGGGGGATGGAGTCCCCAAACAGAGATGCAGCAGTGAAGAACTCCCGTGCCGCGGGAGCCCTGAGCTAGCTTTATGTGCCTCCTGGCGTGCTGGAATCACGTCGGCGCCTCCTGGCGCAAGGAGTAATGGGGGATGGAGTCCCCAAGCAGAAATGCAGCAGTGAAGGGCTGAGTATCAACAGGTCTAGAAATGTACTGACTTTGTGGGTCAGAGGCCCAGTTCTTATACCCTGTAGTGCCTTTGAAGTGGGGGAGACTTCAAAGAGGGGCTTTGAAATGCACTCAGGTCTTCCCTTTCCTGCCCAGGCTCCAGACACACTACAGGGGTGTATGCAGTTCTTTGTGTGGGGAAAGGTACAGCCCTAGTCAGGTGCAAGTGCCAGCTCCTCCCACCCATCAAGGTCAGGAAAGACTATCAGCTTGGTGATAGGCCACCAAGATGTGAATGACATACCTCAGCTCCCTTTGTGTGTGACTGTCTAGAGGGAATGCACAAAGCCTAGCTGTCACCCAACCCAGACACATATTAGAGACAGTCAGACGCACAAAGGGCTTAAGAGCAGAAGAATGCCAACTTTCTAAAAGTATAATAGCAACAAGGGGTTTGGCCCGAGGCGGCGGGAAGGGGCCGTGGTAAACTAAGAGAAAGAGGTGTCCTAGCCATCACATTCAAATGCTGCTAAGCCAATTTAACAGACTAAATGCCTTCAATTCAATTGATATGGACTTGAAGCATGTATTTGCTACTTCATTCTGTACACTTTACTCCACATTTAATCATGTGTCAGATAAGTGCGGATACGTTTCAGTCAAATACAAATTATACATTATGCAAAAAATAACAAAAACATACAGACTTTGTGATGAAGTAATGCGATGAAACATCCTTTGCATGTGTTCTTCCGTGAATGACAACGTATCCCTCTCTGACATCCTATTTACGTGGTGTCCAACCCCTAGGGATTGCACCAACTAAAACTGGATGGTAAATGGTCAATGGATTTAATCTAATGTGAACCCTTGCGGGTAAAAACCCTCCCGTAAGTGTAATAGCAACAAGGGGTTTGGCCCTAGGCGGCTGGACGGGGCCTTAGTAAACTAAAAGGAAGAGGTGTCCTAGCCGTCACATTCAAATGCTGCTAAGTCAATTTAACAGACTAAAGGCCATAAATTCAATTGATATGGACTTGAAGCATTTATTTGCTACTTCATTCTGTACACTTTACTCCACATTTAATCATGTGTCAGATAAGTGCGGATACGTTTCAGTCAAATACAAGTTATACATTATGCAAAAAATAACAAAAACATACAGACTTTGTGATGAAGTAATGCGATGAAACAGTCTTTGGATGTGTTCTTCAGTGAATGGAAAGTAAACTTAGTCTGTTAAATTGGCTTAGCAGCATTTGAATGTGGCGGCTAGGACACCTCTTTCTCTTAGTTTACTATTGCCCCATCCAGCTGCCTAGGGCCAAACCCCTTGTTGGTATTACACTTATGGGTGTGTTTTTACCCGTGAGAGTTTACATTAGATTAAATCCATTGATCATTTACCATCCAGGTTTAGTTGGTGCAATCCCTAGGGGTTGGACACCACGTAAATAGGATGTCAGAGAGGGATACTTTGTCATTCATGGAAGAACACATCCAAAGACTGTTTCATCGCATTACTTCATCACAAAGTCAGTATGTTTTTGCTATTTTTTTTAATAATGTATCATTTGTATTTGACTGAAATGAATCCGCACTTATCTGACACATGATTAAATGTGGAGTAAAGTGTACAGAATGAAGTAGCAAATAAATGCTTCAAGTCCATTTCAATTGAATTGATGGCCTTTAGTCTGTTAAATTGGCTTAGCAGCATTTGAATGTGACAGCTAAGACACCTCTTTCTCTTAGTTTACTACGGCCCCTTCCAGCCGCCAAGGGCCAAACCCCTTGTTGCTATTACACTTACAGGTGGGTTTTTACCCGCGAGGGTTTACATTAGATTAAATCCATTGATCATTTACCATCCAGGTTTAGTTGATGCAATCCCTAGGGGTTGGACACCACGTAAATAGGATGTCAGAGAGGGATACATTGTCATTCAGGGAAGAACACATCCAAAGACTGTTTCATCGCATTACTTCATCACAAAGTCTGTATGTTTTTGTTATTTTTTGCATAATGTGTAATTTGTATTTGACTGAAACATATCCGCACTTATCTGACACATGATTAAATGTGGAGTAAAGTGTACAGAATGTAGTAGCAAACAAATGTTTCAAGTCCATATCAATTGAATTGATGGCCTTTAGTCTGTCAAATTGGCTTAGCAGCATTTGAATGTGACGGCTAGGACACCTCTTTCTCTTAGTTTACTACGGCCCCGTCCAGCCGCCTAGGGCTAAACCCCTTGTTGCTATTACACTTTTGGGCGGGTTTTTAACCGCGAGGATTTACATTAGATTAAATCCATTGATCATTTACCATCCAGGTTTAGTTGGTGCAATCCCTAGGGGTTGGACACCACCTAAATAGGATGTCAGAGAGGGATACGTTGTCATTCACAGAAGAACACATCCAAAGGCTGTTTCATCGCATTACTTCATCACAAAGCCTGTATGTTTTTGTTATTTTTTGCATAGTGTATAATTTGTATGTGACTGAAACGTATCCGCACTTATCTGACATATGATTAAATGTGGAGTAAAGTGTACAGAATGAAGTAGCAAATAAATGCTTCAAGTCCATATCAATTGAATTGATGGCCTTTAGTCTGTTAAATTGGCTTAGCAGCATTAGAATGTGACAGCTAGGACACCTCTTTCTCTTAGTTAACTTTCTAAAAGTGGCATTTTTAGAGTTGCAATCATAAATCCAACTTTACCATTAAAGAGAATTTATCATTACAAGTTCATAGGTACCATACACAACTAGCCCACTTCCTCTCAATCAGGAATTATACTTAATCGATGTATTAGGTAAACCCCAATGTTAACCTATGAGAGGTTAGGCCTCCTAGTAGTGAAACATGAATTTGGGAGTTTTTCACTGCCAGGGCATGTACAGCTAAAAGGTATATGTCCTGCCTTTTACTTGCACAGCACCCTGCCCTATGGGCTACCTAGGGCCTACCTCATTGCTGATGTAATAAAAGGGGAGTTTAAGGCTTGGCAAGGGGTTTTAAATGACAAGTCGACTCGGCAGTGACACTGCACATACAGGCACTGCAGTGGCAGGCCTGAGACAAGTTTGAAGAGCTACTTAATTGGGTGACACAATCAGTGATACAGACCCAATAGTAGCATTTAATTTACAGGTCCTAAGCACATATAATGCACTTGACAAGGGACTTATAAGTAAATTAAATGTGCCACTGGTTAGCAGTGGTAAAGTGCCCAGAGTCCTAAGGTCAAGAAAAAAGGATCAGCAAAATGTGAGCCAAAGCAGGCAAAACCTTTCGGGAAGAACACCCTAAGGCAGACATATCTAACAAAGCATAACTATCAATCCACCTTCGCACTCTACCTTAGTCACCTTTGCAAACCGCCCTAGTCATACTTTAGGCCTCATAACCCCCTTTGTCATGGATGACATAAGATGGAGCCTAGTGAAGTGCTAGAGTATGCATGATCAGCCACTATGGCTACCATGCCGATCAGATTCATGAGAAGGAGATCTAGAACTCATGCGAAACATAGAGAAATAAGCTATACCAGTTCAGGGTCCTCTCGTTAGAGAGCTGTATTTTCCTGGAGGTCGGGGGTGAGTTGAGATGCGATGAGTGTGGAGGAGAATAGACAAGATTCACCACCACCTCATCCTAGTATGAGACATACCTCTACCGGATGGACATAGCATTAATGTACCACCCTCAGTCCCAAAACCCCTGACCTTGGCTACCCTTTGGAGACAAGAAGATGTAAGGCGGCCGTGGTGCTACTCGGAGGGTTGTTACGATCATATTCTCTCTGCCAAAATGAGGTACTCTTTAGGTGCTGTGATTATTCAAAATCATGTATATTCTTTATTTTGTAAAGACGAGTCAGCGGATTATTGACTGGAGTATAATGTAAGGCATAGGAGTGTAACTGGAATTATGACTGTGAACATGCATAAATACTAAACTTGAGCCCGGTTTTCCCTTGCAGGGTGCTCAACCGGACACAGGACAATTTGTAGTCTACTGGATGAGGGAGCAACAAAAAAAAACTGGAACTGCTGGAATGGACGTGTGTTAGCCAAAATGCTTATGTACTTATAAGTTATTTTACCATTTACCTGATAGGGCCAGGGATTCTTGTACTTGTATTTTGTTAGAGATAAACCTAATAAGGAAACTTTCAAAAAACAAATAAATGTACAAATATTTGCAATGCCAGAACATTCCACAAAAACCAAACAGGGATGATAAGTTTTCAAAGTTCATATTTGTGGGACTTGTGTTATAAGTGCTTGTCACATTCTGCACACAATTGGTCTTTCCTGCACATATAAGAAGCACTGACAAAACCAGGTGGAAGATACATTAAACAAATCTTTAAAATTGAATATTTTGATCTAAAAAGAGAAAGTTTGGGGGGTAATTCTCAAAACAGTTTTGCTCAGCTAGTCCCATGTTACATGTGTAAACAGTGCCACTTGAGAGAACAAAAAACTGTAGTATTGCCCTATGGAGTTTGGGACACACAATGTGATGTTCATTCCCCAAAAGAAGACTGGAAACAAATGTGTTCAAAAACGTGTGGTTTAAATAATGCATTTCGTAATAATGTTGAATATTTCAATATGACTGAATTAAATCCCAAGAAGAAGTTAAAAACATGCATCAACAAGAATTCTCTGACAAGGAAGCCAGATTGATCCCAGAGTCGCTGCAGTGTAGAGCTGTCTGAGAATATTTAGAATTTGTGATTTGCCTCTAAGCAGGACCTTACTTGGAACAAAATGTTGCCCTGGTAAAAATCTTAAGCAAGTATTGGCACAGCTAATAGGTCTCAATCAGAAAATTAAATAAAACATGCAAAAGCGGGCATGGGAAGCAACATGGAGGGCAGAAGCAACATGGGCAATGGGGAGGGGTGGAAGCAACAATGGGGGAGCAGGTAGTGGAAGGAACACAGGGGGACAGGAGTGGGGGGAGCAACACAGCTGCTGCAGGTGGGGGGCAGTGAAAAGCAAACAGGCGAGAAAAAGCAATTTGGTATGCAGAGGTTAGAAAAGCAAATAGGCGAGAGAGAGCAAGGTGGAGCTGTGGGAAGAAGCACACAAGGGCAAGTATATCACAGAGGGTGCATGTGAAAAGCGAGAGAGAGCAAAACAGAATACATAGAGGAGAGAAGACGCACAATAGGGAGGCAACTGGGAAAACATAAATTCACTCTTGGGGGGGACTTAAATCAAAAGAAAAAAGTAGTTCCCAAAAAAGGAGCAGTAAAAGAACATAAGCAAATTGGAAATGTTCTAATTCAGAGACATTCACAAGATGTATAAAACAAGTCACTGAATAAAAAGCATGCAAATGAGATTGACAGTGAAGCTAACTAATGGTAAGCAATGGAGGGGCTGCTATGTAATCCATTCATATTGTTTTGTAAATCGCGAACATACCACCCCTTAAGGTTTCAAGATGCTGGGGGCCATCGAGGAGATTAAGTGAGCTATTTCCAAAAGTCACATTATGGTGAGGTGAGCTGCCACCGGTGATTAAACCGTGTTCCCCATGCTTCGGAGTCAGCCGCTCTGGCCGCTGCACCACAACTCTCCCTCCTCTATTTTCTTGATAAGTCCACAATATGTCTTCCGCAACCTGGTAGGTAAGACTAGCCCCCCCCACTTCTTCCCCTCTCTTGATCTCTTTCCAAGCAGTTAATTTCTGTCACCTCCTGTCCAGTGCTTAATTTATGACAGTGTTTTATGGGGCTCGGCACCAGCATTAATTTGTAATCACTGGCATGTATTTATTAAAATCCACCACATGGTGGCGGTAAGGGTGTATTTTTGAGCAAAGTTCATTTGTTGAGTGTGAGAAACTGGGTAGTGACTTGACTGGGGTATAAGCCCTGGTCAAGCAGCAACCACAATACCTGTTATGGTGAGGCACAAGCCAACCCTAAATTAACCTGTGCTCAACACTCTAGTTGCTTGACATAGAGCAGTCAACAGTAATAACGTGAAAACACTACAAAAAAGGATCTCATGCCAAGTTAGAAGAATAGAGCTTTCTTTACTAAATAAAACAAGACCAAAATGGCAAAATCCAATCAATAAAAAACAGGAGATATGCATTTTTAAAGATTTTAGTATGCATAGCGCCAAAAAAACATAAATGGGCCAACTGTGGGTATCTGGTCGCGCCAGACGAAGACAAAGTCATAAGCACAAGGCTGGCTCCAGGGACCCAGTTAGGCCTGCTGAACAAAGTACCTTAAATCCTGGATGGCAAAGATGTGTTGCACCGCCAAAGTGATGTGTCGGTTATGAGACGCAGCAAAGCTGCAATGTGAGGGCCTGCATCAATGTCGCGGATCCTGTTGACTGAGCTTGCAATCCAAAGTCAGGCTTGGGGGATGCCACTTGCAGTCAGGGTGGTTCTTTGGTTCCCAGGAGCTGCAGACTGTGATGCAGAGTCCAGAGTCATCATCAAGTCTCCCATCAATGAGGGATGCGAGGACTGGAGCTGAGGATGCATCTGCAATGAGGATGCAGGTCTTTGCGATAGGTCCAATCCATGCAGCATCAGCGATGTGTCGGATCTGCTGGGGTTTGCAGCCTAACAGTCACATGTCAGTTTTGCTCGGATTTGCGCTACACACCAGAAGAAATGGGTTGATTCTCCTGGCTCCACAGAGTCTGGTAGAGCACCTTAAGCCCACTACCAGGGGTCCAGGACAGGGGCAGCACCACTTAGCAGGGTAGACTCACAGACAGAGTCCCGGTACAGGGACGGGTGCTGTGAGGCCTCTCTGCTACTCCTTTCCCCAGTGGGAGGCTTCTGGTGATTACTGCACACAGCAAGATTGCACTGCATCTGCTTAGTTCGGCAGAGGGGGGGAGGTGAACATTGCATCCTCTTGCAAATCCTTCAGGAAATACTGGGGCAATTTCTGGAGTGGTTGGCACACTTGCCTGGCCTGCAGTGACCTGACTGCACTACTCGATATCAGCAGATCCCAGAGGAGGGGGGCTTCCCTAAGGCATTCACATGCCATAAGCTCCTGAGATCTTCTTTCATAAAAGACATGATATCGACAGCAAAAGCACCCAAGAGCACCGGCAGCTCAAAGGTCATAGAGGAGACATCTTGGAAGGATGACTCAACTTCCCAAGACTTATGCCTGTCTTAGACGAAGGGAGACATCCAATCTCTTCTGCTGGAAATGAGGAAGGACATTGCAATTATGAATGCAAACTTTAACAAAGCTCTCACGGAGGTGGACCATTCTCTGAAGGGAGTCTAGTCTCATATGGATATGGTAGAAGTGACCATAGCACAACAAGACCAGGCAGAGATGAATTGATTGAGAGAGTGACAGCGCTAGAGACCCAACAATGTTTTTTGGTGACGCCCTGGAAGACTACGAGAACTGCTCCAGCTGGAACAATTTCTAAATTGGAGGCGTGAGCGCCACCATTCCTAATGCTGAGCTGGAAAACTATGTACAGGCACTGTTCTGTCACATTCTTTAGGACTCAGAGGGCAGACATCTTACACGTGACCACACCCATCAAGTTTTCTCTGCATATCAGCAACGGAACTAATTGACACCTTATGTACTCACCAGATCCACTTTTGCCAAGTCAAAGAAGATATCCTGAGAGCAGCCCAGAAATTGGACTCTATTGCACTCAGAAGTGACACCTTCACACTTGTTCAAGACCTATCACTCCAAAAATGTGCCAAGTGCTGCAACTTCAGGGAGGTACTATCGGATCTATGCGCAACAAAATCCTCTATCACTGGGGCTTCCCGCTGAACTTAATCTTTACAATCAACAACAAGCGGTTAGCCATGCACACACCATATGAAGCCCAAACTTTGCTGCATATGGCTCCCCTCCCAAAAGTGGCATCGATCAGTCTATGGCCTCCATTGCTCCAGAGGTGCATGGATGGCGACGATCACTTCTGAGGTCAACTCGTAGGGTCTCTAAGAAAAAAGCACAGTGGCGAGAGCAACAGATTGACCTGCCAGTACTGGATAATGATTGCCCACTTATAACAGATTTGTTAAGGTTTGAACGCTTGGACGGTGGGCCTCAGGTTGTTGTATCCATTGGCTCCTTCGATGATTTGGATATGCTCCTTTGTTGAACCTCTTGAGATGGCCAATTCTGTACTCCCACGGACATATGACTGTGTACACTCCTGAATGGGGGGGCGGGCGAGGGCCCTGTGGCACCGTTGCTAGCTGCATCCACCTGGGCAGCTGATGGCCACCATTCCATGGCGGTTTCATTGAGCATGGCTTTCTGTCTTGTCGTGTAGTTCCTATATTACCTATACAGGATCTGTGCATTTGGATAACATAAACGGTGGGTTTGGTGGCGGATGGATTCTGAGCACCCCCACCGGATACATTAGCCTGTCTGTATTAGCTAGCTCACAGTGCCACTAGAGTCTCCTCTTATCAGGGAGAGAATAGTTTCTGGCAACCTCAGAACATGACAACACTGATCCCCCAGGATTGTGGAAACAATATACTACCTTTCGCTTAGTCACCCGTGCTCACTTAGTTTGTCTCAGAGAGATACACAGAATAAACAGTCTGGGCGTTTCAATAAGTATTTATTGAACAGTTGTTATTCTAGTGTAGAATCTAAGAGCTGCAACAACCATTAGACAGTAGCAGAGATATATGATTAGCAATATTATGAAAGTAAAAGGATGGTATAGCTCTACCACATGTACATAAAACACATGATAAAAGGTGCATACTCCTACGATGTCTCCCTAACTAGATGTACCTAAATGTACCTAGCATCTATATAGGTGTTATGCCAAGAATCCCTCTAGGATCTAGTCCACCCCATTGCCTGAGAGTTTAGAGAATGTGCGACCCCGTACTGGTCTCGAGTTGGACACCCCGCGAGATATGTTAGACCACTGCTAGCTGGAGCGTCTTCATGCAGGAACCTCAGCGTCTCTGGTCAGTGTGTCAGCCGGGAAGTCACGGTCTCCTCTGTCTGTCTAAGCAATACATGCTGTATATATACCCATAGGTCTCCCCAGGGGTCTTACCTTGCTGTGTTACTGTGTCGGCCTAAAGGATGACATCAGGCCTGAACTTTATACAGAGATATTATACAGGAGATGGTAATCCTACTGTTAGTCCTGCTGTGCTGCCAAGAAGCCTCATGCATAATGTATGAGAATCGAACCAGGGAAAAACCAACGTTCTGAATGCAGTGTCATATCAGGGTAAAAGGTCAGTGCCTAAGAACCGTTATGTATGTAATGTAGGGAAGGATATAGGTGAAAGGTTGCAATGTCACCTGCACCTATATAGGGTACCTATATGGAATATAACACCCACTCCTCTTCCGAAAGGACGACATATGTAACCTATTGTTGTACTACCATTCAAACTAAACATTGGTACGCACAAAGTGTTTAAAAACATTTATTTCGCTAAAATGTTTCAAAACGTCTAAAAATTTCTAAGAACTTATAAAATCTTAAAACAGTTTTTCCCCAAGTCCAGCTCTAAAAGTGTCTGTAATTATAGTCCGAACTACTATAAGCATTTTTAAAGCCATGAATGCCCAAAAAATGAAAAGGAATGTCAATTTAGTTTCATAGTTCCAAATTTGAGCTTGTTTATAAAAGGGCGAATTTCTTCCCAGCACACGACGAGCCAAAATGAGTCAAAATGTTTATGTGTCCTGGCTGGTAGACGCAACATTTCCGTTGCTTGCTTCCGCAGTAGACGGCCCCTGTGACACCTCGCAAAGAATGTCAATTGAGCACAGATGATGTTCCTCGCTGTCCACAGCCGGTGCTGTGACAGCGTGTGCGCCGTCCAAAGCCTGGGTGCCAGTGGAGAAGCCGGTGTCCATACCAACAGGTGGAGTTACTACCTGTGGTGGCTCAAGGAATGCCGCCATCAACATAGGAATACTCTGAGGACACTGCAGAACATGTGCCGTTATCGGGTCCAGTAGAGCATTCACGTCCGGTTGCGCACATGATGGGAGTGTTAAACAAAGGTCTAACATGCATTCTTCTCCGCCAAACAGGCATCGGAGGACAAGTAAGATGCAGTCCATCCAGACAGGTCGAAATGACAAGAACCAAGATGCACTTAGTTCTCTCAGGCGAGGCGTCCCTAGATGTTGTACCATTTGGTCACTGTATTTTCGCTCCAGGAGTGCTTTTTCCATCTCCTTGGTGACTGGGACGTACATTGCGTAGCAGAAAAATAACAATCAGGATACCTGCTATTAGAAACAGGATCAGCGGAAGTCCTCCAAAGATGCTTCCGAATACGGAGTGTATGAAGTTTGGTATAACTCCAAGTACCGTCTGAAAGGTGCTTAGAAGTCCAGAACCTATGGTCTTAAATAGGTGGACAATGCCTTTCGTATCAGACATGTTAAAGATACGATTCACCATTTCTACGAAATGGAAAGGGCAGTTTGTATTAATAAGTGCCTGTATCTCAGCTGAAGACCTTGCGATCTCGAGTTCAAAAGTCTCTCGAGCGGAGGTTTAGGGCACAGACTTCTGTAAAAGCATGGCTTTCATTCTGCCTAGAGTATCAAACCGTATTAAAGAAACATTCAGTGAAGGCCATAACGGCGCCTCCCTGACTGTATGTGTCGGTGGAAACAATACTTGCATACAACAAGTAACCCTGGCGCTCACGGTTCCCAGATATGCGATGCCCGGGAGCATTCCACAGCAGCCTTGACCGTTCAGCATCAAGTAACTCCCATTCGAAAGTATCCCAAATGCTGGAGTAATCACTGCAGCTGGGGCACCCCTCAGATGACAGGACAAGTTCGCCACAGAATGATTACAAGTCCCGTGCAGTAGAATGTCCTGACATATGAGCGATCCACTTAAAGTGCTCTCACAGTTTGTACCACTTAGAAACACTTCTCGATCCCCACACCGGCATCGAAATCTGTATGGTAATTCCCCAGATTCCTTAATGTACTCCTTACCCATTTTCTCATATTTGCCTGCCTGCTTTTGTTCAAGGCAATATTAAAACTGAAAAGTAGTGACCGGTAGAGTTATGTGGCCATGGATTAGCCATTCTGTGTGTGGCGATTCTGCCACTGTGAATGGTAATCTATCCAGTTTTTCGATACGCAACATTGTATATTTTGCTCCCTTTTGTGCCATTTCCATCTGTTAGATTGTATTCAGAAAACAGAGACGTACTGTTGATAAAACGCCAAGGCACATAGCCTGCACGCAAAGATTGCAGCGTCCAGCTCAATAACATTATAGAACGTAACTGAGATTGCCCGGTTTGTAATATGGCCAAATCTTGTTCTAGAATGTCTATCGCAGAAGATACAATGTTGCCTAAGGAATATATCCTGGAGGTCAATGTTGTTAACCCATTGTCTACCACTGCTAGAGATTTTTCTAAGTTAATACGGTCTATTTCCCATATTCTTTCTGCGGCCTCCTGTTGAGATATTTTCCAAATTTCATTGTAGGCAGCATAAATGCCAGCATATATGAAGTATTTTTGGCGTGGTTTCCTGGGACCTAGTAAAAAATCCCTAAGATCCATGTCTTGTATGAGTAAGGATAAGTGTTGTTTCACCTCTGTGAGTGTTAAGGCACAACTTCCCAACACTGTATGACGTCACTACCCCTGGATGTTGTCTCTGAACATAGCGCGGATCTGGCCTATGGATTGTGAACCCTTCGGTTTTACCCATGAATCTTTCCTGACAACCATTTGTGTCTGTGGGCCAAATCAACAATTTCTTCCAATCGGGTTCCGATCTATTGTATTGTATGATGTCATCTAATGTAATCCCTGTTTGTGATGTTTCGTTTCCCTCGGTGTTTGATGGAGTCGGCACTCGAGGTGTGTTCAAGTCTTTGTTCTTGGCTAGTCCAAGGCAAGACGTCTGTTGCACTGTCTCGTTCAAAAAACATGATCTGCTGAGGGATGAGACGTGCTCTAAACAAAGCTTCTAACCCCTGCACCTGCCATTCTCTAGTACCCCAGATTGATTTTAAGTCTATGGTGTCTTTCCATAAGTCGTAACCTTGTTCGGACATTTGGGCAATTAAGGATGCAGAGTAAATCTGTTTGGTGTTTGTTAACATATTTTTCTGTGCTGATGTTGATGCAACCTTATAATATTATAAGGCTGGGTCAGACATATTAAACCCTGAAAAATATGGAAACTTCTGTGCAAATGGTTTTGAACTGCCTTTTGGCGGTATCGGACAATGTTCCCACTGGTGGTATGTGAACACATTTCTCGGATTAGCAGATTTATGCAAAAAATGATGACCATAATGCTGATAACAATACATTGATTCATAGTCTGATGTGCCTTCCAATGTTTCACTATTGGAAAACGCAGCAGATTTTTCCAAATCAGACAACATGTTATTAACAGTTTCAAAATCCCAATCATCGGAAAATGTACTTGAGGTAATGATATCACTCAATGATATTTTAAATAAATGAGGAATTTTCAAAATTGCATTCAGGCCAAATATATCGAAATCAACCTTGTCCCACACTATACCATCAGGTATAGGAACTGCTGTAATGTTCACTGACGGCAAGTCTCTTTGTTCTTGATGAGATGATTGATGTGGTTTTAACATTAAGTTCACTTCTTGGGCAGCAGAGCTTTGCCAAATGTATTGTCCACTAATAAGCATGTTAAAAACTATAACTAAGCCTAACCAGAAAAGAAAGAAAAGAATCCCGGAAGTTACCCATAGTTCCACCCATGGTGATACCAGGTAAGTCTTTCTAAGAAAGTTCATAAAGTTTTTCACTTGCTGCTTGTGTGATTTTTGGGCTAGCGTTGTTTCAGGTTCACTTGAATCCAAAGAAAACGTATCAAAGTTTATGAAGTAGCCAGAAGCAGTTCGATCAATTGTTGGAATTGCATCAGGATTTGTAGAAATCGTTCTTTGCTCTTGTCGAGGTATGTTGACTTAGACGTCTGTATTTGGTCGAATAGCAACTTGTGAGTTATTTTCAGTTTGATTATGAATTTGAACTTCAGGTGCAAGAGGAACGAATTCCATAGCATTGTTGCTTAGTCCTTCATTCCGTGTTGGAGGCTCTTCGAACGTGATGAATCTTTCCGTTTGAACTTCTTGGATTGTAGCGAGAGGAGGACGTCTGCTACTTGGAGTCCACGTGGCTTACTGCTTAGTATCGGCCACATAGTGTGGTTTGATTAGGTCAATTGAGACAAATCTTTTCTCCTTTTTTCTGGCAAGAGGCGGTAGAAGTACAGTTCTTGTTCCTTCAATTGCTAGGACCGGTACAGGCTTTCTGTAGGATGGTCCAAATTAATTCTTTTCCGCTATTTTCTCTCTGACCAGATCTCTGACTTTTGGGATCCAGACAGGTCTTGCCGTGACTGATTTGACTTCCCCAGTGGCGGTCTGTTTCAGGTGGACGTTACTTTGTTGTGTCCTGGATTAATTTAGATCCTGTAAAACAGCCAAATGATCATGGATGTCAAAAGGTTTTTCATCCTCCACTGCGCCTTCACAATCAAGATCAGGTACCCACATGCTTGTCCCAAATAGGACCTCATATGGAGTGACACCACATAGAGAACTTCTTGGCATATTGTTAAGTGCACGCTGAACTCCATACAGATGTTTTACCCAACTTTCACCCGTGCCTAATACTCTAGCTGTTAAAGATTGCTTTAAGTCTCAGTTTTTTCTCTCCACTACCGAATTTCCCACGGGATGGTACGGAGATGAGTACTGCAATACTACACCCAAACTTCCCATTGCTTCCTTGTAAGCCCGAGAGCTAAATGCAGGGCCCTGGTCATAATGTAGTGTGCTAATTGCTTATGTCCCTATGAAGACTCGCAAATCTTTTATAACAGTTTGAGCGTCAGCCGAGCACTGTGGCCACACCCATATGAATCTCGAGCAGGAATCCACTGCAACCATGATATATCTTTTAGCCCCATCTCTTTTTAAGGGACCAGGTAGATACACGCTAGTGGTTTGTCAGCTATTAACAATGGTGTCTGCGCAGGGCGTGTTACGGTGGAACCCTTCATCTGCTGACAGATGTTGCATTTCAAGACATAGTCTTTAGTCTGCTTTGTTAAACCAGGCCACCAGTAGCATTGTTTCAATAAGGAAACAGTCGCCGTAACTCCTGCATGAGCAGAACCTATCCCTTCGTGTGATGCTAGTATTAAACCTAACCTCCGATCCATATTTGGAATTACTCTATCCCCCACTCCAGGAATCTGAGCAAATGGAATGTTATTGGCATCTAACTTGTAGGAGTACTTGAGTGGAAACCTTTTTGGTACTGCTCCGCTGTTTTTGCGGGTTGCATTAATAGCTACCATAATCTCACCGACAATTCTCGTTTTAGAACGAGTGATTGCAGCTACGGAAGCCGTGCATACAGCCCCCTTTGCGGCTTCATCAGCCAATGAATTCCCTTCAACATGAATGCCATCACGCTGATGACTTCACTACCTGTTCCCATAGCATTTTATGCTTAATTGTGCCACCTTTTGCATCTTTGAGCCCGTTTTGAACCCAGTACTGCAAATATTCATTGTAAGACTGCACACAGTACAAGGAATCGCACACAATTAGTGTGGGGAATTCTCGATCCGTATTTACTAGTGCCAGTATCAGCGCTTTTAACTCTGCCAACTGTGCCGTGCAGTCTCCTAGAGATTGCGTCTTGTGCAACTCGGGTGGAACTTTCCATCCCGCATGCGACCTTTAACGATTGCACATGCTGCGCTATATTGTTGCTTACTCCCTATGGCCGGTTGAGCAGATCCATCAGTGTAAATAATATATTCATACTGATCTAGAGGCATTATTTCGTTTGGCCGAGGATATTCTTGTTCGTATTGCAGGAATGCTTATGTCTTTAAATTTGGGTTGTACCTGTATTCTACATCTGTTGCAGTGAGAGAATTAGCCCATTGTATCCATCTTGGATGTAAGGCTTTAGCGTTGGGAACGCTTGCCTTTGTCGCAGCCTCTAAGGCTGGAACTGGAGTAACTACTATTATTTGTTTCCCCTGAGCCAGTGCTCTTTTTCTCACTACAGTGGTCTGTACTGCTGTTAGAATATTTTCTGTAGATGCGAAGCGCATCTCAGCATTTGTGTACAAATGTGATTTGTATGCAATTGGTACTGTCTCACCTTCATTATATGTTAGATAGGTGAACCCCAATTGACCCGCGATTATACGGATCACCAGGTTGCGTACGTTTATGCGTGTCTGTAAGTGTTAGGAAGCTATCATGTCAGCTTGTAAGGAGCGAAGTGTATCTGTGTGTTCCTGTGTCCAATTTCTGGCTGAGAAATCAGGTTTAATTAAGTCGTAGAAAGGTTTTACTCTTTCTGCATAATCCAAAATTTATTTTCGACCAAAATTTAGGAATCCCAGTATTGATTGTAAATTTTTCAATGATTTCGGAGGTTGGAGCAGCGCACATTTTTCAAAAAAATTGGCTGCCAGGCTCTTTCCTTTACTTGAAAGTTCGTATCCTAAAAACAGGACACTGAGGTGGGCAATTTTAGATTTTTTAAAGTTAAATTTGTAGCCCTCAGATGCACGTGTATCAGTATCCTGATACCTGTCAGGTTTCCTAATGTTATCCCTATTCCTGAGATTATACCTCTTTTCGGAGGGCTCCTGTGGAGGAGATCTACCTCGGGATTGAGATCTATTTCCTTTAAAGTTTTGTTTTTTATTATCCCACTTCTTTTTAGAAGAAGCAGGTGTCTGCTTGGAAGTGTCCTTTTCAGAACTGCCCATCAGTTGTGGTTTTAAAGCTTTCCTACCCAAACTGTCTCTGCCTAAATCTGCATACGCAGTTTCAATTATTTTGGGTAGTTCGTGTTCCTGTTCTAAAGGATCGAACTCCCTCAGGCGTTGGCGGATTGCCACTGAAGCTGCTTCCCCCTTAATGTTAGGTAGTATAATGGCTGATACCTGAGCTTAGTTACCTAGTAACTTCATCCCTAAGTTTAGGGCAGGTTCTGCTCCGTACTCGTTTTGTATCTGTCTCAATACGTCTGCAATCGAAAAGAAGTGTCATCACACGAAGGAAGTGTACATAGCCATGCTTCAGGAGATGCATATTATGGCACCTGACATTAAGAGGCTCCATTCGCACTGGATCCACTCCAATTTCATGCGCCTGGCCCCACCAAGAACAATGGGGTGGCACTCTTGTTTAAGAAAGACTTGTCCATAGCTATTGATTCATCTCATGTGGACAAGGGGGGGCCAGAGGGGTGGGTTTGCATGTTAGGCTGTGTGCCAGGGCAATTAACACTTTTGTCCATCTATGAACCTAATGACAATAAAGATGGGCTCTATGGCTCCTTATTCCACTTTGTTGCAACCTTTACTAAGGGTGACCTGATTATTGAGGTGATTTCAGTTCGATTCTAGACTCTATAATTTACCGCTCTGTGGCCCACTACAAAACCTATCCAATCCCCTTGACTCCGACACAAGGCATACAAGATCTTCACATGATGAACATTTGGAGAGAGATTCATGCTGGGGAGTGATATTATACATTTTATTACAATGTCCATAAAACCCACACGCATATTAATTATTTTCTAATTGCTCCCCCTCTACAACCACATATCTTATCAGCCACTATAGGTACCCAGACTCACTGAAAACATGCCTCAGTATTTCTGGTGTTGGTTGTGGAGGAACCCACTTATTGTGGGGCTTCGCCATGGTACATTATAGAAATTGCATTTCAAGACCTGGCGCTGAAGGATTCAGTGCTGGAGTCGCTAGAGCACTTTTTTATGGAAAATTATACTGGAGAGGTGTTATGCTACTTTGTGGGACATGCCCAAAGGAGGACTTGCTGGCAAACCCATAAAGCATACCTCTACCTTTGTCAAATTGGCTAAGGCCAAGAAGGAGAATTGGCCCACCTTCCCCTGCTCGAGACCCAACACAAAGCTACAGGATCCAATAGGGTATATAGGGCAATGTGGCACATCCGGGCAAGTCAGAGCAGCTCTATATTACTGATGAAACACAGAAACTCCTTTATATCAACCAGAAATATTATGAAAAGGGTGATAAGGCCCATAGACTTCTAGCATATGACCTAAGACAGAAAGAATCTAGAAAGCATATCTTGTCCATTAGGGACGATGCAGAGCATCCCACATGGATTCATCCCGCATTCTCAACCTTTTCCAGACCTACTACACATCATTATATCAGGCCCATTCTCCACCAGTGGCCATCGAGAACCGCTACCTGCATAATACTCCACGAGTTAGAGGAGCCTCTCACTCCAGAGAAAATGAGGACAGCTATACATCAACTAAAAGCCAACAAGGATCATGGGCCAGATGGTTTTTCAGCATCATTCTATAAAGCTTACTTTATAAGGTTTTAATTCATTTCTGCTCACCAAATAGTTAACACCTACCATGGCAGAATCTATCATAACACTGCTGTTGAAGCTGGGTAAGGACCCTGCAGTCCACTGTTCTTACAGGTCTATTGCCCTGCTAAAATGTGATATTAAAATATTCAAATCTACCTTGGTTTCCTGTCTTCACTAGCTATGGTTGTTGCTATTGTCTAGCTGCCAGTCAGGGCTTGTCAGGATAAGGCAGGTTCAGGATAAAGTGAGGCTGGTGGTGAATGTGATCGATATGGTGGAATGGATAAAAACCATGACCCTCCTTCTCTCGCTAGGCTTGGAGAAAGCATTTGACCCGGTAGACTGGCAGTTCATTTTCGTGGTCCTTTCAAGGTCTAGGCTGGGCTCTCACATGATGTCCTGGCCAACTACAAAATCCCGACCTCACCCATCAGAATCAAAGGTACTGTCGCCCCTCTGATACCCCTTTGCAGGAGCACGAGACAAGGATGTCCCTTATCCCCGCAACCTTTTGCCCTCACTATGGAGCTGCTGGTCCATCCCATCAAAATAAAACCTGGGATTCAAAGGCTCGAGGTCAACGGCGAAATCTACACATTAACATTGTTTGCAGATGACGTATTGTGCTTTATCACATGCCCAGACCCGTCCTTTCCATTGTTGATAGACAAACTAAAACAATTTGATGCAGCTTTGGGCTTTCACATTAACTATGCAAAGTCCACAGGTCTTGGGATAGCAGACCTCAGTCACAGGACCTGAACTTTGCTCTCCTATTTTGGCCTCACATAAGAGGTCACGTCCTTATGCTATCTGGGGATCTCCTCAACTCGTAATATCTGCACACACTATGCATTTAATCTACCTCCGATGTTGGAATTTTTATTGAAGGACATCCACCACTGGGGCATGTTGGAGACATCATGGTTGGGTTGCCTTTATGCTATAGAAACAAACTATCTGCCCTGGCTACTTTATGTGACACATACTTTGCCCCTCTGGATCTCTAGTGGCATCATCCAGCAGACCCAAAAACAGCTGCTGCAATTCATGTGGCAAATTCTACCCCCAAATACCAAGAGCCACATTATATAAGAGAACATCAAACATAGGGCTTGAACTTCCCAATATAGAACATTACATTCATGCCTCTCAATTACAGCCTGCTCTCGACTGGCATTCTCTTTCCTATACCAAACCCTAGGTCCTACTAGAACAGGGATGCTCCACCAACCCTTTACATCATTTCCTGTGTCTGAAACCCCAAGATCATTTTTTTTCATCACAGACTCATCTTTACTTAACTGTGACTCATCTGCAACACTGGGATAAAATAAACTTCTGACAGCAGCTAGCACATATCTTTCCCCTCTCTCTCCTATTGTACACAACCCAGAGTTTGTGCCAGGTACACTACATACACCCTTTTCAGAATGGAAGGAGGGATAACCCCCACTGTTAGGGGAGTTGTATCAACATTGGGATATATTGGACAGGGAGACATGCCAGCAACCTTTTCAGCAATCCGCTGCAGATGAGTTTTGACATAACCAACTGCTCTACTGGGCAAACACACCACTAGTAAAAGATAATGGTAATAGAGCCAAAATGCTTATGGAACAAATCTTCAGCAAGGGGTCTCTAAGTAAGGCATCCCTCGCCTTTACGCATCTTTGGGTAGCCTCTCTCCCCACTGTGGCAACATCTTTATCAGTCACAATGGGAACAGGATCTAGGGATTGATATTACCAATGGCACTCAGTCATAACTTGTGATCTTTGCTGGAGGAACTGCAAAGCTACGTACACTTACCTGCATATGTGGTGGCACTGTACACATGCAACATGCTTCTGGTCGAAGGTGCTTCTTCTGATCCACCAGATCTGTTCAGTGACCCTGCTAATGGACTCTCTTGTGCTCCTGTTGGGGGACGGGGAGGGCAATTTGGTTTATCCACACACTACTCCTAGGGGTAAACTGCTCAACTTTTTCCTCTTGGCAGCATGATTAACAGCTGGAAGAACCCCATCCAGCAGGACTTTTACTGTAGTGTCTAAGATATGGCACTTACATGCCATGGAATGCTTCATTGAACTACTTACAGCCAGAATATATACGTTTGAACAAATCTGGCTGGCTTTTACGACAAATCTTATGAAGAATGGTGTGGGGTGTATCAATCTACCATCATTCCATACATTCTATGAAAACCCTGACTGGGAGAACTTTCATCATCGTAAGATGAGTCTGTCGTGGGTGGAGGAGAGTCTCTATATGTGTTATTGACCGGGTGACCTTTTGTAATGATGATTTGCACGCTTGATGTTTCCAGGCCTATCCATCAGATGATTTCTTTAGACTTTGTACAGTGCTCTGGATGCCAGTGTAATATGTCAATCCTTTATATCCTCCCTTCTTTTTGTTTCCTTTCTTATTTTGCACTGATATTGCCCTGGAACATCCTGGAAACATCCGTTTCCCCTGTTTTTCCTTATGCCTCTTAAAACTCAATATATGTTTAAATAAACTGCGCACACACACACACACAGGCTGCAATAGCAAGCCTGAGAGATGTTTAAAGTGCTACTTATGTGGGTGACACAATTACTGCTGCAGGCCCACTAGTAGCATTTCATTTCCAGGCCCTGGGCACAGGTAGTGCCACTTTACTTGGGACCTACAAGAAATTTGAATATGCCAATTAGGTATTGCCAATCTAGCATGTTTTAGGGTGAGAGCACCAGCACATTAGCACTGGTTAGCAGTGACAAAGTGCACAGAGTCTTAAGGCCAACAAAAATGAAGTCAACAAAAACAGGAGGTCTGAAGGCAAAATGTTACGGGGGAAACCACGCCAAGAATGTCAGGTCTAACATGGAGCATTTAATTGTTTAATATAGCTTTAAAAAATGATAATTTTCAAACTTACACCTGAAGTTTAAAGTGACATGTAGGTTGAGCCAGCAACAGTGGCCCCGTGTTAAATACCTTGGGCCCTGGCACTTACATTTTTACAAATTAAGCACCGATTTTCTCTCTCTTTTTCCTTCCTTGTCTGATATCTCCCTTTTCCCTCCTCTTTCTTTCTTTGTTTATGCTTCCCACTGTGTCTGCTTCGATAAAGTGACAAAGGAGCCAGTTGTGACTTAAACAAGGATTGGCAATGCCAATAGCTCTCGCATTTGCAAGAGTTAGAGCTATTTTTTTTTTTTTGATAATCAATTTTATTGACATTTAAGAAAAACCACAACAACAATACAACGACAGCCAGTGTCAGCACAATAACTTGTGGAAGCAGAGCAGAAGGAAAAAGCAACAAACCCACTTCCCCACTCGCTGTCCCAGGGGCCCCTATAAGTCTGTCTCCACACCCAAGACCACCGTACTGATTATGGTAAGAGATTAAACCATTTACCCCAAATTTTTCGAAATAAATCAGGACAGCCTCGGGCCTCAAAGAGAGGTTCCTCTTGAGATCCGCACCAGTCCACCCCCGTCTCCATCTCTGCATTGTAGGGGGTTTGTTCTGAGACCACAACGCTGCAATGTCCCTCTTGGCCACAGCCACCGCAGTGCCAAGGAGACGCTTATCGGCTCGTGAACCACCCAGGCCATCAAACACCCCCAAAAGCAGGCGCACCGGGTCGTGGGGGATCTCCCACCCCAGGGCCAATGTGAGCTCCCGTTCCACCCCCGCCCAGAATGCTGCAAGGGCGGGGCATTGCCAGGTCATGTGGTAAAAATCAGCGGGGGAGTGGTCGCAGTGTGCGCAGTTCGGGGTAGGCCGCAGTCGCGCCCTGTGTAGCCGCTCAGGGGTGAGGTATGCCGTGTGTAGGTAATATATTTGCACCAGACGCAGTTTAGAGGAGGTCGTGAGGGTCCTGGGGGCCATCAGTGCATCGCGCCAGTCTTCTTCTTCTAAGGGGCCCAGCCAACCCTCCCAGCGGGTGCGCAGTGAGTCCAGGGATGCAGGAGGATGCGGGGGTCCTGCCCGAATGCAGGAGAGTGATGGCCTTGTGTACCTCCTCCGGGGGTGAAGGGAAGATCGAGCGTCTCCGAGACCGCCCGGGGAAGACTGGGCAGCCTAACAGAAGCCCTGGAAAGCAGCTCGGCCACTGGGGCCTCCAGAGGCCGTGCCTCATAGAGGCGGGCATAGTATTCCGCAAATGTCTGGGCTATGGCCCAGGAGGAGAGGTGATGGTTACCAGCTCCGTCCTGGATCTCGGGGATGATACGATTAGCTCTGGGGTAGGAAACAAGACTATGAAGGAGCTTCCCGTTCTTGTCCCCCCATCCGTAGACGCGCGCCACCGAGGATCGCCAAAGCGCTTTGGCGGATTCCAGGGATATGTGGCAGATCTCCTCACGGAGGAGAGCGAGCTGTCGGGAGGAAGATGCATCACCGGGAGTAGGGTGGGTTGCCTCCAACTGAGCCGCCTGGGCCTCCAGCTGCATCAAGCGGCCATTCTGGGTCGCGCGTCGTGCATGGATCAGCCCCCGCGCTACGCCGCGCATCGTGGCCTTACCGGCCTCCCAGACTGTGCCCGGGGAGGGGACCGAGCCCGCATTAGTGGCCAGGTAAGTGCTTGAGTTCTCGCCGAAGGCGTTCCACAAAGTCAGCGTCTTGCAAAAACCAGACGTTCATCCGCCAGACCGTGCGGCCGCCCCCAGTGGGTCGCCCGAGACGGAGGGAGACAGGAGAATGGTCGGAAATGCCGCGGGGAAGAATAGCCACTCCAGTCACACTTTGGCAGTCGAGGGCAGGCAGTAGTAGTAGGTCTATGCGGGAATGGGTATGGTGTGCCACTGAGGTATGGGTGTATTGGTCCCGTCGAGGGTTCCATACCATCCACACGTCGCAGAGGACCAGAGCAGCGGCCCAGTCGGAGAGACGCTTTGCGGAAGCAAGGCGAGTCACTGAGGGAGTACCCGTCGAATCGCGCAGTGGCTGCAAAACAGCGTTAAAGTCACCCCCGACGACCGTCAAACCCTGGGAGAAAGCCGAAATCAGCGTCGTGAGGCGCTTGAGGGTCGTGGGTTGTATCGTGGGAGGAATATATGTGCAGAGGAGACTCAGAGGGTACCCCTCGACCCTGCCCGTAACGGCGATGGATCATCCCTGGACATCAGTCTCCACCCCTGTCAATTGGAAGGGAAAACCCCTGCGCATCAGTATGGCCACTCCCCGAGTGCCCCGTGCGTAGCCTGAGTGCCAGACCCTGTCAAACCCGTATCGGGCAAGGAAAGTGCAGTGGGTCCCCATAAGATGTGTCTCTTGCAGGAAGAGGATATCAGGCGTTTGGCGCTGGGCACTGCAGAGCACCGCTGTTCTTTTGATCCGGTCTAGGAGACCATTCACGTTCCACGATAGTACGTGGAGGGGTCTAGGAAGGATGGACATCAGGGCATTGGTTAAGGGGCCAAGGGGCCAGTGCCTCGGGGGGAGCAATCCCCCAGCACGTGGATAGAGGGACTGGATCCGGGAACCAAGAGTGATCCGTAGGTTGACATAGCGGTGGACGTGTGCATTGCGCTGATGGGTAACATGGGGAGCATCGTCCCATCTCAGGAGAGGGTCGAGAGTGAGGCCCATGTATTCCGAGAGAGCGCGAAGCAGGGCCAGTGGCATGTGTGCTGAAAAGGCTATATGAAACAAAAAACAGCGGCCCATAGGCGGCCAAAAACAAAAACCAACTGGGAGACAACGGTCTACCCACCCTCCCTCGCCCCCCAACTCCCCCCACCCTACACTTCCACAGGTGAAGCATCTGTCGCCCTAAAGGAAAAAACACCTGAAAACAACAATGATCGGTCCAGAGGCTAAACTAAAACGGTTAGCAGGACGTGAACATAACGTAGATGGACCCCTCCATATAGTAGGATGTAAGATGCGTGACAATTGAAAATACATTTGAAACTGTTGTGTTGTTACTTAGAGCAGTTCGGAAAGACAAAGTGTGGACCCCCATGTTCCGGGTCCCTGGGCTCAAGCTCCCTCGCCATCCACAGATCCGTGAAGAGCTGGGCTCCTCGACAAGTCTGAGTCCGATATAGCATGGCGTGGAGTCTTGGAGGGGTCTGGGATGCAGTTCAGGTCTTTCAGGGAGCCCCCCAGGCTGGAAGCACTCGATCTTGGGGACAGTGCCTGGGGGTGGGACCGATGGGACGTCGCGTCCGGCGATCCGGAGACTCCATCACGGCGGTCTCCCTGCCTGCGGGACCTGGTGCGGCACCGCTGAGGCTTGGGCATCTCTCGGCGGGGTCGTGCTTGTTCTCGCCGCGGTGGGTAGGAGACCCGTGGGCCCCGGAGGGGACGTTCTTCTGTGAGCCAGGTCCAGGCCGCCTGGGGGGTTTCAAAGAAGAGTGTTTTGTCCTGGAACACCACTCTAAGTCGGGCCGGAAAAAGGAGACCGTAGCGGAGGCCCAGGTTGCGGAGTTTCTGCTTCACCTCATCATAAGTTCGACGTTGGGCCTGCACCTCCCTAGTGTAGTCCGGGAAGACCATAATCTTACTATTTTGAAATGCCTATGGGCCTTGCGTTCTAGCCGCTCGGAGGATAGCGTCCCGATCTCGGAAGCTGAGGACCCTCAGGATGATGGGCCGGGCTGGAGCCCCGGGGGGAGGACGAGGGCCCAGGGAACAATGGGCGCGTTCAACTGCGAACCAAGGGGAGAGGGAGTCCTTGGGCATCCAGGAGCGGACCCAGGTCTCCACAAACGTGTCCGCGTGGCCCTGCTCCGTCCCCTCAGGAAATCCAATGAGGCGTAGGTTGTTTCTCCTCGACCTGTTTTCCGCGTCTTCGGCCCGGCAGTGGAGCTCCGAGGTCTGGGTCTGGAGGTGGGCCACCTGAGTCTTGAGTTGGCTAATGTCGTCCTCGGCCGTGGAGACGCGTGACTCAGTCTCTGTAAGTCGTGCCGTTGCGTTGCGCAGGTCTTGGCGAATGAGGGCCACATCCACCCTCACTTCGCCTATCTTCGCTTCGACTGAGGCCTGGGACGTGCCGATCGCCTGGAGGATGGTGGTGAGGTCTCCCCCCATGGGGGCAGGGGGACCAGGCGGTCCTCCCTCAGGGCCCCGATCGGTCGTGGTATATTGGTCCATTGTTGTTTGGGTTGGGGGACCAGGGGTCTGCATGGTGCGGGTCCTACCCATCGCCACCAGGGATGAGGTCCGGATTCCGTGCGGGCAGAGAGGGGGGAAGGGGGGGTCAACAATCTCCGCAGGGAGGGGGGGGAAGAGGCCCCTCGCACCCAGACCGTCAATACTCAGGCCCGGCCCCCCCGCCGACCTCTGGGCAACCCAACACCCCGCCAAAGCCCCAGTCCGAAAGAGGGGCCGAAGGGCCGGAAGGGAGGGGGTAAGGCGGCCCCCCCCAGAGGATGGACTACAGGGGTGCAGGTAGGTCCAGGACGAGAGCGGGGGCCGGAGAGGGCCCGGCCGGGAGCCCGGTGGCGCGTTCCGCACTGCGCCGCCACGGAGGTCGGCAGGGTGCCCGCGCCCGCCAGGAGGGCCCCCGTCTGCCGAAGTGGGGCCCAGCAGGAGAAAGGGAGGGCAACCCTGAGCCCCTCAGCCAGTAGAGAGTCGGGTCCGGCAGGGACAGTATGTGTAGGCGGGTGCCTCACGCCGCAACCCGACAATGGTGGCCGGGGTCGATGGCGCAGCACGGCCCGGTGCAGGGCAGCAAGGCGCGGGGAGGGGGGAGGGGGCCTCCACTGCATCCACGCTGCCCCCGCCACCCCCAAGGATCACCCCACTCACCGCCGGTTCGCTAGGATGCACGTAGTCCCAGGCGTCGGATCAGGAGGAGGCCGGAGCAGCAGGCCACACAGCCAAGGGCAGGGATGCGGGCTCCTCCAGGGACCGCAGCGACCCGGTGGGTCAAGACACCGGGAGCCGGCGCCGCGGCCAGAGCAGGCCTCTCCCTCGATAAAGAGGTCGGCGGGGGCTGGATCAGCGGGGGGAGAAGAAGGGGAGGCCGAGGGCACTCACGCCGCTGCCCGACACCGGCAGCCGAGCCCGGCCGCACTCCGATCTCCACGAGACCCACACAGCAGCAGGCCGCAAGGAGGGCAGCCGGCAGGGGCAGGCAGTAGTAAGAGGCCACCCCTGCGGGTAGGTCGCGGCCGTCGCCGCCGATCCCCTCTGCACGGTCCCGGGGGGGCCGCTGCTCCACAGATGCCGTGCACAGCCCACCGGCGGGTCGACAGGTCTCACTGGGCCGCCTTGTGCCCACAGGATCAGGCAGAGGGGGGACGCTGCCCTTGAGCCGCCACGCTGCCCCAAACGGCAGCCGAACCCTCAGCCCCGTCGCACTCGCCCGTCAGGCGCGTTCGCCGCAGGCCCAGACCGTTCCAGGAATCCGGTCGGCACGTCACTCCCCATCAGGGACTTGAGGCCCAGGGTCCAGGTCGCGCCCGTGCCAGCAACCTCCCCAGTGACAGTGGGGACTTCCAGGAGGCTTGTTCAAGCAGGCAGGGAGCCCAGGTTCAGGGTTGCAGTAACTACAGGCAGGGTTGTCCTCTGGCCTATGGGCCTCTAGGCCGCAGGACACAGTGGCTGCGATTATTCCCGGCCCGAGGGATGTGCTCAGGGCAGGCCTCTTCCTCCCCACACATCGCGGTTCCCTCACTCACCAGGCCGCAAGAGGCTTGGGCAGCGGATGCTCCTCTGTAAGCCGGCAGGACCTCAAAATCCCAGGGTGTCCGTGGTCCAGCACCCCACGCAGGCCCCGGTGGCTCAGGCCAGGGCTCGAGACCGCCCCAAGCCTCAGGATCTCAGCGTATGGGGTAGGGGACCCAGTCTGCAGGTCTCTCGCCGCCCGTTGCCCGAAATAGCTGCTGTTCCCTCACTCAAATCCGGCCCGGCAGCTCCTCCCACTCGGTCGCGCGGAGTCGGGTCGTGCCGCAACTCCACAGCGGATATGTCACTCGGCGTTCAGCCCGTCATCTCGCCACACCGGAGCGGCCCCGGCTCGCCACAGAGGCACCTCCTCCACCAGTCCCAGCGTCCAGGCGTAGGTTACGGCTGCAAAGCATAGGGAGTGGGTGCCGCCATCTTAAGAGCGGCGCGGCTCGGAGATCTGGGTACAAGGCCGGCCACCGCTCCCAAGTTCACCGTTTTTTGCCTCCAATAACCGGCACAAGTTGTGGTAGGATGCAGGCGGCAGGTTAGCGGGGTGAATGATTGCTGATTGTGGGAGATTCTGGAGCGGATGACGGAGGGGTCCGGAGCACTCTTAGAGTGCGTCCACCTTCTTGACGCTCCAAGCCACGCCTCCGAGTTAGAGCTATTTTTACCCATGTGTTCTGGTTTAAAGTAGAGTGGATGTATGTGGAGTGGAATTATTTGAGTTAGATTGGAATTTTTAGTTGTGGAATAGAGTGGGGTAAAAATGTGCGGTGTGGAGTGGATTTGTGTAGTCGAATTATGTGGCATAGTGGATAGATAGGGGGTGAGAGCTGCACAGAATGGATAGACAGGAAGACTTAGAGGGATAAGTAGTTTGTGCACTAAATGGTGAATGACCTCCAGAGAGAGGAGCAGAAAGAGTGTGTGAGAAAGAAAGAAAGAAGGGAAGAACAGGTGACAGATGCATAAAGAGGGAGTACCTCTGTATGCAGAAGACACCCAAAAAAGAGAAGGAAAGCGTGGGATTGAGGGAAGGAAACCTTGAAAAGGCACAGGAAAGAAACTGTGCTCTAAGACCTGCAGTCTACCAACCATATGAGAGAGGCGGGGAGAGTGAATGAGAGAGAGGGGTGAGAGAGAGTACAAGAGAAAGAGAGGGACTGGTTGTTCTTCCTTATTAACCTCAAAGTAGGGCAGGTGTTCAGAGAGGCAATGACCACCCACCAACTGACAGTTAGCGCCAAGGATATTCACCTGACCGAGAAAGATAAGACAGACTGGAGAAAAATATGGAAAGGGGTAGAAAATAAGACTAGGAAAGGATAGGATAAGGAAAGGCATGGAAGAAAAAAAAGATGGCACGAGTGAGTATAGGTCAATGAAAAAAATAAATGAGGCCTCACACATGAAGGCTTGTTAGGCATGCCATGAGTGTTTGGTGGCGGGTTTAGGTCAGTGTTATAGTCTAATGTGACCAAAGCAGTTGTATTCAGAACTGTACCACAGCATCTCGACCAAGCTTCTGCACTCTTGTGTTCACTAAAGGTGTTAGCTGCTGCTGAGCACAAATAGGAGTAGCACAACATGCTGGTGTCTCCTAAGCAGTCACAGAAAGGGGATGTTAGAAATTGGTGTCTCTAGTTGGCAATCGGTTGCACCATTGTCCAAGTAGAGACCTTTATTCCTAGTCTGGGTAAACGGGATACACTTCTAAAATAACCCCTGCTCACCCCCTTGGTAGCTTGGCACGAGCAGACAGGCTTATCTCAGAGGCAGTGTGTAAAACATTTGTGCACACATACAGCAATACAGTGAAAACAATGCAAATGGACATCACACCAGTTTAGAAAAATAAATAATCCTTATCTAACCCAAACAAGACCAAAACGACAAAAATCCACAATACAGTAATAAAAATATGACTTTCAAAAGGTAGAAACAGTTCTGTTCAAAGCAAATTGCAGATGCAACACTTTCAACACAAAGTACCTTGGATGCGTCAAAATCCAAAGCAAGAACAGCTGCAGGGAAGGTGATGCGTCGGTTCCTTATGTGCAGGGAAGGTGATGCGTCGGTTCCTTGCTCCAGGGGAGGTGATGCGTCAGTTCCTTACTGAAGGGGAGGTGATGCATTGGTTTCTTACTGTGTGGGGAGGTGATGCGTCGGTTTCTTACTGCAGCCCCGGTCTCCTTGTAAACTTGGTGCCCCGGTGTGATGCATGATTTCAAGGATGCTTCGGTTCTCGTTGCGGTGGCGTGGCGGCCGCAGTCCCATGATGCGTTTGTTCTTGCAGCCGCACAGCAGGACCTGCTTCAGAATTGGTGCAGTGATCTCGGCCGTCATAGATTAGTGCACTTGATGCGGCGTGCGGCGATTTCTCGAGCCACGGGCAGGCGCTGGGTCACTTTCTCCAGCGGCAAACTGACGATGCATCGGAAACAGGTGCGGATGCGTCGCTTTCCAGCTCCCAACAACAGGAACAACCTCCAGAGGCCCAGAACAGCTACAGGCACCTCTTGGCAGGTCAGAACTCCCAGTAAGGAAATTCAGGCCCTTGGATATCTTCCTCAAGCAGGGGACACAGCACACAGCAAAGTCCTTGTCCTTTCCTTGGCAGAAACAGCCACTGCAGGCCAACCCCAGACAGCACACAGCAAAGGGGCAGTACGTCTCCTCAGTTTCTCCAGCTCTTGTCCTTTGCAAAGGGTCCTCTTGAATTCCAGAAATGATCTAAAAGCCTGGGGTCTGGGCCCCTCTTTTTATAACACAAAATCCTTTGTTCTCTGTGGCAGAGATGCTTTGCCCAGCCAAAACCAGTTCTGTCCTCTCTGGTGCAGCTTCCTGACAGGAGGTGGAGACAGCATTGTCCTTGGCAGACCAGGCCCATTCAGGTGTGAAAGAAATCTCCTCCCCCTACTCTGCCCAGATCCATTCAGCCCAGCCCTGACTCACCCTGGAAAGGCAGGACACACCTCAACCCCCAAAGTGGCTGTCTGAACAGAATGCACTTCAGCAGCTTGTAGAGGCCTTCTCGGGTGGTGAACTGGGTCTTAATCTCGTTTATATGCATCCCTCTGCTGCCATCTTGGGGAGCAATATTCGGAGTGGTTCAACATTTTGTAGAGGCCTTCTCGGGTGGTGAACTGGGTCTCGTTTATATGTATCCCTCTGCTGCTATCTTGGGGAACAGCATTCATCCTGTCCTATGCCCATCACTAACACAGCACGCATGCGCAGCTCTCCTTTTCTTCAGTGGTTTATTCAATTAAGGCATGTAAATGAAAATCAGATCTGAATATGTGTAGCTCACAATCCTAGGATTTAATAAAAAGAGGAGAAAGACTAGAATTGAAACAAAATGTAAAACAGCACTACGCATCCATGTCGCACGAGACCGCAGCCCAAACAAAACCAAGATGGCCGGCGCTGCTTTGGGACTCATAATAATCGCGCGTTCCAAAGGAGAGCCAGCCATATTAAATGCAGATCTTTAGGATATGGTGCTAGAGCAGCTGACCTTGCTGCTCGGGCTAGAGTGGGTCAGGTATCGGCGGGAGGCTCTGCATAAAGGGTCCCGATACCTTGAGGTGGAGTTTGTGGTATTTAACATTTTTGTATTTATCAAAAGCGTATATTTAAAAAATACAGGAAAGTCTTGTTGGGATAAAGAGGAGTGTAGTATCTCCCGTTGTGCTGACACATTGTGAGGCACTTTTAAAATAAAAATACCTTCAGCTACACACAACACAACATTCTGAAATGACGATCCAACAACAACTTAAAACATAGTGCGCCATAGGTAAGAGAAATAAACTGAAGGTAATGACTAAATGTAATAGTGCCAGTAGCCATTGGAGTGAACTAAATACCAAAACTCTGTACAAATAAAACCTATGCACCTATGAAAACCAAGGAACTCGAAAAGCACGCCAAAGAACAAATGAAAAACGATGGGCGTGCTTGAAGTCCAGAGAGTAGATACAGCATGTCTTGTAGAGACAGCGCATGCACTGCCTAGGCGAGACCTAAAAACTGGTCTCCACAGGCTTGACTATCCAGGAAAATCTCTGATGAGATAAACGGCCAGTCCAGCCCTGCCTGTGAGAGAATGTACTGGTCAAAGAATGTGAAAATAAGATTTTTTTGTCGCATGCTGTGTTATTTTGGCTGAAAGTCAATCTATTTACGAGGGTGAACTGCTCGGCAGGCCAATGAACTTAGGAGCGAGGCCCACCAATACACTTGTCAGCAGTCCGGTAAACAGTGATAGACGACTGCATGTGATTAAAGGCCTATTAAAGAGAAATCAGGAAGGATATGATTTTGTTAGTTTTACTTGCCAAAGTTACATCTTTTTCACCAGGCAAACCACTATATTGCTGGATGAGCAAAGCCACTGCAAATAACCACTCATAGAAGTTTTTTGGGAAACAGCCAATATGAATCAAGCAGTCTCCAAGAGTGAAGGAGCACTGCCTGCAATAAGGGACCTTGTCTCATTGCCTATGAGTGTCAGTACCATGCCCCTGAAAACTTGGCTTCCACAGGAGCAGAAGAACTTTTCCCCAAATCCCAAACTCCACTGCGAGTTAATAATTAAATCCACTCACAGTAAAGAGGGGGAAAGGGGATTGGGATAACAAGAGAAACTGCCACTGCTGTGCCTCTTCCTCACTGGATACCTAGCGAGGGTCTTCACGAGCACCTGCAAGAATAAACACACAATTACTACCTCTTACACTGACCCCCCCTCCTTTCCTAGTAGCTCTTGATACCTCCCTCTCATGTACTTCCTATTACCTGTAATTCACAGTGGACTAGCTGCTCTCCTTAAAGTTAGAATGACATTAGTACATGTAGAACCTTATTACAGTATTTATGTTCTTTCTGTCTTTTATTACAGATGCTGGCTGCAGGACTGCTGGTGGTAAGTACAAATATATATATATATTATATCTACTGGATTACTGTTGTACAATGGAAGTTCATATAAAGAGTAGTTGAATGTTCTAGCTGCGTAGCTCAAGGTTGATTTCCAGATTAACTGTTCCCTTTGAATCAAGTGTTCACAAGTCTCTTCTCTTAGAAAATAAAATATATTTCAGTCTTTGTACTCCTCTCACAACAACTGCCAGAATGCGAGAAGAATAATAGTCACAGGTTGAATTTACTTTTTGACTTACTTGGTTTTCTTCCTTTTTTCCTTTTTATTTCCATAAACGAAAATGACACCTACTGAATCACTCACCAAGCTCCAAAGCTCAGCTGTGCTCCGAAAATACCTGAATAGAGAGACTCAGGGAATCTCTCAACTGGTTACTGGAGATGCGTTACTCTAGGAGATTGACAGGCGGAGAGACGCTGAGTAAAACGCTACTCCCCTGACGAAATTCCAGTCAGAAAACATGCACGGTAACTAAAACGCTGCTTTTCCACAGAAAAAGACGGTGGAAGTGCACGCGAGCGCAATAACAACAACGCTTCTCCTTTAGGCTGAACACTAGAACGCTAACTTAACCAAAAAAACCACTGGCGCGGCCATCTTGGAATAAACCTGCAGTCCTGCATGGATCTGCTTGCACTAAACCTGTATGAGCACCTGTGAAGTGGATCGGTGAAGCCTGCCCCATGGGTATCTTTAGCCCAGTAAAGGAAAGAAATCGAGCAGATTTGTACCGGAATCAACCAACCATGACAGTGAGAGGGGATGCACTGTACCAGATTTCAGGCCTAAAGAAGCTGCAAAGGCCCTCACCAGGTTTACAAATGGAGCCATTAACTTCACAGAATATGATTTAAAGGAGCGCAAACAGGCAGTCCAAGGGGATAGAAAGCATGTGGCATTGGAAATGTAAGTGAAAAATCTCATTGTCAATGTTGCAGGTATTTAACAGTCATTCCAATGGTCTTCACATCTAATTTTTGCACTTTACTTTAGTGCAAACAAAGTCTAGAGTGAATGTGTACAGAGGAAGTGACAAAAAATACAGGCACACATATTTCTGGGGCTGTATGAAAGGAACTTATTAGCAAAGAAAACATTTTTCCAGGAAGATAAAAAAAACAGGAAACAAAACTAAGGTGTACTCTATTTCTGAACACAAACTAGTGGGTTTTTCTGAGAATAGAATATCTGCGAGTTTAGGACTGCTTTAGAATTGAGTTGATTTCCCATTGTGAATCAGCGAGTGCATGGTTAAAAAACTATGCTGAAAAATAGAACGTTATCAAAAACAAACTGAGAAGTACTGAATAATAACTAGAAGTACTAGCTACACATGGTGTTGCAGGTGTACACACTGACATTTGAATCAACCACAGCATGAAAATATATATTGAAACATGGTACGTTATCAAAAGCAAGCAGAAAAGTACTGAACAAGAACTAGGAGTGCTAGTTACTCATGGTGTTGCAGATGGTTGTATGTGATATCATAGAAAAATGATTTAGTGGAATACCATTTCACCTAAACTGTTTAATGGGAATTTTCAGAATGCATGGCATTTACCATTTCTTTTTGTTTGAAATTGGCTTTTGCATGCTTATTTTTTAATGTGTACAATGGTCGCAGATCTTACTTTCAGAAACAGTTTTGTTGGTGATATTTATTTCAGTGCGTTACTTCAGGGGACATTATTTCAGATTTATATAGTATATATTGTCAAACAATTATTTCAGATGCTTTTAATCTGCTGACCCCTCACCACCCCTAAACACCATTCATCCCTGATCCCTCACAACACCTAAGCATCATAAATCCCTGCACACTGAATAACCCTCATCACACCTAAACTAAATCGGTCCCTGAACCCTAAAAGTTCTTTTTACCACTAAACTCCACCCATCCCAGAAACCTAAAACCCCTCACTACACCTATTGAACACTCATCCCTGATCCCTAAAACTACACCCATCCCTGAACTCCATAGCCCTTTTTGCTTCTACATTTCACCCATTTGATAAACTCCACCACTTCCTGAACCCTAAAAACCCATCGCCACACCCAAACTCCACCCATCCCAGAACGCTAAACAACCAGACCCGCCCATAAATACCACCCATCCATAACACCTAAAGACTCCTCACCATCCCTAATCCCTACCATCCCTAAACCATAAAACCCCTTACTACGTCTAAACTCACCCTTCCATGGATCCTTAAAACCCCTCATCACTCTAATCTCCACTCAATCCTGAACCCTAAAAACTCATCACCACCACTAACCTCTCGCCATCACTAAACTTTCAAAACCCTTACCAGCCCAAAACTCCAGCTATCCATAACCCCTAAAACAACCGAATACCCCTACACTCCACCCACCCCTGCACCGTAAACACACCTCACCTCCCCTAAGTTGCACTAATTCCTAAAAATTCCTCACCATTCCTGAACTCTATCCATCCCTGAACCCTAAAATTTCCTTTTTATGCCTGTACTCCACCCACCCCTGATCACCCCTAAATATTAACCCAGAAGCAACCCCCCCCACTAGTCCTAAACTCCACCCAAGTTGAATGTAATTTTGAGTATTCCTTACAGTTATCCTTCCTTTCAAATTCTTCCATTCATTTTTTATTTATTTGTATTACCTTGAAATGCCTTTCCTTAAAATTGGTTTTCTTCAATCTGGTTTCTAAGTTTTCCTCTTCCTATTAATTCACATATATCAGTTGCAGATATACACCCTGATCTCTGAATCAGCCACTGTATCATTAAAAATATATGTTGAAACATGGAATGTGATCAAACAAGCTGAGAAGTACTGAAAAATAACTAGGAGTCTTCATTACTCATGGTGTTGCATACATACGCCAGGTGAGAATGGTAACAGTATTAGCAACCATAAGCAGACATACCTAAAACTTGTATAGACATAATTTGCTTTAATAATGGTACCTCTTGCTCCTTGAGAAGGAATGCATCTATGAAATTTCTCTTGTTATCAATATTCAGTTCATTTCTACTCTTCATAAACGTTGTGCGTAGAAATGAGTGTATATCTTTTACATTTTGCAATACAGTTTTGTGATTTCCAGGCAAGAATCCCAAAGCAGGATATAAATTGTAGAGCTGCAATGTAGATAACGAACAAGCAATTTAGAACATTACATCTCAATGCATGCATTATAGTAACTAAACATTGACAGCTTTTAAAAGCGGCCCATTATGTGGTCAGCAGAAATGTAAGTGCAATGTTTATCTTACACATGTGTCTGCAATAACAGAATATTTTCCTTTACCCGTTACTTAACAGAGTAATGTTGACATGATATTGTGAAAAAGTGAATTATTAGTTGTGGTGGATGGCAACCCACCACAAGTAATCACAGTAATTTCAGTATTTAAAACTGATGCCAAATCTTAGTAGCTGTGTCACAAAACAGGCAGGCTTAACTTAGATACAGTATGTAGAGCATTTAGAAGTATCAAAACAGTTAAAAGTCAAACACACAACACATTAAAAATCCCACTCCAATTTATAAAATAACTAAAATAACACCTAAACAACACAAATAAGGGGCACCAGATAGCATCAAACAGTAGGCAATGGTTGCTGTAGCTCAGGAAGTAGAAGTGATTTGCACAATGGAGCCCAGGTCAGATGTGACAAGTAGGTTGGCCCCACCAGAGTCTGGAAATAGAAAAATCGAAAACGTTTCCAAGCCCCAATCTGAAAAGGTACTTTGTTGTTTTATGAGGAAAAATTCTTCTTCACATGGGACAAATCTGAAAACCAATTTGATAGAACTACCGGTCAGATACTTTTTGTGGTCAGTTGCCTATTAACCTCCCGACCAAACTTCTTTTGGTGCCCAAACAACCATAGTAATACTCTTCCAAGGCCTTATAGCCTCTGTAGAAGCACATAGAAACTCTCAGGGGTATATTCAGAAGAACGTGTGCTAAACATCTCCAAAAAATGTTATTGCAACTTTACAGATCGCAGTCTATCGCGGGAAAATAACCCTGTGTTAACGTGGAAATCACAACACGGCGGTACCATGGGATAGCTTCCCGAAAGCGCGGCCAACATCCGCGATACAACCACCGCGACGGAGATAAAAACACAAACCCCAACGCAAAAAAACTTGCGATGAGCCCATTCGCGATAAGGAAAGCAGCGATAAGCAGCACTAGGCCCGCGACACACACACGGCAGGCGGGAATAAGTACAACAAAAGCAGGAAAAAGGAAGACAAACCAAACAGAAAACAACAGCGAAGCACAATGGAGGCAGTCGGAGCAAGTACACAACCCCACAAGCCCCATTGGCAACAAAACATTGTACATGGCAGTCCATTGTGGACAAGGTGAATGCAGCCGGAGAGCGGAGGAGGACAATGGAAGAAAACCAGAACAGCTGGAATGATGCGAAACGCAAAAACAAGCAGAAACACGCCAACAACGAGAAGGCAGCAATGCACACCGGAGGTGGGAGTCCAGCGCCACACCAGGAGCTGGATGACATGGAGGAAATGATGCCCACCACATTAGTCTGGAGATGGTGGCAGGAGTCGGGGACCGGAAACTGCTCAAAATCAACAGACACAACAGCAACAGGGAGAGGAATGACCAGGGACTGGGGGGACGGGGGGAGATTGGCACAATGGCACACATGCACAATTAAGCACAGCACAACTGCAGACAAACCATGCCCAAGAGTAACAACACCAACCAAGAGCACAAGTCACACAAGTCGGCAATATCACACCAATGAACAAGCACAGAAGTGAAAACCACACTGCCTGAAAGGGAGAAGGGTGAGCCAAATCAGAGCTGAAGGGCCATCTCACACACAATGCATCACACACACATAGGAAGCAGAGCACCCCAACATCGAACACACAGTGGTACAAACACCAACATTTGCACAACCGAACACAGGACACAAGTACACCCCTTGTGGCCTGTAAATGGCCATACGCATCTAGCAAAGCACGAAACAGGGACATGATAATGCACAAGTACCAACCCATAGCCCTGATGGGGTAGCAATGCATGTATGGCAGGGACCCAGATAGGCCGTGACACACACATTTGAATACATATCAACACTCATCACAGTTGGAGACAAGTGAAGGTGCAGAAACTTCATCAACAATTGTGTGTCAGTACGGCCAAGAGAAATGCCACATCATGCAGACCAATGCAGCAGCATGTCTGAATGATGAACGTTGGAAAGCGCCCATGTCCACCCCAGGGGAGTCCATCACCCACACAAGTCAGTGCCAACGCGCATTGGTTGTCCGCGCATGTATCCGGAGTCCAGGCCCATGCAGCCATGTCCACTGTCGTCTTGGGACATGTGACCAGATCCCCAACAATCAACCAGGCGCCGGGACACGTTCAATGGGTCACATTCAGTTGTGGCTACAGGTACGTTGTCACTCGTCCATGAACGCGAGTGCAGCAGCGTAGGCCAACATTTCCAACATGAGCTCGTTGTCGACTACATCTAACATGTCGGTGACGTAACCCATCAGCTGTCCCGGACAGATGTGCTGACTCCAACTCCTGGCCCCAATTGGCACTAAAGCCCAATAGGGGAGTGGCTCAATGTGGTCACTGCACACGACGACTCATGCAATCTCCCAGGTCCAGTTGCCAGCATGCATGCCAATCATCCAGGCATGCCATAAACGGGCATCACGGTGACACTCCTGGTCGTGGGCCAACAGGGTGCGCACACACACGTCAAAATCCAGGTCAGCTACCGTTACGTTGGCGAGGCAGACATCCATGGTCCACTCGAATATGTACGAGCGACAATGCAACACAGGCTGAACGCAGGTGACGGTGGCAAGGCGGAAGCTTAGCCGGTAACTGATCCACAACATTGCCAATGGCAGTGCCCTCAGTACATGCAGCAGACGTGCACGGTACCGGTCCACGTGACTGGAGTTGTGCATGTGTCCGGGATGGTCTGCCATTGCGTCAGTGGCTCTGCTTGAAGCGGCACTGTGCTGACCCACGCCAGTCCTGTGGATGAAATGCCACAGCTCGGATCAATGAGCAGTGTCTGTGTGCAACGGGTTCAGGCCTGGGGTGGGGTGGGAGTACGTGTGAAGGCCATTTCACGCTCGCTAACTACGACCAAGGACTTCTGTGTGTGGGATGTCTACACGTTGGTCTCACATCGGGCAGTGCGTAGTGTGGGAGTCGCCAGCAAATGCTATTGTATCTGTCAGGGGGTGCTGGGCACATGCAAGTCCCAGCTCGGAGCTGCAGATGTGCTTCCGCCTGATAGTTGAGACAAAGGACCTTTCATCCCTATAGTAACTCTACCATCTGCTTGCATACAGGAGATGTACAGAGGCCTGTCTTGGGTGGGGTGGGATGTCTGTGACCCAGGGAAGCATGGATGATATGCCGAGCACGTGGCACATGAGCGGCCTCACTGGGTGTAACGTTGCCTCACAGCTGCTCCTCCCTCCCACGAGCCCCCACACTTGTGTGCGCTGCGCGGTTGTATCTCGTGCACTCCTACGGCACCTCATAGGCATGCCTGTCTGCGCATGTCCAGCGGCATGCCAACAACACCGTGAAGCTGGCTGTTGAGGGTGTGCGGCCACGTGAGTGTAGGCCAATGGTCTGGACAGGGCGGACACAGGTGTACAGTCCATGGCTGGCTGTGATCGCACTGCGATTGAGGCTAGGCATCTGACTTATGCAGCCGCAGGACTGATACACATAACACTTGGCATGTATGAGCCAACACCCCAATCGGACTTGCGCTCCTACATTTCCCCGTATGTGCGGGCCCGCCCTCTGGGTGCATGCTACATTGCAACATCGACTACCGTGGCCCTGGTGGTGACAACACTCCAACACAGAGACACGCTTACCGCACTTCCTGCTCAAGGCCAGACCAGAGCCACGCCCTGATCCCCCTGCCAAATCAGCACACCCCTGCGCTGACCTGACGTACGCCGGACCAGCACACGCCGCTTGTGCATGCAGGGGGCGGGCGAAGCTACATGTCCAAGGTCTTAGCCACTGCTGAGGTGACATGGTATCGTCCGCTGAAGACAGCACACTGTGATGTTGCAGGGCTCGGGCCCATCATGCTGACATAATGACCACACGGACACACTTGCTTAGATGGTGTGAATGGCAACGGGCACGTGCGCCCGGCCACTTTTATTAGCAGGCTCACATGTCGAGTGACACCTGTGTTGGATGTGTGTGGGGTGTGTGTACACCAGCCGTCATGGAGTGCCTGGTGCAGTCAAAAAACGACAACAGTGTACATCGTTAAGGACACAACCATTCAACCATAAAGGCCCCATGACTTGAGCTGCACAGAGTTAGTGGCCCCGGATGCACAGCGCCCTGCACGGGCCTACCGCCACGGGCTGCTGACTTGCGGTGCACTGGGGCAGGGTCACGAGAGCAGAGCAGGTTCTCGTAGATGACAAAGGGGGTTGTCGCGGAGTGTCTCGGTGGACAGTGGAAGGTGTAGCCCCAGGGCATGATGCAGAGGGCAGAACCACGCAGAAACAGTCACTATGGTGGAGATGAATGGAACAGACACATGTCGAACACCAAGTCCGTCCCAGCCAGATGATGATGCAGACAACCCCCAGGCCATGGACTCAGATGCCACCAAAGTCCAACCAGAAAGTGCCCATGACTCATTGCGCACAGAGTGAGTGGCACCAGTGCTGATAGGGGATGCCGCCTGCGATGAGGCGTGTCCAATGGTGTGGACTCCTCCATATCTTACTCAAGACACAGTTCCACATGTGTGACCTACTGGACAGCAGTGTAGACCTGAGGCAGCGGTCAGCAGGGGCCCTCATCCGAGTGTCGCCGGCTTACGTTGGATGGTCCCACCGGCCTGCGTAGTTCAGGTTCAGTGGCACCACGGGACGCGGACTTGCGGTGAACAGGGTTAGTGGCACCAGGTCAGTTGTTGCTAGTGTTCGGTCATCTCCGTGACGAGGATCCAGCTTTCATCCGGACTGAGCCGCATCTTCCTCTTACTCCTCTTCGTGCGTTCACTGGTATGGACTCTGCCATTCATGAATCACGACTAAGTGCTGGATGTGGGACCTACTGGACCGCAGTGTAGGCCGTGGGCAGTGGTCAGCACGGGCCCACAGACACGTGTTGTGTGCTTGCGATGCAGACTTTGGTGCTGCCACGGACTTGGGGTCACTGCCATTCAAAACTCAGGACACAGTTCCACATGTGGGACCTACTGGACCGCAGTGTAGGCCTGAGCCCTCATCAAGTGTCGCCGGCTTGCGTTTAACAGGGTTAGTGGCACCACGTGCCGCAGGCTTGCGTTGAACAGGGTTAGTGGCACCATGTGTTGCAGGCTTGCGTTGAACAGGGTTAGTGGCACCACGTGTCGCAGGCTTGCAATGCAGACTTTGGCTTCACTGATCGGAGGGAGTATAGTGATGTGGACGCTGACACAGACCTTTGGACACGGCCATTCAAAACTCACGACTCAGTACAACATGTGCCAACAACTGGGCCGAAGAGTACGCCAGTGGAGTATGTCAACGAAAAAGGAGTACTGTGGGCCAGCACCGTGGAGGCCAGCGATGGTCTGTGGAGGCTGCAAAGGTTGCGGGACTGGGGCTTGGAGCTTGCACCGGCACATGGTGGGCCCTCTTTGACACACGCCGGTGTCGGCAGGTGAGCGGAGCTTCCTTGGTGTGCTGGGGCAGGCATGACGGGTCTGGGGACCAGCGGCCCGGGGTGCAGCAGGCGCACAGGGTTGCAGGCCCCGCCGCGCATGGCGCCGGCCTCGTGGCAGGCTGAGAGGCGCCGCCCTGGCAGACACGTAGGCCATTCCAAAGGAGAACCATACCCAGTGTGACAGGCTTTTTAATCACACCCCTACGCAGGCCTGGCGTACGCAGGGCCAACCCACTCTGCCCACACATACAGGCGGGGACGTAATGTGCGACATTTCCGCATTCTTCCCCACGGCCTGTAGGGACATGGTATTGTCCACTGGCCACTACACTCCATGCGCCAGCAGTTAATGTCCACATGGCCATTTCCGTGGTTTGCACACTGAAGTCTGTCTGGCACCTCCACGCCACACCTAGCATTGGGTAGGTACTCATTCATTAGTCACTTGCCGCTCTCGCACATGCCTGCTCCAAGCCTCTCCTCACATTCTGCTATTGTGTGGCTGTGGTGCCATGCCGTGGCTGGGTTGTGTGCATGGCAAGCCCAAGTTCCCAATGGAGTCTTGTTGTCGTGTCTGGTTGGTTGGCATGTTGTGTGGCATGTTGCATGTAGTTCTGCTGCATGCCCATTGCCAGTGTCGTGAGCTGCATGACTGTGGGGTGGAGGTGTGTGGTGTGTTCATTTGTTACTTACCAACGAGCAATGCATTTCCATAGGTGCCATCATGGGAGCGCTGGTTGATGATGGACTGTCAGGAGATGTAGGAATCATGCACACTGCCTGGGGAGTTGGCCACGACATTGTTGAGGAGTCCCCGGTGATCCACTGTTGCCTGCACATTGATGGAATGCGTGTGCTTTCTTTTGCGTTAGTTGTGTGCAGTGTCGGCAGGGGTCAGGAGGGGTACATGTGTGCAGTCGATTGCCCCCAACACGTGAGGGAATTCAGCTATGGCGTAGAAGCCTTGCTGGGTCTCCAGCTGCTCCTGCGCAGTGTGGGTGAAGTGGAGGTGCTGGGGTACCAGGCTGATGATGGCATCCAGGACAGGTGTGATGAACTTGGATAGGGCTGGCTGTGAGACTCCTCCTACTCTGGCAGTTGTAGGGTTGGAAGATACCAGAGGCCAACATGTGCAGCACAGCCAGCAGCTTTGTCTGCGGAGGGATGTTGATTGTCCGCTGTGTTGGAACCGTCAGCCGGTGGGCGATGTGGGTCAGGATGCAGGGGATGGCTGTCCTTTTGGGCATGTAGTAGGCAATGTCCTCCTCTGGCGTTAGGTCTGTGTGGCTGGTGCGTTTACGGTGGGTCCGCTGTCTTTGTGTATGCTGCCTCTGTGGTGGTCCGGGGGGGGTGGGTCCTGGGGGTGGTGGCGGGCCTTGGGGTGGTGGCGGTGGGTGTTGTGGCCCTTATGGGCCTCCGAGCTGCATGATCATTGGCTCCATGGCATCTGTGGGTCTTCAGATGTGGCTCTTGGCTGGGCTCCCTTTCATGCTGCAGGTAGTCGTCCTGCTTAACACCAGCAAAAGGCAGGTGTTAATTCCCTGCTGCTACCGCAGCTTATCACCTGTTTTTGGTTCGCATCGCAGATCTGGCAGTTCGTTATGAAAGTGGTGTAGTGGTGTTTTCGCGAGTTTTTGCACGGTAACGCCTACTCTGCATCTCATTAGGGTTAGTTGGTGGTGTCACCCTTGGAGATAAATTTTGCGGCAGTTATCGCGGGAATACTGCCGATGTCTGCAGTTTGCACCCGCTTGTGAATGGGGCGTTAAATCTATCTCCACTTTTGATGCGTTAAGGTGGCGTTAACTCGGCGATAAGTCCTTGTGAATATTCAAAGGGCAACAGCAAGGTCCATTCAGGTCCAGTTGCCACTGGGCAGTTAAGTTTCTTAAAAGGAATATTCACTTCCCTTATTTATGTTCCTGGGGTCTCCCAGAGGATCAGCCATATGATCCTTGGAGAGCTCTCTGTCCCTGGATTTCAAGTGGAATGGGTTCCAACTTAATCAAGTCTTTCTCACAGGTCAAAGATAGCAAGTGCAGCTGGCTCAGTCCACATGATATTATTTTGCAAGTCCAGCAGTGTTTGATGGAGGTGCCTTGGGGTGCCACATTTATGCTTAGACCAAATATTGATGACTCCTGGGCACTCCCTAACCAATGTGATGAAAATTCTCGGGTGTAACCATACTCACTTTTTCAGTAGTTCCTCTTTACCATACTGCAATCATGGCCTAAGTGTGATGTGCCAGGGTAATTTCAAGATGCTATACATCTTCGGCAACATTAAACTTGGGATCTCAGTGCTGTGGTTGTGTGTTGGAATGTCATAAGGAAATCACCAGTTTCTTTCCACATCGAACACTAAAATCCAGTTTCAAACAGACACTTCACAGACAGTAGTCTGGTAAGACATAAGCAGGGCCCTTCAGCAACCAGACAGGGGATATACAAGAATTGTTGCGTGGCTCAATAGACATGTCAAGTAGGATTTGACAGTGTGGTGTCAAAAGGATGATCACAGCCCCTACTAATATTCTGTGGAGTTCAGAGGAGTCATATCTTCTCACTCAGGTCAGCCTATTGTTTGCTCCTGGGAGGCATTTCACACCTCTTTCACACCTGTTCCCCAAGTTAAGCACAGGCAGGTAGCTGGCAGAAACTTATGCTAATTAGCCTTCTGACAGTTAAGGCAGGTAGAGAGTAACTGTCTGAAAGTTAATTTTCTTTAATATTTATTGAAAATCTGACTTCACCATTGAATTGGATTTTTAATAACTATTAAACAAAGTTGTTTAATATTTTTTCCTATTCCCATTCCTGAGATAGCAATATTAGAATTAGTATTACTTTTCTACATAGGACAACTAAGCTTGCCACAGTGAAAATAGCTTTTAGGGTCGTGTTACTGTAAGCACATAGTAAAATTAATTTTCTACACTTTTAAATACTATGCACACTACCTTGTTTACTAACTTTTAAAAGGAAGGTTTTTATCTTTTAAAATGGGGTATTTTAACATGTCACACTGCAGGCTTATACTGCAGCAGTCAGGTTACGATAGGCCAGAATCCATGTTTTCCTTTGTTAGACATGTGAATGACAGAATAGGTGCTGCGTTCCACAGGTGACTTTTACCTTTTCATGCCATGAGTGTATTTCTGCACCATATACTAATGCCTTATAAAAAAGCTAAATAAGCCAATCAGTGAGTAGCAAATGTGTACAAGTCGTATGGGTCAAAGTACATCCACTGAGCAGCAGTGCCCTAGTAAGCAGAGGGGCATTCTCTCGAAATCAGATATTATTATATTATTTTTAATATAATACCAAACCAACAAAAGGAATATTACTAGTACTACTACTAATAATAATAATAATCATCATCATAATCATAATATCATTATGACAAGAGGCTTACTCCATGCTCGGTACACATCTTGATGCTAAATAGGTCAGTCTCTTGATGCATGTGAATTTCTGTCCATCTCAGGTATGCCTGTCGGCCAGTCTCCAGTTTTCCAGTGTGATTGTGTCTGTGAAAATGTCTGTTATGCTATTACACCTGCAGTACTTTCTAATGTTTTTCTGTTTATGCACATTTGCGTACGTGTCCCAGTGTGGATGCTTGTCTCAGCTAAGTTAGATCTATAAGACTAGCTTTGAGGTACCTGTGTTTGCATTCCTATCTCTGGTCTGCATGTGCCTCAGTATTTGGTGTGTATTTGCCTGTGTACCTTTATCTGATTACCTGTCTCTGGTGTCTTAGTTTTCTGTGTGCCCAGCTTTAACATTCTCAGTTTTTGGTATGCATATATTTGAAGGCAGTGCTTAGCGTGCATTTAAGTGGTCAACTTCATTGTTTCTGGTAAAGTTTCCCTGTTTTTTCACTTTTTAGTTTTGAACTATCTTCAGAGCTTTACTTGCTAACCCACAACTAGGCCCTGGAAAGGCCTTCTATGGTTTTAGCCTGGAACTACAAGGTGTATGAAACTTAATTGTTGGCAAATTGTTATAATGTAACTGTCAAAAGCATAAAAAGTTTGGTCACTTACAATATGTTTTTGAAGGACCAAGTTGTGGACTGTTTTTTAACATGCATCACATCACAAGGCAAGGTGACAATTTGCAGCAGCATGCTTCAAATATCAAAATCAAATTTGCAACCCAAAATTTATATTATGTTAGAAGTAGCAGTATTTGAATTTCACTATCTACGTGCAGTTTTGGCTAAAATATATCCTTGTTATTGTGTTTACTTTGTATAGAGAAATGCTAGAGAACTCTCTCAAATATTTTCTACTCAAGGATAAGTCAAGTAAAAAAATGGGATCCCCATGGGAGAGGAAAATGCAGTTTCCATATGCCAATAGGCTATTGAACTATCAGGCTCTTGGCAGTTCAACAGCTCTGCAGATTAGGGGTATGGAGACTCTGTAGACTTTCTGACTGCATGTAACTGCAGGAGGGAAGCCCCATTTCTGTAACACACCCATAAGAAATAGCTTTGTGTATTAAGGGGGAGAATCGTGTTCCTATGGATGACTTTTCTGGAAGGAGCTGGCCAGCATATCCAATTTTACAAACAAGTCTCTGTTGAATTTATACAACCTAAATGGAAACGCCACAGAGCTTTAGTTACATGCTGAGAAAGTACTTTAGTATGGGCTGCATAATCCTTATCAATATCATATTGTCTAGGTTTAGAGCATTATCAGTTGCAGCATCACTGCCTATAAAGGAACTGTGCAGGTGTGCAGAGCATATATATTACAAAAGGTTCATGGGTGCTGTATAGCATAATGTCTTCCATTTCTGCGAAATCTATGTTACTAGGATTTTTTAGCAAGGCTTTTTAAATGATTTTACATAACTTCAATAAACACATTTATAAAAAGCCTGTCTCCTCTGTGATGTATCTACCAGGGGTAGGGTTGAGGTTTAAATTACTGTAATCCTCACTGGATCTAATAAGAATAGTGTCGACGGGGGTAAACACCCCTTGCTTGCCAAGGGTACTGTCCCTAGCTTGTGGTGAGCAACAACATTGACAAATAGTTCTCCTCCTACAAAAGAGAATTGAGAATGCACAGAGTGGGTCAACAGCACTAGGGAGCCTTAATGTTGGAATTAGTGCCAGCACTACAGAGGGTTACAATCCCGTCTCTAGAAAATAGGTTAGCTGACCCCTACACTCACATTAAGGAGGATCGTATGAAGAAATTGGGTCACACACGTAAAGAGAACCACGTAAAGAGAACGACTCACACAAAGACACGCAACATTCATAGGCTTACTTTGTAGATGCCTCAATAAAAGCTCTGGCGAGCTTGATGAAAGGCAATTCAGTCATTTATTTAATCTGATCATAAAGAAGCACATCTGTAGAAATTGTCATTCATAGTTACACCAGCATCTAGTGGATTCCAAACTGTCTGACCCCAGGCAGCTTTAGAAGGTTGCTGATGTGTGGGTGCACACTGGGATGTCTCCAGATGATCCAAAGAAAGTGGTCCAGCTGCACTCATGGGAAAGAGGGGAGCAATAAGGATAAAAAGAAGGAATTCTCACAAGGGTACCAACAAACGCCTCCTCAGAACAGGGAGTCCCATGCCTTATCTGAACTGAAGTGGGGAGGATACAAGGAGAAGAAAGCTTTTGATCCTGTGCAGGCTGGGGTATGCATGGACTGTTACAAGCCAGGACATTAAGATGGTCCAAGAAGACCCCCCACAGGTGGCTGCAAGTGTAGGAATTCAGGTGGAAATTTGACCAGGGGTTGGATTTAAGCCACCTTAGTCTCCAAGGGTGGGTTGGATGTTGAAACCCGAGCGTGGTGAAGTAAAGGCAATGCCCAATTATCAACAAGACCGATGTAGCGGCTCTGAGGGAAACAGGAGTCAGCATGACCACAGTGGTTGATCGTCTGGTTTCCTCAGAGCAGATTATCCCAGATATTCTCCATAGTGTAGTCAATGCTGATAATGAGATGAAATTTCATTTAACAACAATGGTCAATTTTCGAGTGGGGAGTAGACCCTAGGAAGCTTGCTGTGAGCCATGCCATTCCAGTGGAGGATCCTATTTGGAAATGCCCTAGAAACCTGGGCTTGGGCGGAAGTGGACCCATGCTGAAATTTTAGGTCTGCTAGAGTGGGTGTGTGTGGCCACAAGGGCCCAGACAGCCTGTCAGGGGAGTCAAGGGAGCCTGGAGACTGAAACACAAGCCCAGGTTCCCACACCCAAGAGGAAGGGCAAGAGACAATGGAAACCAGCCTCAAAACTTCCTACAGCCCAGATGGAATCTGAACCCCAGGGGAAAGATCTGAAGCCTAATGAGGAAGAAGAGCTTCTTTGAGAGACCTTCCAGAATTCTTCGAATTGCATGGGGCAGGAGGACCATCCAGGGATGGAATTTGCTAAGCACAGAAGGAGTGTTCCAGGAACTTGATTAACTTGAGTTCTACCCTGTCACAGGCTAATGTTAGCTGACAACTGGCCAAGACCATTTGTTGTTCCCCCAGTTAGGTAGTCACCAATCCCAGTGAGAGAGATGCTGCCCTCAGAACTGGTTTGTAGTGACCACTGAGGAGGGGCTGCGTGTTTCCCTGGTAACACCTGCGGGCTGGGCACAAGGGGAGAAGGGTTTCATTTTCTTGGATTTGGGCATGAGAGGAGCACTTGCTGTATTACCCACAGGCACTGCTGCCAAAGTGTGTAGAGTTACCCATGGGACTTTTTCCTGTTGGTTAGCCAGGGGCCAGCAGTTGCCTCTATCCACAGGCTTGTGCCATGCATAAAGGTACCACTCCTGGGCACCCTCTACACTAATGGAAGAACAGAGGAAGGACTGTGCCTGCTGCTGGAGACCTTTGAGGACACCTGAAAGACTGTACCTGCTTTTACTTGTACCCAGGACAAAGACGTGGCCTCAAATGGTCAGTTAGCTGACCTCCTGTTAAACTACAAAGACACAAACGGCAATATGAACCCTTTTACTGAAGAGCACTGAAGAGCACCGCTGACATGTTCCAACTGGACCTGCCCTAGAACCGGCTGTTGGCTTCTGTTGCAGTGAGTCACCAACACAAAGTAAAACACACAAAATGCCCCCATCGCTGTGGGAAATGACTCTCTTGGTAATCTTCCTTCTCGTTCCCCCTATTCCCCAATTCTTTGGGATCTTCATTGGTTGCCCATCAGAAAACGGGTCATTTTTAAACTCTCCTGTCTGACACATAAGGCACTTCACAAATTCTACCCCATCTATTTGTCCATGTGTTTAATTCCTTATCTACCCGCAAGATGCCTTAGATCCTCGGATAATGCTCTTTTGACTATCCCCCGCAATCGGACCTCAAATAAGGGGGTATATCTTTTTCCTACAATGCCCCCTATCATTGTTTTAGGAAGTTCCTTCTCCTTAGTAGTGCAGCACCAAGATACTCCTTTGGGAGTGATTTGTGCGCTATATTAAATGTTTATATTATTATTATTAAAAGTGCATTTTCTTTTTATTTTCAAAAAGAAAATCCTGCCTTTTGAAAAAAAGAAAACAGTTTGGTCCAGCGATCGACCATATTGACACAGCCCTGCACCAAACAGTAAAAAGCACTGAAAGTAGCCGCCAGGATAACGGCCCCTGTCAATGCTTTACGAAAAGACAGCCTGTTGGGTGGTCACTTCTAAATCTGGTGAATGGTACTCCACTGCACTGAAGGAGAAACAGTCCATCTACCAGGATCTAAATTAGGCCCTAAGTCCGAAGGTAAAACTTCCGACTAGGATGAACCTGGTTTCCATATCCGACCTGCGCTCCATTGTGGTTGGTCTTAAATCATGCCTAGGTCCTACTCCAGCTCAACCAGATGACCACAGATGCCAGTTTGTGGCACTATATTTATTTAAATCTTTAAAAACCTGTGTCATTTTGTTCATTAAAGTAGTCTAAGTCTCTATTATTTTAAACTGAATTGGGATTTTTATTGTGTTGTTTTCAACTTTTTAACTGTTTTGGTACTTTTACATGCTTTTCACATGTTCTTAACTTAAGCCTGTCAGCTCTGTGCATAACTACCGGGGATTGTGCTCTGGTTTAAATACTGAAACCTTTACTGGACCTAACAAGAATAGTGACATTAGTACTTGTGGTGAACTACCATGCACTACAAATATTAACCCACTTACTCACAATATGTCACTTTGCACTGCAGAATAAACTACATGAAGTTTTTGAATCGGACAGCCTGAATTATATTTGGACTCAATAAATGTGGTCATTTTAGAAGGCTCTTTTGACTATCCCCCGCATTCGGACCTCAAATCAGGGGGGTAGATCTTTTTCCTACAATGCACCCTATCATTGGAATAAACTCCCCATTAATCTTCTCTTATGCTCAGACACTATTGCTTTTCAGAAGGCTTTGAAGTCCTGGCTGTTTTAGGAAGTTCCTCCTCCTTAGTAGTGCAGCACCAATGTACTCCTTCGGGAGTGATTTGTGCGCTATATTAAATGTTTATATTATTATTATTGAAAGTGCATTATCTTTTTATTTTCAAAAAGAAAATCCTGCCTTTTGAAAAAAAGAAAACAGTTTGGTCCAGGGATCCACCATATTGACACAGCCCTGCACCAAACAGTAAAAAGCACTGACAGCAGCCGCCGTGATAACGGCTCCTGGCAATGCTTTACGAAAAGACAGCCTGATTGGTGGTCATTTCTAAATCTGGTGAATGGTACTCCACTGCACTGAAGGAGAAACAGGTCCTCTACCAGGATCTAAATTAGACCCTAAGTCTGAAGGTAAAACCTCCGACGAGGATGAACCTGGTTTCCACATCCGACCTGCGCTCCATTGGGTTGGTCTTAAATCATGCCTATGTCCTACTCTAGCTCAACCAGATGACCGCAGATGCCAGTTTGTGGCACTATGTTTATTTAAATCTTTAAAAACCTGTGTAATTTTGTTCATTAAAGTAGTCTAAGTCTCTATTGCTTTTAAACTGAAGTGGGATTTTTATTGTGTTGTTTTCAACTTTATAACTGTTTTGGTACTTTTACATGCTTTTCACATGTTCTTAACTTAAGCTTGTCAGCTCTGTGCATAACTACCGGGGATTGTGCTCTGGTTTAAATACTGAAACCTTTACTGGACCTAACAAGAATAGTGACATTAGTACTTGTGGTGAACTACCATGCACTACAAATATTAACCCACTTACTCACAATATGTCACTCTGCACTGCAGAATAAACTACAGGAAGTTTAGAATCGGACAGCCTGAATTATATTTGGACTCAATAAATGTGGTCATTTTAGAAGGTATCTTCACACTATATAAATGTTAGCAAATCTGCGCTTGAATGTTTGAATTCTTTTGTGTGCAAGTTTTTACATTGTCAATAATACACATATGTATGTTCTGTTAAGGACATATAAGTAAACTTACATTAACCATGGGTGTTCCTATTAACCTTAAGTTTTCAGTAACCAGTCCTGTGAGCATCAGCAGTGTGGGATGGTCATATTCAAAGCGGTGTCCAAGCACTATGGAGGTGATGATATTGGCAACAGCAGAATTCATTATCACACTGATGTCAAGGGGCTTTCCTGGGAAATTTGAGAATGAACTGAGTTAATTAAATGTAATGACTCAAGAAATTTCATAGATATGTTTGAAGTGCTGCATTTCTAACAGTAGATTATATTTGAGACATGTTGCTGGTGTGAAACTTTTAAGTGAAAGTATTATCATTTGGAATCTGCACATGAAACAAACATAATTGAATAGAATGCTCAACCACAAGAAAGAATAAAAATACTAAAGGCAGTTGTTTGATGCTGTCCCTGGCTTTATCAGTGGCTGTTAAATATCAGGGAACCCATTGGCAGAGCCAAAAGCAGCTGGTGGCCATCTTGTAATGCTATTTTGTATACTTCCAAGATGCAATAGGATGACCGTCTTGGAAAGTTGTAGGAATAAGTGCACAAAATAGCAGCCATTTAATCTAAATAACGGTCTCCACTGATGCTCCCTTGTTATAAAAGCAAGTATTTTAATAACGATGTTTTACAGTATGAAAACAAAGTATCAAACATCAGTTTACATTCAAGAGTACCTTCACATTCATTTAAATTCAATCCTATAAGTTTATATTGCATTTTTTAAAGGAAAGTTTAATCTCTTTCCATGAATCCTTTGTAAATGGCAATTAAAGAAGAATGTAATTTGATTTTAATAACTTTATTCCCAAGACTAGTATAATAATAAAAGATATTGGGGCCTATTTGCAAATTGCATTTTGCAGTATGTTTAGCAGTACTACAATAGTACTACTAAAGTACTACACAATTCTATTAACAAATCTACAAGTGTAAATCTCCACCTCCACCTCTCCTATTTCTTTTATGGGAAGAGCCTCACACATGTAAATTTAATACTTAGTAAATGTGGGAGAAACCGGGGGAGTGGCTGAAAAAAAGGGGCATACTTACTACTAAATGGGAGGGGTTTAGGGAGAAGTAAAAAGGAGCTTAGGAAGAGCTTAGGGAGGGGTTTAGAGAGGGACAGGCACCCACCCACAAAACAGTAAACCCATGCCCGTACGACTGGTAAACAATGGGCCCCCTGGGGTGAAACCAGTGATCAGGGAAGGGCTGAGCTTGTGTAGCCAATTAGAGGCTGACAGCCAGCCGGCCGGCGGTAAACGGAGCCCTGCTGTCATTGGTGGAGCGGAGCCATGCTTGGATACTACAGCTTTGGAAGTCAGTGAGCTCTGGGAATGTGAAGCAAGGGAAACCTTTTCCCCTGTGCAGCATTGAGTAGATGTTACAAAGCTGAAGGTGTCTGATAACTGAGATGGAGCTGGTGGTTCGGGTGATCTCTTTTGCTGCTAAACAAATAAAGAAACTCAGACACTGCAGCAGGTAAGGCTGAATATGTGCAGAAGTCCACTACAAATACACCTAACCACTTGGTTGTGCCCCTCTCCTTGGACATTAAATAGGAGCGCAGCAACTATATGAGGAAAAGGCATTGGTGGAGATCCTGTCCTCTTTGTGAGCCTAACCTGCATTGGTGTACTGAGCAATAATAAAGATGCTGCTCGCCCCATTCTATCCCCACATCTTGACAATGGGTAAACCTGATGACTTTTGAAGTGGGTAAGAGAGGCTCTTAATGGCTGGATCATGTGGGTGCGCAAGATGGCAAACTAGGAATGGTGCAGGTCACTGACTCTGGAGGGGGGTGCAGACATCGGAACACTACTGGATAAAAAAGGTAGTTGGCAGCGACTGACACCAAACAATACTTGCTCACACAGTGTCTCAATGATGTGAAAGAGTGTCTTGATAAGCAGCACACCTACTTAGATATGGCAGAGAGTTATATATCTGACATCAAAATTGACTCTGAAGCCTATATTAAACTACATTGCAAAACTGATCATTGCAAAGCCAGACTGTTGTTGGCATACAATAGATCAAAAAAGTGGAGGGAGGAAGAAGCAGAGGTTCATTCAGCTTCCAAGAGGTACTGGTTATCTATCAGAAAGGAGGGGAATGAACCACATAAGTCTCAATATCAGAGTCTCAAAACTTTTTATCTCGTAGACCCTCAACCACAGGTTCACAGACTGCGGTGTAAGTAATCTCTGCTTAGTGTGGTTCGGTGGATAGTGTCATCATCGGGTCTTGTCACTTGAGTGTCCCATTCTACAAGTGACATTAAAACCTCTACCAACCAAGAGGGAGATTGTCTGGATGTTGACAGTGGTGGAGGAAAAGAGTAGAATAGGGATAAGTGTAAAAATGAAGCAGTGTTTAGTGGATGAGTCACTGGTCCACGACACCTAGTGGTCGGGACGACATGTTTCGGCCTGTAACAGCCCCTACGGGTCTATGGCCTTCCTCAGGACCAAATAAATATATATGGAGGCCTTATACTTCAGGGCTTCCCAGATGGTATGTTATTAGTGAGTGGAAGCACTCACCCGTCTTTGTCAGCGAGCATACTTTGTTCCAGATGGATCATAGTTAAAGGTACAGTCTTTAGGCCTATAATTGTGAGGGAAACAAAGGAAAACTAACGTTGCCAATTCCCAATTCACCCAGTGTGACACTGAAAAAAACATGAGAAGCGATGTCGCTGGTGACAGCGTAGTTATCTATCTATAGATATACATTAGTGAAAGAAAGATACAGCTATGGGGGACAGGGGCACTGTACTGCTCTCATTCTTGGCAAATGTGTATAAAGAACTGTGAGGTAAAGCATAGCGCTCTCTCCGTTAAATAATAATGATAGTGTGTAGATAAATCATCCCTGCGTTCAATATTGGCACACATGCTGGCAGAATGAGGGGACAAAAATGATAATGCTAGGCTGTTTGAGGAACCCAGAATGGGGTGGAGGGCTGTTTTAACAAAAAACAAATGTACTGTTACCTTAAATATACATTTCATTTGCATCATGGGGTGCAGAAATGTAGGACAGGCGTTTAAGCTTGGCTTTAAACCATCCTGCGTAGTGCTCCTGCATGCACCCCCCAAACGAATATTGAAGGTGGTCTGGAGAGACGTCGTTTTTATGGCTTGCTCTGTGACTTTAATTGAATAATTGAGAACAGGTGGTTGAGATTAGGTTGCTGCAGGCTCCTGTGGATGGAAACAACAATTTTCGATGTACAATGAACCAAGCTCCCATGATTCCCCTTCCCTCATACCCCAACCGTCACTTATTTAGTCTCAGCTTTTGTCAGATTTATTCCATAGAATAAAGCTGCAATGAGACAAAAGGTGAAACCGCAGGTCCATTGCAACTCCAAGCGCCTTGTCTTCACATAACTATGGCTCATGTGCGCACACTTGTTTTTATGCCAATGACTCACCTTAAGTGGTAAGAGGTACTAAACACCACTTACAGGTATCCCCAGGGGAATGATTTAGTCTGTGCTTTGTTTTTTTTGGTACTGACTCTCTCACTGACAGACTAAATAAATACATTCCTTCATGGACTCTTTTTATTCTTTCTCCAACCTCTTGGCCCATCTTTGCTTCCAAAAAATTTTCTTCAGAGGAAAAACCTTATTTGTCCTGGCCCATAGCATTGCAACAATTTACCCTCTGAGCTGAAAGTCATTCCTATAAGTTTGTGTTTCAGAAAAAGCTTGAAACTTTTCTTTTTTCAATCTAATCATGTTGTTCCACCCACCAGGTAATATGAGGTATCTCAGCCCCGAGACCTCTGAGTGTATGATTGTCAACACATATCTTAAGGTGTCTCAAATTCGTACATTGAAATCAATATTTATCTATTTTTAAAATGTTTTTCACACAAGAATTTCTGAACAGAATTTTAAAAAGCCTCTTGATGAGATCCTGATTAAAAGTAACAACTGGCGCTAAAGAGGTCATAACAGCTGTCTGACGCCATTGACAGGAAAGTGTAAGAATTTTAAGGAAAACACTTGCCAAATCCCAATTTCCTTCTTTAAAAATCAAACAAATGTTTTGTCCTTTCTAGGTCGCTTCTGCCAAACGCGCATGCACTGTCACTGCGAGACGTATCGTGTAATGTAAGGCACTTGGAGCCAGCTAATAGCTCCCCAATTGTTAGCTTCATTGTCACTCATTTCCTGCTTAATAGTTGGTCAGCACGTGACAATTGCAAAAAGAATGATTGATGGATGGAATTCTGAACAATGTTAAACATTCACCCACAGTACAGAGATCTGGGCCTAAATGCATGTTTTTTTTGCTCACCATGCCATTCCAGTTTGGACCGAGCCATATGCAAATCAGTCTTGACCCTGCTCCCCATGGGAACAGTCCAGCCCGATCTGCCAGGCCAGGTCCTCCCTGGACCAGAAACAAGCCTCCTGGGACCAGTTTCGAGGTATCACCCCTCATAAGCCAGGCTAGCTTGACAGCAGTGGCATGGTGAGCAGAAAAACGATGGATTAAACCCAAATCTGTTTCATTTGTTCAGCATTCCATCCATTGTTTGTTCTTTTAGCTTTCAGCACTTGACAATGACACTTCCTGTTGCCTGCTGCTTCTTCTGCTCCCATCCCACTTTGCTTATTCCCCTCCCACTCCCACCCATTGTTTGTGGTCCTTCTTCCCCTCCCACCAAAGCTCTTGTCTGTGTTGCTTATAACCTTTCCACTCCCACCCTTGTTCATGTTGCTTCGTACCCATACCCTCCTGTTGTTTGTGTTGCTTCTTCCCTTCAATCCCCCACCCTCTTATTGTCTGTGTTGCGTCCCCACTGGCCATAAGAAGAAAAAAACACTGTGACACAGCCAGCGCTCTCCATATCATAGCACTTTTTAAATTTTTGCCAATCTCCCTCCATCCCCTTTTCAATGCTGTCCACTCCAACCCTACTGCCATTGTCTATGCTGCCCACCCCACCCACCATAAGAAAATAAGTGCTGTCATAGCGCTTTTTTCTAGCTTTGCTTTTCTCTAACTGTACCTTTAGTCATGCTCCGTGGCCATGTGGCTGTTCAAGATGGCTAAAAGACACTGGCAAAGCCAGTAGCTTTTGCATAGGCGAGACCTATTGACTTTGCCAATGCATGTTCCAATTGGGGATTGGTGAAGGACTGTTCTGTTAGAGATGCCACATTTTTTGCAAAAAAGAAACTAAAGAACTTGACAGTCCATGCCCCTCTGCCTCAGATCGTAAGCCCTCAGTCAGTTCATCACTTCCTGAGTGCCTTCTCTTGCCTTGCCCTTAAGTCTTGCTGAGGCTTCGGCAAATCCCCAATCACTGTCTCAGGCTTATCTCCAAGCCGAATCATCTCCACCTCACCCACCTTCATGATCCTGGATGATGGGCTTGGCTACATATTTTGAGGTGTTGGGTGTCCGTGTTTTCAGTATGAAGGTTTGAGGAGATAGAATGCCCCGAGACATGTTTGGATCCTTACAATTTAGCTTAAGGTATCATTACAGCATTCTCTTTGGGAGGATCTCGGTTAGTCAAAGTTTTGCCTTGATTGCTATAAATAACAGGGGGTCAGGGCATTATTTCCCCTCTAGATCTATAGTAGTTAAGCATATTATTCTTGTCTGTTTCAAATGATTAAGCTGTCTTTTTGGGCCCAAAACCTCAGACCTCACTGCCAGAGCTTCTGATCATCTCACACACTGGCAGCCATCTTGGGCACTTCTTACAACATAATAACATTGTTTGCCACATTTGAACTACTTAATTGTATTTTAATTAACTTATCAGTGCATGAAAATGTTAATCATTAAAAGTACCCACAAGGAAGTTGCTAAAGAAGCCACTCACTTACCTGCTTGTGTCTGAAAATATTTTACGAGAAATTCGCTTTCTTCTATAATTCTGTCTTCAATTGTCTTCTTGCCCATGCCAAAATCCCTTAAGGTAGACAGGGTAAACCTTCTCATTACCCTCCAGGATTCTCCATGGGCAAATGATAGACCTAAAAACAAAGAAATAGCAAATCAATTATCAATTCCTTAATGGAAAGGGAGTTAAAGAGACAGAAAAACAGCATTACTTTTATTTCACCAAGATAAATAGGAGATCAATGATGAGGCACTTGGTGACTCAAACATAGATTATGAGACAAAATGTGTAAATTGCAATGTCTTTGATGACAATATATGGAAAGGAATGAGTGATGCATATTAAGTCAAATTGACACTGCCATATCAAAGATTCATTCAACAACTTTAAATAAAAGTTGTGAAATTAAAGAACTGTAAAAATGTTTATAAGTTATACACCATCCCAACGGTAGATGCAGTCCAAAAAAAGTTTGGGGAGGAATGAGGACATATGCCTTTCCTCCTTTTGCAATGATACAGAGAGTAGGTGAGACAGTAGAGGTTTCAAATAGTGTTTATAACGCAGTTCTGGGTATAGCAGGTCTGGTTCCCGTCGGTGACGGAATTGGTATGTGCAGAACCTTTGTTGATTCCTGCAAGAGAAGGTCTTCTAAGGAACGCAGAAGGGAAGGATCATCCTTTAGTGCAGAGCACGGTGCTGAACCTTCTTGTTTGGAGGGTGTCAGGAGATCTAGCACTTTCAGAGGACTTTCGAGTAAAGCTGCAGTGTTACTGGAGGATTCTTGGGCTCCAGGGACTAGGAGTAGATATAAAGGAATTTGGGAAATATGGTTGGTGCGTGGAAAGGTTTGGATCCCGTGGAGGCTCCTGTTTTGAGGTGGTACATTTTTAAGTGGAAAAGTTTGAAGAAGGATTAAGTTATCGAACAATTAATTGTTATAGGATAGCAATTTCTGCAGGACATACTCTTGTGGGTGACAAGTCAGTGGGCAGAAACATTATGGTATGAATAATTCTGAAGAGTATGAGGTTGAAAAAGCCTCCAAGGGCCAGATACAGTGTACTGTGGAATGTCAATGCAATGCTAAGCCTGTTTTTACATTGGCCTACAAATAAATATTTGGATTTAAAGAGACTTGCAGGGAAGCTGGCGACTTTGCTGTGTTTGGTGTCATGTAGTAGAGTTTCAGATGTGAAAGCTTCAGAGGTAAGTAGCAAGGTAATAGGTCCAGATGGGGTGTATTTTGAGATCTAGAAGAGGCCAAAGACGATGTTGCAGTCAATTTTTTATCCAAAGTTACCAAAGGAAAGAAAGTCGTGTGTAGTAAAAAGTATGAATGAATATGAGAGAAGAGTCGTAGTATACAGAAAGCATGGAGTGAATCAATTATTAATATCATATGTGAAACCATATGTTGCAGTAAGCACAGCAACTATTGCAAGATGGGTTAAAAATGTCACGAGGGAAAGTGGCATTGATGTGGAAAAATTCAAATCACATTCTTTAAGAGGTGCAGTGACAAGTAAAATGTATTTGTCTGGTGGTCAATTGGTTTGCTGTGGGAATTTTTGCAAAGCATTATTTCAGACCAATAAAACATGAGTCAAATGTAGCATTAAAAGGCTTTCAAATGCATAATGGTAGCCTCTGGTCTTGAAATGAACTGCCGATTCTCCTAGCAAAGTTAAATGAGAATCAAGATTTTATTAAAGACACTAAGGATATCATTATCCCACCCTCCTACTCCCTTAGATAAATAAATACCTCTCTACTACTCCCTTAATAAAAAGAAAAAAGAAGGAAGGAGAAATGTTGAAATAACAGTGAATGGGAAATGTTTTTTAAATTTATGCATGATTAATATATATTAAAGTTGTTCTTGTGATTATAAAAGTTGTGTGGAGAAAGTAGAATGTTGACGGGTGCGTGCTTTTGTCTCTCAGCAGACTAACAAGCAAGGAAGAGGATTTGGAGGGCATCATGGTCGATAAAGAAGGAGAAGAAGCCGTGGAAGGAAGAAAGGATATTCGCAAAGTAAAAGAGGAGGAATGTTCTGGACAAGGGATATTTATGGACTGGAATGTTCTAGTTCTAGTGTTTTTGAACTGTTATAAGTTCTGCAGGAGTAGCATTAAAAGATATAATGCATAATGTTAGCCTCCGTATCTTTAATGAAATCTTGATTCTCATTTCACTTTGCTAGGAGAATCGCCATTCTTCACTCTCAGCAAAAGGGGTTTTGCCCACGGACAGAAAACAGACAAGGGTAAAGAAATGTGAATCAATTCTATCTTTAACTGCATTTTCTAAAGCTGCTAGAAGGCTTTAATATTGTTTTGATAACAGACGCACAAAAGATGCACTGTTTTCTGGCCTGGGCAAACTCCTGTAGAGGTAGAAGCTAGTTTCTAACCAACTTTCCGGCTTCCTAGAATAATCTGACATTCTTCACTCCCAGCAAAAGGGGTTTTGCCCAGGGAAAGGCACTGAGATGTCCCTGCTCCTAACTCTGGATTCGATCCAATCCCTTAAGTATGATGGAAATGGTGGCAGTGATTTTTTTAGATCTCTCTGCTGCCGTTAATATAGCTGCCATAAGATAATGATTCAGTACCTTACTTAAGCTGGTGTTAGTGGCACTCTGCTGACCTGGTTCAATATCTTTTGAGATGTGCTAATCCACTCACAGGTTGCTATTGAATGCGGACTCCCACAAGACTCCTCTTTGTCACAAACTCTCTTTCACAGCTATGTCTGCCTACTGTTGGGACCTTTAGATCATTTCCGTGTTGTGCTTTGTTCTATTCTGATAAGGCTGAACTTGTCATAAGGTTGAACAACCAGGCTCCAAGATGTGCAATGAGGCTGAGACATTGTTTGACTGAAATTTTGTAGTGAATGGGCCATAAATCTTGCAAATTCAATGCCAGAAAAAGCAGAGTTACTTTTCATGAGTAGTAACCACGATAACTGGGCTAGTGCTCTTTGGACCCATAGCATGAGTGTGCATCCTAAGTTCGCTCCAAGATCAAGACTTTGGGAATCTTAGTTGGCCAGGAATTATCACTAAAATCATTGAGGATGTAGAACTCTCACTTTGAAAAAGATACTTCTCTTTCTCCATCAGGACATTCATACTTTGGTGTTGATGGCATGTGTTCTGCCAAAAATTGCAAACTGTAAGTATATATTGATTTTTTTGCCACCGTCTCGAATAACTTACTGTGGACACATACTTTTGCACTTAGAATAGTATGGAACCTTCAAAGATTTGACCATGTATCAGCTGCATGCAGAGATAACCATTTGCTTGCCATAGAACAGAAACTGCAAAATATTGTTGCTTTGCTATTACTAGCTTTATCTGTGGGGCTTTGAAAATCAGAAATTCTCAGAAATAGAATTGGTTCAACATAACTGCAGCCTTTTTAACATTAGGCATGCTGGTACTGCATTTTAAATATTAACCCTTCTTAATCTTATCATATATCTTTTATAACTGATTCTTTTTACAGGTTTTATGTGTGTAGCTTATCATAATACGGTTTGCTCCAGTTGTATGCTTTTCGCCATTTCGGTTTTACATAGCCCCAAGTAAAACTGACTGATAATTTGTTTGACTCTTTTATGGACTGACATCCCGCGTAACTTGGCGGAGCATTTATGTGACCTTTTATGGACTATTTAGAGGCTTTAGTTATCTCAGGTTTGTGTTAATTAAATGGTATTTCATTGTAATGAAATGCTGTAAAATGTACTCAATCTTATTTTATACTTTTGCACTGTGACCTGTATTTTATCGTGTTTTTTATATTTATCCTGTTCACTTTTAATGTTCCTTTAAACCAAGTAAAGATGTCTGACTGAGACTTCATTTAACTCATGAGATTAGAGGGACAAGAAACATTTGAGCTGTCTTCGGTTCTTCAGCCCAATATGTCTGCAAGGTTTATGCACTCCAAAAATCAATCTTTTATGTGCTCTAAGGGTAAGGAAGGTCAACACTGGTGGTTGCTTCTTCGGGTTTCTCTCTGTAAAACTGTGGGACAGTGTTCCTATGGAGGTTAGAAAAACTGAGAAACACTGGGCTGTGTGCGTGCTTTGAAGGCTGCTTTAAGTGGTTGATGTTAATAGGATAACTTTTGCTTGTTGCTTTTCTACTTTAGAATCTCAGTACCATGAACCCATTTGGTTTACATACACAAGATAACTAAAATGTAGTAATAATAATAATACTAAAACAGTATTAGTCCTGGTAAATGGGTTGTAGGCCAAAGTATCATCTATAGAAATATGGGGGCATATTCTCAAGGAGCTATCGCCGAGGTATCGGCACTTTATCGCAGCCAAATCCGCGATAAATTTATCTCCCCATTCCCAAGCTGGTGCTAATAGCCCATAACACCAGTTTACCCGCGATAGCAGTCGCAAAAAACATCGCCACAGATGACCCCGGCAACTAACGCTAATGAGATGCAGAGTAGGCGTTCCCGTGCTAAAAGCCACGACAACACCACTCCACAACATTCTCAATGACCAGCCAGATCTGCGATAAGAGCACAAAACATGCGCTAAGGCATGTTAGCAGCAGGAAACTAACACCTGCTCCTACCTGGTGTAAAGTCGGACAACAACCGGCACCAGTCAAGGGAGCCCAGCCCACAGCCACACCCGAAGAACAACAGATGCCAGGGAGCTGCTCATCATGCAGCTCGGAGCCCCAACAGGGCCACAACACCCACCGCCAACACACCCAGGTCCGCCACCCCCTCCCGGACCCCCCCGCCCCCTTCCCGGACCACCATGGAGGCAGCACAGACAAAGACAGCGGACCTTCAGGAAACACACCAGCCTCACAGACCTGACACCAGAGAATGTCATTGCCCACTACAGACTCAAAAGGTCAACCATCCTCCGCCTCCTGACCATCATTGCCCACAGGCTGATGGTACCAACACAGCGGACAACTCCGCCTCCTGACCATCATTGCCCACAGGCTGATGGTACCAACAGAGCGGACAACCAACATCCCACCTCAGACAAAGCTGCTGGCCGTGCTGCACCTGTTGGCCTCTGGGACATTCCAACCAACAACCGCCAGAGTCGGAGGAGTCTCACAGCCAGCCCTATCCAAGTTCCTCAAACCTGTCCTGGATGCCAATACCAGCTTGGTACCCCAGTACCTATACTTCCCCCACACTGCGCAGGAACAACTGGAGACCAAGCAAGGCTTCTACCCCATAGTAGGCTTTCCGCACGTTTTGGGGGCAATTGACTGCACACATGTCCTACTTGTGCCCCCTGCCGACACTGCACACAATTACCGCAACAGAAAGCACACGCATTCCATCAATGTGCAGGCAATAGTGGACCACCGGGGACTCTTCACCAATGTCATTGCAAACTACCCAGGCAGCGTGCATGATTCATACATCTTCCGACAGTCCATCATCAACCGGCGCTTCCAGGATGGCACCTACGGAAATGCACTGCTCGTTGGTAAGTACCAAATGAACACACCACACACCTCAAATCCACAATCATGCAAATCACAACCCTGGGAATGCACACATTATAAACACATACAACATGCCCACCCACCAGACACGACTGCACAACGTACTGTGGAAACCTGGGCTAGCCATGTACATGAGCCATCACCGGCATGGCACCTCAGCCACACAATAGCAGTATGCGGGGATAGGTGGGAACCAGGCATGTGCGAAGGAGGCAAGTGACCCATGGATGAGAATGCACACAATGCCAAGTGTGGCGTGGAAGTGCTGGATAGACTGCAGTATGCAGACCACATACATATCCATGTCGACATATACTACTGATGGTGGTAGTGTTGTTGACAGTGGACGCAACCATGTCACCCCAGCCAGTGGGGAAGGCCTCGGAAATGTAGCCTGTGATGTCCCCCCCTGCAAGCGTGTGCGAAGTGGGCTGGCCCAGGGTACACCAGGCCAGCGTAGGGGTGTGAATAAAAAGCACGTACCTCTGGGCATGGTTCTCTTCCGGAATGCCCAATGTGTCTACCAGGGCGGCGCCTCCCACCCCACCACGAGGCCGACGCCGTCGCCGAGAGCGGTGTGGCCGCGATCCTGTGCGTCCGTCACAGCCCGGGCCACTGGACTCCGAACCAGTCCCGCCCAGCTGATTGCATCCAGGCCTCACTGCTCACCTGCCGATACCGGCGTGTCTTCAAGAGGGCCCACCACGTGCCTGCGCTCGCAACAAGCCAGAGGCCCTCGACCTTTTTCAGCCTCCTCAGACCACCACGGCCTCCGCGGGCAAGGCTCACAGTACTCCTCTGTCATTGACGTACACCACCGGCCCACACAGCCGACAAGTAGGCCACACATTTGGAACTGAGTCTTGATTACACAATGGCAGAGTACACATGTTAATGTAGAGCCTAAATCAGTATACTCCCTTCGCGGTGGTGCCATCAACTCTGTGCATAGAATTCCGACCACACGTGTCAGTGGGCAATGCTGACCGCTGCCTCCGGCACACACTGCGGTCGAAGAGGACACACAATTGGAACTGGGTCCTGATTTGTCAATTGCAGACTCCATGTCATTGTACAGGCCTCATCGCAGACTGCATCCCCTTCCGGCTCTGGTGCCACTGACTCTGTGCCACGGGAGTCATGGACACTCTCTGGTGGAACTCTGGTGGTGCCAGTGTCTATGGCCTGGGGGTTGTCTCCATCATCATGTAGCTGATACTGACATCGTGGTGAAAAGGAGACTGTAGCATTCAACTCCTCCATATTGCCTGTTTCTGCTTGATTCTGCCCTCTGCATCATGCCCTGGATGGACACCTTCCACTGTCCCCCGTAACACTCTGCGGCACTCTCCTTGGACATCAATGTGGGCCCGCTCAGCTCACCTGGCCCTACCTCAGTGCATCGCAAGTCACCGTCCCGTGGCGGTGTGCCTGTGCCAGGCGTTGAAATTAGTGTATACCTCTAGACTGACCTATTTAATATGACAAACGACCTGTCAAGGTTCAAGTTACCAAAGAAACCCCTTCCACAACGTGCATTTATTTGAAAACCCCATAACTAAGTAGATTTGCAAACAGCATAATAAACAGTATATCTTTTTTAGAAAAAATTCCTTTTTATTTAAATTTGAAAAATATCTCTAAGATTCACACAATTACATATATATAACACATCCAATGATTTTGATTATTCTAACATTTCATCATAATACTTTTACAGACATGAATTTATCACATTAGACATCCCATATAAAAAACAACCTATGTAAAAATCTCACTAGCATAATTCATTCAAAACCACTGTCGTACTATCAAACACTCTCATTCATACAAACCAACTACCAGGCGTTGTGCATCAGGGGCCACCAACTCTGTGCAGCTCAAGTCCTGGAACCTTGCTGTTTGTACTTTGAACTTCTGATTGTCTGATCACTGTTGTAGTGGTTGCCAGCACCAACCAACCCCTGAGGGGTGGCGCACACTACCCAACTCCCAGCCAGCACAGGCGTCACTGGACGTGTGGCCCTGTCAATAAAAGGTGCCGTGCGCACGTGCCCATAGCCAGTTCCACGGATAATCTCAGTGTGTCTGTGTGGTCATTATGTATTCATGTGGGCCCCGGGCCATAACACATTAGATTGTGCCGTGTACAGCGGGAGCAACCTAGTCACCTCAGGCAGTGGGTTAGACGTGGGACATGTAGCTGTGTCAGACCCCCCTGTGAGCGTGAGGGAGTTGACCAGCGTACGGCAGTATGGCATAGGGGTGTGGTCATTCCACATGTGGCTCTGGGCATGGTTAAGTTTATGCCTTGCCATGGAAGTAACTAATGCGTGTGTCTCAGGTGTAGTGTCGGCGCCACACGTCACGCAATATTCAATGTTGCCATGTAGCATGCGCCCAGAGTAGGGGCTCGGCCGAGGGGTGTGTGAGGGTGCGCATGCCCGCTGGGGGTCAGAGATCAGACATGCCAACTGTTGTGTGTGTCGCTATTTCCACAGCATGTGCCAAAGGGCTACCCTCGTACGCCTGGCGGGTTCAGCCAGGCATGTACTCTACATCTGTGTCTGCCCTGTCTTTACCATTGCCCTACACACACGTGTCCGTCCGCTTTCAGCACAGGACATCACTGTGTCATCGTCAGGCTTGTGGACATGCGCAGACAGGCATGACAATAGTGTGCTGTAGGGGTGCAAGTGATGCAACCGTGCTGCGCACTCTGGTGAATATGCTCGGGGGAGGGAGAAGCGTCATTGAGGCTACGTATTCCACATTGATGCCGCTCATTTGCAACAAGCAGTACATGTCGTGCTGGAGTCACAAAGTCGCACATATCACACACCAATGAACCAGCGGGCCTGCCAACACATCATGCTGAACCAACTATTGACTCATGTCTCTCTGCACTGTCACAGGTGACCAAGGATATGCACTCTGCACTTGGATGATGACACCCCTCCGAGCCCCGAACACACAGGCCCAGAGGCACTACAATGCGGCCCACAGACGCACCAGGGGCATCGTGGAAAGCACATTTGGCGTGTTGAAGTCATGTTTCAGGTGCCTGGACGTCACAGGTGGAAGGCTACTGTACAGCCCAGACATCATGTGCAAGATGATCGTTGCATGTTGTGTGTTGCACAACATATGTGTACGCAGCAGGGCACCATGCATACATGTGCCAGATGCACCGGACGAGGATGATGGGGATGAGGCAGGTGGTCCACAGCCCACTGCAGCCGCAGCAGGAATATCCCGTAGGAACACCATCATTGACAATTTCTTCACATGAGCACGTCACATTGTGGCAGTACTTGGCAGTATTGGGACAGTACATAATGACCACAGGCAAAGCATGTGCAAATAAATGCATTCGGAGAACACTATCCATGAGTGCATGTCTCTCATCTGTACAGGCACATCACTCAGACAAGTGTGAGTGCGACATGTATTGCTGACAATTTTGTGATTTGTTCATGTGTGGTGGGTGTGTCACCTCTGTGCGGAGGGGCTCTTTAGGGTGTCACATGTTCGAACTGCCAGTTCTGTGTGTCGCAGTTAGTAGGGAATCCCACTCTTCGGCGTTTCACATGTGTTCAGATTCATTCCATTTTTGTTGCCATTTGTGTCCTGCATGTGACAACAGGGCTCCTTTTGGGGTCAGATATGTACCACCATGATGCAGGGATGCCCCCTGTGACTCAGGTCCCACAACATGGGCAACATGTGCGTAAGCGGGAGTCACTGCCCCTACATTCGTCCACGCTTTCATGATTTGTTGGTCATGGTCATGACACGTCTGTGTGCAGGAGGGGTTGCTTGTCCCTCTGCAATGTGAAGGGGGGGATGAGGTTTCACTGTGTTACATGCATGTTTCAGCATTTGCACAGTTTACATGTAGACTGCATGTCAATGTACATTGTGACTGTGGGGAGATGCCTATTAGATGCGGGACGGTGCTCCTTTGTTCTATGTCACGGATGTGGGGTTGTGCTCGTACATTGTCATCTCACCGTTTTTTAACTCTGCTTTTATTGTGCATTTACCCGCATGACACGTGGGTATTGCAGGCCTCTCACTGGTTATTGCTGATTTTTGTATCACGATTGGCCACATCGCTACTATTTTCGCGTTCGTGTTTCTCGTTTTTTCTGCCTCGCGTTAGTTTTAACACGTTCATTTGACGCGTTATCTTGTGTCTATCGCATGGTGCCGCCGTGTTGTGAATACCACGTTGACACGGAGTTGTTTTCCCGTGATGGACTGCGATGTGAACGGTTGCATTAAGCTACACTTGAGGTAGTTATCACACGTTCTTGTGAATATGCCCCATGGTGTACTAATTGCTGCTTACAAGAATATCATCGGGTATGGATTTCCTATTTTTAACTCCTATTATTAACTCTAATGGGGTGAAATATTTGGAAACGATATATGGAAACACAATATTTATGCCAGATTTTATTCTGTTAATGATTTTACAATATCACACCAGTCATTGGGTTAAGCCAGTTAAGTTTCTCAGGTTCATTGACTTTTTGTTATGTCAGACTCTTTAGTTCAGACTGATCCCACGCCATGTTCTTCGAAATCTAAGGGGCATATTGAAGTCAATGTGATTAATTTAATTAAATGGGATGTAGTGTTTTTTGCAGTATGGAATCCAGTAATCCCAGGTTTTGCACACCAATGTCTGAGCTTTCCTTAGGGTGATGAGGGAGTCAGTGGCTACTGAAAAGTATCTTATATGTGGAGTGGTTTTTCACCACTAGTGATCCAGAGCAACCAATACTATTGCCTTCTAATTGTACAACCAAGTAAGTCCCTGTAAGACCTTGGATATCTTGGGCTTGGGAAGTTGAGCAATGAGGGAGTACTCTCTGTGGTGGTAGAGTGTATAAAACCAAGAGACAGCACAACACAGTACATAATCCACAATAAAATCAATGCATATTCAGTACTATAATATCAAATACGGATCTACATTTTATTACAAGTAAGTAAAAAAGGGAAAAAACCCAGAAGTTGCTATATTTTCTGTATCCAACATAAGACCCCCAAATCATTTTTATTGCGCTTATGGTATATGTGCCATATTTTTTAATCAGAATAAGAAAAAAAATCGATACATGGAATGCTTAAATGATTTTCCTCCACCTGCAGTTACTCAGGACTGCATACTAGTCTATTGTTTTTTTTTTTGCTTACTGTACCTATGTGGTCAGAGACAACCATATGAAAATTAGGGCCTGATTAAGAGTTCGGTGGATAGATTACTCAGTCACAAACTGGAGCTATCCCATCCACCGTATTACAAGTGCCATTGGGTAAAATGCACTTGTAATTCAGAGAATGGGATATTCGTCACATTTGTGAGGGAGTAACCCGTCCGCCAAACTCTAAATCAGGCCCTTAGTCTTGGCCTCACATTAACAGATGAGTCAAGGGAGAAATGCTAGAAGCCATCTCTTCAGTAAGTGAACACAAGCAACTGCAGATATATTTCTTCCTGGTTGGGTGTCATCAGAATGGTGCAGCGGAATGGGACCCATATCTGGGCATACCAATCACATTTAGTCTGAATAGAAAATAAGATGGATGGAATATCCAAATTAATTTCAGTCACTGGTAATTACTTGGAAATGCACCAATTTGTGTTGCTCTCTATGCCTATGCAGGCAGTGATCATGACCGAGCAGTTCACGGTGGACTAAGCTGCTATACTGATTTTAATAAGTGGGGCATGTGTGTGTATGTGCATGTGTGTGTTATGTTATGTGTATTGTAAAGCGCACTATCACCTGCAAGAGTATACTGGCACTGCGACCCTAATAATAGCAATAAAAAGTGGTTAGAGAAACCTTTTGTATACTTGCGCTCTAGGAATAATTGTTTTGATTGGATTGAATTCGTTGCTGTAAGAGGCTGTTGATCTGTCACATGGGAAAATTGTGTTTAATTAAAGTGATAATCCATGTAAGCAGATCTAGAAGGGGCAGGAGGTTGAACTCAGCTGTTGAAGTCATACCCGCCAATGGAGGAAGCCCCATGTTTGGGGGAGTTTGCATTCAATCTTCAAGAGATACAAGACGTAAAATGAGCACAGGTAAAAAGGCAATTGGTTGCACTGGCACCTGAGGGCATAACTGGCAGGATCCAGATGGGCATAATTACAACAACAAATTGCATTTTTTTGCACTTATTGCAGGTTGAAATTAACTTTACGGATACTTCTTGTTGTGGTATCAGCAACAACAGTGTTGATGTGTTATTGATGTTAATTCTGTGGCATCGTCAGAGGCCAAGTGCTGTTTAATGTCACTTACATATCCAGGGGCCATATTATATACAATGAGCCCCATGAGCACCAAGGGCATGTGTAGCGGCATTGTGTGCCTCAGGAGTGCAATGGTATTACTGAAGAGGCTGCAAATGCTTGTGCGTCCCCTTCTGTAATACTGATAGCGCACATATAGCACCTCTGTTATCATGAGAGAACTTTGCCTCATTTGCATGGGGATGTGACCCCTTGTAAATGAGGGAGTCTCCTTGTCTTGCACCATATTATAGACGTGGGGTAGGCACAGATGCAAACAGGCCCTTAAGTTGTGCACTCAAAGTGCTGACAGCCCTCTGAAGGGGTGGAAAAGGATCCAACGAATGTTCCAAAATATCCCCCTGCAGGGGGATCTCTCTCCCTTCTATTAAGTGCAGGCGGCACACGGAGAACACTGAGTGGCTTTGAAGCTGAATGCGCTGCCCCCACCCTCCCCCGACCGCAGGCTCACAGATGCCCTTGACAAGCGCATTCATTCTAATAGGGCGCACTGTCCCGGTTTGCGCTTGGCCCACCTGTTTAAATGTGCGTTGTGGCACAAACAGGGAACGTGCGCCCTTTCCATAACACAGCCTTTGGACATTTACCGTATTAGAATCTGCTGGGCGTGGAATCATAAATTAAGCCTCGTGCAGAATAACAAATGTAATATTCAGCAACCTAACAGTACACCGGTACCCTGATTTCGAGCAGCCTAAATATCTGCATATATATTAATCGGGAAATGCAGGGTATTTACCGGAACATACAGTATAAGCACCATAATCCAAATTGTTCCCCAAAACCTCGCAATTGGGTGGTATTTAACACACTTGATAAACTCCTACTGGGCAGAGTCGTATTTTATTTTATCAGGTGCCATAAATATCACGCCAATTACCATGCCAGTCGTAATGAGGACAAATGTGGAGAGACATAGGAGTGCAATGGCTTTCTGGAATATAATCAGGTAAACGAGGCACATGTTAATTTTCTTACATTTTATTGCTTTTCTATGAGCTAAATAATGACCGTTTGCTAGCTGGGTAGCATTTTAACAATAACATCTAGCCATACTCTGAGAATACATACATAGGAATGATTATATACACATTGTTATCTATGAAGTTGATTTTAAATATCAATCCAAAGTTAAAAATCTGTCTATTCTAAATTCTTCTGTGAGGTTTGATTAGTTTTGAGATATTGCTCATCGATCATACAATCAGACAGCACAGAATTATACCAGACGATTAGAGTGTACATACCAATTCCTTTATGTATGTCTTCAAATATTTGAATATGTCCTCTTTCACCAAACTCATTGGCATGATTCACAAGAGCATCCTTTACAGTCTCATATCCGGACAGAATCACCATTTTCTTCATTCCCATTTGAAAGCTGAAAACCGAACCATATTTTTTGGACAGCTGAAAAAATACAGAGCACAGGGTATGTTTTTCAATTACAGTAACAACCGTTTCTATCCCCAACAACACCAAGAGCTTAGAAGAGATTCTTTCCTGCCCAGAAAAATGTGTAAACTATTGTTCAGTCATTTTATTTACTTTTTTTCGGTCGAAGACCATTTAAGTAATACACAAACGGATTTTCCATGCAAATAAATAAAAAATCCTTAAAAACATCATAAAAATCTATAGTGACAACATTAAGATTAAATCTTATTAAATCATAAAAACCAGTCAAAACTTACTAAATAAAAACAAAAGTTCATAAAACACCCTAAAAAGGGGCACCTATATTTTTTTCTCCTTGATTCAGGGACAACATAATTTTACAACGTATAGGCCAAATACTTTCAAGAAACTTTACAACAGAAACAACTATTGTGGATGACATATTAGATCTGCAAATCCTTAGGGCTAATTTATGCTGGCGAACACCCAACAGTTGGCACAAGCGTTTTCGCTGTTTGAGATAAATAGGACAAAAAAAACAATGAATGGCTGTCAGATTCTTCAACCCCACCACAGGCTAAACAGATCTTACTACCCCCTATTCCACCATTCCATTTGGAGGTAAACGCTGCATGTGCGAGGGTACCCAACCTGAAACAGATATAAAGAGAATTTGTGTGGGGAGGATCTATTTCATCCATATACGGCTCTAGGGAGGAAAATGGCTTAAACTCTAAAAAACATTCTGTCATATGACTCAAATCTGGCCAATTGAGTGGTCTTTCCTCCTCCTGTTTCCAATAGGTCACCTTCACTTTTTTTTGCTTCGGTGGCTGTGATGGTGTTCGGATCAAGCCAATGTTCTTGAAAACCTAAAGAATAAAGTGTTTGTTTCACATATTTCAACTATAGTAACATCTCCCCACCTTGCTGACTTGCGAGAACATCTCTCAGGCCTTCCATGTAATGGGATAGTTCAGGGGTAGACCAAAGTCGCAACTAGAATAAGATAGGTTTACGGCAAATTAAGGGGACAAATGATCAAAGTCCCTAATCTAGCCTAAAAACCAATGGGGAACTTAAGGAAAGTTTGAGTGCTGATCTAAGAAATTTATTTTCCGCTATCTCCAAGGTATTAACTTTAATGGGACCCCACAGTTCAGCATCATACAAAGCAGGGGCAGCTGCTCTAGCTCTCCAGACTTTGAGCAGGATGGAAAGAGGTCTTAGAGGCAAAATTTAAGATAGTAGCAGCCCTATGGTTTAATATGAGAGCACTTTTTGTGACTTGGTCAGACCAAGATTTCGAGCAAGATAAATGGATACCAAGGTAGTCAAAATTGGGCACTTTCTCCAATGTCTCCCCGTCCAAGGTAAAAAAAAACTAAAGCCTCTATGGGGATTAATGGCCATACACTTTGTGTTACTTGCCTTAATTTTCAGACCGTGATCAAGACAACATTTATTGAATTTCTCCAAGAGGGTTTCAAGGCCTTTTGGGGTCTTTGATAATAGCAGGGTGTCGTCAGTGAATAATAAGGTCGGGACCTTAAAACCCCCAAGTACCGGAGAGTCATTGTTGCAAATATCTATACACTTGTTAATAAACAACAAGAATTACGTTGGGGCAAGTACACAACCCTGCCTAACCCCCTTTTTGACTCTAATGGGCTCAGTAATTTCACCATTAGGGCTTCAGCGAACTTGAGCAACAAAGGAACAATGAAGCTGAACAATGATGTCAAGTAGGGGGCTTGGGAGCCCTAGCTCTTTAAGGGGGATATTCACAAGGACTTATCTCCGAGTTATCGTCAACTTAACGCAACAAAAGTGGTGACAGATTTAACACCCCATTCACAAGCTGTTGCAAACTGCAGACAACGCAAGTATTCCCGCGATAACCGCCTCAACATTTACCTCCACGGGTGACACCACCAACTAAACCTAATGAGATGCAGAGTAGGCGTTCCCGTGCAAAAACAAACCAAAACACCACAACACCACTTTCACAACGAATTGCCAGATCTGCGATGCGAACCAAAAACAGGCGATAAGCCGCGGTAGCAGCAGGGAATTAACACCTGCCTTCTGCTGGTGTTGAGCAGGACGACTACCTGCAGCATGAAAGGGAGCCCAGGCCAGAGCCACATCTGAAGCCCCACAGATGCCGTGGAGACAATGATCATGCAGCTCGAGATCCATGAGGGCCACAACACCCACTGCCACAACCCCCAGGCCCCCCCCCCGGACAAACACATACCGTGCACGACACAAGAGCCACAAAAAGCGCATGACGTCGCACAATGACAAACAGAAACACACATGTTGAGACAGAAGAACGAGAAACAGTCACTCATCATTGAAGTAACAACAAAAAACTTTATTGAAATACAACACAAAACACCAATGTGGAAGACTCCTGTCGGGTCCGTCCGGGACAATCCTGATGTCACAGCCTGGAAAATAAAGAACAAAATCAGAACGTGTGTCATGCGCACATCAAAGGAGCGAGACACAGAGAAAGAGAGAAGGAAAGAAAGGCAGAGAGAGAAAAAGAGAGAGAAAGAAAGAAAGGGAGAAGGAGAGAGAGAAAGGAAGAGAGGGAGAGAGAGAGAGAGAAGGAAAGGAAGGCAGAGAGAGAGAGGGAGAGGGAGAAGGAAAGGAAGGGAGAGGGAGAGAGAGAGAGAGAGAAGGAAAGGAGAGAGAGGGGGAGAGGGAGAGAGAAGGAAAGGAAGGGAGAGTGAAAGTGAAATGAAGAGAGAGAAAGAGAGAGAGAGAGAAGGAAGGGCACTGCTGCCCCCGCGCACCCAGGCACCACTGCTCACCTGCTGCCACCGGTGTGTCTCCAAACAAGTGCCGGGATACACTGCATGCCACCAGGTCTGCAACCTGTAACCGAGGCAAGAGTCAATTATGTCAGAGTCCATCCCACTGCACACGGCAACAACACCTGGCCGCCCCTGCGCACACATGCAGCCGCACCCTACCCCCTCCCGCCAGCCAGTGCTGGCTGTCCGCCCTTGCGCACCCAGGCCCCACTGCTCACCTGCCGCCAATGGTGTGTCCACCAGTGGGCACACCACGTGCCCATGCAAGCTCCAGGCCCTGGTCCCACCCCCATGGAATGCTCCACATCATGTGGACCCGCACCGTAGCCCAGCAGGTCCCACACATGGCGCTGAGTCCTGAGGCATCAATGGCAGAGACCACATCACTGCACACGTCATCATCGCAGGCTGCACACCTGCTCGGCAATTTCGGTGCCACTAACCCTGTGCAACCCCAGTCAGCGCCACGTGGTGGTAGGGCTGTGACGGCCGCAAGGCTTCGGGTTCCACTAACCCTGTGCAACCCCAGTCAGCGCCACGTGGTGGTAGGCCCATGACGGCCGCAAGGCTTCGGGTGCCACCAACCCTGTGCGCAACAACTCATGGGCCCTTCATGATTGAGCCCCGTGGTACGTCCGTCATCCAGTCACCTCCGGCAGTGGGGAATGTGACGTTGCCGGCCCCTCATATACTCGGGGTCACATGGCCTGTGACGCCTGCGCCGGATGGGTGAGGTGTGTGTGCAAACCTGCCCTTAGGGAGTGGCCGCAACATGCTGACAACTAGACCAGCGACCTGCAGACCACTAGCGTGTAAACCTGTGACATGTGGCAATGTGGCTTCCCCCTCAGAGCGTAAGCGGAGTGGTCTGTCTTGGTGCACGCCTGACCAGTGCAGGGCTTGCAACAACGACTCGGGAGCTGTGGGCATGGTGCAGTCCATGTCCGGACAAGGAAGTGACTAATGCGTGTGTCCCTTTTGTGGTGTCTACGGCACCCGCAAGGCAATCGGCAACGTAGCACACTGTGACTGGAATCCCACTAGATGAGCATCATTGACGTTAGGGGGAATCACTGACCCTACATTCATCCACACATTCATACTTGAATGATGAAAGACATGACACAGCAGTGCGTTACTGAATGTTTATTGCACATCTAGTGAAGTTCAGCAGCTGGAGCAGTACAGGGCCATGCCAACCCCACTTCACAATATGGGCCCGTGGAGGGCCAGCCAGAGTCCATCGGGGAATGACAAGTACAGAGGATGAGGAAGAGAACAGTCCGCAGTCTGGTCGCCGTGTCATTGGTCACCAAACAGGATATGGAAGTCCATGTCGTGGTCCAAGGTGAGTGCCGCAGACTGCATCGCGGGTCAGTGGGAGGTCATGGGGCCATGTGCGGCACCAAGGAGCAACAGGCCAGGTGGCGGAAATGAATGCTAGTGCCTCCTTCTGATCCCAAATCCAGCCACGTCCTCGTCCTCGGATGTGTGCCCTGCCCCACCTGTGAGTGGTGCTGTTCCGGCTGCAGCACTGTGTGCCACTGACACATCAGGGGCTGGAGGTGGATTGCCGGCCGCTCTGTGTGGCAGTGACACATCAGGTGCTGGAGGTGGGATGTCTGCCGCACTGTGGGGCACGGACACACCAGGGGGCGGAGATGTGGATGGTGTAGGGGCAGCAGCATTCATCCACGCCACGCCTTGTGGCAGCAATGCCATGATGAGGACATGCAGGGCATGGTAGATCCCAGCTACATTTCGCTGATGTGCAGCGGTGGCTGCCATCCTTTCCGCCTCCATCCGCACCATGTCCTCATGAGCCTCCGCATGCGTGCCATCTCCTGGCTGAGATCGCTGGAGAATCTCTGAGCGGACAGGTGCTCTTGTCTCTGAGTCATGACTCCAGCAATGTCAGCCAGGGCTCGTTGGAGACCATGGAGCGGCGTGTGGGTGTCCGTTAGGGACTGGAGGTGGTCCCTGATGGGACTCAGACACCCATGGATGGTGTCCAGTTTGGTAGCCATGAGGTCGAACCCCACCCGCACCTGCTCAGCCATCTCCCTCTGGACCTCCAACACACGGCATTGGAAGGCCATGTGTTGTCCGGGGGGGTATTGGGAGACAGCCGGGGTTGTGGGTGCCTCCTGCTGGGTGGTTTGTGGAGTGGGTGGGGTCTCCTTGATGCAGCTGGGTTGCCCTGGTCCTGGAGGTGAGTGGCGGATGAGTTCCATGAGGTCTTGGAGGGCTTGGGTGTCGATGCTGGTGGTGTCCTCCTCGTCATCAGTGAAGAGTGGCTGGGACTGCTCTGCAGGTGGCGTTGACGGTGCTCCTGCAATGTGAAGGGGAGATGCTGTGTTACAATGTGTCCTCATGTATGTGGCCGCATGGTACATGTTGACATTCAGACAGCATGGCAATGTACATTGTGACAGTGTGTAGATCAGGGCCATGATCCAGAGTCATTGTGGGTGTGCACTGTGCTCTGCTTGATTGTGCATGTGTGCCATTGTGGCTATCTCCCCCTCGTCCCCCAGTGCCTGGTGGTTACTCACCCTGTTGCTGTGGTGTTGTGTCATGTCGAGCAGTGTCCGGTCCCCCGACTCCTGCCACGGTCTCCACACTGATGACTATCGACACCAGCTCCTCCATGTCATCCAGCTCCAGCTGTGGCGCTGGGCTCACACTCCAGTCGGCATTGCTGCCTTCTGGTTGCCTGCGAGTTTCTCCTTGGTCTTGCGCTTGCTGTAAATCCATCTCCTCTTGACCTCGTCCATTGACCTCTTTTGCTCTCCGACGGCATTCACTGTGTCCACGATGGCCCGCCATAATCCATTTTTGGTGCCCAATGACACATTGGAGGCGACGAACAGTTGTTGATGGTGTTCTATCGCCTCCGTGACCAGGATCCTATTCTCCTGCGGACTAAACTTCGTCTTCCTCTTCTTCTTGTCCTTGCCCTTCCTTGTCTCCGAGGTCCCGGGCTGGTCGTCCGGGGTGCTTGTGGGGTTGCGCTCGTCCTCTGCGCCTGCTCCGGCTGCCTCCATGGTGCTTCGGTGTTGGTCATTTTGTGTTTTTTCTCCTTTTGTAGTGATTTTCCCGCCTGCCGTGTGTGTATGGCAGGCCTGGCGCTGCTTATCACTGATTTCCTCATCGCGAATGGGCTCATCGCACGTTTTTTGGTGTTGGGGTTTGTGTTTTTATCACCGTCGCAGTGTTTGTATCTCGGACATTGTCCGCGTTTTCGGGAGACTATCACATGGTACCGCCGTGTTGTGAATTCCACGTTAACACAGGGTTATTTTCCCGCGATGGACTGCGATGTGTAAAGTTGCGTTAACATTTTTTGGAGATGTTTAGCACGCGTTCTTGTGAATATACCCCTAAGTGTGCCCCAAGGTTATTCCTAGGTACCATATCAAAGGCTGATTTTAGGTCCACAAAGGCGACATAGAGGCTTCCCCTCTTAAGGTCAATTTCCTTCCACCTAATTAACTGGAATTGGAAAACCTGGTCTACGGTGCTGACCTTTGCTCAAAATCCTGCTTGAAATTGGGTCAAAATCCTATTTTCACTAACCCAGGTCATGAGACCATCCAGTATCAACTTGCAGAATATTTTTGGGCTAGTATCTAGCAAACTAATTGGCTGATACTTAGAAGGATCAGCTTTAGAGCCTTTCTTAAAGATAGGAATTACTTCAGCACCCTTCCATGATGTAGGGATATCAGCTCCTGCCATTAGTGCATTTGCCACCCGAGTAAGATATGGGGCCCAAATGTTAGGCTCGGAAGTAAAGAGATCTTTTGGATGTCGATCCAGCCCTGGAGCTTCACTAGATTTGTGAGAAGTGATGGCAAGGTTAACTTCTGTTACAAAAAAAACCCCAGCAAGATGAAAAACAGGCTCGATAGGCATTGAATTAGAAATACCAGCCAACTGAGAAGCATCTGTGGGGTGTTTGGTAAGGGGGCCACTGTATAAAGTTTCAAAATGAGATGCCCATTCCTGTTTAGATATAAGATATTCTGGCTTCGTCCTTGATGTAGTGGCATCATGAGTAACATGCCAAACAGCTGACTGATTTTTAGAAAGCACTGCTGCCAAAATATCACACCAGATAATAGTATCCAAGCTAGTTTTAGCTTGCTTTTGTATAATTTTGTAGGATTGTCAGGCAGATTGAATATCAAATCGATGGCCACTCTTAAGAGCATTAATACGGTGATTATTTGCCAACCTGCAGCTCTGATCAAACCATGTAGGATTAGGTTTCAGGACAGGGTTCTTTAGTGCAGGCGGTTTAGTAACAAATTGCATTTTCATTTCATAGAACCACTTAGAATGTATATCCATAATTAATTTGGCATGCAGCCCCTGGTCAGCAATTTGTGGAAGAATGGAGCACAAACCATGATATAATTTTGCAATGGCATACCTGTCTTCCACTACACGGTGCACAGACATAATATCGAGGTTTTTTTTCCAGAGTACAAAAATATCGAGTTGGAAATATCGAAGGTACTGAATATCGACATCAAGAATATCGGTGACCAGAATATCGACATGAAGGTAAGAAATATCGTTTCTGTTAATATCGAAGTTAGTAATATCGTTTGTAAAAATATCGCTGTTAATAATATCGATGTTTATATTAGTTTTATGTATTTTAGTATGTATTTTAAATGTATCTGTTCTATATTTTTTAAGTGTATTTTTTCTTAATATTTGTATTACATTTTTTGAAGTTATTAATGTTTTTAAAAGTAAATTTAGCGTTTTAGTTCCATAGCCGGTTGTGGGTTTATAGGGGAATAGGGTGGGAAGTAATTTAATTATAGTAAATTTAATAATACTTTTTAGAAATGATCAATTATTTTTAATTAAATTTTGTGTTTTAATCCCGTAGCGGGTTGTGGGTTTATAGGGGAATAGGGTGGGAAGTAATTTAATTATAATAAATTAATTATTAATTTTTATTTATTGGTATTGATAATTAATTTATTGTTAATTCATTATTAATTGGTAATTAATTTTTATTAATTGATTAATTGATACTTATATTAATTGTGTTATTTTTTTAGGAGCGGGTTGTGGGTTTATAGGGGAATAGAGGGGAAGCAATTTAATGATAATGAAGTAATTATTTTTAAAAAATTGTTATTATTTATACATAATTTATTAATAATTAATTATTAATTGGTTATTTAATTAAAAAATTTATTTAATTGATAAGTATGTTAATTTAAACCCTCTGCTATCCAACACTTTCCCTACAGTTACACTCTCTGGAGTGGGAATAGTAATTTTTACCCTAACGCTATTCAACACTTTCCCTACTGTTGCACTCTCTGGAGTGGGAATAGTAATTTTTACCACTACGCTATCCAACACTTTCCCTACTGTTGCACTCTCTGGAGTGGGAATAGTAATTTTAACCCCTTCGCTATCTAACACTTTCTCTACTGTTGCACTCTCTGGAGTGGGAATAGTAATTTTTACCCCTACGCTATCCACCACTTTCCCTACTGTTTCACTCTCTGGAGTGGGAATAGTAATTTTGACCCCTACGCTATCCAACACTTTCCCTACTGTTGCACTCTCTGGAGTGGGAATAGTAATTTTTACCCCTACGCTATCCAACACTTTCCCTACTGTTGCACTCACTGGAGTAGGAATAGTAATTTTACCCCTTCGCTATCCAACACTTTCCTACTGTTGCACTCTCTGGAGTGGGAATAGTAATTTTTACCCCTACGCTATCCAACACTTTCCCTACTGTTGCACTCTCTGGAGTGGGAATAGTAATTTTTACCCCTACGCTATCCAACACTTTCCCTACTGTTGCACTCTCTGGAGTGGGAATAGTAAATGTTACCCCTTCGCTATCCAACACCTTCCCTACTGTTGCACTCTCTGGAGTGTGAATAGTAATTTTTACCCCTACGCTATCCAACACTTTCCCTACTGTTGCACTCTCTGGAGTGGGAATAGTAATTTTTACCCCTACGCTATCCAACACTTTCCCTGCTGTTGCACTCTCTGGAGTAGGAATAGTAATGTTATCCTCTCCGCTATCCAATATTTTCTCTACTGTTTTAGTTAATGTAGTGTATAATGTATTTTAAAAAGATTAAAAATATTCTAATTTTTTAATTTGTTATATATATTTTTATTTATATTATTGGTGTTTGTGTATATATATGTATTTATAATTTTTTATATGTTTTTTAACAATGTATAAGTTATTAAAATAATTATTTATAAATATTATTAAGTAAGTATATATATTATATTTTATATCTCCGTTAAGTGTTCCTCCTACTTGACACCCGATTCTACGACGGCACACGTCCAACAAACCCAAGTTGAGACTCAGACTTCCAGGTCAGTATTTTTTTTTTTAAATTATATATTTATTTTGGCTTAAACAATAGGCAATAAACGGTCCTTTACTTTACAATCCTGGACCAACGCGTTTCGGCGAGTTGCCTTCTACTGGGTCACTGTGGGTTCGACATTGCACACATTATATTACATGTCCTTCTTCCATGTCCATAACCCATGGTTGCAACTAGAGCGATACCTTTCTTAGTTTTTCTTTGGCCAAAAGTCCCCGCCATTAGTGATTCACTTCATCACATTTTAAAAGAAAATCTTGTAACATATATGTTGTTATATTCCTTAACAATTTAATATATTTTTTCTTTTTTTCATTTTCTTTTTATTCCTTTCTTTTTCCCCTAAATTCATGTGATGAATTTTGAATTTTTACCTACAGCACACATGTTTTTGTACTACATTTTGTCAACATACAAGGGCCAAAGCGAATAGAGATATTAGATTACAAATCAATTATTGTACAAATGAACAATGTTTCTCCCTATTGCACTTCCCATTGATTAAAATTTAAAACCAATGCACGGTCAAAGATGGAAAATGGTCTAAGTGTGAGTGTATAAATAATAAATCCTTAAAAGATGGAATCCTAAAAGAGCACAAAAAGGCACAAGGGATTAAAACATTATCACTATTATTCCTTTTCCAAACAAATCCCACAATTTTTTTAAATTTTTTTAAATATATTTTGAAGTGCCATGTGCTTCTCAATGATAGTTCCCCACTATCCGGGGTTCTCAATAAAGTGTCACGTGCTATTACTTAGCCCCACTCTGGGATTCTATGCAGTAGAATGTTAAATAAAATTCCTTTAGCAATTTTAAAGTGACGTGCTCTATTGAGATTATACTCACTCACGAGTATTCCTAATTAAAGTGCAGAATGCTGTTATTCAACCCCTCCTTATTAAAGATTGTACTATTTCTATCATATAGGATATAATATTACCATGCAATATATATACTCAGCCTCTCTTTGTTTTTGTTTCTAGAAGTCCCATTTCATTTGGTCATCTTAAAGTGCAAAGTGTTTAAATAAAGTGCTAGTGCAATATTTCATTTCACAAGGGAATATTATTCCTGCACAAATGCTATCTATGATGTAATACTCATTAATAAAAGATAGCCCTTGTTCTCTTATAGTTCACATTTGCTCTACTTCAGTTAAAACGTAAGTATCATACATGTGTGTGTATGTTCCTTATTTCTTACTCCTGGATATAAGATACATTTAAAACAGCTCAATATTTCAGTATCTGTGCACATAGAGAGAGTGATCCTGCACATTTGGAACTTCACATTCTAATATCACTCCATCATAACAGTTCACATGTCCATAGTTCTTTATAAGTGCACAAACAGTTCTACATCCTTGTTATGGCCCCAAGGTGCCTCTGTTCCCATCAATAGTATCAGTCGGGATTCCTGTTTCCGCAGCTCACTTTCTCGATTTCCCCCTCTCGGATGGGCTTTGATGTGCTTAATGCCCCAATAAGAGAAAGTAGACATGGATCGATTATGCATCTGGTTTAAGTGGCAGGCTACTGGGTAGGTCTTGTCCCCATTTCTAATCGCTCTTATATGCTGTAAAATCCTTAATTTCAGCTTATTTTATGTACTGTCTACGTATAGCTTGTTGCAGCCGCATTTTAATACATAAATGACAAATTCCGTATTGCAAGTTATTCTTTCTGTTATTGGTACAGTGCGACCATCCATCGTGCGATAGTTCTTACTGTTTGTTCCATACTCGCAAGCCTTGCATGAGGTGCATTTCACAAAGCCTTCCTGATTTTTTGACAACCATGAACCCAATTCTTGCTGGTTCTTTCTGGGAATAAAGTGACTAGAGGTTAAAATGTCACCTAGGGAGCGTACCTTCTTTGATGTGATTTGTGGGCCATTTTCAAAGATTTTTGTTAAATGTTCATCATTTCTCAGCACACACCAGTGTTTTTTGAGGACTGACGCAACGGTCGATTGTGCCAAGTTATACTCCAGAAAGATTCTTTTAATATCACTACTATTCTCTTCCTGAGACTTTTGAGGATAAAGAGACTCCTTTCTTGATTTTTCCTGAGATCAACGTCTTGCATCTTCAAGAACATTTCTTGGATATCCCCTCTGTCTAAACATCCCAGACAGCCTGTCCACCTCTTCATTGTATAACACTTCAGTGGAGCAAATTCTTCTTGCCCTCAACATCTGGCTGTACGGGATGCTCCATTTCAATGCACCTGGGTGGCCACTGTTAGCATGTAAAATGGAGTTGGCTGTGGTAGGTTTTCTGTGGATCCTGGTGGTTAAGTTCCCCTCTTTAACTTCCAATTGTATATCCAGGAAGGTACAGTGCTGTTGGCTCCAAGTACAAGTAAACTGCAGGTTACACTGGTTGGTATTCAATTTGTTCATGAAGAGCTCCAGATCTTTCTCACTGCCCTCCCAGAGAATAAACAGGTCGTCAATGAACCTGGTCCATATAGCCACCTGTTTTATAAACATGTTGTTCTCCTTGGCCCAGGCGACCTCCTTCTCCCACCACTCCATGAAAAGATTCGCATAGGTGGGGGCGAAGGAGTTGCCCATTGCTGTCCCCTGTTCTTGCAGGTAGAATTTCCCATCAAATGTAAATACGTTGTATGTAAGGCAGTATTCCAGCATGTCCAATAACATTTGTGTATTATAATATATATATATATATATATATATATATATATATATATATATATATATATATATATATATATATATATATATATATGTTTAATTTATTTTTACATTATATGTATTAGGTATAATTTTAAACATTTTAAAATAATTTTAACTATGTTTCTTTTAATTATATGTATTATTTACTTTATTTTACATTATTTTTTAAACATTAAAAAAAGATATTTTTAACAACAATATTTTTGACAACGATATTTTTTTCTCGATATTTTTGTACTTACCATTATGTAGATAGGACTTCGATATTTTTGACATCGATATTTTTGTGTCGATATTTTTGTACCTCGATATTCTGACTGTCAATGTTCTGTCAGTGATCCCCACTACACTTGCCCATTTGACCATCCTACAATGATTACTAAGTCATAAATTACCACAGGGCAGCCGTTGCTGGTTGCCTGCCTCGACTACATTGCTACATAAAGTTAAAAGCAAGGGAAAATGGTCACTCTCTAATCTGGGGAGGACTTCCATATAGATAATCTTTTCCCAAGAGTGGAGAGGTGTGGTGCAGCGGCCAGGGCAGCTGACTTCGGAGCACAGGGTTCACGGTTCGATCCCCGGCTCCGGCGGCAGCTCAGCTCAGCACCATGTGACTCTGGGCAATAGCTCACTTATTTCCACTACGGCCCCCGTAAGGGTGAGTAGCTGCGCTATATAAAAACGGACTTACCATGATATAATCAATACAGCTTCAATACAAGTTGCTTCTAAAGGTAAATTTCCTTGCTAAGTCTGACTTAGTTCTACCATTACAGGTTCTCAATTGGAGACTTATGCAGAGAGCCATCAGTTAAAAAGTAACCCTGGATAGGGCTGCCACACTAGGGCCAGAAATGTGTGGAATACCTCAATATTGATCCTCCTCACCTGCAATTTCCTTCATCAGTGTGGAGGATTCGAAGAATACATTAAAGTCCCCTGCCACAATCACGATTGCCTTCTTCCTGGGCATCACTGAGATAAAATATTTCAAAGTATGTAGGGCAGTGGCCTGATTTAGGGCTGCTCCTATAAAATACATTAAAAACGAGAATATTTACATCTTCCCCTATAGATAGCTCAAGCCCTAAGTTATCAGAGGAATCAAGTAGAAGTTGTTTCGCATGGCAGCCCATCGAGATATTTACCCCAATGGCTAAACCACTCCAGGGTCAGGCAGCCTTTGCCATAAGGGCTGGGACATAACATGTCTTACATCCTTGCCTATATGAAGGTTCAATTTCCCAGGTCTCCTGGAAGAAAGGTATATCAAGTGTATCTATGAATGCCCCCCAATAAGTTTCAACGAGCTTACTTGCTAGGCCAGCTATATTCCACAAACTCAATAGAAGGTCATTTCTATTAAGAAACATGGGCTGGACAAGAGTGCCCAGTGATGGTAAAAGGGGGGGATTCTGGCATGTGGTCGGATAAACACTAGAAAGGGAAACATATGTTCCTGAGTTAGACAAAGGGATTGAATCACACTGTGCTACCACAGATGGCAATAGATCTTTACTGCTAATGGTCATGGAAGGGGCTTGCAGTTTTTTTGAAAGAGTAGAATGAGGCCCTGAGGAGAATAGTCAATCCCCATTGGAAAGGACTGATAAATCTTGAGTTTGCTCGTCAGTCTGGGTTGTTGGAACTCTAGTTTTCAACTGGATCTGGGAGTCTGAAGAAATAAGGGCTCGTGCCTGCGAAGATTACAAACCATCGACAATTGCTGGGTGAGAGAATTGGAGTCTGCTATTGTGAGTGCTCTTTGAATTGGATCCACGAGAAGCCCTAACTAAATCCGAGTGAATAACACTAAAACATTTCCTCACATGCCTGATCCAGTGGATCACCTTATTCTTCAAGGGTGCTTCGTCTTCTCTAGCAGGAACACCTGTCGAATAGATTGTCCTAGAATGAATAAAATGTATTGATGGAGTTCATCCTTGCGAAATTGACTAAGGATGGTGGTTGGGACTGAGCGGAACCTTTCCCGGTTACTGGCCGTGGTGGTAGAAGCTTGAGTGCATAAAGGTAAGCTAGATTTAGCATGGCACCACTCGTCCTTCCCTCCGGGCCTTGATTTACTATGGAGTAGCACCCCGCCTGAGCCTCACGTGAATTCTGTGAACCAATAAAGCCTTGGAAAGTTGATCTATTTACATGAAATAAGGTATCAGAACAAGATGAGGTTCCCTTGGCGGACTGTCTTCTATGCCCCTCCTTTGCGTTAATCCGACGCCCTTCACTCTTAGAGTCTTTCACAGTTTATACCTCACCCTGTAATGCCCTTATTTCAGCCCTTAAGGAGCCAATAACCAACCATAGCTCTTTAAGCTGAGCATGGGCCTCCTCTAGCTGCATGGTCTGGGCAACTGGGGCTAGTGTAACCGGAAGCAGCAAATCACCGTAACTTTGCTCACTAAGGGGCATATCTACAAGCCCCTATCGCCACGGGAATGTCCCCTTTTCCGACGTTCCTGTGGCGATAGGGGCTTCGCATTATTTACAAGGTAGCGTTAAGCCACATAACGTGGCTTAACACTGCCTTGTAAATAAGGCCCCCTTTCACGCAATGCTCAGCGTGAAAGGGGTGGGCAGTGGTTGTTACGGTGGGCGTTCCACCTGATTTTGACGTATCCCCGTATTTACAAAGGTGGCGTGAATAGGAGGCAGTGCCAATATTAAGACCAGGAAAAACCTGGTCTTAACTTGGCGAAACGAGGAGAAATGCTTTATTTTGCCTCATTTTTGCTGTTCCCATGTGTGCTGCCTTGTGCAGCACACATGGAAAAAGCAAAACGCCTTGCATTGTTTATGTGTAGGAAGGTGTCCCTTCCTGCACATAAACAATCTTTAAAAAAAAATTACATTTTGTAACTTCCATGTGTGCTGCATTAAGTAGCACACATAGAAGTGACAAAACCGCATTTAAAGATTGTTTATGTGCAGAAAGGGACACCTTCCTACACATAAACAATTTTCCCCTTCACGCAGACACCCTTGCACTATGGTGCAAGGGTGCCTGCGCTGGCGCTAGGCAGCTAAGTGTAGTGCCAGTGCAGGGGGAAATGCAAGGCTGCACCATATTCTTGTAAATATGGTGCAGCCTGTGTTTCTGAAGTGGCGGAGTGAGGCGTTAAGCCATGATGGCTAACTCCTCACTCCGCCACTTCTTTGTACATATGCCCCCAAGAGTTAAGGGAAGGATGCGATTGGACCAGTGGCATAGGAGGCAAAGTTGGGAAATGCTGCAAAGAACTGGAAACAGTATTACTCCCTCCCTCCTTTCCTTGGTGATTCATAGCCTGGGGTATCAACGGCCTGATTGATTTTTATCTAAATAGGGGGGATACAGGGTGCTTTTTTGGTCGAGCCTGAGACAGCGCGCAAGCGCTGTGTAGTAATGACACCGGACACAAGAACCGGGAACAGGGGTTTATTTCAAAGACGGACGGTTCCTCAGTACGGCAAGAGAAGCATGAACCCCTCACGTCAGCCAAACACCAACTGTCGCTCTTGGAACTGCGCGACATGAACGTTCTAATAAACGGAATGTAGGGACTGGATGCAGCCAAGTCCAAAAAGGTAAATACTACATCACAACACACCCCCCTCCCTTCACCTGAAAGGAAAGAAGACAAAGAGGAAAGCAAGGGTGAGAATTAAGCCAAGAAAAAGAGAATATAAGGGAAGAAAGAACAAAGGAAATCATGTATGTACATAGTCTTCCAAATAGCAAGGTGGTCTGCGCTCTCTGCAAGGGCGTGAGGACTCATCCCCCAAAGGGAGGGAAGAGGTGCTAGGCAGTGAGTGTTGTGCTTCCCCAGAGAAATGCCCAAGACCACCATCGCCACCCACGACAATGTCGTTAGCACTGTTTTCAACATCACTCAAGAGCCAGAAGTCATTGGCACTTTTTACCGATTTAATAATGTCTTCACCAGCTATTTTAGGCCACCTTTCACCTTTTTTTTTAAACAATGCAACCTTACGTTTGTTCCACTTGTTACCATTGTTTAGCACAACATAGTTCTTGAACACTTGCTTTACCCTAAATGGACCCCAGTACTTGGACAGACCTTTGACAGTCCTGCCGTGCCTGATTTTAACTAAGTCTCCGGCACAGATACTAGATGCATTAGAGCTGGGGACAACCTCCTTCACAGTGGTAGAACTGGGTGAAATAGGCCAGGCAGGTATGAGTTTGGTGCCAGGTTTCCTCCCACGCATTTTCTCAAACGGAGAAAACCCAGTCACTCTGTGCACAGTAGTACGATGCGCCCATACCATTTCTTCCACCATCACCCTCACATTCTTCCCACTCTGGATGGCCATGGAAATAATACCCTTGACCAGGCGATTAGCCCGTTCAACCATGCCATTGGCCTGGGGGTTGTACAAAGCTGTACGATGATGTGTGATACCACACTTGTCAAGGAAATTTCTCATTTCCTTTGAGACAAGTTGGGTCCCGTTATCAGTGACCAGAACACGTGGTAGACCCTCCTCTTGGAAAACCACTTTAAGTTGCTCAATGGTACTACGAGTAGTGACTTCAGACATGAAATGCACAATGAGCCACTTAGAGTGGACATCAACCATGACGAACGCATTTTTTAGCTTTTCATCCACCCCTTGCATGGGTCCGATGAAGTCCAAGCAAACGGTACTCCAGGATAATCCGGGATCCTCGATATGCCCGATTGCAGACTTGGGACCAGTCTTGGGTCTTTTCTCGCTCTGCACGCACACCTCACAATTGACCACCCACATGTTTATTTCCTCATCCATACTAGGCCACCAAAAGTTTTCTCTCACACGTTTCTTGTTCATAGTTTGACCCAGATGGCCCTCATGAGCAAATGCGATTATCTTGCGTCTCAAACCACATGGTGGTACAAATTTGTCATCTCTCATTAATACCTTGGACTCACTCATACTCAACTCATCCAAGATCTTGACGTAAGGTCTAACTGTGGGCACAACGGTACTTTCTCTTCTACCACCTGTGATCATCATATGTTCTACTTCTCTAAGGGTGGAATCGTTATCCATGCTCGACTTCCATTCCTCTGCCGAAAATGCACCTCCAACACACTCAGACACATCGCCCACAGAGGCATCTGCACCTTCTTGCTCCCACAACGAGCTACTATTCATCTCACCCTTATTACTCAATGGCAACCGAGACAAACAGTCAGCCTGTGCATTTCTCCACCCTGGAATGTGTGTCATCTGGTACCTGTACTCCTGCAGCCGATAAGCGAGTCTGGCTTACCTTGCTGACCCCTTACCAGCACCTCCAGGACTCAACACTTTCACTAAAGGCTTGTGGTCTGTACGGATGCAGAATTCAAGACCCCACAAGAAAGTCCTGAAATGTTCAACAGACCATGCTGCCGCCATTGCTTCCCGCTCTATCACCGAATAGTTGCACTTACACTCAGTCAAAGATCTTGATGCAAACGCCACAGTACGCTCACGCCCCTTATGGATTTGGGACAGGACAGCCCCCAGTCCGCAAGCACTCACGTCTACAGTAAGAAAGGTGGTGAGTTGGGTGTCAAAAGGTGCAAGTACACCAGCATCACAAATGTTTTTCTTGATTTGCTCGAAAGCTGCCTGTTGGGCCTCCCCCCATGAAAAGGAACATCCCTTCTTCAATAGTATTCTTAATGCTTCAGTTTTGCTGGCAAAAGAACTGACAAACTTAACGTAATACTCGATTTAGCCCATAAACGACCTAAGCTTGTCTTTGTCGTTTGGAACTGGTGCATCGCGTATTGCCTCAATAAGGTCAACTTTGAGTCGAACACCATGACCAGAGATAGGATGCCCCAGGTATTCAATTTCTTCCACCAAAAACTTGCATTTTTCTTTCCTTAGGGTCAGGCCAGCCTCCCTCAACCTACCCAAGACTTCCCTCAAACACTTGTTGTGGTCTTGAATGGACTCTCCAAACACAAGGATGTCATCCTGAAATTTTTTTACATTTTCAACACCCCTCAACACTTCTGTCATGATGCGTTGGAAGATGCTGGCTGCAGAAGATAGCCCGAACGGCAGTCTCCTGAATCTAAAGGTGCCCTCCATGGTGACAAATGACGTTAGATCCTTGGACTCCTCATGTAACCTGATCTGGTGGTAAGCACTTTTCAAATCAAGTTTTGAAAAGTACTTACCACCTCCAAGCAATAGTAACAGTTCATTAATGTTGGGAAGGGGAAAGGTGTCAGTTACGATATGCTGGTTTAAACTACGCAAGTCCACACAGAATCTCAACTTCCCATCACTTTTTTTGCTGATAACTACGGGAGAGACCCACTCAGTGGCCTCAACGGGTTCAATGACGCTGTCTTCCAACATTTCATGTAACATTTTTTTGACCTCGTCCCTCACGACAACGGGTACCCTCCTCAATTTATTTTTGACGGGGACAGTGCCATCTTTCAAAACAATTTTGTGAGTGTACCCTTTCAATTCTCCTAGCCCCCCTGCAAAAACACCTTCCATTTCTCTCAAAACATCATCAGTGGACGCATCAGACAAGCTAAGTACTTGACCCTCAGCATGTGGGTCTATGATGATATATAGATCAAACTAATGGCCCCACCCCAGAATAGGAGGTCCGTCCTCAGCAACATAGACTTTGCCCACTATTTTTCTGGACTTGAAGATGATGGGAGCGGTGGAGAAGCCGAGAACATCAATGGTCTCTCCTTGGTACCCTCTAGGATCAATGTCCTTTGGTACAAGAGAAACTTGCGGCCACTCCTTTTTCCACATCCACCTAGGCACTATGGTGTACAAAGACCCACAGTCCACCATCAGTTCCACCTGTTTGCCTTGAATGCAAAATGTAGCCTTCGGACGTTGTCTTTTGCCTTCAACAACGTTGCCAGGAAGGACCATCAGTACACGTTCATCATTATCTCCATCAAAACTCGAATCCTCCGCAAAAGCAACCCTAGACCGGTCCAACGTGTTACACATCCTTGCGTAGTGACCTCTGCGTCCACACTTCCTGCAGTCTTGTTTCCTTGCAAAACACCATTTAGAATCACTAGTATGTACCCAACTACCACATCTAGCACATCCCTTCTGCTTTGTGCCTTTCTGCATCTTTAAACCTGTTTTTTCACTCATAGACTTCAATGGGTAATCCTTCCTCCCAATTGCTGCCACTTCCTCTGCAGCAGCATCTTTTTTGCTCATGGCCAACATGCACCTCAACCACCTTGGCAATGGACAGGGCATCTTTCAATGTCGGGTTTTTAGCTGCCCATAAGTGCTCTTGTGCTTTTTTGCTCTGGCATTGAACGATGAATTGGTCACGAATAAGTTCATCTGCCATCTGGCCAAAGTTGCACTTGATAGACAACTCGCGCAAAACTGAAACAAACTCTTCCATAGATTCCTCAGGTTTTTGTGGTCTAGTATAGAATTTGTAATGTGAGAGCACAACGTTCTCTTCTTTTGCAAACCTTTTTTCCAATCTTCCCTTGGCTTCCAAGAACACATCCTTGACTGGTTGACCGCCACTTCCAAGCATCTGTCGCAAATACTTGAAAATGCAATGTGCTTCCTTTCCTATAGTTCCCAGTAGCAGTGCTTTTTTCCTCTCTGCCGAGAACTCCTGACCATCTAATGCTACGATGTAGTTCTCAAACAGGTCAATCCATTCCTCCCACGTTCATAGAAGGTTGCCCTGGTTGTGCCAGGAAAGAAGGAGGAATCACAATAGATGATACAGCCATTTAATTAGTGGTACCAGAAAATCTGAATCAGTTGGATATTATTTTTCAAAAACACTGCTAGATAGATCTGTTAAGTACACCAAAACTATTCTACTGAGAATATATACTTTTGATCTGAACACATGAAATGCGCCCAACGGCCAGTAGAGGGCTGTGAGAAGTTGGCCTGGTATATGCTGTTCACTAATTAAAGTGGACACCTTGCACCAGGGCAAATCGACTCTTATGGTAGATAGGTTTAAGACAACCTTTTAAAGAAAGCTATCCTAGTGGTAGCTGTGGAGAGCAGCCTTCAGGCTAAGTCTCGGAGGAATGTAAAGCAGCTTGTTTTACCATATAATCTCTTGAATCACCAAATGAAAAGACACCACACAGGTATATATATCAAATATATATGTATTTATTTCTAAATAACTCTCTACTAATCTCTTTATGAGATTAGAAGACAAACATATGCACAAATCAACGTTTTTCAATAAGTTAAGCACAAAATATGGCTGGGGCCCTAGGGGCGTACCATACCATATACTAAGTAAGAGACTTAGGGACAACGACTTGCAGGGAGACAAGGCCTAGGGCCTTCAGAAGTGCTGGGGCCTCACGAAACCCCCCAAGGCAGGTAAGTAAAGGACCCACGGGGGACGCGTGCAGTGTGGATACACAGGCGCGGATCGCCGTTGACTTCAATGGGGCAAGTCGCGGTTGGAAATAAAGAGTTTTAGGATACTTCTGTAGAACCTACAAGCAAGTCACTTACAGGGTAAGTCGTTCTAGGGCCCACACCCACGGGAGCACCGTAGTGCTGGAGTTACCTCACCCAGGGAAGCCGGGTGCATAGATGTCCTTTGGTGTCGGGTCGCGGCGTCGTTTTCAATGGCGACCAAAGAAGACTTGCTGCTTGCGGGAGCTGAAGAAGTGTCCGGTGGAATCCAAGCCTGGATTCTGAAGAAGGATGACCTGAAAGCAGAGGGGACAGTGTTCAAAGTCACTTGGCAGTGACTCGGGGCAAGGAAGATGGATGCCCACCGTCGTCGAGTGATTCAGGTCAGTTGCGGGTGCCTTGACTCTTCAGCCACGTGGTCCAGGAGGCGTCGACGACGACCAGGAGCTGGATTCGGTGTGTACCTCGACGTCTGCAGCTGACTGCGGTGTCGGCAACTCGATTGGAGCCAACAAGCCTTGGCAGCCGCAAGTCTCGGGGAGATGAAGAAAAGTCAATGGCGCAGACCAGCAAGGTCTGTGGAACTCACCCAGCGAGGGTAAGTCAGGGCAGGCCTGGAGCAATCAGGGGAGCCCTTTGGTTTCTTTAAGAAGTCTTCTGGGGACCCACAAGCCAGCGGGCAAGGGATCGCAAAGACACCTCGGGCGGAATCACTCAACAGGGGCCCACGGTCACTCGGGACGGTGTAGGCCTCTGATCTTCGGAGGGATTTCTGCTGGAGGTCGGGACCACACGTGGTCCAAAGCACAGGTTCATAGAACGTTGTGAAGGGGTTGCACTCGACAATAGTGCACGGTACACAGGGGTCGCGGTTCCTCGTTACTCGTGGGGTCCACTTGCCTCAGCTTCGCTGGGGACTCACGATGGCCTGGGAGAGGTCAGGAAATCCACTTCCTGGGCTGCAGGGACTTCGGACTCCGGCGGGAGCGGTGTAGTTTGTGACCGTCGTTGTCGTTTTTGGTGCCTGCCAAGCAGGGGAGTCACTCCTTGACTCCAAGGGAGATTCTTCCGTCTTCCAAAGGTAGTGGAACGTCGAAGGGCCAGGATTCTTCTTGTAGAGCGTCATCCAGGGGTTATCTGCTTTGCAATGGCAAGGTTCCCCCTCTTATACTAAAAAGAGGGATGGACTAACTCTATGACCCCACCTATGGGAGGGTCAAGGGAGGGGTGGCTACACCCACTTCCCTTTGTCCAGTTTCGCGCCAGAGCAGGGGCAGGTAGCCCCTGAGCTGGTTTGAACTGGCATATGCACAGAGGAGCCTTCTGCTCCCCCAGTGCAGGACTTCAAAGCACTCTAAGAGTGCACCCACCCAGCCCCAATACACTAAACCCTGTCTGGGAGGTGGTTACACCTCCCTGTGACAGGATGCCTGTTGTTGGGCTTCCTCCACTGTGAGTGTTGGTCATCAGCAGGAGGGCAGCCCCGTGTCTGTGACTGGTGGCATCCATTTTGTGATGCCAGGGCTCTGTAGGATTCTACCGCGTTTCCACAGTAGGTACATGTCTTATCCCTCTAGAAGGGTGGAATGCTACCCCCGCCGCCAGGATTGGCGGGGGGGTAGTATTCCAAGATGTTTGACACCAAACACGACATGTTTTGATGCAGCCATTCCAAAGTTAGCATTCTACCGCGAGGATATAATGCACTTAAGAGTATATGGTTTAACCGCATCCACAAACAGCACCAGAGAATAGACTCTGAGAGCTGCAGAGGGGCCCTGCTCATGCAGAGGCACCCCCTCACATAGGAACCAAGCACCCTGCCCTCAGGATTGATAGGGCCTGCCATAGGGGTGACTGATAGGTTTATATGTGTGTGCAGGAGAGATATAGGAAACCTATATCTCAGTGAAGGGTGCTAGCACCACCTCACCCAGGCTGCAGTAGCAGGCCTGTGGTGTCAGATTTAGTCTGCTTCCCAGGGGTGGCATAATACATGCTGCAGCCCCTGGTAGGCCTGTGAAGTACCTATGCCCTTGGCACCTAAGGTACCATATACTAGGGACTCATAAGGCACCACAGTAACCAATCACTAGTGCACCTAGAGTGCACTCCATGTCATTTAGAGAGAGCAGATAGACTGGGGCCCTGAATAGCAGGATCCCAGTCCAACTAAGTCATAAACCAGCAAAACACCATAAAAAAGTGGGGGCAACCATATAGTCAGATTCCACCTTCCTACATAACCCCCCCAAACGAAAGGAGATAAGGCTAACCTTGGCCAGTTGAGCCTTTATTGACTAAGTGGCCATATAAGGAAGCACCTGCACTAGCATGGTTGCCCCCTGTCTTATGGTCCACTAAGCAATCCCTCACCCTAAGGGTATGAGAGGGTCTCCACCATGGGGAATCACTACCTGTGGTGTGCTTTGGTAAAGTACCAGGCTGGTGAGGTGTCTGAGTAGGGAAGTGAGGCCCTAGGAATGTTGGCCTCAGCTTTCTCAGCTCACTGGTCACCATGTATGCCTGTCTTTCCAAGACTGAGTGGTACTTTGCTCTAAGGGTCAACCTTTGGCTGCCTACAGCCGTGGGTTGGGTCCCTTTGGGTGGAACACTGGAGGGACATGGCATGTTTGGAACCTTTTGGTCCCAGGTTTGCCCTTGCCTAACAGAGTCCTTCTGGGGAGGTCCCTACATAAAGGTATGGGGGATCCCTCAGTGGGTTGAGGAATTTCCACCTGGCTAGGGCTACTAGCCTGGGTGCCCCTTATCTGCTGATGGGGGGGTTCCTCTGGACAGGGGGCCCTGGGGGGTCCACTGACCTCCCTGACCTCTGCAGCCCTGGGCTGACTGAGGCAGGGTAGAGAGGGGCAGTTTACCTGCTCCAGACTGGGTACCACCTTGGAAGGGTCCTCTGCCATCAGGGGTGTGGCCAGGCCAGGCCTGACTACCTCTGGGGCAGTTCCTTCACTAGGGGTAGGGTCAGTTCCCTGAGGAGGCTGACCCTTACCTACTGTCTGGAGGGAAGAAGACTTTTCTTCAACCCTTGTGCTCTCTTTTGGGGGAGAGTGGGCCATTCTTCCAGGCTCCATCTCTCCATAATCTTGGGCTGGGGCTGAGGCCATCACAGCCCCCCTAACCTTTACAGGGACACTCAACATCTTCAGATGGGTTTGGTGTTCAATTTCAGCCCAGGCTGAAATTTCCAGATCATTGCCCATCAGGCAATCTACAGGTAAGGTTGGGGACACTGCCACTCTTTTTGGGCCTGTGACCCCCTCCCAGCTGAGATTGACTATGGCCATGGGGTGATCTGTTCTGACACCATCAATGTTGGTCACCTGGTATTTAAACTCAGGTAAAAGCTGGTGAGGGGGGACTAGTTTCCCTGCCACCATGGTGACACTAGCCCATGTGTCCCTAAATGCCACAGCTTTCTGACCATTAATTATTGGATCCAGTCTGTACCTGCCCAATGCTATGGGACCCATGGTAAAGGTGGCATATCCTACACCACCATCAGAATCTGAGGAGTCTGTTGAGGGGGTCCTGTCTAAACTAGGGCCCACCTCTGTTCCTCTTGCAAAAGCACCTAACTTTTGGGTGCACTACTCCCAACTGGAGGATTACTACTGGTAGTACCAGGAGGGGTGGTAGTAGTTGTTGGAGGAACATTTTCTTTATTGCCATTCCTGGGACAACTGGGATCAGATTTCCAGTGCCCAGGCTTTTTACAGACATGGCAATAGGGTTTCTTTTCAGGAGAGGAAGGAGTTTGGGACCCACCCCCAGAAGAGGAATTTTGGGGCCCTGTAGTGGACTTATCCTTGGATTTATCCCCACCTTTCTCTTGGGACTTGGTAGAATCTTTCTTGTGGTCACCACCCTGATTCTTAGGCCTTACCCTGGTTCTGACCCATTTGTCTGCCTTCTTTCCCAATTCTTGGGGAGAGGTCAGATCAGAGTCCACCAGGTACTGGTGTAAAAGCTGGTTTTGACAATTATTAAGGATCTGTTCTCTCATCATTAGATTATAAAATCCTTTGAAATCAGTAACCCTACTGCCAACCAGCCAACCCTCCAGAGCCTTGGATGCACAATCTACAAAGTCAGTCCAGTCCTGAGTCTGTGCCTTCTGGGTATCTCTGAACTTCAACCTGTACTGCTCAGTGGTTAGGCCAAACCCATCTATCAGTGCACTCTTCAGGACTTCATAATCATCAGCATCCTCTTCTCTAACAGTGAGGAGCTTGTCTCTACCTTTATCTGAAAAGGAGAGCCACAAGATTGCTGCCCACTGCTTTTGGGGGACCTGCTGTACTCTGCAGGCCCTCTCCATAGCAGTTATCCACTTGTGGATATCATCCCCACTCTGGTAGGGAGGAACAACCTTGCTCAGGTTCCTATGGTCAGGGACATATTCTCTGCCTCTAGGGACACTGTTGCTGCCACCAGGGGGTTCTAAACCCTCCCTTCTGGAAGCTCTCTGGATCTCCAGGGCTTCTCTATCCAGTGCCAACTGCTTGGTTCTGAGGGCCACTTTGGCTTCCTCATACTGGAGCAGTTTGCACCTTCTCTCAGAGGAGGTCTCTCTTAAGGGAAAGTATGAGTTCCTCTGCTGGACAAATTCTCTGCCAGAGTGATAAGAGTGGTCAGATTCCCTGGAAGGGGATCTGTGCCTCTCCTCCTCTCTGTCAGTTCTCTTATGGAGAATTCCTCTGTCCTTTTCAGGCCCCTTGAAGCCTGGCCCTTCAATCACAGAGTCTTGGTCATTCTGATTTTCATCATCTGACCCAGATACTATGACTGACCCACCCACTGATTCAGACCCCCTAGCTCCTAGAGCCAATCTAAGGTCATCTGCTGTCAGCAGATCTATCAGGTGTAGTGTTGAGGGACTCTGTCCTAGCCTCAGGTGTCTGTCAACACACATGGCTCTCAAGTCAGAGAAAGCCATGTCCTTATACTGAGGCTGAGTGGATCCACTGGGTCCACTCTTTAAGGACATTCTAGTGTTGTGCAGTGTTGTACTACCTACACTAGTTTGTGGCCTACTGATCCTAGCTTGAGCTGTGGAAAGGGTGTGCTATCCCTTTGCACCCAGCTCTAAGTTCAGTAGAACTTATTGATACTAAGCTTGACTTTATATGTACCTTGAGTACCTATAATGGTTTTCAGTTAGTAATTCAAATAGAGATTTTCTGGTAAAACAATGGCAAGCTGGAATCCCACACGCTGCCCACCAATGTGAGAAGTTGGCCTGGTATATGCTGTTCACTAATTAAAGTGGACACCTTGCACCAGGGCAAATCGACTCTTATGGTAGATAGGTTTAAGACAACCTTTTAAAGAAAGCTATCCTAGTGGTAGCTGTGGAGAGCAGCCTTCAGGCTAAGTCTCGGAGGAATGTAAAGCAGCTTGTTTTACCATATAATCTCTTGAATCACCAAATGAAAAGACACCACACAGGTATATATATCAAATATATATGTATTTATTTCTAAATAACTCTCTACTAATCTCTTTATGAGATTAGAAGACAAACATATGCACAAATCAACGTTTTTCAATAAGTTAAGCACAAAATATGGCTGGGGCCCCAAGGGGCGTACCAGACCATATACTAAGTAAGAGACTTAGGGACAACGACTTGCAGGGAGACAAGGCCTAGGGCCTTCAGAAGTGCTGGGGCCTCACGAAACCACCCAAGGCAGGTAAGTAAAGGACCCACGGGGGACGCGTGCAGTGTGGATACACAGGCGCGGATCGCCGTTGACTTCAATGGGGCAAGTCGCGGTTGGAAATAAAGAGTTTTAGGATACTTCTGTAGAACCTACAAGCAAGTCACTTACAGGGTAAGTCGTTCTAGGGCCCACACCCACGGGAGCACCGTAGTGCTGGAGTTACCTCACCCAGGGAAGCCGGGTGCATAGATGTCCTTTGGTGTCGGGTCGCGGCGTCGTTTTCAATGGCGACCAAAGAAGACTTGCTGCTTGCGGGAGCTGAAGAAGTGTCCGGTGGAATCCAAGCCTGGATTCTGAAGAAGGATGACCTGAAAGCAGAGGGGACAGTGTTCAAAGTCACTTGGCAGTGACTCGGGGCAAGGAAGATGGATGCCCACCGTCGTCGAGTGATTCAGGTCGGTTGCGGGTGCCTTGACTCTTCAGCCACGTGGTCCAGGAGGCGTCGACGACGACCAGGAGCTGGATTCGGTTTGTCCCTCGACGTCAGCAGCTGACTGCGGTGTCGGTAACTCGATTGGAGCTAACAAGCCTTGGCAGCCGCAAGTCTCGGGGAGATGAAGAAAAGTCGATGGTGCAGACCAGCAAGGTCTGTGGAACTCACCCAGCGAGGGTAAGTCAGGGCAAGCCTGGAGCAATCAGGGGAAAATTTGGTTTCTTTAAGAAGTCTTCTGGGGACCCACAAGCCAGCGGGCAAGGGATCGCGAAGACACCTCGGGCGGAATCACTCAACAGGGGCCCACGGTCACTCGGGACGGTGTAGGCCTCTGATCTTCGGAGGGATTCCTTCTGGAGGTCGGGACCACACGTGGTCCAAAGCACAGGTTCGTAGAACGTTGTGAAGGGGTTGCACTCAACAATAGTGCATGGTACCCAGGGGTCACGGTTCCTCGTTACTCGTGGGGTCCACTTGCCTCAGCTTCGCTGGGGACTCACGATGGCCTGGGAGAGATCAGGAAATCCACTTCCTGGGCTGCAGGGACTTCGGACTCCGGCGGGAGTGGCGTAGTTTGCGACCGTCGTTGTTGTTTTTGGTGCCTGCCAAGCAGGGGAGTCACTCCTTGACTCCAAGGGAGATTCTTCCGTCTTCCAAAGGTAGTGGAACGTCGAAGGGCCAGGATTCTTCTTGTAGAGCGTCATCCAGGGGTTATCTGCTTTGCAATGGCAAGGTTCCCCCTCTTATACTAAAAAGAGGGGATGGACTAACTCTATGACCCCACCTATGGGAGGGTCAAGGGAGGGGGTGGCTACACCCACTTCCCTTTGTCCAGTTTCGCGCCAGAGCAGGGGCAGGTAGCCCCTGAGCTGGTTTGAACTGGCATATGCACAGAGGAGCCTTCTGCTCCCCCAGTGCAGGACTTCAAAGCACTCTAAGAGTGCACCCACCCAGCCCCAATACACTAAACCCTGTCTGGGAGGTGGTTACACCTCCCTGTGACAGGATGCCTATTGTTGGGCTTCTTCCACTGTGAGTGTTGGTCATCAGCAGGAGGGCAGCCCCGTGTCTGTGACTGGTGGCATCCATTTTGTGATGCCAGGGCTCTGTAGGATTCTACCGCGTTTCCACAGTAGGTACATGTCTTATCCCTCTAGAAGGGTGGAATGCTACCCCTGCCGCCAGGATTGGCGGGGGGGGTAGTATTCCAAGATGTTTGACACCAAACACGACATGTTTTGATGCAGCCATTCCAAAGTTAGCATTCTACCGCGAGGATATAATGCACTTAAGAGTATATGGTTTAACCGCATCCACAAACAGCACCAGAGAATAGACTCTGAGAGCTGCAGAGGGGCCCTGCTCATGCAGAGGCACCCCCTCACATAGGAACCAAGCACCCTGCCCTCAGGATTGATAGGGCCTGCCATAGGGGTGACTGATAGGTTTATATGTGTGTGCAGGAGAGATATAGGAAACCTATATCTCAGTGAGGGGTGCTAGCACCACCTCACCCAGGCTGCAGTAGCAGGCCTGTGGTGTCAGATTTAGTCTGCTTCCCAGGGGTGGCATAATACATGCTGCAGCCCCTGGTAGGCCTGTGAAGTACCTATGCCCTTGGCACCTAAGGTACCATATACTAGGGACTCATAAGGCACCACAGTAACCAATCACTAGTGCACCTAGAGTGCACTCCATGTCATTTAGAGAGAGCAGATAGACTGGGGCCCTGAATAGCAGGATCCCAGTCCAACTAAGTCATAAACCAGCAAAACACCATAAAAAAAGTGGGGGCAACCATATAGTCAGATTCCACCTTCCTACAAGGGCTCGCTACACTTGTGTTCTTTTCTTCAAGATTACTCTCGTAGCTGTGATATCGGAAGACGGTGAAGACGACAGCTTTCTGTGAGGAGATCGAGTTGCTGAACTAGGCGCGCTCAGGTAATTTATTATTTTTAGTTTATGCAGCCTTGCCCTGAACAATGTTTTCAAATGTCTCTGAATACTTTCGTAATGCTTTTCCGTCGAGTTCCTCACCACACAACTGCGCTGCCAAACGTATGCTTCGATCTCACTACGCGTTAATGCTGCCGTCAGAAACCGGTCACACTCTCCTCAACACAGTTCTTTTTCATTCTCTTTACTCCGCTGACACGCTGAATCTGGAGCCAACACTCTCTCCAAAACACGGAACACCTCAGTCAATATATTTATATATTTTTTCCAATATTGACACGAAGCAAAAGCGCTCCTCACCACAGATTAATAATGCTGTTCTCTTTCACTTAGATTCACCACCACACAAAGGCTTACGTATGATCTGGCTTAGCTCCGACTACTAGTCAGACAGCATTCTTTTACTCCGCCTCGGTGAAAGAGTTGAAACGCTGCTTATCTTGAATCTTCTAGCGCTTGAATGCGAGCGCTTCACCACAGTAGATGGCTACCTCCACAGGACTGACAGGGCGGCCGGACACGTCTACCGCGCACGCCTCTTGCTGCACAGGTGTCACTACATATGGCTGGCGGTCGTCGCCACGAAATGTAGTAATGACACTGGACACAAGACCTGGGAACAGGGGTTTATTTCAAAGACGGACGGTTCCTCAGTACAGCAAGAGAAGCGTGAACCCCTCACGCCAGCCAAACACCAACTGTCGCTCGTGGAACTGCACGACATGAACGTTCTAATCAACGGAACGTAGGGACTGGACGCAGCCAAGTCCAAAAAGGTAAATACTACATCACAACACGCTGCTCTGGTGGTCTGTTGTAGGTAGAGAACGGAGGAGAAGCCCCGCCCATATTTTTTATTGACTTGTGCCTTTGTCCTTTGTAAATGCTGGCATGTGATTCTTTCATAGGCTTGTTAGTACCTCCTTAGTACGGCCATGTCGTCATTTGTATCCTCCCATGTCTACTGGCCCCTTTACTTTGGTTCTTACACAGTAAGCACTATATTCTTTATTGAGTTTGTCCTGCTTGAGTCACGAGGACGTTCTTTGTTTACATTCAGCGCGATGTGAGTGCTTTCTCTTTTGAAGCTGCCGGGACAATTGCGACCCCTTGTTTGGAGGGGTATGGCCGGGGGCATAACTCGGGCCCCAGCGGGGCAGGGGTCGCACCACTTCAGGGAACCTATTCAGGGCAAGTTAAATGAATATCTGAGAGAGATGGGAACTCTGTGCCCCCTCATTATGTTCTGCAGTGACGACTCATGATTTTGCGTAACGCCACTGGGGACGGCAGCCCTGCCCAGTCTGCACTGGTGAGCTCCTCATACCTTACTTGAAGGGGCGGTGACGCTGACCAGCCCGTGCTGCTCAGTCTGCACCGGTTTGTGCTCACACCTTGCTGGTAGGGTACTCTGTAATCCTTTTCCAGCCAGGGCCTGTCCATGCGGTTGCAGACAGGTTGCTGACTCCGCTCCTGGGTGCAGCCATGAGGTATCCGGCAGGCGTGTCCACCAGTGAAAGTGGGTGCCGTGTGCCGCACGCCGGGACCTGTCTTGCCCAGAGGTGGCATGTGGCGCAGGAATACTCCCCTGATGACAGGCTCCTGCCACTGGGCCTGTCCGGACCCATTTTTTGCTGGTCGATAATAACAGCAGCTCTTGGAATCAGCCCGGCCCTCCTCGGCGTGTCTGAGTCTGCCTGGTCCAGTATGTGGTGGAGCCGGATGGAGGGAATCATACCAGGACTTAAGTCTCTGAGCTGTGCGTTTACTTAGGTTTTCTATAGCTCTGATGTAGAATGTATGGACACGGTACAGATGAGCATTCCTAGCCCTGGCTGCCAGTCCTTCCCTCGCTGCTCCTTCCGCTGGCACGCATGCATGCCCCCACCTGGCCCACTGCCTCTCACTCCCCCAGTGAAGCCCTTCCTATGTGTTGATGGGTGTCCTGGTCTGTATTGGTGGGCCCCTCTCCACTGTGCTGAAATAATTTAAGAGCGGTGATGCTCACCATTAATATGACCTCTAAAGTCACAGCGATTGTGAAAAATCCAAGCATCATACCAAAAACAAGTCAAGCAAATATACAGCGCCGATTCAGCAGGAGAGCAGTAAAGGTGTGGTATGTAGCTGCGGGCACATTTTAGAACACTGTTGTGGTTGCACACCATCACTTACAGAAAGCACATTTTCCATTGAAATGGGCATTGCATCTGCATAGATATGCAGTTTTACAAGTAAACTACATAGCACAGAAAAGATAATCAGCAAATATTTGTCGTATATGCCTCACCAAGTAAACTGTCTTGATTTATTTTGGTCCAATTAAAATATTTGTTTTCATCACACTTCAGAATTGCAAAAAAGTGTGCTTCGTTTGCTCTGCCCTAATTGCCGAGCTATTTTGAATTCTGTGTACAGTTCATTTACATTATTTAAACGTTGTTGTGTTTGAAGGGAAAAGCTATAGGATATCAGTTTTTTCTAAGTTCTTCTACCCTAGCAAGATGGTCACCTAAGTCATTTTACAAAATCCTGTTTCTTTGCAGTCAGTGAATTATAAGTAAATACCAGTTTCCCAATAAGCAGCAGTTTGTCAGAAGGCATAACATGAGCATGACAAGTAAACACAAATCTTGCTCATTTACCTTCTGAACTCCATCATGATTATTTTTGGGCTTCTACAGCACCCTTATTTGCAGTGCCTATGCTGTGCAGTGGCCCTGCCGAAGGTTGGTGGTTCTCACCTGGTCTAATGCCTGTCCCTACCCTTCTCCCTGGCCTATGGCAGGTCAGTTGTGGAGAAATGCCAAGCCCTGATTCAGTATACCCCCACAGAAGAGGGGTGTGCTGTGCTAGTCCCCCCCCCACATTGTTTCACGTGGCCTAGTATCTATCCCAGTGTATTCACCCATCTATAGCAGTACAGGCACGTGCAGCTCGCCCACGAGTCGTAGACAGACAGCAGATTACTTTCGCTGCCCGATGTTCTGTGGTTTTGCTCGATTCATTTTCCACATCCATTAGCTGTCGTCTCAAATATCTTGAGCGTTCCGTGTAGCTGGTGGATAAAGATATCTGGTTGTGCTCCAACTTTAGGGTGAGGGGCCCTCGGCCAGTTAAGAGGTCTCTTGCACACCGCCCATAAATTAGCACTGTTTATTTATGCATTCATCCATCCATCCACCTGGCTGTCCTTTCTGATTTGTCCGTTGGTGCAGGTGAACGCAGCTTGGACTCCCTCCGGGCTCTGCAGTCACACTGCCTCTTCTCATGTTGTGGCTTTATTCAAAGGCTACCACAAGGTGGACAATACGCTGGAGAATGCGGCTTCACTTTGGGAGCTCCGCTTGGTTGCGTTGTCTGGCTCCGCTTTGAGTTAGCAATTTAGGCCCCGAGCGACTCTTAGTTGTGACATTTGTATAGGCTACTACCCCTGTTTCAGGTGCCGAGGGCATGGGTCTTTTCAGCAATCTTTTTTTTGTGTGGTGAATCAGTGGCGAAGCCTTAGAACTGGACATGTAGCTTTCTTGGCTTTCCTCTGACTATGGCTGGCTGTGCTGCCTGTCTTTAGGTAGAGGTATCTACCCCATACAAGACCTTGTTGGCGCTAGCAGTGTCCTGGCTTGTTTGTGCCTGTTTTGCTGTGGCCAGCAGCGGTCTTCTGTTTGTCTGCACTCTGGCTAGCAGCGGCTTCTAGCGGTTTCTGGTTGTCTGCCATGTGGTTACGGGTGGTCGGTGCCTGCTCCTGGCCGCCCACATTGGTATGACCTGTGCTCTCTATCCGCTGGCTAGTGACTGCCTCAGCTGTTATCCCTCGACTGTACTGTCATGAATGGCTGTCTTCCACACTGGACTCTGCATGGTAAGGGTAGCAAGACTCCCTTAGTGCTGACTCTGGTGTTTGCTGTGGTCGAGCAGTTGAGACTTGTTCAGAGGAGGTGTGTCTCCCCCCCAAGATACAGAATAACACCTAAGATATTATTATTATTCTTTGTATCTTGCTGCTGTTTTGGTAGGTTCTTAGCTGTGTTTATTGAGATCCGTGGACACTTTGATCTCTTTACCTCCCACAGTGAAGCAGTGGTCTCAGCCTCTGACATGGCACTGACAATGTTCTGGTCCTATTTATTGAGATGTTTGTTGGTCTTGGCCAGCGGTTGTCTGCTCTGATTGAAGGTAGTCTTTGCTTGTAAGTGGCGATGTGAGCCTCACGACTGGGAGAGAACGTGTGGGGGGGGGGAAGGGCGGCTCAGTACTGGGAGCTTGAGGACTGGCAGACGGTGCTGGGACACCGGGTTTTGCGAGCAGTAATTTAACATGGGTTAGGGACACCGGATACTGGAAAGACTGTGGTAGTCGTGAGTGGTGGCAATGAGTTTCTGTACTTGTAGTGGCACTGGCGGCACTGCTGTGAAGCCAGTGAAATTCTCCTTAAACTTTGGGGGCATCGATATTTGGTGAGCGCTTCCACCCGGGGAGAGGGTGGGGGGATAAGCACCCTTTGGGAACCTCGGAAGAAGGGGGATACTGGAAGTCTGTTTTGAGAGGTGGTTATGGGGGCTTCTGTACTAGGAGGGCCGCTGGTGGTGAGAGGAGGCAGTAAAAGCCTCTGGATTGGTAGAGGGCAGGAGAGGGTAACCTGGGTACTGAAATGAACATTAAAGATTTTCCTAGTGGTAACAGAGCAGTCTAGGGCCCCTTGTATTAAGTGGCAGCGGGAGGGTGAATACTTTGAGAACTGTGGAAACCTCCGAGGACCCTTGGTACTGGGAGGACACTAGACGTTTGGATAGAGGGCATCAGAGTACTGGTGCGGCGGGCAGTAGCTGCCAGCAGAGGGGACAGTGAGGCGCTTTTTGCTAGGAGACTGATGGAGGCTTGATGCAACCTTGATACATTGACGTCATCGGCAGCCTCGACACTGCCAAGGGCAGTAGGCGCCTCGATACTGGGAGGGAGCATAGAGAGTCTGTATTGGGAGGTCCTTGGGACTCTTTCAGGATGGCCCCCTAGGAGAGTAAAGCTGTGAGAGGCCAGTGATATCCTTCGTCTTGGATACATGCGGGCACCTTGTTACTGTGACCACTTTGGGAGCTTTGACAGTGCCAGTGGGCACTGGGTAATGGGAGGAAACACTAGGATTCTCTGTATTGGGAGAGTGGGCAGTTAGCATCTCTGGGAGGGGGCAGTGCTGGCAGCTGCTTGGGAGCTAGTGGGAGTCCTCACTAACAGGATCAGTATGGGAGCCTCTGGGGGTTGGCAGTGGGTGCCTCTGCATCGGCAGAGGGCGCTGGGGGCTTCGGTACTAAGTACCAATGCTCAACTCAAGGGGCACAGGCACTGAATGCATGCGTATGCCTCTAGCAGGGAATGAGTTAATGAGGGGGGACGCGGAGAAGAGGAGGTGTATTCTGCAGGAAACAGAAGTTTTAATTAACCACAATCCGGTCCTGGGGCTGGAGATTGATTTCTTCATTAGGATTCATTAGAAGGGGTGGGGGAAGACGGCCTCGAGGGGGAAGGAGGAGGGAGGGGGGATTACCCCGAGCGGGTGTGGATGATTGAGCAGGTAAAGCCCTCCCCAGGAGCAGCCGGTCTGTGGTGAACAGATGGGGGGCCCGGGCAGCCTCTGCCCTGGAGTGTACAGAGTGTCTTGACCCCCTCCCTCATCAGCCCTCACCCTTCCCATTGTTCATTCCCCGATTTCTCGCCTCGCTGTCTGTCACTTGTTTCTATGTCCTTCGCTGTTTAGTTTGCGCTAGAATGTCCTTCTTTGTCGCTACTTTTATCCTGTACCTTAGCTTTGCTACTTTAAAAGAATTAGTGTGTGTAGTTTTTCGAAAATTAATATATATTATTAGCAGTTAGTAATAGTAATAAGTATTTATTGTACAGTTAGTTAAAACCTTTACAAAAATAACCATCTCTTGTAAAACTGTAAAACTTCAATTTAAAAGGCTAGTAGCCACAATTAAGAACACAGTTAAAATTGCAAAGAGATCCAGTCCCCCAGCCTTGGTGGGCCACAGTCCAGATTCTTCATCTTTTGTAAGCGGAGATTTAGCAGCAGTTCAAAAGGTAAAATAACCTCCCTGGTCAGAGTCTTAGCAGCAAAGTGAGGTAGGGCGATTGAAAGTGCGTGGTGCAGCAACAACTTTTATGGCTCAGTACAAAGTGGCCGAGGTTAACCCATTAATATTTTTCTTCAGGGCTTGGATGTGCAAGAGTGCTTAGTGCTTGATGTAATAAGGCGCTGTCAGAGACTTTTGCATAGTGGGTCAGCGGGCCGGCTCCAACCCGGCTCCAATGCCACTTCTCAGATAATCTGGTTGTATCTTTTTTAGTCTGACATCAGCAGCAGTTACAAATTTTACCAGGCAACAACTTAGTTGAATGTCTTCACCAGAGAAACTTGCTAGCACCGCTTGCCTACAGGACCGTATTTGTTTCTTATTAAAGATTGGTCTAAGTAGTGACCGGCGCTCCTGCCTTAATTCCCGGCATATGGTTATAATGTGCACTATGTCCTCCTCTCCTTCCCCACAGAGACGGCAAATTGCCGGCTTCGGAGGGCGTAACCATGGAGGCAAGTGATGTGCAGATGGCAATAAGCCTAACCGAAATCTCAGGAACTTCTCTTTTGTGATTTTGGAGAAGTTAGATTGGAGGTATGCTTGGGGGGTCGCTTTGCTGTAGGACTGTACAGTGAGCCAGCCGTGTGCGCGTTCTGACAAGATGGCTTTGTCTTGTATGATAGATTCATTTTTGACAATGTTATTTACTATTGTTTTGAAGCTTGCCATGGACCCTGACGGTTCCCAAAGTTGTCGTAACCCCAGCTGGTCCAGTGCAGTGTCCAAGAAATGTCTTGCTGGGCAGGTTTCTGAGGCTTATAGTTCCCTCCACAAGTAGGAGTTTAGCGTTTCTGGCTGCCTTTTTTTGATTCTGTACCAGGCTTTAACGAAAGCTCCTTTGCGGGCCAGCTCTTGTCTTTGCATCCCGAATTCGAGCCTCATTTGTGCCGGAGATGTGTATCCTGGCAACCCATAGATTATTCTCAAGGTTCTTGCAATGGTGCTGTTCAATGTTTCCGCATCTCTCCCTCTCATGGCTTCGCTTCCATAGGTGATTGATGGAATTAGTTTAGCCTGTATCACCCTGGTCAGAGGGAGAAAGCTTGGTCCAGCGATCTTATTTTTCAGATTTCTTAATGCCACTGCCGTCATTAGTCCCCTCTTTTTTATTGCCTCACATTGTGCTTTGTACTTACCTTTGTTATCAATCATAACCCCCAGGTATTTATAGTCTTGCACGACTTCCAGCTTGACTTTTGCCAGGAACCAGTTGTGTTTTGTTTTTGTTTTCCGGAAGTTTACACACACGACTTTTGTTTTTTCTTGATTAATACTTAGGGGCCGATTCCGATTCGGGCCGGAAATCTCTCCGACCGAGCCGGACCCGGAGAGATTTCCGACCGAATCGGACCCGTGCAGTCCGACCGAACGAGTACGATGCGCACGTATGCCATCGGACTCGATTCGGTCGGACTCCCAATGAAGTCAATGGGAGCCTGTCGTACGACGCGTACACGGGCTCCCATTGACTCAATGGGCACGACGCGAACAAGGGCGCCCCCTACAGCGTGTTCGCGTCGGTGCGGGTCGCGCCGTACATGCACGTGTAGGGGGGACCCATGTGTCCCCCCTGTGTGCGAATCGCGTGCCTACGCTTCCAGGGGGGTCCGACACGGACCCCCAAAGTGCGGCTCCGACAGCTCCTTGGAGCCGGACTGCGCGAGTCGGTCGGAGCGGTAGTGATGCGCATCGTACTTACCCGGCCGGGGAATGTCTCCATTGCGCGGTGCGAGTCGTCCCCGTGCGAGTCGGTCGGAGCGGTCGGGTCCTGCGAACGAGTCGGTCGGAGATTTCGCGTGCGCTCGCATCGTACTCGCTCGGCCGGACCCCCGTACGATTCGGTCGGGAAACAGGGCTCCGAATCGGATCCGGTAAATCCAAATCCGATTCGGAGCACTACCGGCCGAGATCGGAATCGGCCCCAAGGTCTGTTGGTCTCCGAGTATTGGGATGTGATGTCAAGCAAGCGTTGTAGACCTATAGGTGTCCGGCTGACAAGCACCAGGTCATCTGCATATAGGAGGTTGGATAACTGACGGCCTCCTAGCTTGGGGGCATGTGAGTTGCTTTCATTGAGTTGGACTGAAAGCTCGGCCATAAAAAGATTAAAAAGTATTGGGGCAAGCACACAACCTTGTTTTAATCCTGAGGTTGTGTTTATCTTTTTCGTTAAATAGTCTCCTGCCCCCAGCTTTACTTGCACCCAGGTGTTACTATGCAAAAGAATTAGTTGTTTTAGAAGCAGTGATGGAATTCCTAGCCTTTTTAATTTTTGCCACAAAATATTTCTATTTATATGGTCAAACGCCGAGCTATAATCGATGAAGCACATGTACAGGGGCTGTTTTATTACAAGTGCAGCATCTATCATTAGTGAAAGGGCTGAAATGTTGGTAGCAGTGCCCATGTTTCTGCAAAAACCGGTTTGGTTGTAAGGTATTGCTGTGATTTCTGTGGCCCATGCCGTTAATTCTTGGAGAAGTACACCAGCATAATATTTGGCTTCATTGTCCAGAAGAGCTACCAGCCGATAGCTCTTCGGATCACTCCTATTGCCTTTTTTGTAGATGGGAGAAATAATCGAGCCCCTCCATGATGATTGTACAGTTGATGTTTGCAAAATTGAATCGAAGATCGGTTTTAGGGCTGAAGCCTAGAATTCTGGATCTTGTTTGAATAGTATGGGCGGGATCCTGTTTGGGCCAGGAGCTCCATCACGTCTGCCATTAAGGATTCTTTTGCAAATTTGTGTATTCGTGATTATGAGATCCTGTCCCAGTATTGCATTGAAGTTTAACTGGGGCGATCGAGTTTTCGGGGTAGGCGCGAGGTTAGTTAAAAGAATTAGTGTGTGTAGTTTTTTGAAAATTAATATATATTATTAGCAGTTGAATGCAACTGGGGGCCTTAACCCCTTGACCGCGATCGGAATTCCGCTCGTATGCTGGACATTCCGATCGCGGGTGGGGTCGTGACGAGCTCAGCTCATCATGCGCACAGCGCTACCGCGCAGCATGACGAGCTGAGCTCGTCATGAGCACGGAAGGGGTTAATAAGTGTACGCATTTTTGATAATTTATTTATTTATTGGGAAATTGTGCCAGGCATCGCATTTCTTGCGTTTCTGAACCGCTGGGTAAAATTCAGTCACACGTCGAACTCTGCAGCGCACCCTTAGCTCACTGAGCCAATGGCGGCTGTTTTCCTTCTAGTGGAGGGGCGCTTGTGGGCTCGGCAGTCTCTCATGGGTACCCAGTCTTCCAGAGAGGTGCCCTTCTGAGTTTTGGATAAGCGATGACTACACTACTGCTCTTTAACTTAATTACTTGCCAAACAAGAGTTGTCTTACCCCTGGTGTTAGTGGTTCCCGTCAGAGCTTTTGATGGTTATCAGGGAGTGGGTGTAGTCCTATAAACACTGTGTTGTTGTGCCCCCCTATCTTTTAGGTTGAGCATTAGAGACCTCTTGTATATACTTTAGTATATACTTATATGTTTATGTACTTTGTGGGCTCTGGAGATCAGCCCTAGGACTTGTCTGCTTCCGCTTAGGGACTTTTTTTCTGTTCAACTGCCTCTATTTAACTGTCTTGATAGAAAACGACCAGTAGAGATCAGTAAAATACCAGAATAGCTTTCTGCTTGTTCAACTGCCTCTATTTAACTGTCTTGATAGAAAACGACCAGTAGAGGTCAGTAAAATACCAAAATTGCTTTCTGCTGAGGGACTTTCTTTATGTACATTTTTCTGAGAACTACCTCTATTTAACTTTATTGATAGAAAAAGACCAGCAGAGGTCAGTAAAATACCAGAATCACTTTAGCATTCTCTACACTCCAGTCCATAGACATTTTCTTCCACGAGCACCTGTAGACAATAATATTTTTTTCAAATCTTGTATTTTCAGTGATATGACCACCGAAGGCCCTGATTTTATATTAAAAACAGAGCTTTGGACTATACCATTTCCCGCTAAAAGGCAATATTTCTCTCCATGTGTTCCCATACGTGGCGTGTCACTCAGTTTGGTGCTTACTTTCCCTCTATGTTAAAGAACAGTAGATGTTTCAGCACCCAGGCTATTGTGCTGCATAGCTAAATACATATAAAGTCCCAAAGGCGTGACCGATTGCATTGCAAATGCTTGTTACTTTAGCTCCCAGGTTGCTAGGGATATCTGACTGAAGACTGTGCTCAACTTCTTCGATTAGGGTGTCTATGTCTTGCAGGGTATTCAAATGTGATGAACATTTGGGTACCTTTTTCCCCCTGGGCTTTCCCGTAGGTTTCTCAGTGCATTTTCATTTCCCCATCTCCTAATACAAACATGTGGCAACAATTACAATCTAGAGGGCGAGCTTCACATGTAATAATTATTCAGTGGGGAGCAAGCGATTTCCCCAGCCTAGACAAGCCTAGTTTAAAGTCAATAATTTTGTTTTAGCTTTTAGTGTCAAATTTAACAAATTAGCAATTAACATGAAAACAAAATAGTCCAGCCTCATAGAAGCGCGGTCTCAAGCTCCAACCATTCAAATGCAAGGCGAGCACAGTTAATAGAAGAAGAAAATAGGACGGAGAGATGCAGGCACAATAAGCGGCACTTCACAGTCAACGTCCTCAATTCAGAGGGGGGAATGTAAATTTTAAGACGCAGCCTTGGAAAATAAATGGCAAGAACTCACCGCTAGGGGGTCTAAATTCCCCCCGACTCAGGGCAAAGGGGGTGGCCCTGCCCTGCCTCTGCCTGGCTCTGATAGGACGGGCCCGCCCTTGGCCCGGGGTTTGCCCGGGAGAGGCCTACGCGGGTCCAGCACCGCGATGAAAACAGTCGCGCTATATAGCGCCTAAGAGGTCACAGCTGCAGAGGGTGAACAACAAGGGACACCCCGGGGGCCCTGGGCAGAACTGGGAGATATATTCATTAGCATGCACGTCCCTCAGGGCGATGAAAACAGTTGCGTTATATTGTTCAGTCAATTCATTCAAATGTTTGAAGGCAAAACACAATGAGATGCTGCCAATGTAGGACTGTTACAGATGAGAAAGTATTTTTCAAACATAAAAAGTAACAGGTCAAATAATGACAAAAGCTTTCACCCAAATACATTCATAGATGATCATGCGTTTAATAAACAGGCACAGAGAAACAAGCAATATACCATTTAAAAATAACAGTAGCATCGACCGGGGTGTCTAATTATTACCCAACCTGAAAGATGCTAAGGCTGGTCTTTCCGTGCCGCAATCGGTGCAGGGGTATTAACTATGTCCTCCTTGTGCTGAGTTATGAAGAGAACGAGGAGGGGGCAAGATGTGGTGGTACTGATTGATTGCATTGGGCAATCTTCTTCATTATTTTATTCGCACCACAACGCCCACCCACCCCTGCAGCTGCGCCCTGTGTTTTCTTATTGTCCCTGGCATACGTCATCCTCTGTGGGAGGAAGTAACATGCAGGTGGAAAGGGGCTTGTAAACAAACGAACTGAAGAAAATAGAAGCAAGACTTGTGGGTGAAGCCTGGATCTTCAGGGTGTATTTAGGAGGCAACAAGCATCCCTTTGTGCTATGAAGATAGTGAGACCCCGACAAGATATAGTGTTAATGTTTCACCTAACGTTCGACTTAGAAGCCACACCAGGTGGACCCTGTATCCGCACTGTTAAGACTGTACAGAATCCAGATAGTTCCTTTCACATCAGTTTAGAAAGATCACACCCTTTAGTTGCTATAGCACAAACAGTGTTATTCTATCTACAGGCTTTAAGGAGACCTGGAAACTAATTGGATCAATGCGAGAAGATTGAATTTGCTTTCAGGGATACACTACACCAATGCACTTTATCTGAGTCTCCTAGTCTATTCTGTAAAATAGTGAAAAGACTATAAAGGTTTGCATCCGGATTACTTTCTGTAGCACTTCTCATGGCTCAGTTAGTCAGTGTATTTCTCTTAGGATGTGTAGTACAAAACGCAAGGTTGTAAATGCTCGGTCGCTCCTTATCTGCAGAAGAGGTTTCCAAAGAATAATGCAAAAGGAACAATTGATGAACGGAATGCTAAACAATGCAAACATTCACCCCCTGTCACAAAGATCTGGGTTTAATCAAATAAAGTAAAAGAATAAACCTCAATGATTGCTTCAATCAGATTATTGATCAGTCTACGTAATGCTGGATTTGTGGATTCGAGAAAAAAACATTCCTTGGTTTAGGATTTCCTTTCTGCTACTTTTTTGTTTATACTTAAAGTGCTATTATTTCACACAATACTCTCATATAACTGAAGAGTACTAATAGTGCTTGTTCAAGCTAACAAAAAGACTGATAGAGTCTCACGTACTAAACGGTTCATGAACTGTCTGTAGGGAGATGTAACATTAATATACAGTGGGCTTGGAGCACGCCAATTACTTACCGTTGGTTAACTTTATTGTCACTCTCTTCTTGCTTCTTATCCAGTAATTTCTGTGGGCTGTACTTCCTCTTCCTGTGTTTTTCCCTCCTTCGAGCATAGATGTATTACTTCTATACTTCCACAGCTAATTCTTCAGGCACTATTTTTTTCTTTTGGTCTAAGCACACCTTGAGAGTCCATGGGGCATATCTACAAGGGCTTTATCTCCACTTTTTTGGCTTTTAAAGCCAAAAAAGCGGAGATAAAACTATCGCCCTATTAACAAGAGGGTGCAAACATGCATAATCACATGTTAGCACCTTTTTTCCCAACGCCTCCCTTTGCATCTCTAATGAGATGCAAAGTGGGCGTCACTGGGCGTACCCCGGATGGTCTACCTTGCAAATATCGCTGATGTTCACATCGCGATATTTACAAGGCAGCCCACAGGATTTTAGCATACGTTAGATTTTTGCGAAAACGTCCGTTTTCGCCAAAATCTAACGTCTGCTAAAATCCTGACTTACCTATGTTTGACATAGGGGGTGGATTATGCTGATACGACCACAGGGTCGTATCTGCAAAGTTATCGCCGTTTTGCAGGGAACATCGCTGGAAAACCAGCGATGTTCCCTGCAAAACGGCGATTTCCCCAGCTATCGCTGGATTTCTTATCGCCGTTGTGAAAAGCGTTGTTGATACAGCGCTATCACGGCGATGAAATCCAGCGATAGGATAAACATCGCTAAACGCGCTTAGCAATGTTTATCTCTAATTGTTGTTCATATGCCCCTAAGTGTTTTCCAGTTGTCTTCCTCGTGTACATCTTCTCTCTTCTCCACTCTCCCGGTTGTTCTCCCTCACCCGTGTGCTTCTCCCTCGGCCCCCTATGTGATGCACATATCCACGTGTGCCACTTCCCGGCATTGCTTTCTCGCCGTGTGATGTCATACCAGGAAAACATTGGGCATCATGGCGTATGTATTAGGCAGTGCAAGGAGATCACCGGAGTCCTCATTAGTGCAAATACTGGTACTAGTTCTGATTGCACCAGATTTATTGAACCAACTATAAAGGAGCCAACCAACAGAAGTTATTCCTAATGGGACATATTAGGTATCCAGATACTTTTTATGGGAAGAAGTAGAATAATGTTGTGTATAATTACTAGAAATGTAAAAGGAGGACTATTGTAAATTTGCTACTTTAAGCTACATATGATATGGTCGTAATTAGGTTTTGATAAAATTGTTTGTTGGCATACCCATACTCAGTGTGTAAGAAATTGGGTTATTGGTTGAGAGTAGTGAAAACCCCACTCAAGCAACAACCACAATACTTTTCACTGTAAACCACAAAAGTCACGAATAAATCTGAATTCAATACTATGGTAGCTAGGTACAAAGAAACTAGGCTTAACCTTGAGGCAATGTGGAAAGTATTTATGCAGCACAAAAACAGTAATAAAGTGAAAACACAACACAATAAAAATTACAAACCAATTTAACAAAACAGGGTAGCATTTATTAAATAGAATTCTACCAAAATGAACAAAATCCAATCAGTAGAACCAGAGATGTAAATTTTTAAAGACTTAGGCATAAATAATACTTAGAAATATAAAGTATTGTGTTTGAGCTAGATTGGTGAAAAGTCACAAGTTCAGGATGACTGTGATGAAGCACAGGTCGGATACAGGGACCAGGTTGGTCCGATGGAAGTGTTACCTTCTCCAGTCTGGCGTGAAGGGTTCCATTCACGTTGGTGGAGGCTGCTAGGAGGAGACTTCCAGCACGAGGAGTAGGTCGAGTGCTGCAGAGAGTTGTTGCAGAAGTGCAATGATCCGGTCATCAGTGAAGCTTTGCATTGGTGGCCATCGCGGGCTGTCATAGCTGTAGCGTGATGTGCAGGTCTTGCCTTTCCAGTAATCGCTATCGATGCGAAGAGCAGGTCTAGCTGTAACTTCGCGTTGGCGGTCAGTGAGGGGGGCAGAATCTTGGCACAAACAGGCCCCTTCACATTCGTGAGGAGTCCAAACTTCAGGACTTTCACCTCTTCTTCTTGGAGGAGTTCACACTGATGACAGCCAAGGGTCCAGGCCCTGGGGGGGGCACCCTTTGGGTACCAAGACTCCAGGAGAGGTTAGCAGCAGGGTTCAGGGAAATCCAGTTGCTGATCCAGCAGGTCCAGTTATGGCAGGTCAGCTGGGCAGTTGCAGGAATGCCTCTGAAGCTTGTTGTGTCTCTGTAGACACAAGTAGTCTGACTTTTGAACTCACTCAGGGTAGTCTGGGATGAAAGCAAACACGTCCAATCTTCCTTCTCAGACAGCAAGGTGGTCCTTAAAGGAGCAGGGCAGTCCTTTGCCAGCAGAGCAGTCCTTTCTCTGAATCTTCCTCAGGTACAGGAGTGTTCTGAGGAGTGGATCTGGAGATCCAATATTTATACCTGGTTCCAGCCTTTGTGTCGGGGGACTCCCTCTACTCACCCCAATACTTGGTTCTGGAAAGTTCCTCACCTCCTCCTATTGTTCACGGCTCCAAACTGCTCAGGGGCAATAGGAAGGGCAGGTCTGGTGCCAGGTTCCTTTGTGTATGCTGGAGGTAAATCTCTTTGAAGTGTAAGTGAGGCTGGGAACAGCTCCTCTCTGGTCATCCTGTCAGGATGGCCCATCCTGTCCACACCTAAGCCCCTCTGTGTCACTGTATGGTGGCAGTTCATGAACCCCAACAGCAGAGCCAATCTAATTCGAATTCAAGGTCATGTGACCCAGGACACTGGCAGAAACGCACAGTTGGTTAGGACACAAAAATGGCAACTTTCTAAAAATGGCGGTTTTGTAATTATAACTTAAAATTTGACTTAACCATTAAAAAAGGCTTTAAATTACAATTTAAAAGAGACCAAGAAATATTTTCTACCTGCTCCCAATTTAAAGTTGCCAGTAAGCACTTGAAGCATCACCCATAGTCGAGCAAGCAACGTATTTTAATACATGATGGACATCATTAAAAGTGTCCTGGATTTCTCCCAGTTGAGCCTGCCCATGAATTTATTGATACAAGGGGTAGAATTAATTGGGGGCTTATTTATTGTGGATTACAGATGGATTTGAAAGCAATAGGAAAATAACAGATCAGGAGTAACCAAAATTGTACTATCAACCAGAAAAGAATGTGTGCTGGACATCTGATGGTATATTATTTAGGACTCTGGGCCTTCTCCCACACTAGGTAACATTCTTCATCATATGGCCCGCACCTCAACCCACCAAGAAATAGCTTGCTTTTAGGTTGGGTATGCATGCCATGTAGACCTCTTGTGAGGGGAACATGGTGAATCTAGTACTATTCTGTTTGGTGATATACAATGTGGGTGAATCAGCAGCAGAGCTTTCTGGTTCTGCTATGGAAATTCCTAGGATTAAAATTATGTAAGGGTGACCTAACCTAATCTTTGTCACATTATAACAGCAATAAAATCCAGAATGGTGTGTTGCAACCCTTTCCCTATGTTCACATCTAAATCTTTCCTGCATGTAAAGCTTATTCAGTCAGTGACATTTCTTGAGAGTGAGTGATCTCTGGAAAGGTCTCAAGATACATGGCTACCCTACTTGAGTGGTGTGAGGTTGAGTGTAAGAAATGTTTGCTAGGATTAAATTATAGTGATGTTGTAGTTAGCCAACCCTTAGGACCACCGTTTTCTAGAACATTGTGATCAGTCTGAAAAGAGAATCAGTGAAATCAGCAATATTCTCTGTCAGGAACATAAGGAAAACTCTTTTCAGCAGAGTACCTTTACCCGGGCATGCAGGGTTCAGAACCTCTATTAAGTTCCGAGGATGCCAGGTTTTGTGAGTATGGAGGACAGAAAAATGGAAACTGGGCTAGTATTCACTTCTGGGTTGTGGGCATGACTTCTAGGGCTTTATGGGTCACTGTCTGTGAAAGGCCAGTGCAGGCACTGGGTTGGTACCTGGCAATATCTCCTAGTTGTTTCAAATTACTTCTGTTCAAAATGTATGTCATTCAGAGTTTGGGATCCCTCCCTATTTTTGATTTTTACTCTTCTCGGTTCCCCACCTTTGCTTGACATCTGAACCTCTTGTCCATTATCATTTATTTTCCATTTGCCTTAATGTGCCTGCCAAGTTCTTTTCTCCGTTTTCACTGTGCACTCGATATCCCACAGTGTTCTGCTGATCTCCATCTCAGCAGAGCCTGTTCCATTTGCATCAGCTCCTGATGCCACTACTGCAAACATCCTGCTTAAACAGGGTGCTGGCTCACTCCATTCCAGCAGTCCTTGATCCTTTCCTTGGCCTTTAGGCTCCAGGCCTGATTTTTGGTAGTTCTAGAGCTAGTTATAGTAGGTCCTTGACTAGAAAGGAATAAGATGTCATGTGATATATTCAGTGTTCGTTGATTTACAATGTCTCATACTGTTTCTTTGTCTCTCTCCACAAGAAGAAGAAGAAGAAAATGGAAGACAGATAAGATAACTTGAAGAATACAAAGTAGTCTCTTAATATAAAGGCACACTTTTACATTGATCTGGTGCCGAACTGCCAAGCCAGGTTTTCCCTGAACCAGGACAGGCTTTCATCCTTGTTATGGGCTCATCAGTCGGGTAGAGCTTGGTTCCAGTGACATAGTGATCAAGGGACCCATGTCTGGGCATACCCATGGCACTTAGGGCAGTACATGAAACAAACAAAAGTGTAATGAATAAAGGTAGGTCTGGTCCAAGTAGTTTCCATGTACGTTTATTCAGGATAAGATGTTACAGCATGGAGCCCCACCAGAAGCAGCCTTCCTGCTGCTCAGCCCATCCACCAACTGACTCACACACTCATCAACATTCCACTCACCAACATTCTCTCACCACAGTCACACTGGCTGAGCAGCAGGTATAACACATCTCCTTTCTTTATATTAAATACAGAAGAACTCTAAAAAGAATAACAAAGAAATCTGATGCAAGCAAAAGATGACATAGAAACAATAGCTTGCAACAGAATGGTATCAGAACCATTGCCACACATAAGCAACGTAGCAACAATCTGAAACGTCGGCATGAAGACAAAAGGTGGAAAATATCATGCACAAGAAATGAAAAGGAGAGAGAGGAAAAGGAACACAAGTGCAATAATAAGAATACACTCATGCAACAACTCCCTTCCTACCAGAGAAAAATCCAAGCACTACCACACCACAAACTACATACCGACCCAGATACCTAAAACATGCTGGCTGGCCAGGCAAACACGAGAAAGTTAAAATTGGGCGCCAACCACAAGGTGTGGAAGGAAACGAACCACCAACAACAACTAAAATTCACCCAAGCCGAAGCATGGGTGGAAAGTGTGGAAAGACGCTCCACACGGAACCAACGACATCACAGCTGCCCTTCACCCAAGCCAGAAGCATGGGTGGAAAGTGTGGAATGAAAAACCACACGAACCCAGAAAAGAACACCAATCACTAGCACAACACTACATCCAAACATGTAGTGATAGAAAACAGTAGACACTGGCAAAAACGCACACTCTTTGCAAATCTGGCTTGAACTCAGCCCATCACCCGAAGTTCGAGTGGTACGTGTGGGAAGAACACTACACACAAAACACGTAAAGGTGCACAACTACACTCAATCATGTAATAAAGGCTCTTCAACAATATGGCTTAAACTCAGCCCTTCACCCGAACCCAAAGTGAGGGCGGTACATGTGGAAAGGAGCTCCACATGGAACGTGTAAAAATGCACTGAAAAACTCCAAACACCAGTAAAAAGGCAAAATTCTACTCTTCACCTTTAAGCAAACACCTGACAAACTTCACGTCTCAGGCAACACACCCCAAAGAACAGAACACTACTCACCGCAGTAAGAAAAACACTATGACTAAGAATGAAGCACACACCCCAGAAAAACAGTAATGAGGTACCCAACTCTACAACCCCATCCTAAAGTACAGAATACCTCACAATATAACTGCCAGCACCCAAAAAACAGATAAGGGTGAGATTCAAAAGCAAAGCAATGAAAACGTACAGTAGATGAACACCTTAGCAAGACAACACAGGTTTCAGGTGCAATCCTCCACAATCGCCTCTGTGTAATATGCTATCAGAGATACTATGTATTAATTTTCATTTTCAACTAAATTTGTGCAACAGAACATTTAAAGTACATTAAATTAAAAAAAGGCTGCAGAAATAGATTAGAAATAAAGGAGAAAGAAAATCTTTTACTCCGGTGAGCGATCTCTCACTAGAAGCCTCAAACAGGTGCTAAATGGTGAAGGTCTTAAAGAGGCAGGCCCTGTGTCACACATCAGCGTGAGAGGAAATGCAACTCAATATCTCACAAAGTACCAAAGACTCGTCAGGCATCATGTGTATAACAAATGAGAAAAATGATACCAGCAAAGCCAGGCATCATGGGCAAGGAAATTGTAGATTAGCCGATTATTCGCTCCAAGAACTGAGGAGAAGGTCGGAACACTTGGCAGTCTGGTCTAGGAAACTGTGCCTTCCTCGGTTAATGATGTACAAGATGGAGGCACGCATATTGGTGTAGAGCCGGGTGGCTCGCGGCATGTCCGAGTAGCTCAGCGTTGAGGCTGCAGGACGCTGCGCGAACCGAGGGGAGGGCTCGTGCAAACCACAAAGAAGACGAAGAAACCGTTGAAGGTAAGTGGCAGTTGCTGGTTGAAGAATTTAAACTCATGAGGCACAGCGAACACGGGAGGACAAGAAAGATACAATAAGCATTGCACACAGTGTAAAAAAAAAAACAAGCACTCTAAAGGGGAAAAAAAACGAGCGCAGCGGTAGAAAGTTTAGTCAGGGATTGTCACGAGACAAACAGGATAATTCCAGAAGCACAAACCACCGCACCACATTTACAACTGTTCCTCCTCGTTGCAGCTGTCAGGTAGCTCTTCTCCACAATCATGCTCCTTGTTGCATTACATAAAAGGGAAGACGGAAAAAAACTCTTCCTCCTCCTCATAGCCCCTCTGAAGTTGCTCTTCTCCAGAAGAAGCAAAGTCTGGAAACTACTTCTCCCAGACACACGTCCCAACATGGAACAAGGAAACTCCAATTCCTTGAGACACCTCCAACCCGAAAAACTCCTCTCACCAATTGCACCTTTGTACACGACACAGACGGGCTCGGGAAAAGCCACCAAACACCTGCAAAGAAGTGGAAAAACTCTCCAGGGAATAGGATAAGTCTCACACATGGCGCGAAGACAGGCAGCATTGCTGGAGAAAAAACAGTGGCCCAAAGCATACACAGTGCTGTACTCTCCACGTTGCAAATGAGGGTGACACATCCGGAGAACCACAAAAGGATGTTTCCAAAAAGAAGCTGAGGCAAACCAGTAGATGGTAAAATAAGGGGCAGCTTGAAACACCACAGCCCACAGCACGCCACAGCTCCACTCCAAACAAGAACAGGAATACAGTGCAGGAACTGGCACGCCCGGGTTGGAGCCGACCGATGTAGTGGTCACTGATGTGGCTCAGGGCTGCCAGCTTCATCAAGTTTAATTTCCTTGATATCCAGTTACTTCAAGTTTGAAAGTTACAGTCCAATCAGGTGGCACACGCAGGTTCTTTACAATATCGTCGCCAAAATGTAATGTAAAGGTAGGTCTGGTCCAAGTGGTTTCCATGTAAGTTTATTCAGGATAAGATGTTACAGCGTAGAGCCCCACCAGGAGCAACCTTCCTGCTGCTCAGCCCATCCACCAACTGACTCACACACTCATCAACATTCCACTCACCAACATTCTCTCACCACAGTCACACTGGCTGAGCAGCAGGTATAACAAAAAGGTGATGGGAGGTTGCTGCAATAAGGTTCTTCACCAAGCGATTGCCAGTGGTTAGACAAATTGCAAGCATTCCTCCCATCATCTTTTGTGTTTTACGCTGGGCCATGGATAATCTTTTATGGATGGGAGATTTTAACTTGCAACGGACGCCCTGTTGGACAGGTACCCCCATGATAGATAAAAGAATGAGTGTTCTCCAGGCAGACAACGCTCTTAATGGCAGATATAGGTGTGGTAGATTTCTGGAAGGTGAAATACCCAGATGAGAAGTACTACACCTTCTTCTCACATGCCCACAAATCCTATTCTAGGATTTACTTAATGTGGGGCACTCAAACACTTACCAATGTGACAACTGCTATTGATCAGGGTACATCAGCCCTCACTCAGTTCATGCATGGATAATCTGGAAAGGTGACGTACAGCTGGGAGAACTGCTGAGGAGCATACTCTTTCAGAGATTTGATAAAACTCTCCTCAGGTACCACCCTAGCAGGCAGACACTAAGGGAATCTATCACAAATAATTTCAAGGAAAAAGGAGATAGACGATGTGGCCCCCTCTGTTCAATTCCTTTTTACATTCAGAAACCGTCAGATCCTCAATGTCCTTAGCGCACATCACTTCCATTTATAAGGTGGACAAGCCCGCAAAATAAAAAGTCGAAACCTACAGGCCAATGGCGTTTTTTAAATCTGATATAACAGTTTTTATAATGGTACTGGCCAACAGACAGCTACCCCATCTACCCTACCTTTTTTACCCTGAACAGTCCTGTTTCATTCCCCAGCGGCAGGCAGCAGACAATATTCGGTAGGTCTTGCATCTGATCGAGAAAGCTTATAACAGGAAAATCTCCATAGCGAACCTGTCATTTGATAATAAAAAAGTATTTGACAGGGTCAGATGGAATTATTTATTCCAGGTACTGGAGTGATTAGCTTCGGCACAAATATGATCACTTAGATAGCGGCCTGCTAGAAATGTCCCACTGAGAAAGTCTGGTGAATGGAGTGTGTTCAGCAACTACACCGCTGTGGAGAGGGATGAGGTAAGGATGCCCCCTATTGCTTCTGTTATTTGTATTGTCCATCGAAACCCTGGTGGCTATAATTCAGCAAGAACCAGATATCCTTGGTATACCCTTCAGGGATGACCAACACAAAATGACACTGATAGAACCTGGGCATTGAATTCCTTACGTGATGGAGGTGTTGGAGATATATGAGAAAATCTTAGGGCCTGATTTCGAGTCTGGCAGTCTTCCAACCAGCAGACTCGTGGTGGCGCAGCAGTGGTGGTCTGCCGTATTACAACTCCTAAAGTCGTTGAGGTGGTGGACCGTCGGCTGCGCCAGAGAACAGTTGTTCCCTGGTGGTGGCGCAGGAGCATCACAACACAATATGCTGAATGGGGACTGGCGCAGTCCTGCTTAACATATTCCGAGTTCCTGGACTGCCAGCCTTTTCATGGCAGACCCCTGCCATGAAAAGGCTGGTGGTGCAGGAACAAAGGGGGCCCTACAGGGCCCCAATGGCCTCCCACCATGGGCATACATTCAGGGGGGCACAACATGTACCCCCCTGTCTGACCCCTCACAAAGTTCCAGCACTGCATGGACGTCCATGTTCATGCCGTGCTGGAACTTTTTTACTGTTCCCATTGCGGTGCCTGTTTTCCAGGCACTGCCATGGGAATAGCAAAGGACTGCCTCCTGTAGTACGAGTTACTCATTTTTGACCCGTAATACGGTTGGCGGTGCTTGCACAGCTTTGGCGCAGCAGAGGCGGCATTGTGCCATCTCAGCTGCGCCAAAGTCGTAATCAGGCCCTTAGGCTTTAAAGTTAATCTCAGAAATCAGAGGTACCTAATGTAGGGATACCAACAAAAGTTACAGCGAAACATCTTGCGGCCACACACCTGAGATGGGCAGAGAAGAAAATCAAGTACTAGATATATTTATTATCCCAAAACAGCACTTACTGTACAATACACGCCATTACCATGACCTATGTAAATGGAAAGACCTTTTCTTGTCATGGGTGGACCAGGTAGCGGTCATTAAACAGAATAGAATGCCTAGCCTATTGTATATTTTTCAGGTACTTCCCAGCAGTCTTCCCCATTGCAGACACAGAGGCTTTACAGAAGGAGGTAGATGCCTTCACTTGGACAGGTAAAAAAGCAAGGGTTTCAAGAAAAATACTGCAGGCTCGCAAAAGCTCCGGGGTTGTGGGTTTACCATGTATCAAAAATTACTCCCAAGCCGCCCAACTCCCTATTTTCTTTGAGTGGTCCCTATACGAAACAGAGACATTGGATGTACATGGACATGATGACTCTGTGGGCAGTTCCTTGGCTTCTCAAACATACAAGACTGCAAGTTTATTACTCTTTTTTTAACGCCTAAAACCAACTATGACGGTATGGGACTCCCTCACAAGAAAGCTGACCCTCACATTCTTCCCATCCCCTCCCCTTACACTCCACTAATGCGTAATCTTGATTTCACATTGGGCCTGATTAAAGGAGACTTCTACCACTTGTCTGAGGGAGGGTGTAGAATGCTCAAAGACATGTTTCAGGGTCTTGACATTAAACCCTCCCCAATGTAAACACAAGTATGAACTCCAGTAAGCAGACAGCATCCACTATTTCCAACGGCAACACTGGCCTCTCCATCCAGATAACAAGGCAGCGGCCATCAGACCAATAACTGCTAGGGGGAGAAGCTATTCACCAAATACAGTGGACCGAAAGGCTCCATAGCCAATATTTACACAATATTGATGCATGTAGGAAAAACACCAGTGTGGCCCTATATGAAACAATGGCAAAAAGCCCCGGGACAGTAGATTTCAGTGACCCAATGAGGAAAAACTGTGGGGTGATGAAGGAAATTAGGCTTATTGTTGAGGGGGGTGAAACCCTACTCAAGCAGCAACCGCAGTTCTTGTTAGGGTGAAACACAAGCAAACCCCAAATTAACTTGTGCTCAATCCCCTGGTAGCTTGGCATAAATCATTCAGTCTTAATTGAGAGGCAATGTGTAAAATATTTATGCAGCACTTCAAACTATGATAAAGTGAAATCACAGCACAAGAAAAATCCCACACCAATTTAGAAACATAGAGTTACATTTAATAAATCATTTGAGACCAACTCATGAAAAACCAATCAGTAGAACCGAAGATATGCAAATTTAAAGATTTAAGTGAAAATAGTGACTAAAAGCACAAAGCTCCTTCCCCACATCAAGTAACAGATGGCCCATCCTGCCAACAACTATTCCTTCTTTGTCTCACTGTTTTCGAGCAATACGCAAAGACCAGCTGCCAACTACACCTAGCCATGTGACTCAGAATACAGGCTGCAGGCATTAAATGTTTAGGACAAGAAAATGCCAACTTTCTAAAAGGAAAAAGAACAATTGATGCAGTGGCGGCCGCCATAAACAAAGGGTGATGGGGTGGGTGGGGTCGTGCGGGAGGCGTCGCGCGATGGGTACAATATTAAAAAAGAAATAAAACGTACCTTTTGTCGCCGGCCGCTCCAGCGCCACGTCTCTTCGTGCCATGTCTCCTTTTCCTGCCTGCTTGTCCCAGCAGCCCCTGGGCCAGACTCCCTGTCCACTCCCCGCACTGCAGAGTAGTGCGGGTATTGGTCTGAGCAGGCAGGAAAGATGCCCTGCTCTGACCAGGGAGTCTGTGGGGATTCTCCAGCCCAGCTGCTCAATGCAGCTGGGCTGGAGAAAAACTAAGTGCACATGTGTGTTTTGGTCAGCTTGAGATGTCTGGCCAAAACACATATGTGCACCAAGGGAAATGAGTGCACGTAGAACTCCTCCTCCCCTCCCATGCCTAAGTCCCCCCTCCCAACACCGTTGGTTCAAAGCATGCAAATGTAAAACAAAACAATGCAAGTGCATTGTTTTATTTTACACTTTCTGGCTCTGAGTCAGGCAGTGGGGCAACGCTTCTCTGCCATTGGAGAGGAGCCGCCACTGAATTGATGGACGGAATACTGAAACAATGTCAAACATTCACTCCAGTACAGAGAGCCGGGCCTAAATCCATCCTTGTTTTGCACACCATGCCATTTCAGTTTAGACCCTGCAATCTGCCAATCAAACTTGACCCTGCTCCCCATGGGAACAGTCCAGCCCGAACTGCCAGGCCAGGTCCTCCCTGGACCGGAAACAAGCATCCTGGGACTAGTTTCAGGGTATCACCCCTCAGCAGCCAGGCTAGCTTGACTCCAGAGGCATGGTGAGCACGGGACCCACGTCTGGACATACCCTTCCCACTTAGGGCCACAAATGCCAAATGAACAATTGTGGAACAAAATGCTGAAACAATGTCAAACATTCACCCCCAATACAGAGAACTGGTCCTAAATCCATAGTTTTTTTGCACACCATGCCATTCCAGCTTAGACCCAGCCATATGCAAATCTGCCTTGACCCTGCTCCCCATCGGAACAGTCCGACCAGAACTATCAGGCCCGGTGCTCCCTGGCCTGAAAACATGCATCCTGGGACCGGTTTCGTGATACTCTGGCATAATTCATCTCATGTAACCTTATTATGATTGATAAAATATTACCAGGGACTCCCATGGCACCCAGAACTCCCCAGAGCTTATGGCTACGAATTAAATCGAAAGCTGAGTTAAGATCGACAAATGCCACATACAAGTGGCCCCTCTCCAGTATCACAGTTTTCCAGGGAATTAAGCATGATCAAAATATCTGGACAATTGTGCTTATTTTCGGGTGAAAGCCTGCTTGGAAATATGATGGAATCTTGTTATCATTAGACCACTCATTGAGTTTCCCCCAAATTTAGTGACAGAAAAGCTTCTGTAGCCCATCAAATAAACTAATTGGTCTGTAGTTGCGGGGTTCTTCATGACTGCCTTTCTTATGAATGGGAACAATCTCTGCATTGTGCCAGGATTTAGGTAGCTCACCACCCATCAAAATACAACTTGTGAGCAGGTTGAAATCTCCTGATCGTGATCAGGTCCTGGGGCCTTCCTAGTAACTATCGAAGCAAGGGCATCTAGGGAATCCTTGAGAACGTTAGCTAAAGGACTTAGAGTTCCATTAATCCTAGGGGGTTCTATTTCTAATGTTGCACTTGCTACCTCATCAACGTCTAAAAATAAACCATCAAAAGCTCAACCCAAAACTGAAGGTGAAAAACAACTTTGGTTATTGAGTGGCAACTGCCATGAGTTACTATGCTCCAAAATGATTTATTATCCCCCCTTCTGGATGCGATTTATCAGATCGCATCATAAGTCAGTCTCCCAATTAGATCTATCTTTGCTAAACACACACTTGTAATTCCTCCTTGCAAATTGTATTTGCTCCTGATCTTTGACTTTAATAGATTTAATTAGAGCCAACTTAGCCAGACTGCATTGTTTGTTATACCAAGAATGAATGGGCTTCTTTTTAGATGGTCCTTTATGCTCCCTGATGAGGGAATCATGAAGATAATCAAATAAGTCTTAGTGATGCTTCGTTGGGAGTTTCACTCCTTCCCCAGTTGCTCCTCTATTTCCCATCTCCATTGCACCTTGCTTTAGAATTAGGACATTACACTTGGTTGGTCTTTTAAATGGGACCACTTTGTGCCTGTTTGTTATTAGAAAGACTTAGCTCCCCAAGGTGTTTGAAATTATGGGCATTGGAATAGGTTGACAGGTACCCTTCCATTATTAGATGTAGGGCATTATGATTACTGTTACATTTCTCAAGGATCTTCATGTACATCATCTGTATGGCCACAGTTGGAGAGTTAGCATAATGTAGTATATTCTACTTGATTCATTTAACCTCTTGAAAGTGTGAACGCCTACTACATCGAAGGGGGGATGGCTGTTTCAGGCTTAAAGACCTAAATTCATTGTCATCCTCAATAATTGGGTAGCAAGAGCTGACTGTTTGTTTACTGGTGTAAGATCCAGTTGTGGAATTCCCCATGTGGCATCTTCCTCCTACATAATGGCAGCTCTGAATCATCAAATGGCTCATAGGTAACACTGAAGTCGCCTGTGACTATTGCAGGCCCAATGAATGATCATAATCTATGTAAGAACCAAGCCAAGTAAGGGTATTGGACTCCTTGTTCCGACCATTGTTCCTATTATAGACAATAAAAATATGAAGATTCTAACCATCAAGTGAGTTGATCAATAAGCCAAGAATTTCAGGGCACTTCAGAGAAAGTCTCCTTATTCTACAGGTAAATGCAGTTTTCATCCAGATTATTAGTCCACCTACTGGTCTCCCTCTCCCCTGTAAAACAGCTTCAATATAAAAGCTTGTAAAGGCGGATCTGTAAACCGGCTCCACACACCAGGTCTCCTGAAATAAACAAATGTCAAAGGAATCAATAAAGTTCCTCCGGCTCGGATCTGACAGTTTGTATTCCAAGAAATTAAGTTCCACTCGTCATAGGTTTTAGACTGAGGTAAAGAAGAAGAAAGCCCTTGGGATTCCTGTATGCAAAGTCAATCCACTTTTTCCACAACTGAACAAGGTTCTTCTGGAAGACATTCATCCCTTGCCATAGGTGGGTTTTACTTAGGCTATCCTGTTTTAGGTTTAAACCTGTATGACTGATAAAACCCCACTGAAAGGAAAATAGCCCTCACCAGTGTAAGCATATAAGCACTGAAAAAACACCTTCACAACCACAAACTAAATGCCATTCAGAGAAAAGAAAAGGTAAGTGAAAGAGCCATTTATATTTCTTCCTGAAGGGGCCAATACAATGTTACTTTGTTATGCAAGGCAGCAGCAAGAAAGCCTGGGCTAACATTATTCTGCTTGAGTTATGTTGTTTACAGATGTCACTAAAATATTGTTTCTTCCATTTGGTTTTGTCAGTTTTGAGGTCTTTGGACTAAAGATGCAGGATTTAGAAGCATGTTTTAGGTGTTATTTAATTATTTTATAAACTGTAGAGAATCAGGAAATATTAAAATCATATGTGATATTTTGGCTACATTTGATTCTTTCCCCGACAGATACAATGGATGGTTTCATAAGAATTTTTCCCAATATGTACCATCACATTTATCCACAGACAGAGAAAGGGTGAACCCTTTGTCACAGCAGCCCCCCTTTTTTTTTTTAGCAATTAAGCATTGATAATAGGTGACTTGCCAAATACCCCAGGCTTTAAACAATTAATGCAAGGTGTAGTGACAGGTATAAGTGAAAAGAGTGCTGTTACCAAGCATCTGGGATAGTGGTGAAAACATGACACCACAGGTTTGGAAAACATGGAACGCTGTAACACTTGGAATACTGCTGAAAAAAGTTCTTACCAAGTTCAACAAAGATTGGAGTGATATTGTTTGTATTTGCAATAATTCAGCTACGTATATGAAATAGTTGTGTGATAACCTGTCAAAATCGATACCTGAGCTGAAGTGCTTCCCTGTAAGAGATCCTTGCCACTTGCTAGATGGTATGCTAAAAGCATCTTTACAATATTCAGAGTTAATGAAGAGTGCTATTGACTTTCTAGTCCATTCTGGTGCACTGTTTCATTATGCGTGGGAACTAAAACCAAATATTTCTCATCTTGTGCTTTATGTGGCATCAAATAAAGAGTAATCCCAACTGTGTCATTCAGCTGGTGGTTCTCGGTGCTAGAGGCCATGAGTGCTATATTATCCATGTGGCGACCATTTACATAATTTTTGCTTAGTGATAATGCCAAAGGCAAGAAATGTGAGGATCTTTAGGTCGCATATTAATAGTTATTTGAAAAAAGTACACTCTATTGCATTCTTAGATTTTTACAGGAAAACGTGACTGCTGTAGTGGACATAATCAAAAAACTAGAGTCTGAAAACATCCTTGTCTACCAAGTGTTCAGCAAAATTGGTGTGGATGTGAAACATCTCTTTGAGAGTAGGCTGGGCGACACTTTCAGTGACTTTGGCACTGGAACATGTTTCATGTTAGAATTCTTGCCAATTAGTAAGCAAAGAAATGATGAGGAGCAATTCAGGAAATATTATTTTACATTGCATGAGAAATGGCTTGCAATGATGCATAGAAATGTCCCTTCACCAACCATGGCATTTGAAGTCAATGAAGCTTCACTGAGGTACCCTGCACAAGTTCTAGATCCCTTCCGTAAAGGGGAATTTTCTCCGGACTTTGAAAAGTACTGCTTCATTTTTTACCACTTCAATAACTGAGGGCATATGCACCCAGTTCAACGCATATGTTGCAGAACCTGTCCCAGAGAATCGCAATCTTCAGGTACACCAGTATTTGCATGGAAAGCTATGTCAGTGGCCAGAGTTAGCAATTTGTGTACTGGCTGTTTTGACATTACCCATCTCAAGTATTAATTTTGAGAGGGACTTTTCACAGATAAACGTTTACATGGGAAGGAAAGAGCGAGCGCACATGACCAAAGACTCACTAAAGAAGTAGTGTATGGTGTACTAAAATAAGTTTGATTTGTAAAAATGTATTTAGACCTCATAAACCCTGTACGCACACTGTCTATACACATGCACTGTCAGTGCAAAAAGCAAGCAATAATAAAGGCAAAACATTCAATAAACACCAGAGAAACAGTTTCTGTTGTTTTTAATGGCATAAAAATGTGTAACCACTGATAACCACTGTTTTTAAGGTATTGAAAACACTGGAAAAAACCCCACCAGAATTTACCAAAAATAGGAACTGAAAACAGGAAAGCCTATTTATACTTCAAACAGACATTTGTTGGATCCAGACATAAAGACCAGGCCTTCAAAGCTATTAGCCCGTCAGGCAGGGCTTGTGATGGCAATGATATTTTGACGTAGTCACCCTCATAATGTCTGAGCGAATTACTGAAGTGTATCTCGAATTCAATGGATCAGTTTGTTAATCAATGATTCGCTGCCTACTCTTGTGCCACGAGAAAGTCTGGCTACATTGTGCATGTATATAACCCCTTCCAAGTCAAAATCGGGATCCTGAAAGGGCTTAAGGAGGGGTTTCCTGATAAAATGCATGGGACTAAATCATTACTTGGTAAAACTCCCTAGCTCAGATGGAAGCCAGGCAACTGAATCAGATAAATGAAGGAAAGTAAACCCATTGCCCTTCTCAGATGAGTGAAATCTTTCATGAGGAGTAATGACTGGGTTTCTATATGTGGCCCATCTTTTGCCAATACCTGGGGTATTCTTCCGTGGAGACATAGCCTTTTGAGCTCCCCTCTGAGGTTTAGATTGGCATCTTCCATCAGAGAGCTGGAGGCAGTGCTTGTACCTGAGCTATAATTGCTCCCTCATTGCAGTAAAATGGTAGATTGATGATTTAGGGAAGAAAGTTTTTGTTAACATGGTGTAATTGCTGTGAGTTAAATAGTCAGTCACAACCTGCGCCCTGAGTTCTGCTAACTCGATCTTAAGGTCATTCACAGCCTGGAGCATGTCACAGTTCAGTGGGGTTTGTTGGATGTTACTATTTGGAGGAAGGGAGCTATTAGCGTTAGTGGAATTACGCAATATAACAGGTTCTGGCTCTGCAAATATAGCAAATGGATTTTCGCAGACCGCGGTAGGTTCACTAGAGACTGAGGCGGGAATTGTTTCACACAATGTCTCAATCTGAAGAGGCTCCGTGGTAACACTTTCATTTGTGATAACAGAGGGAGGGCTTCTCTGCAAGCTAGATGTCTTACGTGGCTTGCCTGGCTTCTTCACAAATATTTCTGCTATTGGTTTACTCCTAGGAGGAGGACTAAAAATAGATGGATTCAGAATAGTCTCAACTTCATCAACTAAGTCGTTTATTTCTCTTACTTTTAGTAGGCAGGTTTGCCGATTTTTTTCAATGATGTCACTCCCATGGGGGCCTCAAATGCTTTTCTTTTCCCCATTATTGACAGCGGGTTTCTCTGCAGGACTCAGCTCTCTTGTACATTAGCCTAAGGTATACTCATAGATTGCTAAGGTACAGAGTGTAAACCTTGTTGCTGAATCAGAGTTATTTGCAATGTGCCAGACTCTTTTCTATTTTAAGAATTTATATACCTTCCATGTCCAGCTAACAACCAAAGGGGTGGCCCAGTCCAGCGTTTTCTGGCCAATGACAGGCGAAGATGGGCCCACTCTTGTTCCAGTCTTCACTCCGGGCATGTGCAAGAAGCATTGGTTTTGAAGGGCATGACCCCGCCCCTACAGATCACCTCACAATGGGCAGTGTGGGCTTAGAAGTATTGCCACGACTCAGCTGAAGCACATCCCACGCTACAAGCAAGAAGTGTTGGTTTTGAAGGGCCTGGCCCACCTCCACAAATCACAGCACTACAGTCAGTGGCTTAGAAGTCCTGCACCGACTCAGCTGAAGGGCATTTTTCACTAGCAGGACACGTAAAAGTCCAACTATTTAAAATACAGTGCATCCTGCCCTATGGGCTGTTTGAGGCCTACCCTAGTGGTAACTTAGATGTATTAAAAAGGAAGGTTTAGGCCTGGCAAAAGCTTTATTTTGTAAGGTCGAAGTGGCAGTATAAAACAGCACACACTGGCTGCCAATGGCATGTTTTTAATAGGCTACTTAAGTGAGTGGCACAATAATTGCTGCAAACCCATTTTTAGCATTTAATTTATAGGCCCTAGGTATATGTAGTACCACTTTACCAGGGCCTTACAAGCAAATGAAATGTGTCAATTGGGTGTTAGCCAATTTTACCATGATTAAAGGAGTGAGCACATGCACTTTAGCACTGGTTAACAGTGGTAACATGCACAGAGGTGATTGGCTTTCAATTACAACCCAAACCAGCAATGTTGATACTTAATATACGAACACCGGAGAGAAAATGTGTAACAAAATCAGGGCTGGCGACTAATCACGAACATGACCCTGGTAGCAAAGCAACTTATAGAGCAGAAATGGAAATCCCCCCACAACCCTAACATGCAAGAATTGCACGGAGACTGTGACTGTTGTTGGCAATAGCAAAAGTAACTTGGGAGCTACTCAAAATAGGTCACAAAAAAGAGGAGATATGGGCCCTCATGGGCTGCAAGATTAGGACTTTGTTTACGGCTGCCCGAAATTGTTGAGATCTCCTGCAATTTCCCCCGTAACTGAGAACATTATATGTGATTTATAGTTAAAGACTTGTTCACCATTTGAGCTCCTGCAGCGCTATCATTGTTTTTTCTGTCGTCACCAAAAGTGCTATTAGAGCCTCTCTTGGAGTTCATTGGAGGAGGGGGGTAGTAGGGTGAGTAGGGTAGAGTGTGGGGAGGGGTGGGAGCCACACTTGGCATAGGAAGAATACTATACTGAAGCTTGATGTGGTGTCCGTACTGCTGCTCCTTTCTTGTTAAAAACCAATAAAATATATTTGCAGCAATACTTTGGGAGGGGGAGTCACCCACAGGGCAAACAAAATTGCGTCTACTCAAACATTCACAATTTTTCTACCACTCTGGGGGTGAGTTTTGGGGGCATAAAGCCCACCAGAGCACCAGGGATATATTTGAATAAAACAAGGCTTAAGTGCTGCCTACGCTTTAATTGGGCATTGGCCCATGCAACCCACTCAAAAAGGGGAGAAACAGTCTTTATGCCAGCCTGCTGCAGGGGCAGAAAAGCCACTAGACACCAGGAAATGTTTTTTTTAAAAAGGAAGTTGAGAGGATCTACTGTGACATCAGACCATGCCCCATGCCGGAACAAACCCATCACACGTCTGCCTCTGGGGGCAGATTAGGGGGAGACCACTAATCAGGCTCCACAGGAAGACAGAAATCCCACTAGATACCAGGAGAAAAACAAATCAAAAGAAGTGGTGGAGCAGCCCTTTCTGGCATCAGACTGCGCCCCATCTCAATGTCCCAACAATCTATCCCTGGTGGGGGCATTGGTGAGGGTTATGCCCAGTATGCCCTCTGGGAGGTAGAAAGCCCACTAGACCCCACAATAATATAATAAAACTAAAAAAGGGTAGGGCTCTTCATCCAGATATTGAGCCATATCACAACCCCATAAAAGGCCCAACAGTCTTTCTTTCTCCCTTGAATGGCAGCAAGCATACTACCCCTACATATGACTTAAAAAACAACAAAACAGGGTGGGTGTCAGTCCCATCAGGCCATACCTCCATCATTAAAAGCCCAACAATCATTTTGCCATCTGGGGAAAGAGTGTAGGATATTGCCTATCTGCCTCTAATCTGGCACCAAGTCCACTATTTGCCAGCTATATTTTTTAAAAAATGGGGTGTAGATTGAACGGTTCTGACATCAGGCTTCACCCCACCCCTAAAGACATTTTTTTAATCTGTTTATATCGTTTTCAATGGGGTACAGAGATAATAATTTTCACCAGGTGGTCACAGAGATCTGTATTTTAGTCAGATATTACAATTTTTTACATAAGAAGTATGTGGTTCAATGCATTTCTTTTTCTGGACTGTTGGCTACATAAAGTTACGTCACACTGCTAGAACTGTGATTTAATGCCGGTAGCGCGTTCCGTGCTGAAAACTTAGTGCCAATGGAATTATGCGGTGCACTAGTGAACTAGCCAGCAACCATTTAGTTTTTGCCTGCTCCTGTCCTGCCTAAGCTTTCCCTGTGTTTCCCGAATTTCCAGATTCCATCCAAACTAATCCACCCCATCTGATCACACACTTCCCAATCCCACAATTTTCTTTACTTTATTTGATTATTGTCTGGCTTTTCCTGTGTGTATTTATGTTTCTTTATGTGTTTTCGCTTCCCATTCCAGAACAACTCCATCCCAACTTGCTGTAGAAATGGCAAAAGACGTTGTCCCTTTCTGTCTCAGCATGGATGGCACTGTGCTAATCCTATTCTTAAAAACTTTGATAGAAAAGCAGACATTTGTGGTGAGCAGATCTAGAGTGTCGCTGGTGTTGAGGATGCTCTATACAGGAGCTGCTTTCCACCTAAACTTGAGAACTAGCCAGAGTTATCTGCTTCTTTTTTGCATATATATATATATATATATATATATACAATCCTTTCAGTAAGAAAAGACGGCGGCACACCAGTATCACACCAAGGAGTTTTTAATGTGCAAGAAAAGAACAACGCGTTTCAGCATGCCGGCCTTCGTCTAGTTCAAAGGTCAGTACTCAACGTTACGTTTAAATACACTCAGCGTCAAAATAGACATGAAAGACATACTGATCCGATTTCAACAAAATTACAGATAGAAATTGAGTGAAACATCTGTAAAATACATAAATATCCTCACTAATTCAATTAATTGCAAATGCATCAAATTTAAAAATATTAAAAGTCGAAAAAACCGGAATGTCACGTGACCATTATCATATATTGTAGACATCATCAGAAATATATTGTTGATGTTAACATCCTAAACAAATACAGTACTTGCTCAATCAAAAGGTAATGTACCAGAAAGAACATATAACAACCCAGCCCTATTGGCCTAAATATCAGATTTGTATGCACTGTGTCTGTCAATAAAGCTAATTGAAGCTTCACAAAAACATAACCACAGCAAAAAAATAGCCAAATGGTCAGAACTATGAGCGACTGTATATGTAAGTTGAGAATCAACACTACGTGGTCCACGTAACATTACTTGTATTGTCATCTAAAGGGTCATATATTAATGCAGAGTGATATCATTGAAAACAACAAACGTTACAATGAGTATGACAGGATATTCAATATACATATCAAAGTGAGTAATAAATGAAACATAAGTGCAAAAGTGAAGTGTAAAGTGTACTAAGTGCACAAAATAAGACTAGAATCATAACCCATTCCAGTATAAGGGGCGGCCAGCCGGCCCCCCTCCTGTATAATAAAACAGGTGGCTTAGAAATCACTCAAATCAAAACCCCGAATGGGGAGCATATCTAATTCATTAATGGGCCAATGCCCAACTCTCAGCCAGCTGTTCAGGATTATACTACACCGGAAGGTGTATGTGATGCACCTTACCCAAATTCCCAAAATACTGAATTAATTCACAAACCAATTAAAACTCAAAAATATATATACATAGTAGCACTGCGGAGACTGGGGTAGAGCATGCAATATGCTGAATGTAGAGGGAGTAGGGATTATGCCCCTATGTGTATGGCCAATTCTTCTTCCCTATTCATTCCAAAAGCCACCCTGGTATTCAGATCTATGATATACCTTGACTCTAGGATGCGCAATTGTTTTTCTCGGTCCCCTCCTCTGATATTCTTCAGAATTCGATCAAGTCCCATGTATCTCAGGAGCTGACTGTTGCTATTGTGGACATTATAAAAATGTCTGGCAACCGGATAATTAAAATCACGATTTGTTATAGCTCTTAGGTGTTCTAAGATACGCTTTTTCACAAGCAGCTTAGTGCTGCCTATGTAGCGAAGACCACATGGGCATTCCAGGCAGTAAATGACAAAATCAGTCGAACAGGTAATGAACTTGGATATAGATCTTTCTTTACCATTCGATGTTTTAAAGGTTTTGAAATTCTGGCTGTTAGTGCAAGCCTTACAGGCATTACACTTAAAAAATCCCTTTCCGCTTTCAAGCCAGGTAAATGGTGCCTCTGTTTGGTAATAGCTGTTAACCAATTTATCCCTGAGGGAGGGTGCTCGCTTATAAGTCACCGTCGGAAAATGACCAACCACACGACCAATTATGGGATCAGATTGTATAAGACCCCAATGCTTTCTCATGATAGATTTTAATTTATTGGATCTCGCATTGTAGGTAGTGATCATTCTCTGAATGCTGGGGGAAGTTTGTTTATCAGTGGCAGTGTTAGATTTACATAAGACATCTTCCTGTTTGATGCCTTTTAGTTTGGATGCTGCCTGTGTTAGGACCTTATCTGAATAACCCCTGGCCTTAAATCTGCGCAACATGAGATTTTGTTCTTTTTCAAAATTGGTGTTTGTGCTACAGTTTCTGCGTGCCCGCAATAGTTCCCCATAGGGTATACTATTCAGCAGGGACTTGGGATGGTAACTGTGAGCATGCACAGTACTGTTACCTGCTGTTTGCTTTCTAAAGAGATTTGTAATCAATCTGTTATCCAGGACCGCCATGTGCACATCAAGAAAATCACATTCAATTTCACTAATCACGTAAGTAAATGTCAGATTGAAATCATTGCATGATAAACATTCTTCAAATCTTAGGGCTAGCTCTTTGCCACCATCCCAGATGATAAAACAGTCGTCAATATAGCGTAGCCATAATGGCACATGACTTGTGAAAACCTCATTGATGTCAGTCCATACCACCTGCTCTTCCCACCAGCCTAGGAACAAGTTCGCTAGGCTGGGGACGAAGCAGGTACCCATGGCAGTACCAGACTTCTGACAATACAATTTCTTGTCAAAAAGAAACATATTCTCATTTAAGCAGTATAACATCATAAGCTTTAGCATCATAGTATGTTCATATAGATCGATGGTCCTGCGTTGTAAATAATATAGACATGCTTCCACCCCTTTATCCTGGTTGATACATGTATAGAGGGAGCATACATCTAAAGAGATAAGTAAGAAACCTTTTTCCCATTTTATATCATGAATTCTCTTTAGGAAGTTAGTACTATCCTTGCATTAAGTCCTCAGATCCTTTACAAACGGGGCCAAAATGTGATCCAGATAGATTGATGTATTTTCCAGAAGCCCACCATTGGAAGAAACAATTGGCCTCCCTGGGGGTCTGGTGGCATGTTTATGCAACTTGGGTAATAGGTACAGACTTGGAATACGAGGGTTGTCATTCTTTAGAAATTTTACTTCATCATCATCAATAAGGTCAGCTTGCCACCAATTCTGCAGCATTTCATAATATCTCTTGATGGTGTTATCATAAGTGCCCCAAGAGATTTCCTTATAGCAGGTAGAATCATTAAGTTGCCTCGTAGCTTCTGCTTTGCAAAAAATAGTGTCCATTATTACAACATTCCCCCACTTTATCAGAGGGTTTGATCACTATCATAGAATCAGTCAATAGCTCATCAAGCACTTTCCTTTGGTCTTGAGTTAAGTTATCTTTGATGCAATATTTATCATTGTTCCTCATTTGTATCAATTCATGCATCATTTCTGAATGGAAAGCCTCCACATTGTCGTATGGAACATTGGGATTAAATTTGGATTTATTTTTTAATCCACTCTTGCCACATGAACCACTCGAGAAACCTAGAGTGTTGAGTATTTCACCCACATTTGTCTCTGCAGATGTATCTGAATTACTGTCCAATTCATTTATGTCCAATATGGCATCCACCTCATGCATCATAAATCTATTTGAGATGTTTGACGAAGATTGTGATGTCACGGACCCAGTAGCTTGTATTTGGCGTTTAGGCATCAGGTGTAACTTCATGAGTTTAAGTTTTCTTATGTTGAGAAAAAGATCAATTCTCACATCTACATAGTTCCAATCAATCACCGGACAGAAAGACAACCCCAATTTTAGAAGTGATTCCTCCTTTGTGGTCAATATTCGTGCAGATAAATTAATAATCGATTTGTCCACGAGATCTGTATCCATACTTGAACTCATGTTATTCGCCCGCCAGAATCTTTTGCGACCTCCTCTCCTATTTAGTCTTTGTTTTTCTTTTTGTTTGCGCCCCTTCCCCGTGGTCTTCCTCGACCCCTTCCTCTTCCTACTCCTTCTTTTTTTAAGGGTGTTCGTTCGTTTTTCTCCTTTTGTTGTTTCAACATTTGAAATTTGTGTAGGAAGGTGAGTGGGCGTACCCCTAAAGGGACAGCTGAAGTTAAGGTCTCAGAATCTGTGCTTACATCTGAGCTTGAGCCAGTAGAATTTATTTCACGTTGTTTCTGGTGTTCAATGAACTGGCGATCACGTTGTGCCCAATCAAATCGTTTGGCATATGTCAGAATTCTTCCTTCTGCATAGTCTTTTTTATCACGCAAAAATGTGCGTTGTTTCTTGGCTTTAATGGTATCTTCATACAACTTTAAACGAATCTCCAAAGCTTTTAGGAACTCTATTACCACTTGATCCTCTTTGTGCGCCTCAAGTTTGGATCTCACACTACTAAGATCTTCTCTTGTTTTTTCAAGATCTATTTTTGCATATTTTACAAGAATTTCAAGCATTCCTTTGCAGGTTTTCGCCATAAATAATGCCCATTCTTTTAGAAGTTCCGAGTTCGGATTTTCGTAGGTGGGTATGATGGATATCCGTAGAACTCTAGGGACACGCCCTACCTCAATATAATTTGTGAGGGATGTCACTTCCCACCATTTATTGAGTTCTCTCCTGGCCAATTTCTCCAATAAGTTCAGATTTTGTTTAACAGTCAAATCGGCCCCGCCCACCGATACTGCCGTATTGCTTGTAGTCTGACCGATATCAATATTTTCATTGAATAAGGATAATGCCTCTGCTTGCCTCTCTGTCTAAACATTAACCCTGGGCGTAGTTCGCGTAGTAGCGCTACGCGTAGCTACGCGAAGTGCACTTCGCACTACGCGAGCTACGCATAGCACTACATGATTGCACAGTGCCGGATGCTTGTCCGCACTGTGCAATCATTGCAAACGGCATCTTGCACAGTGCAAGCGGTCATTTTCTGCCGCTCGACTAGATTTGTACTTGAGCGGCAGTCTTCTCAACGCGGACTGGTAGTTTCTCATCGCGAGCAGTCGCGAGCATACGCGACCACTCGCAATGAGAAACCTGACCTCCCCGCGTTGAGAATCTCGCCGGGAGGTTTATTTTCCACGCTTCCGATCGGCAACTTGACGTTGCTGATCGCGAACGAGGAAAAAGTCTCGCCGGGATGTCATTTTGCTCGCTCGCGGTCACCAACTTGACGTTGAGGACCGCGAGCAAGCAAAAAATGCCCGCTACGCGTTTTTGCACTGTGCTACGTGCAATTTGCGTAGCGCGTAATTGCGCAAACTACGCGAGCGTAGCGTAGCTTTCCACCCAGGCCTACTAAACATGCCACCAGACCCCCAGGGAGGCCAATTGTTTCTTCCAATGGTGGACTTCTGGAAAATACATCAATATATCTGGATCACTTTTTGGCCCCGTTTGTAAAGGATCTGAGGTCTTACGGCAAGGATAGTACTGACTTCCTAAAGAGAATTCATGATATACAATTGGAAAAAGGTTTCTTACTTATCTCTTTAGATGTATGCTCCCTCTATCCATGTATCAACCAGGATAAAGGGGTGGAAGCATGTCTATATTATTTACAACGGAGGACCATCGATCTATATGAACATACCGTGATGCTAAACCTTATGATGTTATACTGCTTAAATGAGAATATTTTTCTTTTTGACAAGAAATTGTATCGTCAGAAGTCTGGTACTGCCATGGGACCCTGCTTCGCCCCCAGCCTAGCGAACTTGTTCCTAGGCTGGTGGGAGGAGCAGGTGGTATGGACTGACATCAATGAGGTTTTCACAAGTCATGTGCCATTATAGCTACGCTATATTGACGACCTTTTTATCATCTGGGATGGTGGTAAAGAGCTAGCCCTAAGATTTATAGAATGTTTATCATGCAATGATTTAAATCTGACATTTACTCACGTGATTAGTGAAATTGAATGTGATTTTCTTGATGTGCACATGGCGGTCCAGGATAACAGATTGATTACTAATCTCTTTAGAAAGGAAACAGCAGGTAACAGTACTGTGCATGCTCGCAGTTACCATCCCAAGTCCCTGCTGAATAGTATACCCTATGGGGAACTATTGCGGGCACGCAGAAACTGTAGCACAGACTCCAATTTTGAAAAAGAACAAAATCTCATGTTGCGCAGATTTAAGGCCAGGGGTTATTCAGATAAGGTCCTAACACAGGCAGCATCCAAACTAAAAGGCATCAAACAGGAAGATGTCTTATTTAAATCTAACACTGCCACTGATAAACAAATTTCCCCCAGCATTCCGAGAATGATCACTACCTACAATGCGAGATCCAATAAATTAAAATCTATCATGAGAAAGCATTGGGGTCTTATACAATCTGATCCCATAATTGGTCGTGTGGTTGGTCATTTTGCGACGGTGACTTATAAGAGAGCACCCTCCCTCAGGGATAAATTGGTTAACAGCTATTACCAAACAGAGGCACCACTTACCTGGCTTGAAAGCAGAAAGGGATTTTTTAAGTGTAATGCCTGTAAGGCTTGCACTAACAGCCAGAATTGTAAAACCTTTAAAACATCGAATGGTAAAGAAAGATCTATATCCAAGTTCATTACCTGTTCGACTGATTTTGTCATTTACTGCCTGGAATGCCCATGTGGTCTTTGCTACACAGGCAGCACTAAGCTGCTTGTGAAAACGCGTATCTTAGAACACCTAAGAGCTATAACAAAACGTGATTTTAATTGTCCGGTTGCCAGACATTTTTATAATGTCCACAATAGCAACAGTCAGCTCCTGAGATACATGGCACTTGATCCAATTCTGAAGAATATCAGAGGAGGGGACCGAGAAAAACAATTGCGCATCCTAAAGTCAAGGTATATCATAGATCTGAATACCAGGGTGCCTTTTGGAATGAATAGGGAAGAAGAATTGGCCACACACATAGGGGCATAATCCCTACTCCCTCTACATTGAGCATATTGCATGCTCTACCCCAGTCTCCGCAGTGCTACTATGTATATATATTTTTGAGTTTTAATTGGTTTGTGAATTAATTCGGTATTTTGGGAATTTGGGTAAGGTGCATCACATACACCTTCTGGTGTAGTAAATCCAGAACAGCTGGCTGAGAGTTGGACATTGGCCCATTAATGAATTAGATATGCTCCCCATTCGGGGTTTTGATTTGAGTGATTTCTAAGCCACCTGTTTTATTATACAGGAGGGGGGCCGGCTGGCCGCCCCTTATACTGGAATGGGTTATGATTCTAGTCTTATTTTGGGCATTTAGTACACTTTACACTTCACTTTTGCACTTATGTTTAATTTATTACTCACTTTGATATTTATATTGAATATCCTGTCATACTCATTGTAACGTTTGTTGTTTTCAATGATATCACTCTGCATTAATATGTGACCCTTTAGATGACAATACAAGTAATGTTACGTGGACCACGTAGTGTTGATTCTCGACTTACATATACAGTCGCGCACAGTTCTGACCATTTGGCTATATTTTTGCTCTGGTTATTTTTTTGTGAAGCTTCAATTAGCTTTATTGACAGACACGGTGCATACAAATCTGATATTTAGGCCAATAGGGCCGGGTTGTTATATGTTCTTTCTGGTACATTACCTTTTGATTGAGCAAGTACTGTATTTGATTAGGATGTGAACATCAACAATATATTTCTGAGTGATGTCTACAATATATGATAATGGTCACGTGACATTCCGGTTTTTTCGACTTTTAATATTTTTACATTTGATGCATTTGCAATTAATTGAATTAGTGAGGATATTTATGTATTTTACGGATGTTTCACTCAATTTCTATCTGTAATTTTGTTGAAATCGGATCAGTATGTCTTTCATGTCTATTTTGACGCTGAGTGTATTTAAACATAACGTTGAGTACTGACCTTTGAACTTGACGAAGGCCTGCAGGCTGAAACGCGTTGTTCTTTTCTTGCACATTAAAACCTCCTTGGTGTGATACTGGTGTGCCACCGTCTTTTCTTACTGAAAGGATTGTTTGTATTATCGTGGATCTTTGCCACCACGGCAGGCACCAGCAGTTATAGGCAGGCGTATGGCGTTGGGCAAAACCTTTTGGATATATATATATATATATATATATATATATATATATATAGATACAAGCAAGAAAGCACTCCTTCCGGGAAGCCAAGACCCATGGGAGGTGGCGTGCAGAGCCGGCGGAGTACATCAACAAAGGATTTAGAACGGACCCGCATGCTGAGGCCCATCTGAGGGCTGGAAATATTGCCAACAGTATAAATTTGTGCACCCATTTGGGGATTAAATTGTTTTTTCCTGACACTACAAAGCCCAGAATTCCATGCGCAGTACTCATTGGAGCAGCCCATTCAAGGACGTGCAATCAGTTATTTAAATGAGGGGTGTGTCAGGACGTGCACATTCTGGACTGTCGAAGCCTCTGAGGAAGGAGAAATGAACTCTGAAACGCGTCAGGCATTAAAGACAGGAAAGCTGTATATGGAATCGGCATGCTGGCTTTCGTTCTACCAGTGGAGAAGTGTGGCTCAATGGTTAGAGCGGCAGACCCTGATGCAGAGATCTGGCCTGGGACCAGGGTTCAATTCCCGCCTCGGCGGGTCTTGGGCTCAACTTCCTCGGACCTGATAATTCTCGCCTCGGTGCCTATTCTAATCATGGGTCCCACTCTGCAACTCTGGGCAATAGCTTGCTTAATCTCCACAACGGCCCCACCAGCGCTGGGATGCCTGGCTTCACCTTGGGGGTGCCCAGGAGTGGACATATCACAGGGAAAAGCCAGGAAGGGTTCCACAGCGGTATGCGTTCAGCGCCAGGAAGCCTCAGGGTAGCAGTGCGCTTTACAAGTACAAATTCATTTAATTTCATTCATTCATTCATTAAAGGCTTGCAGCTTGTTGTTGGTGGTCGAGTGCGTTCTTGTCTGTTGGGCAATTTTGGAGCTTGAATCTATACGCGGCAGCCCTGCCGCGAAGGACGCACCACCCTGCTATTCCTGGGGGCCACGGGGTTTGGTATCCTACCAAGCCACGGGTTGCCCCGGCATCAACAAAGGATTTAGAACGGACCCGCATGCTGAGGCCCATCTGAGGGCTGGAAATATTTGCAACAGTATAAATTTGTGCACCCATTTGGGGATTAAATTGTTTTTTCCTGACACTACAAAGCCCAGAATTCCATGCACAGTACTCATTGGAGCAGCCCATTCAAGGATGTGCAATCAGTTATTTAAATGAGGGGTGTGTCAGGACGTGCACATTCTGGACTGTCAAAGCCTCTGAGGAAGGTAAAATGAACTCTGAAACGCGTCAGGCATTAAAGACAGGAAAGCTGTATATGGAATCGGCTTGCTGGCTTTCGTTCATACCTATTAAAGCCTTGCAGCTTGTTGTTGGTGGTCGAGTGCGTTCTTGTCTGTTGGGCAATCTTGGAGCTTGAATATATATATATATATATATATATATATATATATATATATATATATATACATATATATATATATATATATATATATATATATATATATATATATATATATATATCCAACAACGAGTTGCCTGCTGTAAGGAGACCCCACACAGGTAGGTTCAGTTACGCCGTCATTTATTGAATGAAGGAAAACAATGTTCAAGCAGCGGCAGCGCCTCGCATCAAGTGAAATGTCCTGCCCAACGCGTTTCGTGATACCAATCACTTTCTCAAGGGCTGCGGGCATTCTGCGAAGGAGAAAACGGCAGTTTAGTTGCAACCATTTTTAAAGTATTTCTCCCGCCCTGATAGGCGTGGCCACCCCCGTGGCCTGCTGGTCTTTGGAGTGCAACTCTATTCATCCCAGTGGATCGCTGTGTGCTTACTTCCATCTGCATAAATTAAAATCCCAAGTGGGTTGCAGCACACTGCAGATGCCTGTCATGCCTATACAATCCTCCATAGGCAAACCTGTTCCTCTAGCCACAGCGTCGGTTGGAGCTGTAGCAGAAATTCAGCCGTTATAGTTAACTTGCGCCCCCATATTACATCACTCATGACTTGGTCAGTGACATCACTGATGACATCTCAAATGACATCACTGATGACATCACTCATGACATCATCCAGTGACTGAGTGTTTCTAAAACATTTAAGAATGTTATATATATATATATATATATATATATATATATATATATATATATATGTAGATATATACGTATATATGTATGTATATATGTATGTATATATGTATATGTATATATATATATTCACTGAAAAAACCACAGGTTTCAGGGACGTTATAGTTAGTTGGACATTTTACTTGTACAAAACCAAAGAAATTCGGCCGTTATAGTTAGTTGAGCTAAGTATAACTCGCGCCTCCGCAATGCACTGCTGATGACATCACATATTACATCACTCATGACATGGTCAGTGACATCACAGATGACATCACTGATGACATCTCAAATGACATTTCTCTGGTTTTGTATGAGTGAAATGTCCAACTAACTATAATGTCACTGAAACCTGTGGTTTTTTCAGTGAATTTCTGTGGTTTTTTTAAATGCTAATTTCTAACTATAATGTCCCTGAAGCCTATGTTTTTTTCAGTGAATTTCTATGGTTTTTTAAATGATAATTTCTAACTATAACGTCCCCGAAACCTATGGTTTTTTCAGTGAATTTCTACGTTTTTTAAATGCTAATTTCTAACTATGCAGACAGAGGTAGGACATGTGCAGAAAGAGGAAGAAAGGCGCAGAAAGAAGCAAGAGAAATGCAGAAAGAGGCAACAGAAGTCCAGAAAAAGGAAGAAAGGTGCAGAAAGAAGCAAGAGATATGCAGAAAGAACCAACAGAGGTGCAGAAAGAGGCCTTGTTGCAAAGTCATCCTTTGCCCTGGGCACCCCCCAACTTTTTGCTGACTGGTACTGGTGGTAACTGACTCTGACTGACCCTGGGCTCTGCCTAACCAGGGGCAGAGCCAGTGCTATGCTGAAAGACACATAGAATACAGTGAAAGCACCTACATACACTAGGGTACACTATGGGTTGGGGTACCCCTGTGATTGGCATGACCTCCCCTGTAAGGCCCTAGTACATAATAGGGCAGGGGTATTAAAACTACCTCCAAGTCCCTAGCATATAATAGGGCATGGCAGTTTAGAGGCCAGCAGCCCTTTTCTGCACTTACATGTGTGCACTGCTGAGCCTGAGGTCAGTTTAAAAGTAGCCCTGTGTGTGCAGAAAGAGGCAAGCGAGGTGCAGAAAGAGGGAAGAAGGGTACAGAAAGAGGCAAGAGAGGTGCAGAAAGAAGCAAGAGAGGTGCAGAAAGAAGCAAGTGAAGTACAGAAAGAAGCAACAGAGGTGTAGAAAGAGGGAAGAGGAGTGCAGAAAGAGGCAAGAGAAGTGCAGTAAGAAGCAACAGAGGTGCAGAAAGAGGGAAGAGGGGTGCAGAACGGGGCAAGAGAAATGCAGAAAGAAGTAACAGAGATGCAGAAAGAGGGAAGAGGGGCGGAGAAAGAGGCAAGAGGGAAGCAGAGAGAAGCAAGAGACATGCAGAAAGAAACAAAAGAAGTGCAGAAACAAGGAACAGATGAGCAGAAAGAGGCAAGAGGAGTGCAGAAAGAGAGAAGAGGGGTGCAGAAAGAGCCACAAGGGGTGCAGAAAGATGCGCGAGGGGTGCAGAAAGAAGTAAGTAAAGTGCAGAAAGAAGCAACAGAGGTGCAGTACGAGGGAAGAGGGGTGGAGAAAGAGGCAACAGAAGTGCAGAAAGAAGGAACAGAGATGCAGAAAGGGGGAAGAGGGGTGGAGAAAGAGGCAAGAGGGGTGCAGAAAGAAGCAAGAGATTACCAATACACAAGAGCCTCCCCAACCATAGATCAAGCATAAATCATTTGTCCTCAAGAAGTCCTTTTTATTGACTCTGAGTTTCATCAATTATTATTCTTTCTGTTTTTTTAATCTGGTTTTTCCCATGTTTTTCAATTTTAAAACATACACCTCGGTGTCATTTTTAGTATTTACATAGAACAATGTAAACAAACAACACATTATTTACATGACATACAAAATACATTATATTCTTTACATAACATGCAAGGCCTGAGTCTGATATTTAAAAGCAAATGCGGCCAATACACCACTACACATTTAATACAGTATTATTCATAATACATGAACCAAACAAGAAAAGACTCTTCTGTCCTACAGTATTTTAAATAATGCCGGGAGCTACTCTATTTTAATCCTCATTGCTGTGTATTTTCTAGGTCCTACAGGGGTCAGAGTACTAGTCAAAAACTCTATGTCTGTGCTTATCTACTCAAGCCCAAACATTACAAACATATGTGTATTGATTCCTTTTAGGTTACTCTTGGCCTCAAGGTTAAACTGCCAACATGTTTCAACCTTCAAACAGGGACCAACGGAAAATTTTTAGGTGAAGGTCTTCATCAGGGCAAGAAGAGTTCATGTAGGACGCTGCAAGGTTCCTTTTTTTTTATTTTTTTATATTTTTTATTGTCATCATAAAGGGCTGGTAGCAATGTGCATAAAGGGAGAAAAAAGCAGATAAAACAGCACTTTCAAATCAAGGATGAAAAAAAAGCAAGATCATTTACAAGAAGAAATTGCATATGAACCCAACATATCAAAATATTAGCATAGTGTATACGATACAGATCTCCTTATTTAGTTAATTAGTGTGATGTCTCCAACCCCATGGGTCCCCATATTGCTTCTAGCTTAACCAAGGAACGAACACCCCTAGCTTTAGCCAGAGCAGTTTCTTAGCCAAACGTTTCCCTAACGATAGTCCACCACTCGCCGATAGATGGTGGTGTCGGGGAGACCCATGCACGAGCAATAGCCAATCGAGCGGCAACTATCAAAATTGAGAAAAGTCGTGCTAGTGCTGGTTTGTCTCCCTTATAGCCTAACATTATTTCTGGGACTGTTAATGAGGGATCTAGTCCTAATTTAAGATGTAACACCTGGCCTATCTTCTGCCAGTAAGCCTTCAATTCTGGGCACTCTATGAACATGTGTATAAGATTAGCAGCATGCAATCCGCATTTAGGGCATTTTGTCTTATCACCAAAATTGTTTCCTTGGGCCCATTTGGCTATCTTTTCCGGAGTATAGTACAGCATACATATCGTACGAAATTGCTGTATTTGCAAGCTCACAGAGTGGACGGTATCGCCTACGTTTCCTAAGGCCTGTTTTATCATGCCAGGTATTATATCTATCCCCAGTACTTGACTCCAACGCATCGCCAATTTTTCGCTGGCATCCATTCTAAAATTACACAAATGTTTATACATGTCGCTAATTAGGGACTTAGTTTTTTCACCCCTGTACAGGCAGTCCCAAATCGTAGAATGAGTTATCGCGTTCAAAGCCAAGTTTTTCCCCAGGTAATCCCTGATCTGCATGTACTTGAAAAAGAAATGGGCGGGTATTTTATAACTAAGTCGTAAACCTTTAAATGACATAAGTCCGCTCCCATCATACAAATCACCTAAGAATGTAATCCCATATTTAGACCAGGATTTACTAGCCTGGTCATGGAAAACCTCAGGAAACATGGGATTCCCCACAGCGGGAGCTTATCATGAAATAACGATAGTTTGCCTCTGGCAGCCATAGCCCGCCAAATGTAAATACTGTCCCTTACTGTCTAAAATCTTACTCGCTTAAAGTAATTTGGGTCATTAGTACGATATAGAAATAATTGGCTATCGTTTCCTAAAATCAACCGGTAAAAAGAATCTTTCCGATCAAGGCTGAGAAGGCTGCGAAAACGTCCAGCAAACGCAGCCCATAAATACATTTTAAAGTCTGGAAGGCATAATCCACCTTGATTATAAGGAGATTTGAGCGAATCAATCGCCCGTCTAGGCTTCTTATACCCCCATATGAAGCTACTAAGAGCCCCTTCAAGTTTCTTAAAAAATGTATTGGGGACCCGCAGGGGAATTGAGCTAAACAAATATAAGTATTTAGGGAGTATTTTCATTTTTATTATGTTACATCGCCCTAGAATCCCGATGGGAAGCTTATGCCAGTTCTTTAGCAGTTTGATAGTATCGTTCAGCAATGGAATATAGTTTAAGGTTACAATCTGACCAGTTTTAGCTGAGATCTTAACCCCCAGATACATAGCTGTAGTACAAACCCCCATTATTGGGGATTCGGGTTTAAAGTTGACAAGCACTTGGGTTTTATTAACGTTTAATTTGTATCCGGAGACAGCGCCAAACTTGATTGCTTCTGTCTCCATAGCTATTACGGCCATGGCTGGATTAATTGTAAAAATCGCAATATCATCTACATATGCCGCAATCTTGAGTTTAGTTAACTCAGACACTAACGGTTTTATATGTATACAAGATTGCGACATACGGATGAATGGCTCTATGTACAAAGCAAATAATAGTGGGGAGAGGGGGCATCCCTGTCTAGTGCCGCGACAAATTTCAAATGGAGTTGAGTAAAATCCTGAATAGGACAGTTTAGCTTGAGGTTTGTAATATAGCGCTTGAACCCACTGCCTAAACTGCCCCCCAAAGCCGAGCGTAATTAGTGTGACCCACAGGAAGTCCCACCCGACCCTGTCAAAGGCCTTTTCGGCGTCCAAAAGAATCATACCAAGACCTACCATCTCCTTCTCAGCAAAGTCAAAGGCCCCAATGGCCGTGTTAACGTGGGCAGTAGTGTCTCTGTCAGGGATAAACCCATGTTGGTTTTCAGATACTAGTCCTGACATCATTGGGGCAAGGCGATTTGCCAAGATTTTCGAAAAAATCTTGGCATCCGCATTTATAAGAGAAATAGGTCGGTATGATCCATATTCTGTAGGAGGTTTGTCTTTTTTGAGAAAAAATACTATCTGCGTCATATTCCATGACTCTGGTGTCCTCCCACTTGTGCCAACATAGTGTATAACCATGCTAAATGGTCCAAGCAATACCCTTTTGAAAACCTTGTAAAATTCTAGGGGTATGGAGTCTTCCCCTGCGGCTTTCTCCGAGGGCAGTGCCGATATAGCCCTCTCAATCTCTTCCAGTGATACCATATTATCTAAAACAGCTGCATCCTCCTCACTCAAAACTGGGAGGCTACTATCTACTAAATACTGTACTATGTCAACTTTGTCAGGTACTAAAGTGCGTGCATAAAGTTCCCGATAAAATAGAGAAAACGGTTCTAAAATAGCTGAAGAATGCGTATGTATAGTACCATCTGCGCCCTTTATAGTGCTTATCTTAGTTTTAGCCTTTGCTTCTGCCGCCCGGTAAGCCAGGACCTTACCAATTTGCTCACCATATTCGTATTGCTCTATACGATATTTATTATATCTAGCCGCTATTCTTTCTCTAAAAGACTTTTTTACTGCCATTCTTGCGTCTATCAGGGAAAAGAGCAAATGGTCCTGAACCCTCTGGTCTGGTGCTACAGCCTCAGCATGTTGTTTTTCGGTGTCGCGTAAGGCGCAGATCAGTATCTCCATATCGCTTTTTCTTTGTTTGTTCTGTCGCCATATATATTGCTGGGTAATGCCTCTGATATAAGCTTTCATCGTATCCCAGACAATCAGTGGAGATGCTGTCCCAGTATTTTCCCTGAAGAATACCTCTAGCTGTTGTAGAGTATTAGACACATATTCGCTATCTGTAAGCAGGTATCTAGGAAAAGAGAATGGTCTGGCTACTTTACGCTCAGCTGTGGCCAAAAATGATAGTAACATAGGGTTGTGGTCTGATGTGACCCGGGGGCATATTTCCATGTCTAAGTCTGAGATTAAGCTATCAGAGACCCAAGCCATATCAATTCTAGAATATGACTTATGGGGGCTGAATAGTACGTATATCCCGGGATGACTGGATATACTTGTCTCCATGCGTCTTTTAAAGACTGAAGTCTCGCCATTTCTATTATTGCCGCCCGGGTCTTTTGCATTCTTGGAGTGCCCCCCTTTCTTGTTGAGTCAATGTTATAGTCCATGATGCAGTTGAAGTCTCCCATGAGCAGCCGCTCCCCATCCCAATTCAACAGTTCAAGATTAAGAGAATCGAAAATGGCAGGGTCATCTGAATTAGGCCCATAAACTGAACATAATACATATTTTTGGCCACATATTTCAAGCTGAGCCAATACCCAGCGCCCTCTCTGATCAGCCAATGTCCTAACTATTCTACAAACGAACCTCTTATCCTTTAATATAGCAGCTCCTTTTATAGATATAGTTTGTGTAGTGCAAACTATTGTTTCATATCCCAGATGTTTAAGCAGATTTCGATCTTTATAGGCCAAATGAGTCTCTGTTATTAAGACTATATGTGGTTGATACATTTTTAACTCCTCCCGCACTAATTGGTGTTTATTTGCACTGTTGAGGCCAGCTACATTCCATGATATGCATTTAACCCTCGCCATAATAAGCTTTATTCCTCTCCTGCAAGTTCCCTTTACCTACATTAGATGATACCATTTTACCTCTTGTGCAGAAATACAAAACACACAATCTAATAGCTGTCCCTGTGCCATAACCCTGAAGTGCCCCAATGATGACTTCTTTTTGCCCCATTAAATACCTCCCACACCTCCCTCTGTCCCAAAGGACACCTGAAAACCCACCCCCCTCCCTGTCCCAAAAAGGAGGAATCCTCCCCTTTAACCTGCTGCCGCTGGTTGGGCAGCCCATCAGAGCCATAGCCGCTGCGGTGGCCGCCCCCACACCCAAACCCCACACCTCATCAAATTCCTTAAATAATAAAACCACAGTGAAAACAGTGGAAGAATAAAAAAGAAAAAAAAGGGGGAATAGTATAGAGAGCACTCTCTTTTAGGTTTGGGCTAATGAAGCATATTCTGTCTCTTTATACTAGGTCTTCTTAGCTGCTTCTGACCAAGTCCAAATTCAGATCTGTGTTCTCTTTTAAGCTTAGACTAATAAAGCATATACTGTTATATATATATATTTTTTTTTTGTGCTAGATCTTCTTAGCAGCTTCAGTTTGCCATTTAGCAATTACTTGTTTAGCCTCCTGGTCGTCCGTAAAGAAGTAAGTGCGCCCATTTTTTAAAACCCTTAAACGTGCTGGTTCTTGAAGGTAAACTTGTACCCCGAGAGTCTTTAGCGGGTCAATTAGCTGGCGTAGTTTCCAACGCCTATCCATTGTTAATTTACTAAGGTCAGATCTGACAAAAAAAGTAACTGATTCGACTGTTACAGGGGTGTTAGGTCGAGCTTTTAGGGCAACCGCCTGCCTGAGCAAAAAGTTCCCAAAAAAAATCAGGAGCGGACGGGGATACTGACCCCCCTGGTTTTGCTGACCCAATGGTAGTCTATGCACTCTTTGCAACTGAGAATCCCAGTCCCAGTCGGACAGGTCTGGGAAGGCTTTCTGAAACAGACGCACCATGTAAGTCCTAGGATCTGTGCCTTCTGTGCCTTCTGGAATGCCGAATAACCGAAGGTTATGTCGGCGTTGTCGATTTTCCAGATCTTCTAGCTTGGCCTGGATACTTGAGATCTGAGTATCATGTTTCTGTACCAAAGTATCTGTGAGAGTAACCAATTGCTCAGTTTCCCCAACTCTCTGTTGCAGCTCTGAAACATCCCTTGTAAGTACCCCGATTTTTGCTGTCATTTCTTGCAGTGTCTGTTACATCAAATTGTTGTCTGATCTGACCTGCATATAGTGTTCCTGTGCTTCTAATCTTTGATTCTTCAAGGACTGTAATATCAGACCTAGAGAAGGCTCAGAACTTGCTAGAGAACTAGCTACTGGTTGCTTAGTTAGCTGGTCCCTTGCATTAGCAGAATTTAATACAGGCATCGAAGATTGTTCTGCACCTGCAGAAGCACGCTGTTTATGCCCCTGTTTAGAGCTGTCTTCACTCTCCACCCTGTTCTCTCTGGAATGCCCATTTATCATACAGCTCTCTGTTGGGCTATTGCCTGTTATTCGAGCTACCATGGTCTTGACCCCCCCCTTCGCTTGCACCCACATGCGGAGGGGGCTGTTATCTGAATTGCCTTTCCCATGTATAAGCACCATATTCTGCCGTGTCTTGTTCTGCCGTAGTTTGTTAGGCCCTTGGGGTGTTTTCTTTGTTTTTACTTTGGCCTTCGCTTTTCTCCCAGGAGATGTTTTAGAGGATTTATTGAAAGACTCTACTATTTCCTCATTATCAATGGATGATACAGGTTCTTCACTCTCCTCATCACCTGCCTCTGCACCCGTAGCCGTCAAATTATCAGCTCTCGATCCAACACCCACATCCGCACCCACATCCGCCAGAGCCAGGGACCGCTGAATATTACCTTCGCTATTCAGCCTAACAGTGCTTAAGTGAGCCTCTCCACCGCCTTCACAATCAACCATACAACCCAAGGTACTGTCGTCGGGCAGAGTGTCTACTCGCTCCGTTAAATTCGCTAATTTGTTAACCACCAGGGGCTGACTCACAGCGTTCATCGATGTCGTAAGCGCCTGATCCTGAGCCTGCGTCTGATCTGTGAGCACCTTCACTTGTGAGCCCTTCTCAGCGCCGTCATCAACATTGCCAGCGACCATTGCTAGTAAAGAAGTTTCTCCACCAAAACTGCAGCGAGCTGGGATAGCCTCCAATAGCGCTTCAACTAAATATATTCTTTGCACTTCAAGTAGCCTCAAGGGTCGTACTGTCTGACATTCATGTGGGGAGAAACAAGCAAGAAACGTCGCTCTTAATGCAAATCAGGAAGTAATTGAAATGCGGTTAACCTTACTTAGCAGTTAACACGCTGGACTTTACATGCAGTGCTATTAGAGTGAGCGGTTCTGATAAAAATGTGTTTTACTGTGGTAAAGCCTCTGGTCAATTATCTTAGGCTTATGCAGGCAAAGTGCAACATTTAAAGGTGTCAGGTGCCAGAAAGTGCATGTAAATTGCAGCTCAAGCAGCGGTACTATACATTGAGCTAAAGAATTTTTAGACGCTCATGGAATTGGCTTCCTTCGTTACGTGGTAGGTAGGGAGGCAAGGGAAGTGAAATGCGTGAATTTTAAGTTTTTTTTTATAGTAGGATGATCGTGGCAACCCATGAAGTTAAAGGCTCTTTGGACACTGATTACAGTTGTCCTTCCCTCCAGGTCAGGCAACACCTGAACCTGGGCTCCCAAACCAGGAATGGAACCCTGCGGCTGAGCACCCGCCTGGCGCACCAGGACTTCCTTGGGAGCAAGCATGCCCCCCCTGAGGATGACACATAACTCATGTGTCGTGTGACAGTCTGCCTGGCGCAGATCTCCTGACCTCCTGTCCATCTGACAGTGCGTGAAGATCCCCCAGGACAGAAGTGGCGTCACCATGGTCAATCATTGGTGACTCAGCCCTTCTGGCTGGCCCCTGACCCAATGGTTCCTCCACTGGGGACTCTTTCCCCCTCTCACCCCTGAAACTGGACTTCTGCACCCTCTACTTAGGAGTGGCACTGCCAGACACCAGAACCACTGGAGCTTCACTTACATATGCTCCAGGTTCTCTAGACACTGGGAGATCCCCCCTCAAAATGACCTACCAGTACAGCCTAGGCCCCCAACCTGGTGTTCCCTTAAGGAATGCCCCAGGTCCTGAGACTGGGTTTCGGGCACCTTGGGACACGCAGCCCCACACTCACTCCTTCTCCACAGAGACAGGACATGAGCCCCTACACCCCTCCCACTACACTGGGACCTAGCTGGGCTACTCTGAACCTCTTCCACCACGCAGGTCCGGAAGATACCGGAGCCACTCCTTTTAGGATCACTCCCAAATGCCTCTTCAGATCCTCTAACACGCAGCCAGAGGTCTGCCTCCCGTGCAGGTTCCTTGGATCAGAGAACTCACACCCAATCGTCCAGTGCATCACAACACTCATCTACACTCCCCCAAGACTGGTGAGACAGTATCTTACTGCCCCTGAATCTCAACCAGTACCCCTCTAACTGGGTACTAGGTACCATCTTCCGGGCTCTGGGAATGGGACTTCCTGCACTGGACTCCATATTGGATACTGGATCCCACCCTTACTTGGGAATCCAGAAAACTCAAACTGCACTTAGGGGATGATCTACCCTCCCGAGCGAGTTTCTCCTTGCTAATTAAGTCACCACTGCAGGCCAACCCCAACAACACGCAGCATATGGGTAGTATCCTCCTTCAGATTCTCTGGTTTCTGTCCTTGGCAGGACCCCCAATTCATAGTGCAACAAGAGAACACATTTCAAAGAAATGATACTTAAAACAAAATCAGAAACAACAATCCCCAAACATGTGACTATCTAAATGCAGAGTTTGTATTTCAACCAGTTGTTGCTGTGGTACTGCGCAAACGCAAGTCCTATCCCACCACTGCCACCAATGTTAGAAATGGGATTTCTGGTTGGCTAAGGCTTGCGCCAAAGCCAGGCAGAAACCACCACTCTAGTCAGGGCAAGGGAGTTACACACTGATGATAACCCCTGCTCACCCCCTTGGTAGCTTGGCACGAGCAGTCAGGCTTATCCCAGAGGCAATGTGTAAAGCGTTTGCGCAACACACACACACAGCAGCAACACACTAGGCACACTACAAAAGAAACTCCACACAAGGTTATATCAAAAATAGCCTCTATATTATCATAAATACATTAGAAACATAATCACACATTTACACTGTGCCAACTGGCACTAGGCAATATTCACAGGGGATTATATACACATGACAGGGCCAATTGGCCCACTGTCAGAACCATCACAAGCACAATTATTAAATGTAGAACACAACCAGTAATGACTGGCGAAATACTGTACTCAGCATCACATTAGGCGTAACCAGCATACACGCAGTATGCAATAACCTCATAAGCATAAACACATTATGCATTAGGCCTCACCAGCATACACGCAGTATGAAATAACCTCATAACCATAAACATCATTAGAGGCATAAATCAGGGTGCATAAATCACATCACCTAAATCACATTATGCAATCACCATCACAAGGGGCATAAAACACATTGTGTAGTTTTGTAGAGCCTGGCTCTCTACCAATCTGACCCACAATGACCCCAGGTCATCTGGCCTTTCACCTGGGCCCTAAACGCCCATTGTCCAGAATGTCAGGGCTTGGGCTGCCAATGCAGCAGAATCCAAAAGTGCGCAATTGCGCTGGGGCAGAGGAGTGTATCTCACTCCTGTCTCATCCAAAAACACCCCAAAGAAATAATAGCCTAAACGTGGCAGCTGCCGCTAATTGCCGTGCAGCTGTGAAGGAAATTAGGCACTGGCACCGACTGTGCCCTGAGAGCATGACTGGGACTCTATAAAACAAATGTGCGAAACGTGACAGCTGCCCGCACTGGTGCGGCGCGGCTGTGAATAAGCCAAGAGGCACGGGCACCACTGTGCCCTTTGGGCACCCACTGGGGCTCTATCAATAAATATGCCCATGTTGCAGCTGCCCGCTACGGCGGTGCAGCTGGGATAATTTCTAATAAAAGGGCACGGGCACCCCTGGGCCCTCTGGACCCCCACGGGGGCTAATTAAAACAAAGGTGGCCCACGTTGGAGCGGCCCGCTCTCCTGCGGGTCCGCTCAGAACAAGCACCGACGTGCCTCGAAAGGCACCAACAAGGTGCACATGGAGCCCCCACTCACCGGGACTCTTTGGGCGTCTGCTCCTCTCTGCGCTGGTCCTCTCGGTGCTGACCTCGGCACCGCCAATGGCCAAGGGAAGCCCCCACTCCTCTCTGGGACTGTCTTGAGCACCGTGGCTCCCAACAGCTCACGGAAGCCCTGCTCGGGCCGGATGCTGTCTTCCGGTTGGCTCTGCTGCCTCTTCCGCTCCAACCGCGCTACGATAGGCGGCCGCGGTACTTCGTCCCACCCACAACCAGGCACGGCCGCCTGGCTTCCGGGTCGCTCCCGGAGCGGCAGCTCCTCCGGTAATTTCAAAGAGCGGGGTGGGCACCCGCTCTCAACACATAAATGCGGGGTGGGCACCTGCTATCGGCAGCATAATGCGGGGTGGGCACCCGCTGCTGAAATATGCACAAAAGTGGGGTAGGCTCCCGCTCTGGCTGTCAAAAACGCGGGGTGGGCACCCGCTTCCTAAATAAGCATAAATGCGGGGTGGGCACCCGCTCCCATTCTTGGCACAAAGCGGGGTGGGCACCCGCATATTTAAAAAAGCACAGATGCGGGGGGGGCACCCGCTTCCGTCGCAGCATGTGGGAATCCCTATGCCGGGGATTACCTCCTCCATGATGAGCAGCTTAGCACTGCGAAGCCCCATCACTCCCTTCTCCTGGGGAAAGTAAAGCACAGCGCTCCTCTTCAGAATAATTAAAATAAAAGCGCTCACAGGGCGCAAGAGGTCCCAAAAAGTCCTTAGGGCGCAAGGGGGAAATGCTGGGCCCAGGGAGGCAAGCCCTCATGGCGGTTCCTCCTGGGCCCCAGCAGCAGCTCGCCCCAGCAGGTTCAGGAATAAGCACCAGCACACCAAACATGGGGTCACAGCCCCTATACTTATACTCCTTTTCTTTTGTCTGCAGTAGGACAGGGCTTGGGGGAACCAGATGCAACTGGTTCAGGGGGGAATTGGAGCACTTTGTTTACCAAGCTCCTCTTCCCCTTTGTCAGGTGGGGGCTCGGTGATCAGACACACCACAGGGGGCGGAGAAAGCATTCACTAGGGCAGGCACAATCCTATTCAGGGTCAGGGGTTTACTCCTCCCACTACTCCCAATGCTGATGTCCCATTCAGCCTAGTTTTGACTCACCTGCCCCTCCTGGAGCCACACATACCTCCCAGCCCCTGTCACTCACAAGCCAGACATGCAATTCACATCAGGCAGGCAGACACATAGCACACAGAAATGCCAACTTCGAAAAGTGGCATTTCTAAAATAGTCATAATAAATCTGCGCACACCATTGCGTAGCATTTATTATTACTATTTCAAACATACCAAACTTGACCACGCTGCTCCTCTCATATCAGGAATTACCCCTGACACACTTATCAGGGAATTCCCCATGCATTCCTATGGGAGGGCAGGCCAATCTTACCATATGTAACACAGAGAGTGCACGCACTTTATACTGGACAACAGTACTAAAGTGCCCAGAGGCCTAAAACCACCAACACCATGTCAGAGAAAAGGCTAGGGGCAAGGCAAAAAGTTTAGGGATGACCCTGTAAAAAGGGCCAATTCCAACACTCTTCATGCCATTGACTTCCGATCACCTAAGTCAAGCAAACAGGGAGATGGATCGTGTCCCATCTTTACCTTGATGCTGGCGGGAATGTCTTCATTTCGTCAGTCTCGATGTATCCTCCGGGCATGGAGTGGCTCCGTGTTCAGCTGGTTCAACCGTATTGTGCTTGCGGTGGTTATTTAACCCGGAACACTTCCTCTACGAACCCACGTTTGTTGCAATACGTCAGACGTGCGTCATGTTTTCTGTGGGTGGCCTGACCCGCCTGACTTCCTGTCACATGGGGACGCCGCAGATCGTCATGGTTACACATATTTTGCTTCTTCCAGTGTGCCAGGTTGCACACATTTTTAAGGAAAACCTGCCATTGCTGTTATGTAGCGCTCCCGGTCATCATGATATTTATAATCAGGCACCGTGCTCAGCCATCCATTTCAAAGGTACCTGCCATTCTTCTAGCGTGTATCTTCAGTTTATTCTTTTTATCCATATAGCTTGCATCCCGCTACTGTGTACAGTACATAATCTCATTAATTTAATTGAGGCCATTTTCTATGGTTCCTAAGTACATGATGGTTTTCGCCTCAAATCTTGACAGCAAGCTGTCAATGTTACTGCCTGTTACATGTTTTAGCACTGTCCATTTGATATCATCGGGCCGTGGTTTTTATCAATGCAGTGGTGGACCATGGGTGCATTGGTTACTTGACACCTTATGCGGGAACGATGTTGGGATATCCTTTTCTTTATTGGCTGAGTTGTTTTTCCAATGTAGGCTTTAGGACATGGACACAATACACAATATATGACATTATGCGTATTGCAGTTCGTAAATACCTCATGTTTAACAATCTTGTTACCGTAGGAGAATTGCACTCCTTCAATAGTGCTAGCGCAGAACACGCAATTGCCACAGCGTCGGTGAACTTTGATCGGGGGCAAAGCAAGCATTGTTCATAGTGATGGCTGAGAGGCAAGAGGAGTGCAGAAAGAGAGAAGAGGGGTGCAGAAAGAGGCACAAGGGGTGCAGAAAGATGCACGAGGGGTGCAGAAAGAAGTAAGAAAAGTGCAGAAAGAAGCAACAGAGGTGCAGTACAAGGGAAGAGGGGTGGAGAAAGAGGCAACAGAAGTGCAGAAAGAAGGAACAGAGATGCAGAAAGGGGGAAGAGGGGTGGAGAAGGAGGCAAGAGGGGTGCAGAAAGAAGCAAGAGAGGTGCAGAAAGAAACAAAAGAAGTGAAGAAAGAAGGAACAGAGGTGCAGAAAGAGGGAAGAGGGGTGCAAAAAGAAGCATGAGTGGTGCAGAAAGAAGCAAAGATGTGCAGAAAGAAGCAAGAGTAGTGCAGAAAGAAGCAACAGAGGTGCAGAAAGAGGCAAGAGGGGTGCAAAAAGAGGGAAGAGGGGTGCAGAAAGAGGCACGAGGGGTACAGAAAGAAGCAAGAGATGTACAGAAAGAAACAAAAGAAGTGGAGAAAGAAGGAACAGAGGTGCAGAAAGAGGCAACAGCGGTGAAGAAAGAGGGAAGAGGGGTGGAGAAAGAAGCAAGAAAAGTGCAGAAAGAAGCAAAAGAGGTACAGAAAGAGGCAATGGAGGTACAGGAAGAGGGGTGCAGAAAGAGGCAAGAGTGGTGCAGAAAGAGGTAGGAGACGTGCACAAAGAGGCAAGAGGGGTACAGAAAGAGGCAAGAGGGGTGCAGAAAGAAGCAAGAGAGGTGCAGAAAGAAACAAAAGAAGTAACAGAGGTGCAGAAAGAGGCAAGAGAGGTGCAGAAAGAGGGAAGAGGGGTGCAAAAAGTAGCACGAGTGGTGTAGAAAGAAGCAAAGATGTGCAGAAAAAAAGCAAGAGTAGTGCAGAAAGTAGCAACAGGTGCAGAAAGAGGCAAGAGGGGTGCAAAAGGAGGGAAGAGGGGTGCAGAAAGAGGCACGAGGGGTACAGAAAGAAGCAAGAGATGTACAGAAAGAAACAAAAGAAGTGCAGAAAGAAGGAACAGGGGTGAAGAAATAGGGAAGAGGGGTGGAGAAAGAGGCAAGAAAAGTGCAGAAAGAAGCAAAAGAGGTGCAGAAAGAGGCAATAGAGGTACAGAAAGAGGGAAGAGGGGTGCAGAAAGAGGCAAGAGGGGTGCAGAAAGAGGTAGGAGAGGTACACAAAGAGGCAAGAGGGGTACAGAAAGAGGCAGGAGGGATGCAGAAAGAAGGAAGAGAAGTGCAGAAAGAAGCAACAGAGGTGCTGAAAGAGGCGTGAAGGGTGCAGAAACAGGCAAGAGAAGTGCAGAGAGAAGCAACAGAGGTACAGAAAGAGGCAAGAGAGGTGCAGAAACAGGTAGGAAAGGTGCAGAATGAGGGAACAGGGGTGCAGAAAGAGGCAAGAGAGGTGCAGAAAGAGGAAAGAGGGGTGCAGAAAGAGGCAAGAGGGGTGCAGAAAGAAGCAAGTGAGGTGCAGAAAGAGGCTACAGAGGTACATAAAGACTCAAGAGAGGTACAGAAACAAGCAAGAGAAGTGCAGAAAGAAACAACAGAGGTGTAGAAAGCAACAAGAGAAGTGCAGAAGGAGGCAAGTGAGATGCAGAATGAGGCAATAGAGGTGCAGAAAATGACAAGAGAACTACAGAAAGAGGCAAGAGGGATGCAAAAAAGTGAACAAGGGTGCAGAAACAAGCCAGAGAGGTGCAGAAAGAGGAAAGGGGGTGCAGAAAGAGGCAAGAGGGGTGCAGAAAGAAGCAAGTGAGGTGCAGAAAGAGGCAACAGAGGTGCAGGAAGATGCAAGAGAGGTGCAGAAACAACCAAGAGAAGTGCAGAAAGAGGCAAGAGAATTGCTGAAAGAAGCAACTGAGGTGTAGAAAGAAGCAAGAGAAGTGCAGAAAGAGGCAAGTGAGCTGCAGAAAGAGGCAAGAGAGGTGCAGAAAATGACAAGAGAGCTGCAGAAAGAGGCAAAAGGGATGCAAAAAAGGGAAGAAGGGTGCAGAAAGAAACAAAAGAAGTACAGAAAGAAACAAAAGAAGTGCAGAAAGAAGAACCAGAGGTGCAAAAAGAGGGAAGAGGGGTGCAGAAAGATGCACGAGAGGTGCAGAAAGAAGCAAGAGATGTGCTGAAAGAAACAAAGGAAGTGCAGAAAGAAGGAACATAGATGCAGAAAGAGGCAACAGGGGTGCTGAAAGAGGCAACAGGGTTGCAGAAAGAGGAAATAGGGGTGGAGAAAGAGGCAAGGGGGTGCAGAAAGAAGCAAAAGAGCTATAGAAAGAAACAAAAGAAGTGCAGAAAGAAGGAACAGAGGTGCAAAGAGAGGAAAGAAACGTGCAGAAAGAGGGAAAAGGGGCACAGAAAGAGGCACGAGGGGTGCAGAAAGAAGCAAGAGAAGTGCAGAAAGAAGCAACAGAGGTGCAGAAAGAGGGAAGAGGGGTGCAGAAAGGAGCAAGAGAAGTGCAGAAAGAAGTAACAGAGATGCAGAAAGAGGGAAGAGGGGTGGAGAAAGAGGCAAGAGGGAAGCAGAGAGAAGCAAGAGATGTGTAGAAAGAAACAAAAGAAGTGCAGAAACAAGGAACAGATGTGCAGAAAGAGGCAAGAGGAGTGCAGAAAGAGAGAAGAGGGGTGCAGAAAGAGGCACAAGGGGTGCAGAAAGATGCGCGAGGGGTGCAGAAAGAAGTAAGAAAACTGCAGAAAGAAGCAACAGAGGTGCAGAACGAGGGAAGAGGGGTGGAGAAAGAGGCAACAGAAGTGCAGAAAGAAGGAACAGAGATGCAGAAAGGGGGAAAAGGGGTGGAGAAAGAGGCAAGAGGGGTACAGAAAGAAGCAAGAGAGGTGCAGAAAGGAACAAAAGAAGTGAAGAAAGAAGAAACAGAGGTGCAGAAAGAGGCAAGAGAGGTGCAGAAAGAGGGAAGAGGGGTGCAGAAAGAAGCAAGAGTAGTGCAGAAAGAAGCAACAGAGGTGCAGAAAGAGGCAAGAGGGGTGCAAAAAGAGGGAAGAGGGGTGCAGAAAGAGGCACGAGGGGTACAGAAAGAAGCAAGAGATGTACAGAAAGAAACAAAAGAAGTGCAGAAAGAAGGAACAGAGGTGCAGAAAGAGGCAACAGGGGTGAAGTAAGAGGGAAGAGGGGTGGAGAAAGAGGCAAGGGGGTGCAGAAAGAAGCAAGAGAACTGCAGAAAGAAACAAAAGAAATGCAGAAAGAAGGAACAGAGGTGCAGAAAGAGGCAAGAGGGGTGCAGAAAGAGGCAAAAGGGTGCAGAAAGAAGTGAGAGGTGCAGAAAGAAACAAAAGAAGTGCAGAAAGAAGGAACAGAGGTACAGAAAGAGGCAAGAGGGGTGCAGAAAGAAACAAAAGAAGTGCAGAAAGAAGCAACAGAGGTACAGAAAGAGGCAAGAGGACTGCAGAAAGAGGGATGAGGGGTGTAGAAAGAGGCACAAGGGGTACAGAAAGAAGCAAGAAAGATACAGAAAGAAGCAAGAGAAATGCATAAAAAAGCAACAGAGATGTAGAAAGAGGGAAGTGGGGTGGAGAAAGAGGCACGAGGGATACAGAAATAAACAAGAGAGGTGCAGAAAGAAACAAAAGAAGTGCAGAAAGAAGGAACAGAGGTGCAGAATGAGGCAAGATGGTTGCAGAAAGACAGAAGAGGGGTGTGAAAGAGTCACGAGGGGTGCAGAAAGAAGCAAGAGGTGTGCAGAAAGAAGCAAGAGAGTTGCATAAAGAAACAAAAGAAGTGCAGAAAGAAGGAACATAGGTGCAGAAAGAGGCAGGAGGGGTGCAGAAAGAGGGAAGAGGGGTGCAGAAATAGGCACAAGGGTTGCAGATAAAAGGGACAGAGATGCAGAAAGAAGCAAGAGAAGTGCGGAAAGAAGCAACAGAGGTGCAGAAATAGGGATGAGGGATGGAGAAAGAGGCAAGAGAAGTGCAGAAAGAAGCAACAGAGATGCAAAAAGGGGGAACGGGATGGAGAAAGTGGCAAGAGGGGTGCAGAAAGAAGCAGGAGAGGTGCAGAAAGAAACAAAAAAAGTGCAGAAAGAAGGAACAGAGGTGCAGAAAGAGGCAAGAGGGGTGCAGAAAGAGGTATGAGGGGTGCAGAAAGAAGCACAAGTGGTGCAGAAAGAAGCAAGAGAGGTGTAGAAAGAAGCAAGAGGAGTGCAGAAAGAGGCAAGAGGGGTGCAGAAAGTGGCAAAAGGGGTGCAGAAAGAAGCGAGAGGTGCAGAAAGAAACAAAAGAAGTGCAGAAAGAAGGAGCAGAGGTACAGAAAGAGGCAAGAGGGGTGCAGAAAGAAACAAAAGAAGTACAGAAAGAAGCAACAGAGGTGCAGAAAGAGGCAAGAGGACTGCAGAAAGAGGGATGAGGGGTATAGAAAGAGGCACAAGGGGTGCAGAAAGAAGCAAGAAAGATACAGAAAGAAGCAAGAGAAATGCATGAAAAAGCAACAGAGATGTAGAAAGGGGGAAGTGGGGTGGAGAAAGAGACACAAGAGATACAGAAAGAAACAAGAGAGGTGAAGAAAGAAACACAAGAAGTGCAGAAAGAAGGAACAGAGGTGCAGAATGAGGCAAGAGGGGTGCAGAAAGAGAGAAGAGGGGTGTGAAAGAGGCACGAGGGGTGCAGAAAGAAGCAAGAGGTATGCAGATAGAAGCAAGAGAGTTGCATAAAGAAACAAAAGAAGTGCAGAAAGAAGGAACAGAGGTGCTGAAAGATCCAAGAGGGGTGCAATAAGAGGGAAGAGGGGTGCAGAAAGAGGCACAAGGGTTGCAGATAGAAGGGACAGAGGTGCAGAAAGAAGCAAGAGATGTGCAGAAAGAAGCAACAGAGGTGCAGAAAGAGAGATGAGAGATGGAGAAAGAGGCAAGAGAAGTGCAGAAAGAAGCAACAGAGATGCAAAAAGGGGGAACAGGGGTGGAGAAAGTGGCAAGAGGGGTGCAGAAAGAAGCAGGAGAGGTGCAAAAAGAAACAAAAGAAGTGGAGAAAGAAGGAACAGAGGTGCAGAAAGAGGCAAGAGGGGTGCAGAAAGAGGGATGAGGGGTGCAGAAAGAAGCACAAGTGGTGCAGAAAGAAGCAAGAGAGGTGTAGAAAGAAGCAAGAGGAGTACAGAAAGAGGGAAGAGGGGTGCAGAACGAGGCAAAAGGGGTGCAGAAATAAGTGAGAGGTGCAGAAAGAAACAAAAGAAGTGCAGAAAGAAGGAACAGAGGTGCGGAAAGAGTCAAGAGGGGTGCGGGAAGAGGGGTGTGAAAGAGGCAAGAGGGGTGCAGAAAGAAGCAAGAGAGGTGCAGAAAGAAGCAACAGAGGTGCAGAAAGAGGGAAGAGGGGTGGAGAAAGGGACAACATAAATGCAGAAAGAAGCAACAGAGATGCAGAAAGGGGGAACAGGGGTGGAGAAAGAGGAAAGAGTGGTGCAGAAAGAAGCAAGAGAGGTACAGAAAGAAACAAAAGAAGTGCAGAAACAAGGAACAGAGGCGCAGAAAGAGGCAGGAGGTTTCCAGAAAGAGGGAAGAGGGGTGCAGAAAGAGGGAAGAGAGGTGCAGAAAGAGGCAAGAGGGGTGCACAAAGAAGAAAGTGAGGTGCAGAAAGAGGCAAAAGAGGTGCAGAAAATAGAAGGGATTTGCAGAAAGAGGCAAGAGAAGTGCAGAAAAAGAAAGAAAGGTGCAGAAAGAAGCAACAGAAATGCAGAAAGAGGCGAGAGGCGCAGAAAGAAGCAAGAGTGGCTTGCACACCATTAGTACCAATTTAACACCCACATTTAGTAATAAGTACCAGGTGACCCTTCTAGGTTTGCAATGGACCTTCCACCACGCTGTAACACTTGTCCCTGCATTTTTGGTAACGTTTGAGCCAGAAACAAGGCTTTTTTGTTCAAATCTGCAGATAAGGCAGCAGATGATGGATTATGTGGCTAATGCGGAAAATGTATAATTGTGTGAAAGTCGGTGCAGCCAAACAGTCGCATAATTCCAGTGGCCCTACTCATACCTCTGACTAGGTCCAGAAGTGCTCCTCAGTGATTCCTTCTTTTTTTTGTTTCATTGAGTTTATAGTTTAGCTTCTATGGAAACAAGGAAGACTAAACCTGAGGTTACCACTCCACAACACAGACTACCATCCCAAATAATTACTCTCCATAACACATAATCCCACTCTACATAATTCCTATACACTAAATACCACATACTTCCTATCCATATAATTTCACTGCACAACATACCACATAATTCCACTACACACAACGTACATCCACTCCACTCCAAAAAACATTAGTAAAAAACTTTTACATTTACAACGCCAATAGCTCTAACTCTTGCAAATGTGAGACCTATTATATTACAATTGCTTCTTTAACTGGTAGTCACATTTGCAGAGTGGTCGAGAAAGGGGGCTGGGCCTCCAACCAGCGCTCAGGAATTCCGCTGTGTAGGACTTACAGGAGGTACCAGCCGGGCTTCTTGGCCCCCAAAGTCCCTCAGGACTAAAGCGGACTTCATCCCCAACCCGTAGTGTGCCAGGAGGCGCATTTGCAGAGTGGTGGAGAAAGGGGGACGTGGCCTCCCAAGACCTCTTAGCAATACCACTGTGTGGGACTTACTGGAGGTCCTTGGGGGCCACTTACCCCTCCTATTACCTCCAGTAAGCCCCACACAGCAGGATCGCTAAGTTCTCATGGCAGGCCACGCCCCTTTGCCCACCACTCTGCAATTGCGCTCCCTGGCGCGCTCTTGGATTGGGATATTAAAGTCTCCTTCGCTGTTGGGGGATCTTAGGGGCCAACTAGCCTACCTGATACCTCCAGTAAGTCCCAGATAGTGGGATTTCTGAGAGGTGTACACAGGCCACACCCCCTTTCTCCACCACTCTGCGAACGCGCCTCCTGGCGCGCTCTTGGTTGGGGGATGAAGTCCCCTTGCCTCCTGAGGGTCCCTGGGGGCCAAATAGCCCTCCTGTTATCTCTAGTAAGCCCCACACAGCTGGATTGCTGAGAGTGGTCCGAGGCCACACCCCCTTTGTACACCACTCTGCAAACACACCTCCTGGTGCACTGCTGCTTGGGGGATGAAGTCCACTTTAGTTCTGGGGTCCTCAGGACACAAGGGTACCTCATCACCCTACCAGCAGTGCACCAAGAGGCACCTTTGCAGAGTGGTGTTAAAAGGGACGTGGCCTCCTACCACCACTCAGCCCACCTGGGGCCCAAAGGACCCTCACCAGTGAAGGGGACTTCATCCCCCAACCCAGAGCATGCTAGGAGGCATGCTTGTAGACCCTTTTGGGCCCTGGGGACCCCATTCCCACGGGGCCTAAGACATTAAAAAAAATATTATTGAAAAGGGAGGGGCGCGCCGCCCCCCTTCCGAGGCCGATTACAGTTCCGGGTACCCCAATTACCAGGGCTAAACCTTTGTTTATGTATTTTTTTAAAGGGCCGTGCATCCCCCCTCCCCAAGCCGATTTCAGACCCGGGACCCCAATACATTTTTACTGCAACAGAATGGACTACAAGTCAATAGCATTCTTCAGTAACTCTGAAGATTGTAAAGATGCTTTCAGCATACCATCTAGCAAGTGACAAGGACCTCTTACAGGGAAGCACTTCAGCTCAGGTATCGATTTTGACAGACCATCATACAACTGTTTCACATACATAGCTGAATTACTGCAAATACAAACAATATCACTCCAATCTTTATTGAACTTGGTAGGAACTTTTTTCAGCAGCAGTAGTAGTAGAATGGTGAAGCTGCATAACAATAGTGAGGTTTAAGACATGTTGCTAGAAGGATTACTGATTAGGCTACTTTGTATGACTCTGTGGAAAGGTACAATTGAAATATGGCGCATAATTTTAGGTGTCTGCTTGAAATGGGAAGTGCATTCTGTGAAGTTTTAAAGTCTGCATGGTCTTCTGACTGAGGTATGTCTCTACTTGCACATGTATTGTGATATGTATTATGTATCTGAAGATGCTAGTCGTATAAAACACAGGTATACATCTATTTGTATGTTTCTTTTATATATGATGCCACTAGGAAAAGGTGCAGATACATGCATGTATGCTTTCAGGAATATGGTGAGATTTACAACAGACATATGCAAAGGGTTGCTGCTTTATATTTGGTTTAGCCCAACATCCTAAGTAGTTGCAGAATGGTGAAGCTGCAGCTCAAAAGTGAGGTTTAAAACATGTTGGTGGAGGGATTACTGATTAGGCTACTTTGTATGAATCTGTGGAAAGGTACACTTGAAGTACGGCACATAATATTAAGTGCTTGTTTGGAATGTGAAGTGCAGTCTGTCAAGTTTTAAGATCTGCATGGTCGCGTGACTGAGGTATGGGTTTACTTGCATATGTATTCTTATATGTGTTATGCAACTGAAGATGATAGATCTATAAAACATAGGTATGCGTCTATTTGTATGTTTCTTTTATATATGATAGTACTAGCAAAAGGTACAGACACGTGCATGTATGCTTACAGGAATATGGTGAAACTTAAAAAGGAGACATGCGAAGGGTTGCTGATTTATATTTGGCTAGGCCCAACACTCTGAGTAGTAGTAGAATGGTGAAGCTGCAGCTCAGAAGTGAGGCTTAAGACATGTTGGTATAAGGATTAGTGATTAGGCTACTTTGTACGAGTCTGTGGAAAAGTATGACACATAATTTTCGGTGTCTGCTTGAATTGGGAAGTGCATTCTGTGACTGAGGTATGTATCTACTTGCACATGTATTCTCAGATGTGTCATGCATTTGAAGATGCTTTACATATAAAATACAGGTATACGTCTATCTGTATGTTTCTTTTATATATGATGCCACTAATGTGTCTACTTGTACATGTATTTTCACACGTGTTATGCATCTGAAGATGCTAGATGTGTAAACCACAGGTATACATTTATTTGTATGTTTCTTTTATATATGATGCCACTAGCAAATGGTACAGGCACATGCATGCATGTTTTGAGAATCATGGTGAGACTTATAACAGTGATATGGGAAGGGTTGCTGTTTTAAATTTGGTAAGACCAAGATTCTGTGTAGTTGTTGAAAACTGAAGCTGCAAGAGAAAAGTGAGGTTTAAGACATGTTGGCAAAAGGATTAGTGATTACGCTACTTTCTATGAGTTTGTGGAAAGGTATACTTGAAGTATGCCGCATAAATGTAGGTGTCTGCTTGAAATGGGATGTGCAGTGTGTAAAGTTTAAGGGACTTCATGGTCTTGTGACTGAGGTATGTTTCTACTTCCTGATGTATTCTCACACGTGTTATGCATCTGAAGATGTTAGATGTATAAAACACAGGTATACATCTATTTTTATGTTTCTTTTATATATGATACCACTAGCAAAACGTACAGATACATGCATGCATGCTTTCAGTAATATGGTGTGAGTTGCAATAGACACTTGGAAAAGGTTGCTGCTTTATTTTTGGCTAGGTCCAACACACTGAATAGTCGCAGAATAGTGAAGCTGCAGCATAAAAGTGAGGTTTAAGAAATGTTGGCAGAGGGATTAGTGATTAGGCTACTTTGTATGAGTCTGTGGAAACGAATATAGCACATTACAACGCGATGTATTACATTGCATGCTTTTACAACGCGGTCGTTACAACGACCGCGTTGTTACTACGCGATACATTTACATCGCAAGTCATTAGAATGACTTGCTGTAGGGGGCGCGCTGGACTTAGGAATAGTAATATTTACTATTCCTACTCCAGTTTGCGCAACAGTAGGGAAGGCGTTGGAATTCATTTCCAATACCTTAGCGCCCCCTACAGCAAGTCGTTCTAATGACTTGTGATGCAAATGTATCGCGTACTAACAACGTGGTCGTTGGAACGATCGCGTTGTAAAAGTACTGCGATGTAATGACAGCGTTGTAAACGCTGTTTCCCGTGGAAACGTACACTTGAAGTATGCCGCATAAATTTAGGTGTCTGCTTGAAATGGGAAGTGCAGTCTGTAAAGTTTAAGGGACTTCATGGTCTTGTGACTGAGGTATGTTTCTACTTCCACATGTATTCTCACATGTGCTATGGATGTGGAGATGCAACATTTATAAAACATAGGAATCCATGTATTTGTATGTTTCCTTTATATATGATGCACTAGCAAAAGTTACGGACACATGCATGCATGCTTTGAAGAACATGGTGAGAGTTATAACAGACTCATGTGAAGGGTTGCTGCTGTATACATTTGGCTGGGCCCAACACTCTCAATAGTCGCTGAATAGTGAAGCTGCAGCACAAAAGTGAGGTTTAAGATATGTTGGCAGATAGAATAGTGATTAGGGTACTTTGTATGAGTCTGTGGAAAGGTACACTTGAAGTGCGCTGCATAAATTTAGGAGCCTCTTTGAAATGGGAAGTGCAGTCTGACAAGTTTAAAAGACTTCATGGTCTTGTGACTGAGTTATGTCTCTACTTACTCATGTATTCTCACACGAGTTATGTCTATGCAGATGGTAGACTTGTAAAATACAGGTATATATCTATTTGTATGTTTTTTTTTTATATATGATGCCACTAGCAAAAAGTACAGACACATGCATGCATGCTTTGAGAATCATGGTGAGAATTATAAGAGTAACATGGGAAGGGTTGCTGTTTTAAATTTAGTAGGATCAAGATTCTGAGTAGTTGTTGAAAACTGAAGCTGCAAGAGAAAAGTGAGGTTTAAGACATGTTGGCAAAAGTATTAGTGATTACGCTACTTTCTATGAGTTTGTGGAAAGGTATACTTGAGGTATGCCGCATAAATGTAGGTGTCTGCTTAAAATGGGAAGTGCAGTTTGTAAAGTTTAAGGGACTTCATGGTCTTGTGACTGAGCTATGTTTCTACTTGCTGATGTATTCTCACATGTGTTATGCATCTGAAGATGTTAGATGTATAAAACACAGGTATACATCTATTTTTATGTTTCTTTTATATATGATACCACTAGCTAAAGGTACAGATACATGCATGCATGCTTTCAGTAATATGGTGTGAGTTGCAATAGACACTTGGAAAAGGTTGTTGCTTTATTTTTGGCTAGGTCCAACACACCGAATAGTCGCAGAATAGTGAAGCTGCAGCATAAAAGTGAGGTTTAAGAAATGTTGGCAGAGGGATTAGTGATTAGGCTACTTTCTATGAGTCTGTGGAAACTAATATAGCACATTACAACGCGATGTATTACATTGCGTGCTTTTACAACGCAGTCGTTACAACGACCACGTTGTTAGTACGCAATACATTTACATCGCAAGTCATTAGAATGACATGCTGTAGGGGGCGCCCTGGACTTAGGAATAGTAATATTTACTATTCCTTCTCCAGTTTGCGACGACAGTAGGGAAGGTGTTGGAATTCATTTCCAATACCTTAGCGCCTCCTACAGCAAGTCGTTCTAATGACTTGCGATGTAAATGTATTGTGTACTAACAACGCTGTCGTTGGAACGACCGTGTTGTAAAAGTACTGCGATGTAATGACAGCGTTGTGAACGCTGTTTCCCATGGAAACGTACACTTGAAGTATGCCGCATAAATTTAGGTGTCTGCTTGAAATGGGAAGTGCAGTCTGTAAAGTTTAAGGGACTTCATGGTCTTGTGACTGAGGTATGTTTCTACTTCCACATGTTTTCTCACACGTGTTATGCATCTGAAGATGCTAGATGTATAAAACACAGGTATACATCTATTTTTATGTTTCATTTTTATATAAGATACCACTAGCAAAAGGTACAGATACATGCATTCATGCTTTCAGGAATATGGTGTGAGTTACAACTGACCCTTGCGAATGGTTGCAGCTTTATATTTGGCTAGGTCCACCACTCTCAATAGTCGCAGAATAGTGAAGTTGCAGCATAAAATTAATGTTTAAGAAATGTTGACAGAGAGATTAGTGATTAGGCTACTTTGTATGAGTCTGTGGAAATGTACCCTTGAAGTATGCTGCATAAATTTAGGTGTCTGCTTGAAATGGGAAGTGCAGTCTGTAAAGTTTAAGGGACTTCATGGTCTTGTGACTGAGGTATGTTTCTACTTCTACATTCCACATTATGTATCTGGAGATGCTAGATGTATAAAACATAGGTATACATGTATTTGTATGTTTCTGTTATATATGATGCACTAGCAAAAGGTACAGACACATGCATGCATGCTTTGAAGAATATGGTGAGAGTTATAACAGACTCATGTGAAGGGTTGCTGCTGTATATATTTTGCAAGGCCCAACACTCTCAATAGTCGCTGAATAGTGAAGCTGCAGCAAAAAAGTGAGGTTTAAGATATGTTGGCAGATGGAATAGTGATTAGGGTACTTTGTATTAGTCTGTGAAAAGGTACACTTGAAGTATGCTGCATACATTTAGGAGTCTCTTTGAAATGGGAAGTGCAGTCTGACAAGTTTAAAAGACTTCATGGTCTTGTGACTGAGGTATGTCTCTACTTGCTCATGTATTCTCACACGTGCTATGTGTATGAAGATGGTAGACGTGTGAAACACAGGTATATATCTATTTGTATGTTTCTTTTATATATGATGCCCCTAGCAAAAGGGACAGACACATGCATGCATGCTTTGAGAATCATGGTGAGACTTATAACAGTGACATGGGAAGGGTTGCTGTTTTAAATTTGGCTAGGACCAAGATTCTGATTAGTTGCTGAAAACTGAAGCTGCAAGAGAAAAGTGAGGTTTAAGACACGTTGGCAAAAGGTTTAGTGATTAGGCTACTTGCTATGAGTCTGTGTAGAGGTACACTTGAAGTATGTCGCCTAAATTTAAATGTCTCCTTGAAATGGTAACGGCAGTCTGTCAAGTTTAAGGGATTTTATGGTCTTGTGAATGACGTATGTGTCTATTTCTACATCTATTGTCTGATGTGTTATACATCTGAACCTGGTTGGTTTGGCTACTGGTATAGAAATCTTTTAGTTCTGCTCTGTCGTTCGGTCGCAGTGCTTGTGATGTCTTCTGAATGAAGGAATTGTGGAGCATCCAACATAGCTTGTTCAATACCCAGGTGCCATGTTTTATGAGCAAAAATGAATACATACACTTTTTTTTTACACAAATTTAGACACCATGCACTCTGAGACACAGATATTCAACTATATCACTGTTATAAGTCTCACCATATTTATCAAGGCATAGATACATCACTCTCTGTGTTTTGATTACCTGTGTTTCACACTGTATGGTCTCTAAATTTGTGTAAAAAAAACTCTATGTATTCCTCTCTGCTTGTAAAACTTGGCACCTTACTATTGAACAGGCTATTAGAGCGGCTCCATCACACCTATATACAGAAGATATCAGAGGCTGTGCGTCTGAATGATAGAGTAGAACTGAGAGATCTGTCCACCAGTAGCTAAACCAACTAGGTTTTCAAGCTACAATGTTTAGATGCATAACATATCAGACAATAGATGTAGAAGTAGATACATACCTCAGTTACAAGAGCATGCAGAGTTTTAAATTTGACAGACTAAATTTTTTCATTTCAAGTAGACATGTAAACTTATACGGCCTACTTCAAGTGTACATGTCCACAAAGTGATAGCAAGTAGCGTAATCACTAATTATTTTGTCAACATGTCTTAAACCTTACTTTTCTGTTGAAGTTTCAATTTTCACCAACTCCTTAGAATCTTGATACTAGCCAAATTTAAAATAGCAATCTCAACCATGTTACTGTTTAAACGTGCGTGTTCTTATCACAGGTTTGTTAATATCTAAAGTATAATATTCTAAATATTTACGTGCTATGGAGACATTTGCAATGTAATTGAAAGTATTTGTTTATTTATTGATATGAATATGTATATATAATTATTTTAAAAATATAAAATTATTTAACAAACTATTTAAACTTTTCTTTGTTTTTCAGATATTTACATTTATTGGTAAGAAATGTTTGAGAATGGCAAAAAAAGATGAAAAGAGATGACAAGAAAAAAAACAGTACTATTTAAAGGAAAGAGAAAAGAGGAAATTAGATGAAGTGCAAAATGTTACACTGAAGAAAAAGACTTCTGGTAAGAGAACTAAATAGTTTATTAAAAGACCTTTACAGAATGTAAAGTATTTTCAAAATGTTGAAAAGAGAAAGAAAAGTTCAACAACTAATCAGAAGGAAATGAAAAAAGGACATGATAATAGAAAATCATGTTATGGGAAGACAATCCATGTTGAAAGAAGGCTGAAAGAATATAAAGACATAAGGAAGAGAATGTATAGAAGTAGAGTACTACAAATTTATTGAAAGATTGTAAAAAATATAAAAGAAGATCAGCAGCTTATAAGAAAAAGCAACAGATTGAAAGTGTAGTAGATAAAGCTTTTGAAATAAAAAGAAAATTATTTATTTTAATATTGAAGAGAATGAAAACATTGGCTAAAACAATGCTGTTTATGAAGGAGAAAAGCAAAAGAAAAGACTGGTTAATAGAAGTAACTTTTCTAAACTTTAACGGGTGAATAGAAGCATACTTCTAGTACTGAGCCCTTCTTTAATGAAGAAAGCTATTTTCAACAGAACACATTAGTTCATGCAATTGATACTAGTAGTCGATGATATGAGATGAAAGATGGTTGTCCCATTCCAAAAGAAAAGATGGTTCCTAGGAATGTGAAAAAAGTAAGAGCTGAAGAAGTTCAAGGGAGGCATACACAAGCTCCGGTATATAAGTGGGATTGTAGTAGTATTTGCAGTATTCAACAGGAATCTATTGACATATTACAAAATGTTTTACGAGGATATGCCAAAAAAGTCTTAAACAGAAGATTAAGATGTTACAAGGACTAGATCCATGTAAAGTAAGAAAATATACTAACTTTCAGGGTCATTATCTGGCTTGTCTTTCAAGAAAAGTGTGTCAAAGTACTTTCCATCATTTAAGAATGTTCGCAGTACACCACTCAGAAATGCAGAAGTTAGTAAGAAGACTCTACTATGTAAAAAGTCCTGTATTATCCTTAAGTGAAATGAACACAGCTCTTTTGCACGGTTCAGTATCAGATGTAAAAAAAGTTTGTGATGGTATACAGTTTTGTTTCTTTGGTTCACAAGAGGAGTGTAGAGAAAGTGAGAGCTTGATAAGTGTAGGTGTTGAAGAAGAAGTGGAAGATATTGGTATTGACGAGTTTGCAGAAGAAATTACAAAGTTTAAGACAGTTTCATCTGAAAAACCAAACTATGTTTGTATTAGTTGTCGACGTACTCACTATTGAAGTCAAACTAGGAATGTTGATTTATATTTAAAAAGTGAGAAGGAAAACAATGATAAGTGGCAGCAATTTGGTGCCTATTTGTTGGTAGAAGGTCGGTTTGAGTTGGCTACTGATCAACGTATTTGTAAATATTGCTACAACAAATTAGAAGGGAACAACATGTCAGCTAGAGCTGTACATAACAACTTAGAGTTGGTAGCTATTCCTCCGGAACGGGCAGATTTGAATGCAAAGGAGTTCATTCTTATTCAATCTGTGCACCCATTTCAGGCTATAGTTCGTATGGAGCCTAAAACAGGTAAGCTGCCTCCAACAGATTTACAAAGAGGTCTGAAAGGAAGAGTTGTGTACTTACCTTTAGATTTTAAGAAAAATATTGAAACTGTTGGTTTGGACAGGGAGGAAAATGAGCCTGTAGTTATTCTAGTTAATGGTGTACCAACAAAGAGTCGAAAAATATGGCAAGAGTTTGTGGATGTTAGTAAACTTCAAAAGGCTACATTATGTGTGGTACAGAATAATATTTATTATAAGAATGTAAATGTTGATGAACAGGAAATATGCTTAAAAAATGAAAGAGAAATTTCAAGTGGCCAAATAGAAAAAGTGGACAAGTCTAGGACTGAAGAGATCTATGAACATTACACTATACATCCTCTACATTCAAAAGAAGCGATAGGAAACAGTATTGAATTATTTCAAATGAAGGAAGCAAAGGGAACTACCATGAGTGTATTGGAAAAAACATTAGAAGCTTGTTGTTTTCTACAGCTGTTCCCCACTGGAAAAGGTGGACGATTTCAAGTCAAGTCAATATATTTCTTATTCGGCTAATATAGCCATAAAAAGTACACAATACAGCGTACAATTAAAAATACGAATAGTACAAAAAGTGCAGCCATAAAAACTATATAAAGCACAATAGAAACATGTTAAAACATACGGTGGGAGCAGTACCACTCTATAGAATAGCTTTTAATTCATGACCAAATAAGGAAAGAGTCACATATACATTAAATATACATTTCTGCATGAATACAGACTTCCAGAGCTCCAAAATGTCCTCAAAGGGTGGATAAAGTCACATTTCTGCCCCATAGCCCATTTTAGATTATATTACCAATTCATTCAATGACTCCTGTATTGCAGTTAAAAATCTTCATATTGCACATGCCACATTTAAAAAAATCTCATATTTATCAACAAGCTAAGAGCTTGATCCCTATTATCAATTTTATCGGTAATAAAAAGAGGTTTTAAAAATTCCTTCTGTTCTTCTAGAAACCACAAACAGTCCAGCAAAATATGTGGGACACTGCATTTTACTTGTAGTCCACATGTACACAGACCCTGTTTATTTGTCATTGCAGTTTTTATCTTCATGTCTGCATTACATGGGTTCAGGCCAACTCTAAATTTCAATACCGCATTTCTAAGCTTAGGATTAGGCATGATCTCGATATAGGGGAACATATGATCATTAGTTCACCCATTTACCAAGAACTGGGTGGACGATTTGCTCCCCAGGTAACATAAATCTTTTTCTCGAGCCTTTGTGTTGATAATAGCACGTAGCACCTGTTTGGGAATCTGCTGCCCTAGTTTCCATTGTTCTGGTTTTAAAGAAAGTTTAGCACACAACTTAACTAGCTTATGTTTAACCTGGGATGCCCAATTAAGTTCACTTTCCTCTATTTCTCTTTTACAAAGGTTTGATATTTTGGGGGTCCCTTCTCTGTTCAGTCTCTGCCAGAAGTTCAATGTAGTGTGCATTCCCTGATAATTCCAGGCTGCAATTTGACATTCTACTCTTACCGCCTGGATCATAGTTGATAGTGGGAGAGCAAGGAGCTGTTTCACACATTTACCCTCCTCTAAATTCCAATCCAATTTACCACCTAAAAATAGAACCTCTACTCCATATTGGAGTTGTGGGCGGACCATTGCATTGAAAGCTGATAGAATTGGCAGGAGAGAAGGGCCTCCATACTTCTGCTTACATTGTTTAAGGCCCCATACTGAGGAAAGAGCCTTTGATTTTAGTGACTGTAAGAGGTCCCTCCAATTTAGCTTGCTGTCGAACCACAAACCCAAGTATTTATATTTGTCCACCACTTCAACTCTGATCTCTCCCAGTTGCCAGTAAAAAGAACCCTTTCTTTTCCCCAGCACCATCATTTTAGTTTTTTCTAAACTGACCGTAATGCGTTTTTTTAAACAATAATCGTAAAAAGTGTCCAGTTTTTTTTGCAAACCCAGCTCTGTCATGTCTGTTATCACTAGATCGTTAGCATATAGCAGACATGATATATGAGTCCCCCCCATCTTAGGGCTTAACCCACCAGCCTTACTTAATGTGTTTGGTAGGTCGGAAAGGAAGAAAGAGAATAACATTGGGGCCAAGACACAACCCTGGCACAATCCATTCTTTATCTGAATTTTCTTGGATAGCGCCCCAAGGGTATCCAAAATTACCCTGACCCAGTTCAGTGAATGCATTTCCTGAATTAGTGAGAGTACTGTTTTATTGATTCCAAGCTTCACCTACATATTCCACAATAGACTACGATCTACCAAATCGAAGGCGGCTCGGAAATCGACAAAACAGCAGAACAGACTACCTCGCAATTCTATTGCCTTTTTTGCCATTGCCCATAAACTATCAATCAATCAATCAATCAATCAATCAATCAATCAATCAGGGGTTTGTTAAAGCACGACTACTCACCCGTAAGGGTCTCAAGGCACTAGGGGTGGGGGGGGGTGCAGGTTCCATCCATCAAGGAGGGGGTCTGTCGAAGAGCCAGGTTTTGAGGTTTCTTGCGAAGATGGGGAGCGATGTTGTCTGTCTGAGGTGGAGCGGAAGGGCGTTCCATGCTTTGGCCGCGAGGAAGGAGAAGGAGCGGCCTCCCGATCTGGTCTTTCTGGTGCGGGGGACCACGGCGTAGGAGAGCTGGGCTGATCATAGGGTCCTTTGGGGTGCGTGGCATTTGAGTCGGCTGTTCAGGTATGCTGGTCCGGTGCCGTGGAGGGCCTTGTGTGCGTGGGTGAGCATCTTGAAGGTGATTCTCGCCTCGACAGGGAGCCAGTGGAGTGTGCGCAGGTGCTGGGAGATGTGGCAGTGTTTTGGCAGGTTGAGGACCAGTCTTGCGGCGGCGTTCTGGATGTTCTGTAGCTTGCGGGTGAGGTTTTTGTTTATTCCGGCGTATTGTGCGTTGCCGTAGTCGAGTCTGCTGGTGACCAGGGCATGAGTGACGGTCTTTCGGTGTTCGAGGGGGATCCATTTGAAGGTCTTATGAAGGAGGCGGAGGGTGTGGAAGCAGGAAGATGAGACAGAGTTGATCTGGCGGTCCATTTTGAGCTCGGAGTCCAGGATGATTCCCAGGTTGCGTGCGTGGTCCGTGGGGGTTGGCGGGTTTCCGAGGGCGGGGGGCCACCAGGTGTCGCTCCAGGCATCGGGGTTTGGGCCCATGATGAGTACTTCTGTTTTGTTGGTGTTTAGTTGTAGGCAGCTGTTTTTCATCCATTTGGCGACGGCTTCCATGCCTTCTCGAAAGTTGCGTCTGGCGGTGTTGGGCTCGTTGGATAGGGAGAGGATGAGCTGGGTGTCGTCTGCGTATGACACGATGTTGAGTCCGTAGGTTCTGACGATGGGGGCGAGTGGAGCCATGTAGACGTTGAAGAGCATCGGGCTGAGGGAGGAGCCCTGGGGGACTCCGCAGGTGGTAGGTGTGGGGTCCGAGAGGAAAGGGGGAGTCTGACCCGCTGCGTCCTGCCGGAGAGGAAGGAGCGGATCCAGTCGAGGGCCTTGTCCTGGATTCCTGCGTCGTAGAGTCTGCGTATTAGGGTGCGGTGGGAGACTGTGTCGAACGCCGCTGATAGGTTGAGGAGGATGAGGGCTACTGTTTCTCCTTTGTCCAGTAGGGTGTGGATGTCGTCTGTTGCGGCGAGGAGGGCGGTTTCCGTACTGTGGTTTTTTCTGAAGCCGGATTGGGAGGAGTCGAGGATGTTGTGTTCTTCAATGAATGTGGCGAGCTGGCTGTTGATGGCTTTCTCGATGACTTTCGCTGGGAACGGGAGCAGGGAGATGGGTCTGTAGTTTTTGAGGTCGGTGGGGTCCGCTGAGGGTTTCTTTAGGAAGGAGTTGACCTCGGCGTGTTTCCAGTCGTCGTGGAACGAGGCGGTCGCCAGGGAGCGGTTGATGGTGTGGCGGAGCATGGGTGCGATGGTGTCGGCAGCTCTGTTGAAGATGTGGTGGGGGCAGGGGTCCGTGGGGGCCCCTGAGTGGATTGACTTCATTGTCTTCAGTGTGTCTTCGGTGTTGAGGGCTGTCCAGTCGTCAATCGCTGGTTTCCGGGTGTCGGGGGTGGTTGGTGAGGGTTCAGTGTGTTGGTTGTCTTCGTCGAAGTTGTCGTAGATGCTCTTGATTTTGTGGTGGAAAAAGGTGCTGAGTTTGTCGCAGAGGTCTTGTGAGGGAGGGATGTCGGTAGACTCGCTAGTGGGTTGGGAAAACTCCTTTATGATGCTGAAGAGTTCCTTGCTGTTGTGCGCGTGGGTGGAGATTCTGTCTTCAATCGCTTTTTTCCTCGTTTCTCTGATGAGTTGATGGTGGGCGTTGGTGGCGGCTCTGAAGTTGTCGTGGGCTTCTGTGGATTTGGTGTTCCTCCAGGCCTTTTCGAGGCGGCGGCATGTGCTTCTGGACTCTCGAAGTTCGGTGGTAAACCATCTGGCTTTCTTGGCGTGGGTATTGTTGTTTTTCTTGAGGGGGGCTATGGTGTTGGTGCTGTCCGAGATCCATCTATGCAGGGTTCTGACTGCGGTGTTGGGGTCGTCGTTTTCCGTGATGGTTGGGGTGGAGTTGTTGAGTGAGGAGGTGAGCTGGTCGTCGGTGATTTTGGTCCAGTTTCTTCGTGGAAGCAGGTGCTGGTGTCTGTGGATGGTGGGTGTTCTGAAGGTGAAGTGGACGCAACGATGGTCGGTCCATGGGAGTTCGGTGGTGTGGCTGAAGGTGATGGAGTTTCCTGTAGTGAAGAGGGGTCGAGGGTGTGTCCTGCTGAGTGCGTGGGCTCGGTCACGATCTGGCGCAGTCCAATGTTGTGGAGGTTGTCCAGGAGGGATGTGGTGTTGGGGTCTAGTTGGTTGTCGAGGTGGAAGTTGAGGTCTCCCAGCAGGGTGTAGTTGGTGGATGCGATGGCCTGCGGGGAGATAATGTCCATGATGGAGTTGGCGAAGGGTCCGTGGGGTCCAGGGGGTCGGTAGATGAGGGTTCCTTGGAGGGTGGCGGTGGGGCTGGCCAGTATCTTGAAGTGAAGGTGTTCCATCAGTTCTGTGGGCTCGTCAGGGAGTGTGCTCAGGCGGAGGCTGGATTTGTGAACGATGGAGATTCCTCCTCCTGGGCGGGTGGGGCGGTCCTTCCTGGAGATCTTGTATCCTTGGGGGATGGCGATGGCGATGTCCGGTCCCGAGGTGGTGTTGGTCCAGGTTTCGGTGAAGAACGCTACGTCCGGGGTGGTGCTGTCGAGGAGGTCCCAGATTTCTGTGGCGTGTTTGTGGAGGGATCGGACGTTGAGGAGGATGCATTGCAGAGTCTTCGGTTCGGTTGTGTTCTTGTGGGCGGGTTGTGCTGGATCCATGTTCTTGGCGGTGCTCCAGGTGTGCCGGCAGCGGTGACAGCTGAAGGGTCTGTGGGAGTCGGCTAGTGATGCTAGCTTGCAGTTGTTGTTGCGGCTTGGGTTGAGTGCGTGGAGTGCTGCTGGGTCATAGCGTTGGCGGGGCTGAGGTCCAGGGTTCCTGGCGCTGGTCGCGGTCGGGTCGCGGACGGGCGCAGACGGGCTTGCCTTTGACGCTCCTTCGGCCGCCATTAAGTAGGGGTCGGGGAGGGCTGGACAGCTGGGAGGCGGGAGCAGGGAGGGGAGCTGGATTGGGCCGGTCGCGCTGGGGGGGAGGGGCCGCGGGAGCAGCAGCGGCGGGGAAAGGTAAAGGGAGGAAATAAGGGATAAAGAAAAAAGGGAAAATAGGCAGAAATAAGGCACAAAAGAGCAGAGATGCAGAAAGGTGAAAGATAAAAGAGGGGAGAAAAACGAGTGAAAACTAGTGAAAGGGCAGAGCGAGAGGGAGGGAAAATGAGCAGAAATAAGGCACAAAAGAGCAGAGATGCAGAAAAGTGCAGAAAGGTGAAAGATAAAAGAGGGTAGAAAAACAAGTGAAAACAAGTGAAAGGGCAGAGCGAGAGGAAGGGAAAATGAGCAGAAATAAGGCACAAAAGAGCAGAGATGCAGAAAAGTGCAGAAAGGTGAAAGATAAAAAAGGGTAGAAAAACGAGTGAAAGAGCAGAGTTAGAGGAAGGAGACAGAGGTCCACTGGACCACCAGGGATGAGGCGCAGGGTAACCTGCGGGTGGAGGAGGGCCTCGATCACCAACACTCAAGAGTGCAGGGGCAGGGGCAGGCCTCACTTAATGGTGGAGCTGCGAGGGTGGGAGAGCAATTTCACTGACAATGAGTCTAAACTAAGGCAATGGTCTATTGTTGAGTGGCCCTCTTTGAACCCACCTTGCTCTATCGGTATCTAGTTATACTGTTCTACCCATGTCTTCAATACGCCTAACAATATCTTAGAAAATACTTTCTCCCCCACATCCAGCAGACTTATAAGGCGATAATTCTGGGGCTGTGTGGCATCCTCCTTTTTATATATTGGTCTAACAATTGCCCCCTTCCAACTTTCTGGAAAAATTCCGGATGTTAAAATATTTTGGAAGGTCACATTTAAAAAACTCGCCCACCAGTCTGTGTTATTTTTTAGTATAATTGCTGGTAGGTTATCTGGCCCTGCTGCTTTAGTTAGTTTTAAAGATCGGATGGTTTCTTTTATATTTTGAAAAGAGAAATACAGCTTTATTTCTTCCACATCCTTGGACCTTATTTCCAAGGTCTTGTCTACCCTCTTACTATTATACAAGTTACTCAAGTATTTAACCCAATCATCTTCTTCCACTAAATACCGCATTTCCCCTTGCACGTTTCCCTCTCTTACCAATCACCAGAATAATCTTATATTATTTGTGCCTATCACTTCTAACATTGTTTGCCAATTTTCTGACATATATTCTATTTTCCTTTCCTTCAGCTTATTTTTATACGCAAGTTTTGCCAAAAGGAGACTCTCCATTGTTTCCTTATCCTGTCTTTTTCTAAGCTGTCTTTCCCATTTTTGTGCCCTCAATTTTAGGCTCCTACACTCATTATTGAACCAACCATTTCTTTTCCCCCCTTCTCATGACCTCTTTTCTTGGATGCGGGCCCTGATTTTACGTGTATCATTAAACAATTTACCACCTGCTCAATCACCTGGTCGTACCATGTTAGGACTTTCTCTCTTTTCTCTAGATTACCGGGAGACGTATAATCAATCATCAGGTCATTGACAAATTTCAGACTGCCGTCGGTTATACGGGTGGTTATGCGTCGAGGGTGTTCTATCTGTAAAGGGACCACTCTATCTCTTTTTGACCCTTGTTCTATCCTGAGTAATAGTCGTAAGGGCCAGTGGTCACTGCCTTCACTCTGCAGCACCTCAAACCCTTCTCCTTCCGTAAAATGCCAAGCATTTATAAAGGCATAATCAATTGGGCAATTCTGATTCCCTATGCGAAAGGTCTTTTTTGCGGGGCGGTCGGAATCTACCCGTCCATTGGCACAGAATAGCCCTATAGATCCAAGAAACTTTGCTAGAGATTCATCTTGTGCAGAACTACCTGCTCTAGTAAAGATTGCTGGGGGCACCTGTGCCATGGTTAATAGGTCTTTAAACAGTTTATCGCTAAGGGAGGGGTCCAGTTTGTGATTAAAATCCCCTAGGGTCATTATCAACTGTGATGCTTTTGTTGTACATATGAGCTCCAGGTCTTCCTCTAGCAATCCCAGTTGCTCTTCATAGTCTGTTATGGCTCCTGGCTGGATGTAAATATTGATCACTATTATTTGTCTTCTTGCCCGCGTGCCATTATAGAGCTCTACCTGACTAGCTAATAGCCACCGACTTTTCACTTTTAGCTTGGTTACTTTGTTAGCTATTTTTGATGATACTAACGTAATCAACCCCCTTGAAGGGCGCCCTAGGTTCATATGCACTGCCTCTTTGGGAAGCATAAAAAAACATCTATTGGTTCGGGTACCTCGCACAACCAAGACTCCTGGAAGCACATAATTTCATAACTGCCCAACATCTCTCTAAGGGTGTCTTGGGTTAACTGTCTTTTATATCCCGCTATATTCCCTGACAATATCCGTAGGCTGTGTGAGTACCCCACTTCCTAATCCAGGTCGCTCAACCCTTCAGTTATATTATCACCCCAACTTATTAATGAGTCAGATAGTGATTCAAATCGATTGCTCAATACTGGACCCTTTACAGCATTTGCTATAGTTACTTGTATCCCTCCCTGACTTCTATCAGTATAAATTCTTCTATGCTGAACACCTGGTATGTCATACCATATTTGCTCGGGGCATAGTCCTGCATGGTAGGTGAGGGCCCCAAGGTTCCCGGGGTTACTCCCTTCTATACCCAATTCACCATCATGCACAAGTCTTATCCCCTCCTTTTCCAGTTCTCCCTCTGCCCTTGCCGCCATCTGCTTTACACATTGGGAATAGAAGAGGATCTTTGTCACCTCATTTCCTTCCAAATTAGTTGCAAAGCCTATTTGCCTTATATCACCAGATGTAACCTCACCCAGGGTAGGACATTTAACCTGTATTTGCAGCAGGAGTGAGCGATTTAGGGGTTTTAGTTTCCTTTTGCCGTTTTCTCCCTAACCTTCTCCCCCATGGTTCCATAAATACCCATAGACTATCTCTGTTATTATACTTCCCTTTACTCCTCCCATCTGTAGGTACTGTCTCCGGCCTTGGGCAATCTCTTTTCCCGGGTTGATCTGAAGAGGGCTCTTCCCTTATTATTATACCGGGCGGCTTACCACCCGCCCTGCACCCCATTCCTTCCTTATTCCTCTGTACTACAAGACCTTGGGATTGCATACTTCCGAACAAGGAGTTCATCCCCTTCAGGGTTCTTATGTCTTTTCTATTTTAATTCCCCCTGGGTCCCTTTTTACTTCTGGTTCCATCTGTCTGTCATCTCTCTAATTCTGGTGCCGCCACACCCTGCCCTTTCCTCCAACTTGGTTTTAAGCCCCCTTTCTTTTTCAACATTTTATGCAAATTCCTTCTAGTCTTATGACTGGATATATACCTCTTCGTTCTCCAGTGCTGCCTCCTCTTTATTACCAGCATTAGGCATTTTGAGATATATACCGTAGGGGGATTTACGGGCTGTGCAGATTCTCCCTCATCAGTGCATGATGACACATATACCTCCTGATCTCTCTTCTCTGTTACTGGTCGTACTATGGTGGGCATACAGTTGTTAATTTGTTTTAACTCCTCTGCGATCTGCTGTAGTTGGATTTTCTGGGTTTGCCCCTGGCCATTGTTCTCAACTAGAGCTTCTAATATTGCCTGGAGGGTCTTTTGCATTGAAAACATCACCTCTAGTAATGACGAGGCTGAGGTTGCTGTCATATCGAGTGCGAAAGACGACTGTGGGGTATCAGGGGAGATAGGGCCTTGCTGGAAGGTATCCGTTCCCTTCCTTCCCTGCCTAGCCGCTGCTTGTTGCGAAGCTTCTCTGTCTACCGTGGGACTATCAATTCCACTACGGGAGAGGCAGGGGGACGACGATAACCTAGGTTCCGATAGAAGCAACCCCCCTCCATTAATCCCCCCTTCGTCTCCCAGTACTTGGTCCAAATCTGGTAGTGTTTTAAGGATAATAGAGTCATTTGTTACACTCATTACATTCTTCGGACCATCTTTACGGTCATTTCCTTGAATACCCCCGACGCGGAGGGATGTTCACAAGCGTCAGGTTTCCTTTTGAAATATTTCCCCCCACAAATTCTTTTATAGATTGCCCCAGGGGTGTCCCACTCACTTCTTCTACGGGGAGTAACAAAGTATCTTGCCTACTAGATGTCGATTTTTCTTCTAGGGGGTCAATGATAGTACTCTCTACTGACTTAAGATGCTGGTCGTTTTTGCACTTTCTTGGTACGACATCTTTCAGTCCCTTATTAACCCAGCGTGATTTTCCTTTCGGCGGCATTTCCCTTTAGCTTCAAAATAGCCCGTGAAAAACATGGGCCTCTGTCCTTTAGCGACTTCTCCTCCCTCCTTAATTCACAATCCAGAGTGAGCTAGAGGAGGCCGTTGTGGTGCCTTTCCTATTACGTTTTAAGTTGCTGTGTCTTACACCAAGCCACTGTATTTTCTAAAGCTTCAAGGCTCAAGTAGGGCACACCATCCACACCCGCAACCCGTACCCAACTCTAGCCGGGCCGCTTCTACAGGAAAGTGGGGCATGCACTTTGGGCTGCAGTCTATGGAAAACTGGCAGGGTAGTTGAAAGTCTGGTGCCGCCAGCTACTTTCGGAGGCTTGACCCTTGACCCTTTAATCACTGGAGTATTAGCGTACTTGCCCTCCTCTCTAGTGATGTTTTTGTCTTTTATACTCAAGAGCGGTCAGCAGCCACTGCCTTTCTGTCCTCTGCGGAAGCCACGCCCTCTGTTGCCGCTCTTCCGTGCCGTTATCCCGTTATCCAACCTCCTTTACCGCTTTCCTACTGGCTCCTCTGTGGTCCTAGATGATTGGTAATCCCGGAAAATATATGCTGTGTCCAACTCCCAATACGTGCATAAAATCCTTTCTGCCAGTGCCATATCTTTAAAAAGGCTAGTTTAAAATGTCCCAGTCCCCTGCCCTGATCGAGTGGGGCACGCCCAGCGAGTCCACAGGCTGCACCCGATTCTTGTCAGGCTGCATCCGTGGGCCGCCGGTGGCTCTTACTCCGCGGCCGCCATCTAACGGCGACCGCACTCGTCCTCGCACTCCTTAAGCCGGTCCTGTAGTCTGGCTGTGGTGTGTCCCTGTGAGCCAGCGGGGACTTGCGAGGATCGGGCTGTGGTTCATGGGACTCGGGCTATGGCGGAGCGGGAGATTTGAGCAGGTCGTCCTATGAACTGCTTTACAGGTGATCATGAACTGCTTTACAGCTGATTGGACGATTTTATGAGCGACCTGTACAGATTCCAGCTTCAGAATACCGCTCAAACAAGATTGTACTCTGAAGATCCAAGATTTCGACAGTGCATTCCATATATATTTCATCTTTTGTTTGAAAGTGATTTGTCTGCACTTTCATATGCAGTGAACCACATATTAAAAACAAGAGTTCATCTTCAACATGCTTCTACAAAAGAATTCATGGACAAAGTTCAACAAAGAGATGAAAATTTAGAATCACAGTTAATTAATTTGATGGCATGTCAACGTGGTACCAATGAATATTGGTTTCATAGTCACGGTGAACTTGAATGTATGTTAAGAAACTTGAGTACATGGTTTGTAACACTTAGCTGTGCTGAATATGCGTGGGACGATTTACTTGAATTTCTACGAGAAACAAATTTAAATATAAAAAATATTGAATTGAAGACACCTGGAGAACTCTGTTCCTTGGATCCTGTAAATGTCTGCAGGTATTTTAACCATAGGTTTCAAAGTATGATGTCATTTATCTACAATAAAAATATTCCACCTCTTGGAAAGGTAACAGATTTCTTTTGGAGAAAGGAGTACCAAGCCAGAGGTGCTCCTCATATACACATGCTATTATGGATCAAGAATGTTCCAAAATTTGGATCTGATACTGATGAAAGAGTTTTGTCTTTCATCGAACAGTATGTTACATGTGCCATTCCAAGAGAAGGAAGAGAAAAAAGCTTGAGACAATAGGTTTTACGGTTTCAAAGTCATCGATGTGGAAAATACTGTTGACAAAAATACAAGTCTAAAGGGAAATTTTATACAAAATGTCATTTTGGATTCCCACGTCCAATAATTTCTAAAGGAAGAGTAAATAGTTTTATGTCAGCAGTAAGGTATACAATAACTCGGAAATCTCCAAAGAATACATACAACTTAAAAAGAACCGAAGATTCAAAGTATATTAATGACTACAATCCAGTGATTTTGAAAATGTGGAATGTAAACATGGATAGTCAATATGTTGCAGATAATTCAATTGCTGTTGCTCGCCATGTTACATCATATATAGCCAAATCTGAAAAGACAGAGATGAAAGAAATGTGGGAAGAAATTTCACAAGAAGAGAGTCTTAGCAAGAAATTGGACAGCTTCAGCTTGAAAATGCTTTCCCATCGAGAGATTGGATCCTATGAATGTTTGGATCACTTGAGCTCAGCGAGTTTATATTCAAAGTCAAGAGGAATCATTTGGGTAAGTCTAGGTCTTGCCGCCACACGAAATAGAGTATTGAAAACATTACAAGAAATCGAATACTTAGCACTGAATGAACCAGAAAGTACTGATATTGTTAAAACTAATATGTTGGATACATACTATCCCAAAAGGAGTCCACATATCGAAAATCTATGTCTGTATGAAATACTTCAACATTACAGCTTTAAAAGAAAAGTTACAGGAAATATAAAAGAAGGAAAATATGCAGTAATTGGATGTGACGGATGTTTGGTGAAACATGCCAAAGGAAATCTTATTAACCACAGAAAACTGAGTTGCGAAAGTCCAGATAAGAGGGAATTTTTCTATTTAGCACTTCTGCAACTGTTCAAGCCTTGGTGTAGTGAAACGGAATTACTTGGAGATTTCGACTGCTATGAAGATTCTTTTAATGCAAGTAAAGATAGTATTCAGTGCACAATACTTCTACTGAGTAATGCATCTAAATTAATTAAAATGTAAGAATTCATAATATAATATGCATGATAATGTGAATTGTTTTTAAAGTTTAATGATATGTTATTTGTTTCTAATATAATAAATAAATATGTTAATGTGAGACTATTTGAAAATTATCATTGTGTTGCTCATGTAATCAGGCAGGCAGTCATCCTTTCACATAGAAACATCCCATGTACTTATCCATTCTCTGAAGCACAAGTTTTGCACTAATAGCAAAACACAGTCATTAATAGGCCTGGGCGGAAAACTACGCTGCGCTCGCATAGTTTGCGTAGTTTGCGCAACTACGCGCTACGCAAATTGCCCGTAGCACAGTGCAAAAACGCATAGCGTAGCGGGCATCTTTTGCTTGCTCGCGGTCCTCAACGTCAAGTTGGCAACTGCAAGCGAGCAAAATGACATCCCCACGAGACTTTTTCCTCGTTCGCGATCAGCAACATCAAGTTGCCGATCACGAGCGTGGAAAATAAACCTCCCGGCGAGATTCTCAACGCGGGGAGGTCAGGTTTCTCATTGCGAGTGGTCACGTATGCTCGCGACCGCTCGCGATGAGAAACTACCAGTCCGCGTTGAGAAAACTGCCGCTCGAGTACAAATCTACTCGAGCGGCAGAAAAAGACCGCTTGCACTGTGCAAGGTGCCGTTTGCAATGATTGCACAGTGCGGACAAGCATCCGGCACTGTGCAATCATTGCGAACAGCATTTCCTACCGCACTACGCAGTTCGCGTAGTGCTACGCGTAGCTCGCGTAGTGCGAAGTGCACTTTGCGTAGCTACGCGTAGCGCTACTACGCGAACTACGCCCAGGGTTAGTCATTACCCTTGCATTCTTTCTTTTACACAGGCACTACCCATGCAGTCATCGAATTGCCCCGGCAGTACTGCTGCACTTATGCAATCACCCAGGCACTACCGATGCACTCGTGCAATCACCCAAGCACTACTCTTCCACTCAACCATTCACTCAGGCACTACCCATGCACTCATCCACTTCACTAAGGCACTACCCATGCACTCATCCACTTCACTAAGGCACTACCCATGCACTCATCCAATGACCCAGGCATTACCTTTGCACTCATACTTTCACTCAGTACTTTTCATACACTCATCAAACCACCCAGACACTACCCCTGCACTCATGCAATCACCCAGGCACTACCGATGCACTCATGCCATCACTCAGGCACTACTCTTTCACTCAACCATTCCCTCAAACACTACCTATGCACTCATCCATTCACTCAGGCACTGCACATGTACTCCTCTATTCACTCCAATGACCCAGGGATTACTCTTGCAGTCATTCTTTTACTCAGGCACTACTCACCCACTGATCTAAGTACCCAGTTATTACCTTTGCACTCAAGCAATACCCATGCACTCTTCCAATTAACTAGGCAGCACCCCTGCACCTATCTAATCACTCAGGCACTGCCCATGCACTCATGAAATCACCCAGGCACTACTCTTGTACCACTCAACCATTCACTCAGGCACTATCCATGCACTCATCCATTCACTCAGGCACTACCTATACACTCATCCAATGACCCAGGCTTTAGTGTTGCATCCATCCTTCAACTCAGGCACTACTCATACACTCATCAAATCACCCAGGCAGTACCCCTGCACTCATGCAATCACTCAGGCACTATCCATTCTTTGAAGCATACCTCTTGCACTAATAGGAAGACACAGTCATTACCCTTGCATTCTTTCTCTCACATAGGCACTACCCATGCACTCATCCAATCACCCAGGCAGTACCCCTGCACTCATGCAATCACTCAGGCACTACCCACGCAGTCATCCAATCACCCAGGCAGTACCCATGCACTCACCCATTCACCTACACACTACCCCTGCACTCATGCATCACCCAGGCACTACCCATGCACTCATGCAATCACTTAGGCACTACCCATGCAGTTATGCAATCACTCAGCCACTACTCTTGCACTCAACCATTCACTCAGGCACTACCCATGCACCCATCCATTCCCTCAGGCACTACCCATGCACTCTTCAAATGACACAGGCATTACTCTTGCAGTCATCCTTTTACTCATGCAGTACCCATGCACTGATTTAATCACCCAGACGTTACTCTTGCACTCATGAAGTCACTCAGGCACTACCCATGCACTCATACAATCACTCAGGCAGTACCCCTGCACTTTTGCAATCACCCAGGTACTGCCCATGCACTCATGCAATCACTCAGACACTATTCCTGCACTCAACCATTCACTCAGGCACTACCCATGCACTCATCCATTCTCCAAGGCACTACCCATGCACTCATCCAATGACCCAGGCACTAGAGTTGGATTAATCTATTCACTCACACACTACCCATGGACTCATCCATTCACTAAAGCATTACCCATACACTCATGCAAAGGCACTACTCTTGCACTCAACCATTCACTCAGACACTAGCCATACACTCATCCATTCTTCCAGGCAGTACCTATGTACTCATCCAATGACCCAGGGATTACCTTTGCACTCATCCTTTCACTCAGGCACTACCCATGCACTGATCAAATCACCCAGGCAGTACCCCTGCAGTCATGCAATCACTCACGCACTACTCTTGCACTCAACCATTCACTCAGGCACTAACCATGCACTCATCCATTCTCTCAGGCACTACCCATGCACTAATCCAATTGCCCAGGCACTACCCCTGCACTCATGCAATCACCCAGGCACTACCCATGCACTTATGCAATCACTCAAGCACTATTCTTGAATTCAACCATTGACTCAGGAAATACCCATGCACTCATCCATTCTCTCAGGCACTACCCATGCACTCATCCAATGACCCAGGCACTAACCATGCACTCATCCTTTTACTCAGGCACTACTCATGCACTCATCCATTCACTGAGGCACTTCCTATGCACTCATGCAATCACCCAGGCAGTACCCCTGCACACATGCAATCACCCAGGTAGTATTTTTGCCCTCATGCAATTACCCAGCACTACCCATGTACTCATGCAATCACTCAGGCACTACTCTTGCACTCAACCATTGACTCAGGAACTACACATGCACACATCCATTCTCCAAGGCACTACCCATGCAGTCATCCAATGACCCAGGTATTACCCTTGCACTCATCCATGTACTCAGGCACTACCCATGCACTGATCCAATCACCCAGGCAGTACCCCTGCACTCATGAAATCACTCATGCACTACTCTTCCACTCAACCATTCCCTCAGGCACTATCCATGCACTCATCGATTCTCCAAGGCACCAACCATACACTCATCCAATGATCCAGGCATTACCCTTGTACTCGTCCTTTCAGTCAGGCACTACTCATGCACAGATCCAATCACCCAGGCACTACCCCTGCACACATGCAATCACTCAGGCACTACCGATGCACTCATCCAATTACCCAGGCATTACCGTTGCATCCATCCTTCTAATCAGGCAGTACCCATACACTCATCCAATCACCCAGGCACTACCCCTGCACTCATGCAATCACCCAGGCACTGTCCATGCACTCATGCAATCACTCGGGCACTACTGTTGCACTCATCCATTCCCTCAAACACTACCTATGCACTCATCCATTCACTCAGGCACTACACATGCACTCATCTATTCACTCAGGCACTTCACATGCACTCATCGAATCACCCAGGCAATACTTCTCCAGGTATGCAATTACCCAGGCACTACCCATGTACTTATCCCTTCTCTGAAGCACAAGTATTGCACTAATAGGAAGACACAGTCATTACCCTTGCATTCTTTCTTTCACACAGGCACTGCCCATGCACTCAGCCAATCACCCAGGCAGTACTCCTACACTTATGCAATCACTCAGGCACTATCCATGCAGTCATCCAATCACCCAGGAACTATTTTTGCATTCAACCATTCACTCAGGCACTACCCATGCACTCATCCATTCACTCACGCACTACTCCTGCACTCATGCAATCACCCAGGCACTACCCATGCACTCATGTAATCACTTAGGCACTACCCATGCACTCATGCAATCACTCAGGCACTACTGTTGAACTCATCCATTCCCTCAAACACTACCCATGCACTCATTCACTCACTGAGACACTACTTCTACACAATTCTAACATTAATCCTACACACATTCATACAAGCAATTACTTTCATTACATACAATTGTCCTATTTTTGACCAGTTTTGGTGGTTCCATTAGAGCCTTTTTTTTGTAGAATAATTTTATATTTTTTTTGTATTTTCTGAATTATTATTTATTTGGGTGTTTTTCATTTTTTAAAAACAAAAAATAAAAGTAAGAGTCCAACTCCGCTGTTTCTGTTTAACGTATAAACATAAGCAACAAAACAAAAATAAAAAAATTAACATCTGTGAGCTCTCAGGAGCGTCTTGATGGCATCAATAGACATTTCTCCCGCACACAGTGTTGTAAGGCATTTGCAGCAGTGGATAGCAGCATCTGCCAACTCTGGAACTATCAGGGGTTGTGGATGGTCAAAACAACCCCTGCAGATGTTGATGGTTGTTGTCCATCATTGTTGGCTGCTTCCTCCTGTCTTCGACACTCCACCTCTCGTGCCAGGCAAACAGGATGTATGGTCTCTAGATGTTTTTTCATTGAAGTAGTACCACAAGAGTACTTCTTCTCTGAGCCTCTTGACAACACTTTGTGACAGATAGTGCATGTCACCTGGTGCGCATTTACTTTTTTTCGCCTTCTGGCACAGAGAAGAAGGCCCATACAACACTTTCTTTCCTCTTCCTCACTGGCTCCTGCACCTCCTCCATCTCCTCCTCCTGGTCCTCAGGGAATGCTGATGCCATTTTCAGTGTAAAAAATGAAAAACACCCAAAAAAAATGAAAATTGCCAGAGCCTACACAATAGGTAGTCTTCAATCAGACACACCCAAAAAGAAAGGACTGTAAGAGGTCTTGGTTCCACCCACCAAGAGAATGAAAAGCTGTTCAACCAATGACAAGCTTTCTTTCTATGTCACATGGAGTCGCTTAGGGGTCGTGCACCCTACGCTTATCCGTCGCTCACCCATGAATGCACTAAATGTTATATAAAACTGTAAATTACTATATGGATATTGTGTTTCAAAGTATTTCAATGAAAAATATTTATGCAAAACAGATATTTAAACTAGAAACATTCATATTTCATACTTTTGAAATTACGCCAGAGTCGCGACCCCTACGCGAACCCGGACATACGTGACGATGGGATTCGCGACCCGTACGCATCCAGTGCACGATGGTACCGCATACACCAAAATATGCTTTAATTATCTTAAAAATATTGCACAAGAACACTAATAGTAATTTATAGCATTGATTAATAAACCTCTTTGGTCAAAAAATATATTATTTGAGTGTAAGTATGTATTTTAGGGTTACATTCGTGTAACGTATTCGCGCACCCAACACGTAGATCCGCGTCCCGTACACGATACCATCGCGTCCACAAAAATCTGTTAAAAACATTTGAAAACAAATTTATAACACCTTTATTACTATTTTTATGTACTCAGTAATAAACCTCTACGTCAAAAACAGATATTAATTAGTTCTAAATGTGTTTTTTAGAGTGATATTCGTATAACAGATCCACGCACCCATCGCGTAGGGTCGCGTACGGTATGCAACCCTTTTTTGTAAATTAAAAAATATATATATATAAAAAGATAGTTATCATAAGAAAACAACAAAACAACTTTCATACTATTAAAAGCAATCATAAAAAATTTAATTCAGCAAAAAATACTTTTAAAAAATGCTATACATTTTTTAAACTTTTTTTCTTTTTCAATTGAAAATTCTATTATATAATATCACACTGTACAAAATTACAAACAATAAAACAATGTTGATTCAAATAGATAACACTATAAATCTTTCATCAGCTATATTATATATATTTTTAAAAACAGATTATATTTATTTTAAAATATAATAGAAATAGTTTAAAAAAATAGACAAAAAAAAATAAGAAATTGCAAACATCTTTTTATAAATAAAATGATCTAAAAAACCTTAGAAATTCATTAAAAAACAGATATTTCAGGTACGTTATAGTTAGGAATTAGCATTTAAAAAACCATAGAAATTCACTGAAAAAAAACAGGTTTCAGGGACGATATAGTAAAGAATTAGCATTTAAAAAACCTTAGAAATTCAATGAAAAAAAACCACAGGTTTCAGGGACGTTATATTTAGGCTGACATTTCACTCATACAAAACCAGAGAAATTCAGCCGTTATAGTTAGCTGAGCTAACTATAACTCGCGCCCCCGCAATGCACTGCTGATAACGTCACATATTACATCACTCATGACATAGTCAGTGACATCACTGATGATATCACTGATTACATCTCAAATTACATCACTGATGACATCCCTTATAACATCATCCACTTAATATCTGATGCACCTCCTCACACTAATATAACTTTTCATACACCCACTCTAAAATACTTACTACCGTTGTCGAAACCATACACACACCAATACCAGTTAGTACATACCCACTCATTGATTCATGCGTCTACACACACATCCACTCATGCACGTATACAGTCACTCATTCCTGCAGTCACTAATCATTACAGCCACTGATATATGCACTCATATACCCATACAGACACTCACACACCACCACTCACCCATAAAGTTACTCACACACCTAGTCAGTCAGCCAAAGAATCAATAACACTGCCATTTACTCACCTATGCAGTTATACACACACCACCTCACTTATTCATGCAGATACTAACACATACTTACTGTCTTATACAATCATTGACATAAGCACACACTCATCCATACAGCCACTCTCACAATCACTCATTCTCACATATAGTCACTTATATACTGCAACACTCACATATACTGCATTTCACATATGTAGTCACTAACACATATTCCACTGAGACATCCATTCACTCACCAACACAGCCATACACTCACTCACTCACCCATACAGCCCCTCGCAGATGCACTCTTGAACCCATACACCCAGTGAACCACCCACTGACACATCCATGCAGGGAGTCACACACCCCTACACCCACCCACACAGACACTCAGGCACCCATCCAGGTACTCAGACAACCAATCATTAACCCATATAGACACGCATGTACCTACTCACCTACCCATGCAGCCATTTACACATCAACTGACAAACTGACACAGACATTCACACAGATTAGTCATTCATCCATGCATTCACTAAGACATGTTTAATCACTCACTTATACAGTCAGTGATGCACCCACTAAATCATCCATTCAGACACTCATACATCCACTCATTCTTCAATACACCTTGGCGTATATATATATGTAAATATATATTCACTGAAAAAACCATAGGTTTCAGGCACGTTATAGTTAGAAATTAGCATTTAAAAAACCTTAGAAATTCACTGAAAAAACCATTTCACTCGTACAAAACCATAGAAATTCCCCCGTTATAGTTAGTTCAGCTAACTATAACTCGCGCCCCCGCAATGCACTGCTGATGACGTCACATATTACATCATTCATGACATGGTCAGTGACATCACTGATGACATCTCAAATGACATCACTGATGACATCATCCAGTGACTGTGTGTTTCTATAAAGTTTAAATATGTATTATATATATGCCAAGGTGTATTGAAGAATGAGTGGGTGTATAAGTGTCTGGATGGAGGATTTAGTAGGTGCATCACTGACTGTTTAAGTGAGTTATTACATGTGTCTTATTGAATGCATGGGTTAGTGACTAAACTGTGTGAATGTCTGTATCAGTCTGTCTGCTGTTGTATAAGCTGCTCCATGGGTTGGTTAGTAGCTACATGAGTTTCTATATGGGTTAATGATTGGATGCCAGAGTATTTGTATGGGTGCCAGGGGGTGCGTTTGCACACTTGCTATGTCAGGCCCCGCCCCCTCCCTGCACCACTGTGCAAACGCGCCGAAATTAAAAATAAAATTCTTTTTTTGGCCCTGGGGGTCCTTCTGGGACCCCCTGAGCAGGCCTAGGGGGTCACGGTGTTTCTACCCTGCCCCCTTCTCTTGTTTTATACCTTTGTTTCTCTGTTTTCTGGTGACTCGCTTCTACCACAAGATGGCTGCCAACAGTTCCTGGTTTGGAGTGTTGACAGCCAATCACAGTGAAGCTCGTGCACGGGACTTAGGTTCCGCCCAGATATCAAAACTTTAATTTTTCTAATTTCTCAACAACTACTGAACGGATTTACACCATTTAAAAAAAAGGTTGCTTTCTGACCCACGCACTACCTTTATGCCAAATTTGGGGTAATTCCGTTCAGTAGTTCAGCTGTAGCCTTGCACAAAGTTTCCTATGGGAAATTGATTTTTTGACTCTTGTTTTTGTATTTCTCAAAAACTACTGAACGGATTTACCCCATTTAAAAAAAAGGTCGCTTTCTGAACCAAGCTCTACCTTTCTGCCAAATTTGAGGTAATTCCGTTCAGCAGTTCGGGCTGTAGCTCGTCGCAAAATTTCCTATAGAAATTAACATGGAGAAAACGAGTTTTGGGACCCCCCTTTTTCCTCAGCCCCCGCTTCACGAATCACCCCCAAACTTTCAGGATAGGAGCTGACCTGGATAGACTTTTTTTTGGAGAATTTCAGGAAGATTCGTCAAATGACGCCAAAGTTATTAGCAAATCAAAAAATGCTTTTCCTATGGAAACTAGGTTCTAACTATAACTACCTACTGGCGACCGCCAGTAGGTAATATATATATATATGAAATGAGCACTGTCGCTTTAAATAGCTAAGCACTACTGATGCAAGATGTCATGTGAGCAAGGCTCGGACGAGCCGAAACGTTATGGCGCGACTACAAGCAAAAATAAACTAAAATACTGAGCACGAAGAAATTGGTCCGTGTCCGTGGTGTAAGCAGAGTCCCTGGGAGCAGGGAACACGGAGTTTGGAGATATATATATATATATATATATATATATATATATATATATATATATATATGTATATATATATATATATATACATATATATATATATATATATATATATATATATATATATATAATTCTTAAATGTTTTAGAAACACTCAGTCACTGGATGATGTCATGAGTGATGTCATCAGTGATGTCATTTGAGATGTCATCAGTGATGTCACTGACCAAGTCATGAGTGATGTAATATGGGGGCGCAAGTTAACTATAACGGCTGAATTTCTCTGGTTTTGTACGAGTGAAATGTCAGCCTAACTATAACATCCCTGAAACCTGTGTTTTTTTCCAGTGAATATATATATATATTTCTCATAACAGTCACCACGACAGACACATAACTGTACATCTAAACTAAATACTACTATAGTCTTTCTAAACGTCAATGCCACCATCCACGACACTAGACATACACTACAAACTTGTATTTTACTTTAATTTAATCTGCTCACTCTGTATCAATTAAAGGATTTGAAGAACCACATTTCACTATATTACAATGAATGAATTGTACATCACTGTTGTGTTTATTTTAACAACCTGTATAATTTGAAAAAACTGCTGTAAAACACACTCTTTTTTCATTGTTAACTGTGCACGCTGCGACGTGCAGATTCAGACCTCTATATTACTTCCTGGATTCAGGAACAGGTCATGTGACCAAGACCCTGAGAGAGGTCGAAACGCGTCTTTTGTTGCCATCTGACAATTAAATACACTTACTTGAGCAAATTGGAGTGGCTCGTCTTTCCCCGCCGAAGCGTCACTGTGAGGAATTTTCGGTGCAATATTTAGTGGCGGCGTCCGCTGGCGAGCCGGGACTCGACTGGATGGACATTTTCATTACGCCAAACTTTTCTTTTGGATTTCCGGAAAGGGAACACCCGCCGGCAGCTGACTTCATGGATTCCGCAAAGCCAAGTACTAATCCGTTAATCTGAAGCAGGCAGGAGCCAACACGTCAGAACTGGAGAGTGTTGGATTCCTGGGAGCTGAATACACGGGCAGATACATTGTATCACGGCCGTGAACAGAGGTCACGCCAGAGTACGCCCGAGCAGCAGCGGCTGAAAGGGTGCTTTTGCTCAGTGTCAACACGATCTACGGATCGGCAAGATATTTGAAGTTTAGATGGCATTCGAGTTCTTGAAAGGCCGGGAGGCCTCGGCGAATACAATCTTTAGAAAAGGAACCGACAATGGTGGAAATCATGCATGTGGAAGCACGACCAGTGTACAACGATCGATTTCCAGCCTAAGACAAAAAGGCAATGTACTGAAAAGGCTGAGACGAAAGGAGGTGAGCCGGTGGTGGGAGGCGACGTCCCTTCAAAGTTATTTGGAAGTTAACAGGATCCCTAGGGGACTGAGAATATTGATCATCCCTACTCTAAATAGCCCCAAACCACAGCTCCTGTAAGATTGGACATCCAATACAAATGAATGCTCAAGGAACATGCTACTTATGCTCATCAAAAATGCGTGGGAAGAGCATAGCGAGTTGATGCTACAAAGCCAATCTTCACTTGATGAAATTGAAAAAGAAAGTGATCAGAGTGAGGCCAAGAAAATACTCACAACCATTGATGAGAAAATCAGGAAATTTGAAAGGGAAGTCATGGAAAGAAAGCAAAGAAAATTTGAGCGTGATGAGAGGGATTATAATATGGGAAGAATACTTACTTTCGCCAGAAAATTTGACAGAGCGAGAGCGGAACTGACAAGAGACAAAGCTCTAGGTAGAGCAGATAAAACAACATGTGGATCAACAACAGATCTGAGCTCAGATCTAGAGTCTGTGGACAGCAATTCATCCAACCCAAGAGAGGTCACTTCTTTTTCCGAGGAACTGCGCCTCATACAGAAAAATTTGGAACACTCAAACAGGGGGCAACCCAGAGGAAGAGGCAGAGGAGGAAAAATCAATGCAAAAGGAGACGACAATGCAGGAGAAAAGAACAACAGCACTGGTATGGGACCAAAAGGCCAGACCATGAAGAAGGAGTAATAGAGGACACGACCCAGCTAACGGTAATAAACCTTTCTAACAGGGTAATTACTAAAATTGAAGAACTGGTATTGAAATTAGGTATGTCGGTTTTCCCAGATTTGCCCCTCGATTACGCACAGACACGGGTAGATCTCTATAAATTTGTGCGCAAACTGAAATTGTTTAAAATTCACTCAGTGCGTAAAAAAGCTAACATGCAAGTAAGTAGTGGCTCTACGGAAAGACAAACGTCTACACTCAATATTGAGGATATAGAAACTTTGAGGGGCATATTCACAAGGACTTATCGCCGAGTTATCGGCACTTTAGCGCATCAAAAGTGGAGATAGATTTATCGCCCCATTCACAAGCGGGTGCAAACTGCAGACATCGCCAGTATTCCCGCGATAACTGCCGCAAAATTTATCTCCACGGGTGACACTACCAACTAACCCAAATGAGATGCAGAGTAGGCGTTCCCGTGCAAAAACACATGAAAACACCACTTCGCCACATTCACAACGAACTGCCAGATCCGCGATGCGAGTCAAAACCACGAGATAAGCCGCGGTAGCAGCAGGGATTTAACACCTGCCTATTGCTGGTGTTAAGCAGGACGACTACCTGCAGTAGGTAACAGAGCCCCACCCACAGCCACACCCGAAGAACAACCAATGCCATGGAGGTACTCATCATGAAGCTTGGAGCCCCAACAGGGCCACAACACACACCACCACCACCCCCAGGACCGCCACCACCCCCAGGACCCGGACCGGCATCCCCCCTGGACTACCACAGAGGCAGCGCAGAGTAAGACAGCGGACCTACCGAAAACGCACTAGTCTCACAGACCTAACACCCGAGGAAGTCATTGCCCACTACAGGCTCAAAAGGACAACCATCCTCCGCATCATGACCCACATCGGCCACAGGCTGACGGTCCCAACACAGCGGACAACCAACATCCCTCCGCAGACAAAGCTGCTGGCTGTGCTGCACATGTTGGCCTCTGGTACCTTCCAACCAACAACTGCCAGAGTCGGAGGAGTCTCATAGCCAGCCCTATCAAAGTCCATCACACCTGTCCTGGATGCCATCATCAGCTTCATACCCCAGTACCTTCACTTCCCCCACACTGTGCAGGAACAGCTGGAGACCAAGCAAGGCTTCTACGCCATAGCTGGATTCCCTCACGTGTTGGGGGCTATTGACTGCACACATGTCCTACTTGTGCCCCCTGCGGACACTGCACACATCTCCCGCAACAAAAAGCACACGCATTCCACCAATGTGCAGGCAATAGTGGACCAACGGGGAATGTTCACCAATGTCGTCGCAAACTACCCAGGCAGTGTGCACGATTCCTACATCTTCCGACAGTCCATCATCAACCAGCGCTTCCAGGATGGCATGGAAATGCACTGCTCATTGGTAAGTACCAAATCAACACACCACACACCTCAAATCCACCATCACACAATGCACAACTGTGGGAATGCACACATGACAAAACCACATACAACATGTCAATCAACATGCCCACCTACCAGACACGACAACACAACTCCATTGGGATCCTGGGCTTCCCATGTACACAAGCCAGCTACATCATGGCACCACAGCCACACAACAGCTGAATGTGTGGAGAGGCAGAAAGCAGGCATGTGCGAGGAGGCAAGTGACCCATGAATGTGAATGTACACAACGACAAGTGTGGCGTGATTGTGCTGGACAGACTTGGGTATGCAAACCACAGATATGTCCATGCAGACATTAACTGCTGGTGTCTGGAGAGTAGTGGACAGTGGACGCAACCATCTCACCTCAGGCTGTGGGGTAGATCACGGAAATGTCGCTCGCTGCGTCCCCCCCTGTGTGCGTGAGCGTAGTGGGTTGGCCCGGCATACGCCAGGCCTGCGCAGAGGTGTGGATAAAAACACAGTGGTGCTGAGCGTGGTGCTCTCCTGGAATGGCCAACGTTACGGCCAGGGCGGAGCCTCTCAGCCTGCCACAAGGCCGACACCGTGAGCAGTGGGGCCTGCGACCCTGTGCGCCTGCTGTACCCCAGGCCACTGATCCCCAGGCCCGGCTTGCCCGCCCCAGCGCACCCAGACCACACTGCTCACCTGCCGACACCGGCGTGTGTCAAAGAGGGCCCACCACATGCCGGTGCAAGCTCCAAGCCCCATGCCCGCGACCTTGGCAGCCTCTTCAGACCATCGCTGTCCTCTGTGACACAGGCCCCCAGAAGTCCTTATTCGTTGACATACTCCACCGCTGAAGCCGGCCTACACTGCAGTCCACTAGGTCCCACATCTCAAACTGAGTCTTGATTAATCAATGGCAGAGTTCATGCCAGTGAACGCAGGGAGAGGAGTGAGAGGAAGATGCGGTTCAATCCGGTGGAAAAACGGATCACCGTTATGGAGGAGGTCGACCACTAGCAAGATCTGACCTGGTGCCACTAACCCTGTGCGCCGTGAGTCACCGTCAGCCTCCGGCAGAACATTGTTGGTGTCTGAGCCTGTGGCCTGGGGTTTGTCATCAGCAACTGGCAGGTATGGACTTGGTATTTGGCATGAGTCTGTGGCATTCATATCCGCCATGTTGCCGGACACAACTGGTATGTGCCCTCTGCATCATGCCCTGGGGGTACATCTTCCACTCTCTCCCGAGACACTCTGCGACAACCACCTTTGATACCTACGAGACCCTGCTCTGCTCTCATGACCCTACCACAGTGCCCCGCAAGTCAGCATCCCGTGGTGGTAGGCCCGTGTCGGCCGTTGTGCATCCGGGGCCACTAACTCTGTGCAACTCAAGTCATGGTCCCTTGCTGGTCGAACATTGCATTTCTGAGTGCCTGATGACTGTTGTAGTTGTTGCCAGCACCAACCACTACCTGAGGGCTGGCTTACACTCACCCCACACACAGCCAGCACAGGCGTCACTGGACTAGTGGGCCTGCCAACACATCATGCAGAACCAAGTATTGACTCTTTTCTCTCTGCACTGTCACAGGTGATCAAGGATATGCACTCTGCCCTTGGATGATGACACCCCTCCGAGACCCAAACACACCCGCCCAGAGGCAGTACAATGCGGCCCACATATGCACCAGGGGCATTGTGGAACACACATTTGGCGTGTTGAAGTCACGTTTCAGGTGCCTGGACATCACAGGTGGAAGGCTCCTGTACAGGCCAGACATCATGTGCAAGATGATCGTTGCATGTTGTGTGTTGCACAACATCTGTGTACGCACAAATGCCCCATGGATCCAAGTGCCAGAAGCACCGGATGATGATGAGGACGATGGGGCAGGTGGCCCACATCCCACTGCAGCTGCGGCAGGAATAGCCCATAGGAACACCCTCATTGCCAATTTCTTCACATGAGCACGTCACATTGTGACCATCCCTGGCAATAATGGGACAGTACAAAATGTCCACAGGCACAGCATGTGTGAATAAAAAATAATTACAGGTTGTACTCGTACATTGTCATGTCACAGTTTCCTGCTATGCCAGATGTGATTGGCCATGTTGTGCACATATGCGGCACCAGTTGTGTCCTGTGTTCTGTTGTGGAGGTGTTGCTGTTTGTACCACGATGTTGTCAATGTCGAGGTGCCCTTATTCTTATATGCTGCACGGTGGGTGAGTCACTCCTGCAGCTCTGATTTGGCTGCCACTTATCCTTTTCATGCGGTGTGCCTTTCAGTTCTGTGCTTCTACAGTGCTGAGATGTTGCAGACTTGGGTAACTTGTGCTCTTTGTTGAGTTGTGACTCTTGGGCATGGTTTGTCCGCAGATGTGTTGTTGATGTCAGGGGTTGTTTGTGCAGGTGGATGTGTCCAAGTGTGACCTGCTCCTTTCCAGTTGTGGTCCACACTCAGCCACCTCAGTATCGTGGCGTGCACATTGTCATGATGATTGGACTGCAGCCATGCTACTCGTCATGTGGTGTCTCTTGCATTGTCAGTGTGGCTGACGTATATGCATATTTGCTGTGTTTCGCACATGTGCATGTGTTGGTTGTGTGATTGGTGATGTGTTGGGTGGGGGCCCCTTTGGGCACATGGTGGACGTGGGACTACTTGGTGTTTGTGTGCATGCTGAAGTGTTCCCGTGGGATCAGGGACATGATCCAGAGTCATTGTGGGTGTGCAGTGTGCTCTGCTTAATTGTGCATGTGTGCCATTGTGCCCATCTCCCCCCGTCCCCCCACTCCCTGGTCGGTACGCACCCTGTTGATGTAGTGTCGGGTCATGTTGAGCAGTGTCCGGATCCCCAACTCCTGTCACCGTCTCCCGACTGATGACTGTGGCCACCATTTTCTCCAAGTCATTCAGCTCCTGGTGTTCTGCTGCCCCCCCTCCTCTGAAGTGCGTTGCTGCTTTCATGTTGGCAGCGAGTTTCTGCTTGGTTTTGCCATTCACATCAATCCAGCGCCTCTTGTCCTCTTCCATTGTCCTCCTCGGCGCTGCGACGGCATTCACATGGTCCAAGATGGTGTGCCATCTTTGCCTCTTTGTTGCCAATGACACGTTGGAGATGACGTACAGTTGGTGGTGGTGTTCTATCTCATCCGTGACGATAATTGGGTTTTCCTGCAGACTGTACCCCGTCTTCCTCTTCCTCTTCTCATTGCCCTTCCACGACCCCTGAATTCCTGGCTGTTCCTCCGTGGGGCTTGTGGGGTTCATGTTGTCCTCTGCAGTCGGTCAGGGTGCATCCATGGTACTCCGCAGTTCAGTTCCTTTTTAGTGGCATTTTCCGTATGCTGTTCTTGTGCTTTTTCCCGCATTACGCGTGGGTATTGCTGGCCTCTCGCTGGCTATCACTGTTTTCTTATCGCGTTTGGGTCCATCGCGACTTTTTATGCGTTGGGGTTTGTGTTTTTATCTCCGTTGCGGTGGTTGTATTGCGGACATTGGCCGCGTTTTCGGGAGACTATCGCATGGTACCGCCGTGTTGTGAATTCCACGTTAACACTGGGTTATTTTCCTGCGATAGACTGCGATGTGTAAAGTTGCGTTAACCTTTTTTGGCGATGTTTAGCGCACGTTCTTGTGAATATGCCCCTGAGAGTGTTATGCGATTTATCTAACGAAATGCCAAGTACAGGAAGCGAGGGTTCCCTTTTCACCTCCAACCCCTATGACCCCTTTGACCATACACGGGATGAGAAGACTAGACAGTCACTGGGGATTGATACTAGCCTAGCAAGTAAAACAGACTTTAGAGCCACATCGAAAAATATCCCCCAAATCCCCAAAGATAACATTGATGTGTTTCATGAGGCTGTCATCCTTGACATCTCGAAGCTCGTACTTGAAACACCTAAGAGAAGGAATATCTCTAAAGACCAGTGGGAAGCCATCATTGAGTTGCAGAAAGATCAGGATATTGGCATCAAACCCTCAGATAAAGGGGGAAATGTAGTCATTCTGAGTAGGGATAGTTACATTAAGGAAGCCAACAGACAGCTGAAGAACGTAACATGCTATGAGAAGGTAGATAAATCTTACCTAACTAAACTGCAAAAAAGGAATTTTGATATGTTGAAAGGCTGGTTTGATATCCAACACATCAGTTGGGATGAGAAACAGTTATTACAGAATGAGACACCTACCACCCCGACCTTCTACCTACTACCCAAGGTCCACAAAGACAGCACCAATCCCCCAGGGCGATCGATTGTGTCTTCCAAGAATAGTTTGTTGGAAAACACATCTATCTATGTAGACCATTTTCTCTTTACGTATGTCAAAGATCTTAATTCTTACGTGAGGGATACTAAGGACTTTCTACAAAAGATCCAGAATTTACACTGGATGGTGTGTCTCGACGTAGAAAGCTTGTACACCAGTATCCGCCATGTGGATGGTCTTAAAGCCTGTCAGGATTTTCTCAAAACTAGAAACATACACCTACTGGGCCACACACGCATGCTCCTACAGATGATTGAGTTCTGCCTTACTGAAAATGTTTTTATGTTTAACGGACAGTGGTTCAAACAAATACAAGGGACTTCCATGGGCACCTGCTTCGCCCCCAGCTATGCCAACCTGACGGTAGGCTGGTGGGAGAAGCAGGTGCTCTGGAGTGACGACATGGAACCATGGACTAGAAATGTTAATATCTGGCTTCGTTACATAGATGACATTTTCTTTGTATGGGAGGGAGATGAATGTGATCTCATGAGTTTTCTGATGAAATTGAACAGTAACAGTATGAATTTGAATTTCACCATGCAACACAGTCAACGGACCATTGACTTCCTCGACTTAAGGCTGACAGTAGAGGGAGGTAATCTTTCCACTGATCTCCATAGAAAAGAGACAGCAGGGAACTCCATACTCCATGCTGCGAGCTGCCACCCACCTAACTTCAGATGGAGTATCCCCTATGGGGAACTACTCAGAGCGAAACGCAATTGTAGCTCTGAGGAATCTTACACAAGAACAAAGACAGGCATGATAGAAAGATTCAGAGAGAGAGGATATTCTACCAAAATGTTGCGCAAAGGGATAACTAAAGCAGATAATGTGAAGAGAACTGATGTTCTATACCAAGCACAAAGTAAGAAAGTAGAAACCGATCCCAATACTGCACCAATAAGATTCATCACTACGTTTAACACACAGGCTGCCAATCTTAAACAGATCCTGAAGAATAGGTGGGATATTCTCACACAGGATACACTTCTTAAATCTAAATTAGGCATCACACCATCACTGTCCTATAGGAAGAATTTATCCATCAAAGATCTCTTAGTCAACAGCCATCTTAAACCACGAAGAACTAATTGGCTGGATAATAGTAGAGGATTCTTTAGATGCAGAAAGTGTAAAGCATGCAGCCACACTGATGATATCAAGGAAGTCAAACTAGAGAAAACAGTGAAAATCTGGAAGATTCCAAGAAACATCAATTGTAATACAGACTGTGTAGTGTATGCGATCACATGCCCATGCCACAAATGGTACATAGAATCCACCACTTTCCCCGTTAAGAAACGCATTCTTGAGCATTGGAGAGCAATAACCAATCAGGATCTCAGTTACAGCATAGTGAGACATTTCCGGGAAGTCCATAACAGTGATTGGACACTCGGAAAATTCTTTGCTCTTGACACAGTACCAAAACATCCGAGGGGTGGAAATCGAGTACAAACATTACGTAGACTAGAATCAGGCTTCATCCTACAAGCAGGCAGCATATTTCCTAAAGGGATGAATAATGATGAGGAGTTCACATTTGTGAATATTTGCCGATTTTTAACCGGGCCCGGTTGAACATGAATTCAGGAATCTTTGTATATATCTTATATTTTAACAGTTTCCTTTTCTAATTTGGTTTAGACTGTGTTATTATTAATTTTGTGTGCACCCCATCCTCTTCCCTTTCCTACTTTGATACAATGTCCGGAGTAGATGATTGATGGAACATAAAATAAGAGAAAATGGGTCGTGGCATTAAGGTGTACTATGTGTTGAAAGACAATGATTTCACTTTCAGCTCCACTATTTGTCTTGCGTGTGACCGAATATATGTATGCCAATTCTATTTGATATGAACTCTAACGTCCTGTTTTGTCTTCATGTTTTATATAGCCCCACAGATTGCCGGGAACACAACCAGAGTGAAGGATAGCCACGGATATCAATAAGAGCACAAGCAATTGGAATCCGTTGTCTTAGTCGAGCCACTGCTCTATGAGTAAACCACTAACACTATCATGATATAGTTGATGGATAATGGGTACTACACCCAGATCCGTGTCACTCTCTCGCACAATCACGAAGCGGTATATGACTCTCATATAGATACTTGTCACACTACACATACTGGTGATCACACCTAGAGGACTAGCAATGTATAGGTACTATACCTTCACTGTGCAATGGTTTCTCATAACAGTCACCACGACAGACACATAACTGTACATCTAAACTAAATACTACTATAGCCTTTCTAAACATCAATGCCACCATCCACAACACTAGACATACACTACAAACTTGTATTTTACTTTAATTTAATCTGCTCACACTGTATCAATTAAAGGATTTGAAGAACCACATTTCACTATATTACAATAAATGAATTGTACATCACCGTTGTGTTTATTTTAACAACCTGTATAATTTGCAAAAACTGCTGTAAAACACAGTCTTTTTTCACTGTTAACTGTGCACGCTGCGACGTGCAGATTCAGGCCTCTATATTACTTCCGGATTCAGGAACAGGTCAAGTGACCAAGACCCCGAGAGAGGTCGAAACGCGTCTTTTGTTGCCATATGACAATTAAATACACTTACTTGAGCAAATTGGAGTGGCTCGTCTTTCCCCGCCAAAGCGTGACTGTGGAGAATTTTCGGTGCGATATATATTACCTACTGGCGGTCGCCAGTAGGTAGTTATAGTTAGGACCATGTTTCCATAGGAAAAGCATTTTTTGACTTGCCTATAACTTTAATGTTGTTTGACCAATCTTCATGAAATTTTCCCAAAAAAGTGTCAAGGTAGGTTCTGGATGTCATGGAAAGTTTCTGGGTGATACGTGCAGTGGGGACTGAGAATCTGGGGTACGAAATAAGGGTGTGTTTGTAATGTTAATTCCCATAAAAACCTTTAGCCACACGTACAACCTGAACAGCTGAACAGACTTACACCACATTTGGTAGGGAGGTAGATGTTGGTTCAAGGAAGTGCCTTTTGCGATGAATTGTGAATGCACGCGCCAACGGGAATGCTCTGATTGGCAAAACAGAAAGTTGTGGCTGCTGTTTTATCGATCGGGATATCATAAGGGGTCAGAGTACCTCCACTGTAACCCCTTATCTTAGCTTTTTCAGAATTGTTTGAGAAATGGGGATGTTAGTGACACAAGTTATGTGTCCAAAATACATTTTTTAATTGCATGTGATATTTGCGACGTCGCCCCGACCGCTGGCGCGCCCCCATGTATCATCGCGGGGATATCGCGACTATTAACGTTGTCGTAAATATTGGTGAAAATGTTAAAAAATATATTAGTGAATCATTAATACACATTGTTATAGAGATATTGAGCTTTTGATAAATGTTTTTATAGGGTTATTTATATAGTGATTTATCTACTGTGATGGTTAGAATTAATTAAATAGTTATAATCTTTGAATGTGGTGGTGGCTATTGAATTCCTGCTTTTGCTTTCCTCTTTCGTGATGTAACCGCAAGGTTCACGATGACCAACGTCATCGCGATCTTCGGCCTCACCACGAAAACGTAAAATAGATTTTAGAGATGGTTGTCCTAGAAATACACTAGAAAAACATGAGTTTGAAGTGTACGGTAATAACCCCTAGTGTGTAAAATACTGCAATATGTGTGCAGATATGATGCTTTTTAAAGAAAGTTAGTAGAAAAATATGAGTTTAAACATGCTTTGAAAGAAGTATGTATATAGTAATATGTGTAGTGCAATGTTCAGAATGGATTTTTTTGCAAATTTGTTTTGAGATGTGTTGGTGGCCATTGAATGTCTGCTTTTGTTTTCCACTTTCGCGACGTGTCCCCGGCATCGTGATTACCGATGTCATTGCGATCTTTGGAGTCACCGCGAAAGGATAAAAAAGGTCTTAGGGTCAGTTTTGATAGAAACTTCAGAGAATACTGTAAGAAACCCCTAGTATGCAAAATACTGTGTTATGAGTGGATATATGTGTTTTAGACTTTATAGGAAAGGCGCGATCGTCACGGTTAACAACATCATCGTGAAATCCCGAATAACCACGAAAACGAAAAATTGGTCTTAAAGATAGATTTTAAAGAAACTTAGTACAAAAACATGAGTTTAAAAATGTTTTTAAAGAAGTATGTATATAGTAAAATGTGTAGGGTAATGTTCAGAATGTATTTTTCTGCATACTATTTGTGGATGTATTGGTGGTCATTGAATGTTTGCTTTTGTTTTTGTTTTTTGCGACGTGTCTGGGGGACTTCGCGATTACTGATGTCATTGTGATCTCCGGCGTCACTGCGAAAACAGAAAATAGTGTTTCTACGATGTTTTTTCTGGAAAGTCACTACAAAAATATGAGATTGAAAAATACACTACTGTTAAATATTCTGTAGAATATGTCTACATATGTTTTAAATTTTGTACAAACCATGTGCTCTTCGCGACTACCGACGTCACCGCAATGACTTCGGTAATCGCAAAAATAATTTTTTTTGTAAAGGTGGTTTTCTCCTAATTTGATCACGGAACGAAAAGTTAAAACAATATTTTACTAAATATTTAGACACATTTTATTTAAAAAATGTCTAAGTGTATTTTTCAGTATGCAAAATACATTTACTGATCACAGATTCTCCACAGTAAATGCGACAATGTTGTGCCGACTCACAAAATTGTTAAAAACCAGTTGTTAATGTACTTTCTGATAAACACATACACAATAGCCAATTATAGAACGAAAATACGAAAATCTTAGATGTTCACTTAAAAAAAATGGAAGTAACAATTAAGAAATAGAATTTTAAAAAGTCTTAGAAACTGAAAAAATCCAAGGTTACAGGGATTTTATAGTTAAGAATTAGCGATTAAAAAAACCTTAGAAATTCACTGAAAAAACCAAAGGTTTCAGGGACATTATAGTTAGGCAATATAATTAAAAAAAACCTTAGAAATTCACTGAAAAAAAACAAAGGTTACAGGGACGTTATAGTTAAGCTGACATTTCACTCATACAAAACCAGAGAAATTCAGCAGTTATAGTTAGCTGAGGTAACTAATTTGCGCCTCCACAATGCACTGCTTATGACCTCGCATATTATATCAATCATGACATAGTCAGTGACATCACTGATGACATCTCAAATGATATCATTTATAACATCATCCACAGAATCTCAGATGCACCCACTCACACCCCATGTAACCGCTCATACACCCACTCCAACTTCCACACTACCATTCTCTAAACCATTGACACACCGATACCAGTACTTACATACACACTCACTGATTTATAGTTCTACACACACATCTACTCAGTCACCCATACTGCCACACGTACACCAACTCACTCACTAATAAAGCCACTGATATATGTACTCACACAGCCACACAGCCACTGACACAATCTCAGTCACCCATAGAGCTACTCACACACCTACTTACTCACCCATAGAGTGAATCACATAGCCACTTACTCACCTATACAGTTATACACACACCAACTCACTTATTCATACAGATACTAACACATACTTGCTCACCTATACAGACACTCTCACAATCACTCACTCATACATACAGGGGCACATTCTGAAGAGGCTATTGCCGAGTTAACGGCACTTCATCGCAGCCAAAGTTGCGAAAAATTCATCGCCCCATTCACAAGCTGGTGTTAACAGCTCATAACACCAGTTCACCCGCGATAGTAGCCACCAAAAACTTCGCCACAGATGACCCCGGCAACTATTGCTAATGAGATGCAGAGTAGGCGTACCCGTGCAAAAAGCCGCGAAAACACCACTCCGCAACATTCTCAACCACCAGACAGATCTGCGAAAAGACCACGAAACATGCAATAATGCACGTTAGCAGCAGGAAATTAACACCTGCTCTGACCTGGTGTAAAGTCGAATGGCAGCCTGCACCACAAAAGGGAGCCCAGCCCACAGCCACACCTGAAGACCAACTGATGCCATGGAGCCACTGAACATGCGGGCTGGACACCCAGGAGGGCCCCAACACCCACCACCACCACCCCCAGGACCTCCTCCACCCCCCCGGACACCCACCACCCCCCGACCACCCCCGGACCAACACTGAGGCAGCGCAGACAAAGACAGCGACCCTCCGAAAATGCACCAACCTCATAGACCCAACACCAGAGAATGTCATTGCCCACTATATGCCCAAAGGGACAACCCTCCTCCGCATCCTGACCACCATTGCCCACAGGCTGACGGAACCAACACAGCGGAAAACCAACATCCCACCGCAGACAACCAACATCCCACCGCAGACAAAGCTGCTGGCCGTGCTGCACGTGTTGGCCTCTGGTACCCTCCAACCAACATCCGCCTGAGACGGAGGAGTCACACAGCCAGGTCAATTCAAGTCCCGCACAACGGTCATGGATGACACCATCAGCTTGGTACCCCACTATCTATACTTCACACACTGCGAAGGAACAGCCGGAGATCAAGCAAGGCGTGTACGCCACAGCTGGCTTTCCGCATGTGTCAGGGGACAATTGACTGCACACACGTCCTACTAGTGGCCCCTGGTGACACTGCACACAATAAGCGCAACAGAAAGCACATGTATCCCACCAATGTGCAGGCAATAGTGGACCACCGTGGAATCCCCGCCAACGCTGCAGCCAACCACCCAGGCAGTGTGCATGATACCTGCACCTCCCGACAGTCCATCATCAACCTGTGCCACCAGGATGGCACCCACGGAAATGCACTGCTCGTTGGCCAATACGAAATGCACACACCACACACCTCAACTCCACAATCATGCAACACACAACACAGGAAATACACACGTCACAAGCTCACATACAACATGCACACCCACCAGACATGACAGCACAACTCACTGTGGGAACCTGGGCCAGCCATGTACATGAGCCATCAACGGCATGGCACCTCGGACACACAATAGCAGAATGTCGGAAGAGGTGGGGACCAGGCATGTGCGAAGGAGGCAAGGGACCGATGAATGAGAATGTACACAATGCCAAGTGTGGCGTGGATGTGCTGGCCAGACTGCAGTATGCAGACCACACACATATCCATGTCGACACACACCGCTGGTGTTTGGAGTGCAGTGGACAGTGGATGCAACCATGTCACCGCAGGCAGCGGGTTAGAGCTTGGACATGTGGCTTTGTCGTCACCCACTCAATTCGTAAGGGGAGTGGACTGGGCCGTCATACGCAGAGCCAACGTGGGTGTGTGACTGATATGTGGGTGCCACTGGGAGTGGTTCTGTACTGGGAATGTGCATCTGCATGTGTCTCTATGGCAGTGTGGGTCTCCTTTGTGGGGTGTAGGTGGTCCCTGAAGGGTAATTAACACCCACGTATGTGATCTAGTTCGCCTTCCATGGGTTTGGACCACACCCGCACCTGTTCGGCCACCTCCTTTTGGCGTTCTGACACCTGGCATTGGGGTGCCATGTGTGGGTCAGTTTTGTGTTGTGAGCCAGCCGTGATTGCGGGTGCTTCTTGCTGTGTGGTCTGTTGCAGGGGCTGGGTTCTCCTCTGAGTAGCTTGTCTGCCCTGGTGGTGGGTTGCGTGGGATGTCCATGGGCTGTTGTGGGGCGTCGGTGTCGGAGGTGTGGTGGTCGTCTCCGGCATCACTGATGGGTTGTCTGGTCTGACCTGCTGGAGGTATTGTTTGTCCCTCTGCAATGTGAAGGGGAGATGCATGTTGACATTGTGTTGACATTTATGTTGGCGCATTGTTCTTGTAGACATGCAGATTGTGTGACAATGTACATTGTGACTGTTTGGGCGGTGCTGGTAATTTGAGGGGGGACAGTGGACATTTGGACTACATGACTGATGTGAGGTTGTACCCGTACATATGTATCTCACAGTTCCCTGCTCTGTCAAATGTGATTGGCCTGTTTCTGCACATGGGCAGACCCAGTTGTGTCCCCTGTTCTGCAGTGTCGGTGTTGCACTTTGTGACACATTGTCATGGGATGTGCTGTGATTGCCATGTGTGTGTGCTGCAGTGTGCCACGGGGATAGGGGACATGACCCTGGGTGATTGTGGGTGTGCAGTGTGCTACACATCCTTGTGCATGTGTGCCATTGTGCCCATCTCCTCCTGTCCCCCCAGTCCCTGTTCGTTACTCACCCTGTTGTTGTTGTATCAGGTCCTCTCGAGCTGTGTCCATACTCCCCCCTCCTTGCACCGTCTCCACACTGATGACTGGCCTCCATTTCCTCCAGCTCCTTTTGTGGCGCAGGACTCCCACCTCCTGTCGCCATTGCTGCCTTCCCGTTGGCAGCGGCTTTGGGCCTGGTTTAGGTTTTCACTTCATGCCAGCGCCTCTTGGCCTCCTCCATTAGCCTCCTCGACACTCGGGCTGCATTCAAGGTAGTCTGATTGTGGGTCAGTTGCTGGTAGTGTTCTGTCACATGTCTGGTCTTGTTTTACTACGGACTGCACCCCGTATTCCTCTCCCTCTTCTCCTTGGCATTCACTGACCCCATTGGTCATTGCTGGTGGTCTGTGGGGCTTGTGGGGTTCGCGTTGGCCTCTGCGCTGGGTCAGGGTGCATCCATGTTGCTACGCACTTTGGATTGTTTCTGGTGTGTTGTTTTTGTTGCTTTTATAGTGCATTTTCCCGCCAGACGCGTGGGATTTGCAGGCCTGCCGCTGGTTTTCGCTGCATTTTGTATCGCGATTGGCCTCATCGTAGCTTTTTTTGCGTTCGTGTTTCTCATTTTTGCGGCGTGGCGTTGATTTTAACGCGCCCATTTGACGCGTTATCTAGTGACTATCACATGGTACCGCCGTGTTGTGAATACTTGGTTAACACGGCATAAATTTTCCACGATGTACTGCGATGTTGGAGGTTGCGTTAAGTAACTTTTGCGATGGTTATCACACCTTCTTGAGAATATGCCCCACAGTCACTTATATACTCCAACATGCACCTGTACTGCCTTTCATTCATGCAGTTACTCACCCATATACTACTGACACCTGCATTCACTCACTGACACAGCCATACGCATACTCACTTACCCATACAGGCCCTCACAAATGCACTCATGAACCCATACTGCCACTGATTCACCCACTCACTCATCCATGCATGGAGTCACAGACACCCTCACCCACCCACACAGACACTCATACACCCATACAGGTACTCAGTCAACCAATCAATAACCCATAGAGCCACTCATGTACCTACTCACCAACCCATACAGCCACTTACACACCAACGGACAGACTGATACAGACATTCACACAAATTAGTCACTCACCCATACATTCACTGAGACACGTATAGTCACTCACTTATACAGTCAGTCACACACCCACTAAATCATCCATACAGGCCTCAAACACCCACTGATTCATCAATATACCATTCTGTATATATATTTAACACTAATAAACCTTTTAGAAACACTTGCAATTAGCGGATGATGCCATCAGGGAAGTCATTTGAGATGACATCGGTGATATCATCAGTGATGTCACTGACCATGTCATGAATGATGTAATATGTGAGGTCATAACCACTGCATTGCGGAGGCGTGAGATATAGTTAGCTCAGCTAACTGTAACTGCTGAATTTTGAAATGTGAGAATAACTATAACGTTCCTGTAACACTTATTTGAGAATATATATATATATATATATATATATATATATATATATATATATATATATATATATATATATATATATATATATATATATATATTATATATGTATATATATATATTATCTACTGGCGGTCGCCAGTAGATAGTTATAGTTAGGACCTATTTTCCGTAGGAAATCCGCAACATTCTATTTGAAATAACTCTTGCGCCGGTTGACGAATCTTCGCGAAATTTTCAAACTTTGTGGCCCGCTCCGGTCCGCGCCTACCCTGAAAGTCTCGGGGTGATTCGTCAAGCGGGGGCCGAGAAAAAAGGGGGGTCCCAAAACGTGTTTTCCCCATTCATTTTCCCATAGGAAACTTTAGCCACGGCTACAGCCCGAACTGCTGAACGGAATTACACCAAATTTGGCAAAGAGGTAGTTCTTGGTTCAGAAAGAACCCTTTTTGTTAAATGGTGTAAATCCGTTCAGTAGTTCCTGAGAAAATCAAAAGGAAAATCACATATATATCTATGGCCGCGTTGGATTCGCGCACCCTGAGCGCACCCTGCGCGCACCCTCCCGATCACAAGCTGCATGCTAATTGGCTTTCAAGTGGCTGTCAACACTCCAAATCAGGAAGTGTTGGCAGCCATTTTGTCCCTCGGTAGAACCGAGGCACAAGAAACAAGTGCACAAAACGCACAAAGGGGGCAGGGTAGAAACACCCTGACCCCCTAGGTCTGCTCAGGAGGTCCCACAAGGACCCCCTGGGCAGAAAAGCATTTTTTAAATCGGCAGGATGCGCTTAGGGTGCGCAGATCCCGCCGATAAAATAAATGAGCGCGGTCTCCCGCGCTTCGTTCTTAATTGGCTCCCGGGTGGACCAAGTCCCGGGGGCATGTGGGGGTTAATAAAAATGATTGGGGGGCCTCTAAGGCCCCAAGCCACGTGGGACCGCCACCCCCCGGGGCTTCTTTTTATTTAATTAAATGAACCTGTGTGGGGGGCTCGAGCCCCCCACACGCCCGGGGACCGCCACCTCCCCGGGGCACTAATAAGTAAATGCGGGGGTCCGTTACGGACCCCCGAGCCCCGGGGACCACCACCTCCCCGGGGCTTTAAACACATGGGAGGGGGGCCACGTGGCCCCCCTCCCGGAGCCTGTGGTGGCCCTGGGGACCGCCACCCCCCAGGGCCGGCTCCTGCAGTGTCCCGGGGTGCCTACCCCCGGGACACTGCTGTTTGCAATGGCAGGACGGGAGCCTCGAGGCTCCCGTCCTGTCACTTGCTTTGCTTCATTGAAGCGAGAGCAGGGAAACCTGCTCTCGCTTCAATGAAGCAAAGCAGATTGCTTTTCCATAAGGGGAGCTGCATGTCAGCAGCTCCCCTTATGGAAAAGCAATGCCGGCTCCCGCAGGACGCGGGGAGCCGGCGGGACCGTGCGGGGATTGGGGACCCCCCCATCGGTCCCCAGGGCCATTAGTGACCCGGGAGGGGGGCCACGCAGCCCCCCTCCCCAAAAATCAATAAAAAAAAAAAAAAAAAAAAAAGGACAGAAAGGCCGGCCCCAGGGGGTGGGGTCCCCGGGGCCTTAAATGGCCTGAGGAGGGGGCCACGCAGCCCCCTCCAAATATATATATTTTTTAAAAAGAGGGCATGCCCCGGGGATGGGGTCCCCGGGGCAAATACAGGCCCAGGGAAGGGGGCCACGCGGCCCCCTTCCCGTTTAAAAATAAATAAATAAAAGAACAGCCTCAGGCCCCGGGGGATGGGGTCCCCGGGGACAAAAGTGGGACGAGGGAAGGGGGCCACGCAGCCCCCTCCCATAAAAAAAAAAAAGAAAGCAAAAAAAAAAAAACGGCATCGTGCCGGAGGCCCGCCCCTCCTTGCAGCACTCTGCAAACGCGCCCTCCGGTGCGTTGTAAGAAGGGGAAGTAATTCCCCTTGAATACTGGGGGTCCCTGGGGGCCAACTAGCCCACCAGGAACCTCCAGTATGCGCCAGGGAGCTGCGTTGCAGAGAGGTGTTCAGAGGCCACGCCCCTTTTACACCTCTCTGCAACGCAGCTCTGTGGCGCTTTTTGGAGGTACATGGTGGGCTAGTTGGACTCCAGGGACCCTCAGGATTCAAGGGGACTTAATCCCCCAACTTAAAACGCGCCACGGGGCGCGTTTGCACAGTGGTAAAGGGAGGGGGAGGGGCTTCAGGTGACATGTGTGCAAACAGTAAGCGCCACGGAGCTGCGTTGCAGAGTGTTGTAAAAAGGGGCGTGGCCTCTGAACACCTCTTTGCAACGCAGCTCTCTGGCGCATACTGGAGGTATCTGGTAGGCTAGTTGGCCCCTAGGGACACTCGGGATTGAGGAGGAATTAATTCTCCAACTTAAAACGCGCCACAGGGCGTGTTTGCAGACATGTCACCTCAGGCCCCACCCCCTTCCTTCACCATTGTGCAAATATTTCTCTAAAATCAGCCGAACTACGAGTTCCGATTTACTCACCTGTTATCAGGAGAGCCCTCAGTGCTGCATCTTTGAGCCCAGTACTGATCCTGAAAAGTAATTTTAACCGTACTTACCAGTAACTTGAATTTCCTTCCATAGGATATCATTGCCTGCTTTTTGCTGAAAAAGTTTCTAAGTGTCGATTTTTGAAACATACAAATATTCCTCTAAAATCAGCAGAACTAGGAATTCCGATTTACTCACCTGTTATCAGGAGAGAACCTCAGTGCTGCATCTTTGAGCCCAGCACTGACTCTGAAAAGTAATTCTAACCGTACTTACCAGTAACTTGAATTTCCTTCCATAGGCTAACATTGACTGGTTTCACTTGGAAATTCTTCTAAGTGTGGAGTTTTGGAACTTTATAATACTCCTCTAAAATCAGCCGAACTACGAATTCTGATTTACTCACCTGTTATCAGGAGAGACCTCAGTGCTGCATCTTTGAGCCCAGTACTGATCCTGAAAAGTAATTTTAACCGTACTTACCAGTAACTTGAATTTCCTTCCATAGGATATCATTGCCTGCTTTTTGCTGAAAAAGTTTCTAAGTGTCGATGTTTGAAACATACAAATATTCCTCTAAAATCAGCACAACTACGAATTCCGATTTACTCACCTGTTATCAGGAGAGAACACAGTGCTGCATCTCTGAGCCCAGTACTGATCCTGAAAAGTAATTTTAACCGTACTTACCAGTAACTTGAATTTCCTTCCATAGGATATCATTGCCTGCTTTTTGCTGAAAAAGTTTCTAAGTGTTGATGTTTGAAACATACAAATATTCCTCTAAAATCAGCACAACTACGAATTCCGATTTACTCACCTGTTATCAGGAGAGACCTCAGTGCTACATCTTTGAACACTGTACTGATCCTGAAAAGTAATTTTAACCGTACTTACCAGTAACTTGAATTTCCTTCCATAGGATATCATTGCCTGCTTTTTGCTGAAAAAGTTTCTAAGTGTCGATTTTTGAAACATACAAATATTCCTCTAAAATCAGCAGAACTACGAATTCCGATTTACTCACCTGTTATCAGGAGAGACCTTAGTGCTGCATCTTTGAGCCCAGTACTGATCCTGAAAAGTAATTCTAACCTTACTTACCAGTAACTTGAATTTCCTTCCATAGGCTAACATTGACTGGTTTCACTTGGAAATTCTTCAAAGTGTGGAGTTTTGGAACTTTATAATACTCCTCTAAAATCAGCAGAACTACGAATTCCGATTTACTCACCTGTTATCAGGAGAGACCTCAGTGCTGCATCTTTGAGCCCAGTACTGATCCTGAAAAGTAATTTTAACCGTGCTTACCAGTAACTTGAATTTCCTTCCATAGGATATCATTGCCTGCTTTTTGCTGAAAAAGTTTCTAGTGTCGATGTTTGAAACATACAAATATTCCTCTAAAATCAGCACAACTACGAATTCCGATTTACTCACCTGTTATCAGGAGAGACCTCAGTGCTGCATCTCTGAGCCCAGTACTGATCCTGAAAAGTAATTTTAACTGTACTTACCAGTAACTTGAATTTCCTTCCATAGGATATCATTGCCTGCTTTTTGCTGAAAATGTTCTAAGTGTTGATGTTTGAAACATACAAATATTCCTCTAAAATCAGCACAACTACGAATTCCGATTTACTCACCTGTTATCAGGAGAGAACCCAGTGCTGCATCTTTTAGCCCAGCACTGACCCTGAAAAGTAATTCTAACCGTACTTACCAGTAAGTTGTATTTCTTCCATAGGAATCCATTGTCTGGTTTTCAGCAGAAAAGTTTCAAAGTGTCGATTTTCACAAACTACAAATATTCCTTAAAAATCGCCTGTATGACTTAAACGCATTCTTTCAACTGTTTACAGGAGATGCACCAGTGCTGGATCCTGGATCCACCACTGAGTAAGAAAAAGTAACGATAACACTACTTACCTGCTAAGTGAATTTCCTCCCATAGGATATAACATTGGTGATTCTATGTGAAAAAGTTTCTGTCAACTTTTAAAATACAATAATATTCCTTAAAAATCACTACTGTAACCAAAACGCTTTACTCAACTGTTTACAGGAGATGTCCCAGGACTGAATCTAGGATCCAGTCCTGTGGTTAGAAAAGTAATCCATAAAGTAACTAATTGCATTTAACTAGAAATTCACATTGAGCTCAATGTTGCATTGTGTTTGAAATTGTGTTGCCCATTGCAACAACTGTAACTACTGTACTTAAAAGTCTATTGCCTATTTGCAAAGTATTTAAACTAAAGTAATTCATTCTGAGAAAGTATATTTTGTAATGTAATGTATAATGTAATTACAATGTAATTTAAAAAATAAAATATCTAAAAATAAATAGTTTAAAAAAATGTAGTAAATCAGTATCAAAAAAAGAAATATAACAATTAATACATTTAAAAATTGTCATTTACAAAACCTTTGAAATTTACTGAAAAAAACCATAGGTTTCAGACATGTTATAGTTAGGAATTAGCATTTAAAAAACCTTTGAAATTCACTGAAAAAACCATAGGTTTCAGGCACGTTATAGTTAGAAATTAGCATTTAAAAAACCTTAGAAATTCACTGAAAAAACCATGGGGCATATTAGCAAGACCCACGTTAAAATTATCGCCGTTTTAGCGGCAGGAAACTGCCGCTAAAGCGGCGATAATAGGCTTGCTAATATGCGTTATGGAATTCCAATAGAAGCCCAGGTTAGATGTCCTGCACATCTAACCTGGGCTTCTATTGGAATTCCATAACGCATATTAGCAAGCCCATTATCGCCGTTTTAGCGGCAGTTTCCTGCCGCTAAAACGGCGATAATTTTATCGCCGATCTTGCTAATATGCCCCCATAGGTTTTAGGGACAGTTATAGTTAGTTGGACATTGCACTCGTACAAAACCCGTGAAATTCCCCGTTATAGTTAGTTCAGCTAACTATAACTCGCGCCCCGCAATGCACTGCTGATGACGTCACATATTACATCACTCATGACATGGTCAGTGACATCACTGATGACATCTCAAATTTCTAACTATAACGTGCCTGAAACCTATTGTTTTTTTAGTGAATATATATATACATATATATATGTATGTATGTATGTGTATATATATATATATGTAGCAAATCCTCCTTTACAGAGAGATAAGAGTCGCACTCCAGCAATTATAAACCAGTGATTAATTTATTTTTAAATCATTTGAGTCAGCAAACACAGACCAAAACCAACGCGTTTCGGTATTCCCACGATACCTTGTTCACAGTTACTTTGTAACACGATCTGGCTTGTTTTTAAAACAACAATTCCAGGAAAACCTGTTACATCATTTCCTGTTTGTCAAGGGAATTACTCCTCAGACTTCTGGGAGATGTAGTCCCCTAATATAAAAGTGATAATGTTTAACAAATTTAAAGTGACTATATTAAAAATTTGTGAAGAGAGCTTTTTCCATTCCAAATTACATAAGATGAAATGAAATAAAAATAATGATAATTTCAATTTTACCACTACAAACTCAATCATCTGTTGTTACATATTTGCATGAGTTCAAGGTTGTTTACATTGATTAAATGAAAGATAAGTGTCCGTTCGTTATAGTTTTCTCATGTCCAACGGGGGTCACCAATTGTTGGAATTCTTATGACACCACTCATAGGGTTTTTCGAAGGTATATCCATTAGTTGGAACACAGTATTTCAGTTGCTAAAGGACCTTTATATATACTTGAAGTTTATTTCATTGGACAAATTTATCCCCTCCAGTGGGGTGATATATATCTTTCATATGATCATCTTTTCCTTCCCTTCAGTGGGTGTAGTCATCCTTGCATGTTGTTTTTAATGATGATCGGTTTGTGTGGTAAGCGATATAATCTGCACCTTAAGAGAGGCTGATTCTCGAATTAGATATGTATGTACAGTTCCTCCGATTGATTTAAACCATATGGTGTCATACTTCTCAGATTTAATATGTGACGTGATTCCTGTTGTCTCAGTCTTTTCTCCCTATTTCCTCCTGCGTACATTAGTTGGTATAGTTTCTATCCCATAGAACTTTAACAATTGTTAAAGTTCTATGGGATAGAAAACTATCTGAGAATATGACACCATATGGTTTAAATCAATCGGAGGAACTGTACATACATATCTAATTCGAGAATCAGCCTCTCTTAAGGTGCAGATTATATCGCTTACCACACAAACCGATCATCATTAAAACAACATGCAAGGATGACTACACCCACTGAAGGGAAGGAAAAGATGATCATATGAAAGATATATATCACCCCACTGGAGGGGATAAATTTGTCCAATGAAATAAACTTCAAGTATATATAAAGGTCCTTTAGCAACTGAAATACTGTGTTCCAACTAATGGATATACCTTCGAAAAAACCCTATGAGTGGTGTCATAAGAATTCCAACAATTGGTGACCCCGTTGGACATGAGAAAACTATAACGAACGGACACTTATCTTTCATTTAATCAATGTAAACAACCTTGAACTCATGCAAATATGTAACAACAGATGATTGAGTTTGTAGTGGTAAAATTGAAATTATCATTATTTTTATTTCATTTCATCTTATGTAATTTGGAATGGAAAAAGCTCTCTTCACAAATTTTTAATATAGTCACTTTAAATTTGTTAAACATTATCACTTTTATATTAGGGGACTACATCTCCCAGAAGTCTGAGGAGTAATACCCTTGACAAACAGGAAATGATGTAACAGGTTTCCTGGAATTGTTGTTTTAAAAACAAGCCAGATCGTGTTACAAAGTAACTGTGAACAAGGTATCGTGGGAATACCGAAACGCGTTGGTTTTGGTCTGTGTTTGCTGACTCAAATGATTTAAAAATAAATTAATCACTGGTTTATAATTGCTGGAGTGCGACCCTTATCTCTCTGTAAAGGAGGATTTGCTACATGTTTAGCGGTTTGGTTCAACCGCGTGGGCTACGCACCTTGTGGAGCGCCTGTAACCTGGATAAAGTGAACCGATTTTGGATGCGATATATATATATATGTATATATATATATATATATGCAAAAAAGAAGAAGAGAACTCTGGGTAGGTCCCAAGTTTAGGTGGAAGGCAGCTTCTGTATAGAGCACCCTCAACACCAGCGACACTCTAGGTTTGCTCACCTCAAATGTCTGCTTTTCTATCAAAACTTTTAAGCACAGGATTAGCACAGTGCTATCCACGCCGAGATAGAAAGGAATAAAGGGGGATATTCTCAAGAACGTGCAATAATCATCGCCAAAATAGGTTAACGCAATTTTTCATATCGCCGTCTACTGCAGGAAAATAACTCCGTGTTAACGTTGTATTCCCAACACGGCGGTAACATGCGATAGTTTCCCGATAACGCGCCAAATGTCTGCGATAAAATTACCGGGACGGCGATACAAATCTAAACCCGAACGTAAAAAAAGTTGCGATGGGCCCAACTGCGATAAAAAATTCAGCGATAAGCAGCGCCATGCCTGCAAGTCCTACAAGTCAGGAGGGAAAAACCACTATAAAAGCGGCAACAAAGAACACAAACAAAACACAAACCACTGTGAAGCACCATGGAGGTAGCCGGAGCAAGTACAGAGACAACCAGAACCCCACAAGCCCCACGGAGGACCAGCCTGGGACCTCGGGGTCAGGGAAGGGCAAGGAGAAGAAGAAGAGGAACCGGCGTTTCAGTACGCAGGAAAACCAGATCCTCATTACGGAGGTGATAGAACACCACCACCAACTGTTCATCACCTCCACTGTGTCAATGGCAACTAAAAATACAATATGACAGTCCATTTTGGCCAAGGTGAATGCAGTCGGAGTGAAGAGAAGGGAAGTGGATGACTGCAAGAAGCGCTGGACTGATGTGAAGCACAAAACCAAGCTGAAACTCGCAGCCAACCTGAAAGCAGCAATGCAGACTGGAGGTGGGAGTCCAGCGACACACCAGGAGCTGGATGAGATGGAGGAAATGGTGACCCGAGTCATCATTGGGGAGACGGTGACAGGAGTTGGGGGACCGGACACTGCACAACATGACCTGAGCCAACAGCAACAGGGTGAGTAACGACCAGGGACTGGGGGGACGGGGGAGATGGGCACAATGGCACACATGCACAATTAAGTATAGCACATCTGCGGACAAACCATGCCCAAGAGTCACAACTCCGACTAAGAGCCCAATTTACACAAGTCTGCAATATCTCAGCACTGTATAAGCACAGAAGTGAAAGGCACACCGCCTGAAAGGGATAAGGGCCAGCCAAATCAGAGCTGAAGGGGAAACACACCCACAATGCAGCACACACACATAAGAATCAGAGCACCTCAACATTGACAACAATGTGGTACAAACTGCAACACTTTCACAACAGAACAGAGGACACAACTGCTGCCGCTTGTGTGTAGAAAATGGCCATTCGCATTTGGCATAGCAGGAAACTGTGAAATGATAATGTACAAGAACAACCTCACATCCCTGATGGTGTAGAAATGTCACTGTCCCGCATCAAATAGGCATCTCCTCACAAACAGTCACAATGTACATTGTCATGCAGTCTGTTAGTAAACTTGTACAATGCGTGAACATACATGTGAACACAATGTCAACCTGCATCTCCCCTTCACATTGCAAAGGGAGAATCAACACCTCCTGCAGAGCAGACCCAACAACTCAGCACTGATGATGAAGAGGACCTCCCCAACATCAACACCGACGCCCTCCAACAGCTCATGGGTAGCTTCAGCACCCCACCTCCAGGAGCAGGTCAGCCCAGCTGCATCGAGGAGACCCCACCCACTGCACAGACCACACAGCAGGAAGCACCCACCACCACGGCTGTCTCCCAGGACCCCCACGACCAACACATGGCATTCCAATGCCGTGTGTTAGGGTGCCAGGAGAAGATGGCTGATCAGCTGCGGGTGGGGTTCGACCTCATGGCAGCCAAACTAGATGCCATACGTGGGTGTCTAAGTCCCATCAGGGATGACTTACAGTCCCTAATGGACACCCACTGTCCGCGCCATGCTCTCCAACAATCCATGGCTGACATCGCTGGAGTCATGACTCTGAGCCAAGAACAACTGTCTAGTCAGAGTGGCTCCAGCAATGTCAGCCGGGAGTTGGGACACATAAGGAGAATGATGGCGAGCTTGGAGCGGATGCAGGCAGAAAGAATGTTTGCCACGGCTGCACACCAGCGAGATGTAGCTGTGATCTTACATGCCCTGCAGATCCTCGTCATGGCATTGCCACCACAAGGCCTGGCGCGGATGAATGCTGCTGCTACTACTCCATCCACATCTCTGCCCCCTGAAGTGTCAGTGCCACACAGTGCAGCAGACATTCCACCTCCGGCCCCTGATGTGTCAGTGCCACACAGTGATGCAGACTAAACACCACCACCCACATGTGAGGCACCTGACACATCAGAGGATGAAGATGATGATGAATCTGGCTTTGTGGTAAGAATGAAGTGGTGGCATTCATCTCCGCCATATGGCCTGTTTCAGCTTGGTTCTGCCCTCTGCATCATGCCCTGGAATGACACCTTCCACTGTCCCCCGATACACTTTGCGACACTCACCTTGGACCTCGACATGGACTGCCATATTCTGTTTGGTTACCAATGACACAGCAATCAGACTGCAGACTGAACTCTTCCTCTACCGATGAACTTGTCAGTCCCTAAAGGACTCTGGCTGGCCCTCCACTGGGCAACAATGTAAAGTGGGGTTTGCATGGCCCTGTACTGCTCCAGCTTCAACACTCCACCGAATGTGAATAAAACATTCTAATTCACACAGATGTGTCATGTCTATGTTCAATCAAGTATGAAAGTATGGATGAATGTAGGGGCAGTGATTCCCCCTCACGTCCATGTTGCTAATGTTGTGGGATTGAGTCACAGGGTGCAACTCTCTGCATCATGGTGGTACATATTTGACCCCAAAAGACGCCCTGTTGTCTTTTCTTGGTCACAAATGACAGCCTTTATGTCATGAATTTGGACACATGTGATACGCTGCTGAGTGGGATTACATACTATCTTTGACACCCTGAAAAGGCATTTTGAATACGTGACACCCTAAACAGCCTCTCTGTACAGAGGTGACACACCCACCATCTAATTGCCATTTGTAAGATTGTTAGCACTAAATGTTGCACTTACACTTGTCAGAGTGATGTGCTTATGCAGAGGAGTGACATGCACACAGGGAATGTGTGTTGGAATGAATGTATTTGCACATGCTGTGCCTGTGGTCATTTTGTCGTGTCCCATGATTGCTACGGACAGTCACAATGTGACGTGCTCAAGTGAAGAAATTGTTAATGATTGTGTTCCTTCGGGCTAATCCTGCTGCAGCTGCACTGGGGTGTGGTCCACCTGCCTCATCTTCATCATCATCGGCCGGTGCATCTGGCACTTGGATCCATGGGGCATTGGTGCGTACACATATGTTGTGCAACACACAACATGCAATGATCATCTTGCACACTATTTCCGGGCTGTACAGGAGTCTTCCACCTGTGATGTACAGGCACCTGAAACGTGACTTTAACACGCCAAATGAGAGCTCCACAATGCCCCTGGTGCGTTTGTGGGCCGGATTGTACTGCCTCTGGCCCTGGGTGTTCGTGTTCCGGAGGGGTGTTATCATCCACGGGCAGAGTGCATATCCTTGATCACCTATGACAGTGGAGAGAGATATGTGCCAATCGGTGGTTCTGCATTCTGTGTTGGCAGGCTTATTAGTTTAGTGGTGTATGATGTGTGCGACTTTGGGATTCATGTTTGACATGTAGTGCTTGTGGAAAATGAGCGGCATCCAGGTGTGTTACGTTGCCTCACAGTTGCTCCTCACTCCCCCGAGCCTATTTACTGCTCATCCTGTCTGATGAAATTATGAAAGGATGAGTAGTCTAGATTGATGTTCCCTTATTTGACCTTTACAGGGGAACTATATGTGGGTAGTTTTTGTTCTAAAATTCTCAGGTGATAACACCATTATTGTTAGTTATTTTTTATGCTACATACAGTTTTGTAAAGGCATTATTAGTCTCTTATTAGTCTGTGTAATTGAGCTGACAGGATCCCTGTTACATTAGCAGTTTTAGATTTTCCCGCCGCACCTATAACATGAGAGCATGGTCCTAAGCGTAAAATGTAGGTGTTTTTACGTAAGAAAAATCATTTTAGAAGTGTCTGCAGTCCAGTAGTGAAAGGTTATGACTTATGAAACACAAGCTTGTTAAGACAAGAAGCACAAAAGAATGCTTGTTCTAAAAATTCCCTTTCTTGAGGTTCTTCAGATGAAATAGGAATATACAAATGTAAGGATTTAGAGTATGTTCGTATTGTTTTTCTTTTTCCCTCAGAATTTAGTAAATAAACAGACTTCCTTGGCCTCTTCACGTAGTGTAACGTTTTACTCTTGTCAGTTCACCAAAAAGTTCCTTTTATACTCGCTAATGGGTCCAGGGTGTTTTTTACTCTCAGATAGATGAAGTAGTTCTTGGGTGCCTTCCTAATGTATGGGGCGCCCCAAGCTAAAAAAAAAAAAAAGAAGGTATTTGGAAATAGACTATCCTCTCTGCTTGATAGATTATTTGTATGCCTTGTCTAAAGATTTTTTGTTCTGTCCACCAATAGATATCTGCTGCCCTACAACCATTGCCAGAGGGGCCCGGACATCAGATCCAGCCTGGGGAGTCAGTGCCAGTCCAGCTTGAAGCCAGGGTAAAGGGAACCAGCACAGGCATTGCTGGCAACTAGGACCTCAGTGAAGGTAGAAGGCCGGAAGCACTGGGACGTGAAGTGTGTACCCCTGCCACTGTCTTGGGCAAAAGACGGGGTCACAAATCAGGATGGAGAATTGTTTGTGTGGATCCAGTTTTTGATGCCCAGCTGAGAGAGTCACAGACCAACAAGGACGGCAAGGAGGCTTTTGCTTGAGGTGACCCCTTTGAAAAAAGGGTTGCTTCAGGCCTTTGAGTCCTGGTCCCCAAGTGAATGCAAGTCTGCACCTCTGTTTGTTGATCAAGGAATGCCTGAGCACACCAGGTTACAATCTGTGGCCCCGACAAAAGAGCAGTGCGCCAGCGGAGCATCACAGGAGTTAGGGAAGGACTTGAGTTCAGGGTACAGGTGCTGTGCCTTTGGTGCCTGTTAGATTAAAGTGAAGAATACTGGTGCACTGCCTGAGACACTGGACAGGATCATTGACGGCATTTGCCCCGGAGGGTGAGTGCCCTATCCTGAAAGAAGAAACCTTTTCCCTTAAAACTGGGCCGTGATTGTTTTCTTGAGTTGCAAGTTGTGCAGCTCCACCGTTGGAAAAGAACTTCGATAGGAGCCTGCCTGTGAGGCTCAGATGGACACAGGGAGAAGACTCCCCTCTGGCTGGTTGTACAGCGGCTTCTATTCTTTAAGTACTTTTTAGCAATGTACCCCTTTGGTCGTCCCATTTTTGAGGAGGAGCAGCCCTTTGCGGCTCCTCGTCCTAATTCCTATGGCCCCGTTTGGTCTTCCTGGTCCCCTGAAGCGAAAATTGTTTTTGTAATGATCCTTATATTTGCTTTAATATTTGCATTAGGAATGTTTATTCTGCAAGAGAATTTTTTTTTGAACAGTTGATAAATACTACTCTGCCCTCCTCCTGAGCATATCAATTGGTACTCTAGCCCTCATAAAAAGAACACTGGAAAGGTCTATTAAAAAATGTTTTTTTTTAAGATATTATATTAGATATATGCTGATGGCTATTCTGAAATTGAATTAGATGGTCACTGAAATACATAGGAGCCCTGAAACTTAGAATTGGACTGGATGGTTTTGGGATTTACTTTCTGCTTGGGGTTGGAAAAATTGATAGTTCTGTTTGTAATAATAGCCATTATTTTCTCCTGCTATCTGTGTGTTCATTATGACCCAATGCTCTGTTCCCCATGTATTTCTACTTGTATCTCACCAGTTAAACAATGTTAAAAATGTAAATGCCCACCTAGCAATGGATAGGATAAATGTGCAGGATAACTTCCATGCTTCTATTAATTCATAGCGGATGTCTTCAGCTAATGCTAAAACTGCCATCTGTGGAAAACTAGCTGCAATGGTTGTTAGCATTAGCTGACGCCATTTTGTTTGTGGCAGCCATTTTAGTTAGCCATGTGCTCGCCATGTGCTTTCTCCTCTTCACTGTTGCCTGCTCTTGTATTTCACTTGAGTCAGGAACTATAATTAACTCCTTCAGTACTGAGCCAGAGCACTGCACATGCTCAGAAAGGTCTAGCTGCTAGAATGCACCTGCTCTTAGAGTAACTGTCAGGCTATTTTAACTAATGTCAGCAATATTGTAAACCCTCCCACTCTGTTGACTAAGCAATTCTTATGTATCCTTATATGTAACTAGCTATTCATGTGCACACTTGTACCGCCTCTTTTTGAGTCTACATGCTAACTCAGCTATAAACTGGGCATAAAAGACCCAGAGTGTTTGTACTCCTTAGACTGTCTCATACAGTGGCCTGAGGGTATTGTATTGACACAGTCTCCCTCATGTGAGGTTAATAAAGTTGTTATTTTGATATTCCAGCTTCCGTGCCAATCTCTTCTTTGTTGGTTTAAGAACCAGGTGCATCAGTGAACCCCTAGAAAGGTTTTTTCTTCTACAAATTGGCGCCCGAACAGGGACCTCATCGGAGAAGCGGCTATCCAAGGGAGTGGTCTTGACGGAAGACAGGAATCTACTGAGGAGGTACCCTGCATGAGGAGACCCTTTGTCTTTGCAGACCAACGTGTTTTCCTGTTTTCTCGATCTGACCCTCCAGGTGTTGGCCGCTCCCGACTGAGATCTTCTTTGGTGTGAGCATTTTCAAATGACCGTTAGGTCACTCAGAACTTGGCAGGTGGAGGTTGGAGACTTTGGATTGGTAAGGTTGCTGTAGCAACACTTTTGTTTGGATTGACTTGGCCAAGATTCTTGTTTGTTTGTTTGTTTGCTGCAGCAAATGAAGGCAGGTAATGAGGAGATTTTTCTCTAAATTTGAAGTCTTGAACGGCACAAATTGTGTTAAGTGTCACTTGGAGTATAATATTATATATGCTACAATATTCTTGGCATGCCTGCTCCTAGCACACTTCGTAGAAAGTGTTGCTGTCTTGGAGGTACCAATATGGATTTAGGAAGTACTCAGCTGACTCCCCTAAGAGGGGATACCTAAATGGGTTTAGGTATATTAAAAAAGGTATTTCTTCCATGATGACTAGTACACCATGGAACAAAAATATATCTAAAGAAGGATCCTGATCTGCGCACAACTGGTAATTTGGTGTATTATTAGAAAAGGTCTGAGGCGCAAGCCTGTCTTTTTGAACATGGCAGTCTTTTGGCTGTCTATTTGTCTTGGTGTAATCTCTGTACTTTTTTGAGAGTCCTTTCGTTTGTAAATATGAATTATAATTGGTATTTACAAATGGTTTGCTTTGAGTACAGTCTGTGGGCTGTCTCTTGCTTTTGTCCTAAGTGTTAATTTGTGGGTTAATTGTTTTTTTTTTTTTGAGTGTCTATGTGGTTGTGGATTGACACCGGTGGTGCTGCTTGAAAGTACTTGTTTCAGTAAGTAGTGACTCTGTTTTTTGTGTGAGAATGGCTTGCTTTAACAAGCAGTGTTGTGTGCTCTGAGTGTGTGGGCCCCCCTTCTTGAAAATGTCTGGAATGAGCTCAATTTGGTTTTTTGTCGTCATTCTGTTATGCAAATGCATTTGAAAGAATTACATTTTAGAATTCAAGGAATTAATTATGTAACATATGCTAAATAGCTGCACGCTACCATTAGAAGTAAAACAGTAACAAAGTATAGATGTGTGAATATTGCCACAAGAGAAATTAGAATTAACACTCAATAGGGAATAAATAGGCCTCATAGAAAGAAAGAAAGAAAAAAACGAATTTGTGTGCTTACATAATTAGGACTGAATACCAAATGTTACAGCATTATCCTTAAGGTATTAATATTAAAAGGCATTCACATCATCTGAGTACATTGGTTGCTGCTGAAATAAACGCGCTTTTTTTTCACATTACAAGACGATAGATTTGTGCTGGCTTGGAATGCCTGGGTTTTAAATAGACTGCACCGTGCTCAAATTTCCAGCACTAGAAAAAGAGCTTTTAAAACAGCTGTTCAAAGCTGTCTGTACCGAAGGAAGCTGTCTGTCAAAACAGACGGAGATCAAACTTTTTCAGGACATTACAATACAGCAAAGGGTTTTTTTTCCTGAAAAAGGCGTGGAAATTGAGGCTTGCTGGTCATAAAAACACAGCTGAGAAAACAACACATGGCTATGCCGGCCACAAGCTACAGATCCAACACGTGCGTTAAAGACTACTGATTTTAAAAGTTACAAATACAGCTTCATTATTTTGGATAAAATAGAAAGGATTAAAAGCAGGGATTTTCTTTCTTGTTGCTTTTCTCAATAAGCATATCTGTGGTTTTGATGGTAAATAATTACTGCCCTTTAAAAAGTGCAACAAACTGTTTTATGTTTCAGTACAGCTTCTGTGCTTCGTGTTATAAATACATGCATTTAAAGGCAAAAGGAAAGGAATGAGGCTTGCTTTTCATATGTGGAAACATTAAAAGAGTTAGTGATCATTATTAAAAAATAAATTATTAACAATAATTACACTAAAATTGTTTTTTCTTTTGATCTTTATAATGTCTAAATAATCCTACTGTGACAAATATATAAGCTCCTAGCATCAAAGTTGAATTTGAGCAGCACTTTACCACAATTTGGCGAGTGAAATGTGAAATTTCACTTTACCCAGGCATATAAAAACTTATTTTTAAGGGTGTACCTTATACATTTCTGACCTCCCACCCCTGGGATATCTAGGGGAGACCCTGGGGGTCCCTAATATGCCAAAACATTGTAGGTTATTCATTTTTAAGTGCCCCTACCACCAAAGTCGAGTTTGGGCACAATTTACTTTTTAAAAGCAGTCTTGGCACCCAGGGCTGTTTTCAAACTGATCTTAGGTTTCAGCAGTGCACACATGCAACTGCAGAACAAGCAGCTGGCCTCTAAACTGCTATAAAGCACATCACACACTGCACACAAATAAAAATTAGTATAAAATAAGACAGCAACAAGTGCATCTTACCTTTAAAATTATTAGCTCACAGGCACGGAACAGGACTGCTTTTCAGCTGTGATTCTTCAGAGTTACTTTGAATTGGAGACCGCATGGAAATAGCCTTGCACAGAAATGGGACAGCAGGTTTAAGGGGCAGAGGTCGAGTTCTGTATTTAGCAGCCAGCAAAATACCCACAAGGGAGGGGTTTTTCTAATAGGTTTGCTTTGGCACTTCGACCTCGGAAAAGATTCTGAAGGAAGGGATGACAGCGCAAAGAGAAAGAGAAGCTTTGCTTATTATTTTTGGCAAAAAACCAGGCAGGTTTTGCGCAGTCATAAGAAGCAAAGGAAAGGCAGTAATGTATGTGGGCCCTGTGTAGAGCATAGCTCTGCCATGTATATAGAAATAATGCTTTTAGTTTAAAGATTACTGTGCAAAGGCTACAATAAGGAGGCAATGAAATTCAGTTTGCATTCATGCGCCCTCATGTTACACTAGTACAATTGCTAAAGGAATTGGTAGTTGGTTATAAATGTTTTCGAGCTAGCTCAAATGTGCTATTTACCTCCTACAAATTTGTTTGTGCCCAGCTGCCAAAAATAGGGGTAGATAGTGTCGACAAAAGGTCACCTGTTTCAGGTTACCTGCTGTCAAATGAGGGGAAGAGATTAGGGAGATTAGCTCCTGGGCAAATTAAGGATATCTACAATTAAGTAATACATTGTCATTTTCTTCATTTATATGCTCTCTCTCTCTCTCTCTCTCTTTTTCTCACTCTCTCTTGAGCCTGTCTAAGTTGTCTAGGAACGGCCATGAGACGTTTAATTGACTATTCAGTAATACTGTTTTAAAATTGTTAAGATTAATAAAATGAATACAAAAATACGCCATGTTACTGCTCATCCTGTCTGATGAAATTATGAAAGGATGAGTAGTCTAGATTGATGTTCCCTTATTTGACCTTTAAAGGGGAACTATATGTGGGTAGTTTTTGTTCTAAAATTCTCAGGTGATAACACCATTATTGTTAGTTATTTTTTATGCTACATACAGTTTTGCAAAGGCATTATTAGTCTCTTATTAGTCTGTGTAATTGAGCTGACAGGATCCCTGTTACATTAGCAGTTTTAGATTTTCCCGCCGCACCTATAACATGAGAGCATGGTCCTAAGTGTAAAATGTAGGTGTTTTTACGTAAGAAAAATCATTTTAGAAGTGTCTGCAGTCCAGTAGTGAAAGGTTATGACTTATGAAACACAAGCTTGTTAAGACAAGAAGCACAAAAGAATGCTTGTTCTAAAAATTCCCTTTCTTGAGGTTCTTCAGATGAAATAGGAATATACAAATGTAAGGATTTAGAGTATGTTCGTATTGTTTTTCTTTTTCCCTCAGAATTTAGTAAATAAACAGACTTCCTTGGCTGCTTCACGTAGTGTAACGTTTTACTCTTGTCAGTTCACCAAAAAGTTCCTTTTATACTCGCTAATGGGTCCAGGGTGTTTTTACTCTCAGATAGATGAAGTAGTTCTTGGGTGCCTTCCTAATGTATGGGCGCCCCAAGCTAAAAAAAAAAAAAGAAGGTATTTGGAAATAGACTATCCTCTCTGCTTGATAGATTATTTGTATGCCTTGTCTAAAGATTTTTGTTCTGTCCACCAATAGATATCTGCTGCCCTACAACCATTGCCAGAGGGGCCCGGACATCAGATCCAGCCTGGGGAGTCAGTGCCAGTCCAGCTTGAAGCCAGGGTAAAGGGAACCAGCACAGGCATTGCTGGCAACTAGGACCTCAGTGAAGGTAGAAGGCCGGAAGCACTGGGACGTGAAGTGTGTACCCCTGCCACTGTCTTGGGCAAAAGACGGGGTCACAAATCAGGATGGAGAATTGTTTGTGTGGATCCAGTTTTTGATGCCCAGCTGAGAGAGTCACAGACCAACAAGGACGGCAAGGAGGCTTTTGCTTGAGGTGACCCCCTTTGAAAAAAGGGTTGCTTCAGGCCTTTGAGTCCTGGTCCCCAAGTGAATGCAAGTCTGCACCTCTGTTTGTTGATCAAGGAATGCCTGAGCACACCGGGTTACAATCTGTGGCCCCGACAAAAGAGCAGTGCGCCAGCGGAGCATCACAGGAGTTAGGGAAGGACTTGAGTTCAGGGTACAGGTGCTGTGCCTTTGGTGCCTGTTAGATTAAAGTGAAGAATACTGGTGCACTGCCTGAGACACTGGACAGGATCATTGACGGCATTTGCCCCGGAGGGTGAGTGCCCTATCCTGAAAGAAGAAACCTTTTCCCTTAAAACTGGGCCGTGATTGTTTTCTTGAGTTGCAAGTTGTGCAGCTCCACCGTTGGAAAAGAACTTCGATAGGAGCCTGCCTGTGAGGCTCAGATGGACACAGGAGAAGACTCCCCTCTGGCTGGTTGTACAGCGGCTTCTATTCTTTAAGTACTTTTTAGCAATGTACCCCTTTGGTCGTCCCATTTTTGAGGAGGAGCAGCCCTTTGCGGCTCCTCGTCCTAATTCCTATGGCCCCGTTTGGTCTTCCTGGTCCCCTGAAGCGAAAATTGTTTTTGTAATGATCCTTATATTTGCTTTAATATTTGCATTAGGAATGTTTATTCTGCAAGAGAAACGTTTTTTGAACAGTTGATAAATACTACTCTGCCCTCCTCCTGAGCATATCAATTGGTACTCTAGCCCTCATAAAAAGAACACTGGAAAGGTCTATTAAAAAATGTTTTTTTTAAAGATATTATATTAGATATATGCTGATGGCTATTCTGAAATTGAATTAGATGGTCACTGAAATACATAGGAGCCCTGAAACTTAGAATTGGACTGGATGGTTTTGGGATTTACTTTCTGCTTGGGGTTGGAAAAATTGATAGTTCTGTTTGTAATAATAGCCATTATTTTCTCCTGCTATCTGTGTGTTCATTATGACCCAATGCTCTGTTCCCCATGTATTTCTACTTGTATCTCACCAGTTAAACAATGTTAAAAATGTAAATGCCCACCTAGCAATGGATAGGATAAATGTGCAGGATAACTTCCATGCTTCTATTAATTCATAGCGGATGTCTTCAGCTAATGCTAAAACTGCCATCTGTGGAAAACTAGCTGCAATGGTTGTTAGCATTAGCTGACGCCATTTTGTTTGTGGCAGCCATTTTAGTTAGCCATGTGCTCGCCATGTGCTTTCTCCCTCTTCACTGTTGCCTGCTCTTGTATTTCACTTGAGTCAGGAACTATAATTAACTCCTTCAGTACTGAGCCAGAGCACTGCACATGCTCAGAAAGGTCTAGCTGCTAGAATGCACCTGCTCTTAGAGTAACTGTCAGGCTATTTTAACTAATGTCAGCAATATTGTAAACCCTCCCACTCTGTTGACTAAGCAATTCTTATGTATCCTTATATGTAACTAGCTATTCATGTGCACACTTGTACCGCCTCTTTTTGAGTCTACATGCTAACTCAGCTATAAACTGGGCATAAAAGACCCAGAGTGTTTGTACTCCTTAGACTGTCTCATACAGTGGCCTGAGGGTATTGTATTGACACAGTCTCCCTCATGTGAGGTTAATAAAGTTGTTATTTTGATATTCCAGCTTCCGTGCCAATCTCTTCTTTGTTGGTTTAAGGGACAGGTGCATCAGTGAACCCCTAGAAAGGTTTTTTCTTCTACACCACCTCTCCCCACATTCTGCAATTGTGTGGCAGAGATGCCATGACGTGGATGGTTTGTCTACATGGCTGGCCACTGTTACCACAGTTACTTGTGTTGTCGTGTATGGTAGGTGGGCTTGTTGTTTGGCATGTTGTATGTGATTTTGTAACGTGTGCATTCCCACAGTTGTGAGTTGCATGAATGTGAAGTTGAGGTGTGGGGTGTGTTCATTTGGTACTTACCAATGAGCAGTGCATTTCCATAGGTGCCATCCTGGAAGCGCTGGTTGATGATGGACTGTCGGAAGATGTAGGAATCATGCACACTGCCTGGGTGGTTGGCCACGACATTGGTGAAGAGGCCCCGGTGGTCCACTATTGCCTGCACATTGATGGAATGTGTGTGCTTTCTGTTGCGGTAATTGTGTGCAGTGTCGGCAGGGGGCACAAGTAGGACATGTGTGCAGTCAATTGCCCCCAACCCGTGCGGGAAGCCAGCTATGGCGTAGAAGCCTTGCTTGGTCTCCAGCTATTCCTGTGCAGTGAGGGGGAAGTAAAGGTGCTGGGGTACCAAGCTGATGATGGCATCCAAGACAGGTGTGAGGAACTTTGATAGGGCTGGCTGTGAGACTCCTCCGACTCTGGCAGTTGTTGGTTGGAAGGTACCAGAGGCCAACAGGTGCAGCACAGCCAGCAGCTTTGTCTGCGGAGGGATGTTGGTTGTCCGCTGTGTTGGTACCGTCAGCCTGTGGGCAATATGGGTCAGGATGCGGAGGATGGTTGTCCTTTTGAGCGTGTAGTGGGCAATGACATCCTCTGGCGTTAAGTCTGTGAGGCTGGTGCATTTTCGGAAGGTCCCCTGTCTTCTTCTGCGCTGCCTCTGTGGTAGTCCGAGGGGGTGGTCCGGGGGGAGGGGACTGGAGGTGGTGGCGGTGGGTGTTGTGGCCCTCTTGGGTCTCTGAGCTGCATGATCAGTAGCTCCATTACATGTGTTGGTCTTCAGATGTGGCTCTGGGCTGGGCTCCCTTTCATACTGCAGGTTGCCGTCCTGCTTAACACCAGTAAAAGGCAGGTGTTAAATCCCTGCTGCAAACGTGCCTTATCGCCTGTTTTTGGATCGCAGATCTGGATGGTCGTTGAGAATATCGCGAAGTGGTGGCTTCATGTGTTTTTGCACGGGAACGCCTACTCTGCATATCATTAGCGTTAGTTGTCGCTCTCATCCGTGGCGAGGTTTTTTGCGGAAGCTATTGCTGGAAAACTGGCGATATCAGTAGTTTGCACCAGCTTGGGAATTGGGCGATAAATCCATCGCCACTTTTGCGGCGCTAAAGTGCCAATAAATCGGCGATGAGTGCTTGAGAATACGCCCCAAAGTCTTTTGCCATTTCTACAGCAAAGTCTTTAAGCATAGGAATAGCACAGTGCTATCCATGCTGAGCTGTTAAATGACAATAGCCATTTACCACTCCAGGCACAGTATTACAGCTTTGGACTGACAAAACACCATCCAAGCCAACCTGAAATGAATAAAAGCAACCCCTGACACATGTTTCGCTGTCATTACAGCTCTTCAGAGAAGTTTAGCTTTGTCCAGACACAAGGGAGCACCCAGTATAAGTCAAGAGAATACCCTTGCAGGCATAGAGTGATGCATAAATTATGCAAAAAAGAAGAAGAGAACTCTGGGTAGTTCCCAAGTTTAGGTGGAAGGCAGCTTCTGTATAGAGCACCCTCAACACCAGTGACACTCTAGATTTGCTCACCTCAAATGTCTGCTTTTCTAGCAAAGTTTTTAAGCATAGGATTAGCACAGTGCTATCCATGCCGAGATAGAAAGGGGCAAAGTATTTTGCCATTTCTACGGCAAAGTCTTTAAGCATAGGAATAGCACAGTGCTACCCATGCCGAGCTGTTAAATGACAAAAGCCATTTACTACTCCAGGCACAGTATTACAGCTTTTGACTGGCAAAATACCATCCAAGCCAACCTGAAATGAATAAAAGCAACTCCTGACACATGTTTCGCTGTCATTACAGCTCTTCAGAGAGGATTAGCTTTGTCCAGACACAAGGGAGCACCCAGTATAAGTCAAGAGAATACCCTTGCAGGCATAGAGTGATGCATAAATTATGCAAAAAAGAAGAAGAGAGCTCTGGGTAGTTCCCAAGTTTAGGTGGAAGGCAGCTTCTGTATAGAGCACCCTCAACACCAGCAACACTCTAGATTTGCTCACCTCAAATGTCTGCTTTTCTATCAAAGTTTTTAAGCATAGGATTAGCACAGTGCTATCCACGCAGAGATAGAAAGGGACAAAGTCTTTTGCCATTTCTAATGCAAAGTCTTTAAGCATAGGAATAGCACAGTGCTATCCATGCTGAGCTGTTAAATGACAAAAGCCATTTACCATTCCAGGCACAGTATTACAGCTTTGGGCTGGCAAAATACCATCCAAGCCAATCTGAAATGAATAAAAGCAACCCCTGACACGTGTTTCACTGTCATTACAGCTCTTCAGAGAGGGTTAGCTTTGTCCAGACACAAGGGAGCACCCAGTATAAGTCAAAAGAATACCCTCCTGGAGCCCTTTATGGCCATGGGGACCGCCACCCCCCAGGGCTGGCTCCTGCAGTGTCCCGGGGTGCCCACCCCCGGGACACTGCTGTTGGCTATGGCAGGGCGGGAGCCGTGCAGATCCCGCCCTGCCATAGCAAACTCTGCTTTGAATTTTGGAAGCGAGAGCAGGTTTTTCATGCTCTCACTTCCAAAATCCAAAGCAGATTGCTTTTCCACAAGGGGAGCTGCATGTCAGCAGCTCCCCGTGTGGAAAAGCAATGCCAGCTCCCGCAGGAGGCGGGGAGCCGGCGGGACCGTGGGGGCATTGTGGCTCCCCCTACGGTCCCCAACAGAGAGGCCAGGCCCCGGGGGATGGGGTCCTCAGGACCAGGAGGCCCGGGAGGGGGCCCACGTGGCCTCCCTCCCCTCTATTAATTTTTTTTTTTTTTTAAAAGAACGAAAATGCCGGCCCCGGGGGATGGGGTCCCCGGGGCCATAATTAGCCTGAGGAAGGGGGCCATGCGGCCCCCCTCCATATAAAAAAAAAAAGTCTGGCCATGCCCCGGGGGATGGGGTCCCTGGGGCCACGCGGCCCCCTTCCTGTATTTTTAAATTTCTTTTTAAAAAATAGGGGTCAGGCCCTGGGGGATGGGGTCCCAAGGGCCCCCAAAAAGTAAAAAAAAAGGGGGGCCACACAGCCTCCCTTGTTAAAAAAAAAGCAAGAAAAAAGCCGGCATCTCGCCAGAGGCCACGCCCCCTTTCTCCACCACTCTGCAAATGCACCCACTGGCGCGTTGTTAGATGGGGAATTAATTCCCCTTGTATACTGAGGGTCCCTGGGGGCCAACTAGCCCACCAGGTACCTCCAGTAAGCGCCAGAAGCCCCGTTTGCAGAGTGGTGTACAAAGGGGCGTGGCCTCCGACCACCTCTCTGCAACGCAGCTCTGTGGCGCTTACTGGAGGTGCCTGGTGGGCTAGTTGCCCCCAGGGACCCTCAGAATTCAAGGGACTTAATCCCCCAACTTACAATGCACCAGGGGGCGCGTTTGCACAGTGGTGCAGGGAGGGGGCGGGACCTGACAGAACAAGTGTGCAAACGCGCCCCCTGGCGCATTGTAAATTGGGGGATTAAGTCCCCTTAAATCCTGAGGGTCCCTGGGGGCCAACTAGCCCACCAGGTACCTCCAGTATGCGCCATAGAGCTGTGTTGCAGAGAGTTGGTCCGAGGCCACGCCCCTTTTTACACCACTCTGCAAACGTGCCTCTTGGCACACTGGTGGTGGTGCGATGAGGTCCTATTGTGTCCTGAGGACCTCAGGACACAAGTGGACTTCATCCCCCGAGCAGCAGTGCGCCAAGAGGCGCGTTTGCAGAGTGGTGGAGAAAGGGGGCGTGGCCTTTGTCTACCTCTCAGCAATCCCACTGGTGGGGCTTACTGGAGGTAAGAGGTGGGGTAGTTGGACCCCAAGGATGTCCTTGGGGGCCAACTACCCCTCTTGTTACCTCCAGTAAGTCCAGCACAGTGGGATTACTAAGACGTCTTCGGAGGCCATGCCCCCCTTTCTCCACCATTCTGCAAATGCGCCTCCTGGCAGACTACGGGATGGGGGATGAAGTCCAATTTACTCCTGAGCGACTTTGGGGGCCAAGAAGCCCTACTGGCACCTCCTGTAAGCCCTATGCACCGGAATTCCTAAGCGCTGGTCGGAGGCCCAGCACCCTTTCTCCACCACTCTGCAAACACGACTACTAGTTAAAGAAGTGCTTGCAATGTAATAGGTTTCGCATTTGCGAGAATTAGAGCTATTGGCGTTGTAAATGCAAAAGTTTTTTACTAATGTTTTTTGGAGTGGAGTGGAGTGGATGTACGTTGTGTGTAGTGGAATTATGTGGTATGTTGTGCAGTGAAATTATGTGGATAGAAAGTATGTGGTATTTAGTGTATAGGAATTATGTACAGTGGGATTATGTGTTATGGAGAGTAATTATGTGGTATGGTAGTCTGTGTTGTGGAGTGGTAACCTCAGGTTTAGTCTTCCTCGTTTCCATAGAAGCTCAACTATGAACTCAGTGAGACAAAAAAAGATGGAATCACTGAGGAGCACTTGTGGACCTAGACAGAGGTATAAGCAGGGCCACTGGAATTATGTGACTGTTTGGCTGCACCGACTTTCTCACAATTATACATTTTCTGCATTAGCCACATAATTCATCATCTGCACCCTAATCTGCAGATTTGAACAAAAAAAGCCTTGTTTCTAGCTGAAACGGGTCAAACGTTACCAAAAATGCAGCGAGAAGTATTACAGTGGAAGTTCCTTTGCAAACCTAGAATGGTCATGTGTTACTTATTGCTAAATGTGGGTGTTAAATTGGTACTAATGGTGTGCAAGCCACTCTTGCTTCCCTCTGCGCCTCTCTTGCCTCTTTCTGCATTTCTGTTGCTTCTTTCTGCACGTTTCTTTCTTTTTCTGCACTTCTCTTGACCTCATTCTGCAAATCTCATGTAATTCCTCCACCTCTCTTCCCTCTTTCTGCACGTCTGTTGCCTCTTTCTGCACATCATTTGCTTCTTTCTGCACCCCTGTTGTCTCTTTCTGCACTCGTCTTCCCTCTTTCTGTACCTTTCCTGCCTGTTTTTGCATCTCACTTGCCTCTTTCTGCACTTTTCATGCTTCTTTCTACACCTCTGTTGCTTCTTTCAGCAATTCTCTTGCCTCTTTGTGCCCTTCTCTTGCCTGTTTCTGCACATCTCTTGCCTCTTTTTGCACCTCTGTTGGTTTTTTCTGCACCTCACTTGCTCCTTTCTACACCTCTCTTGCCTCTTTCTGCACCCCTGTTGCTTCATTCTGCCCTTTCCATGCTTCTTTCTGCACCTGTCTTGCTTCTTTCTGCACCCCTGTTGTCTCTTTATGAACCTCTTTTGACTCTTTCTGCACTTTTCTTGCCCTTTTCTGCACCTCTCTTCCCTCTTTCTGTACCTTTCCTGCCTGTTTTTGCATCTCACTTGCCTCTTTCTGCACTTTTCTTGCTTCTTTCTACACCTCTTTTGCTTCTTTCAGCAATTCTCATGCCTCTTTGTGCACTTCTCTTGCCTGTTTCTGCACTTCTCTTGCCTCTTTCTGCACCCCTGTTGCTTCATTCTGCACTTTCCATGCTTCTTTCTGCACCTGTCTTGCTTCTTTCTGCACCCCTGTTGTCTCTTTATGTACCTCTTTTGCCTCTTTCTGCACTTTTCTTGGCTTTTTCTGCACCTCTCTTCCCTCTTTCTGCACGTCTGTTGCCTCTTTCTGCACCTCATTTGCTTCTTTCTGCACCCCTGTTGTCTCTTTCTACACTTGTCTTCCCTCTTTCTGTACCTTTCCTGCCTGTTTTTGCATCTCACTTGACTCTTTCTGCAATTTTCATGCTTCTTTCTACACCTCTGTTGCTTCTTTCAGCAATTCTCTTGCCTCTTTGTGCAGTTGCCTTGCCTGTTTCAGCACCTCTCTTGCCTCCTTTTGCACCTTTGTTGGCTCTTTCTGCACCTCACTTGTTCCTTTCTACACTTCTCTTGCCTCTTTCTGCACCCCTGTTGCTTCATTCCGCACTTACCATGCTTCTATCGGCACCTGTCTTGCTTCTTTCTGCACCCCTGTTGTCTCTTTATGTACCTCTTTTGCCTCTTTCTGCACTTTTCTTGCTTTTTTTCTGCACCTCTTCCCTCTTCTGCACGTCTGTTGCCTCTTTTGGCACCTCATTTGCTTCTTTCTGCACCCCTGTTGTCTCTTTCTGCACTCGTCTTCCCTCTTTCTGTACCTTTCCTGCCTAATTTTGCATCTCACTTGCCTCTTTCTGCACTTTTCTTGCTTCTTTCTACATCCCTGTTGCTTCTTCCAGCAATTCTCTTGCCTCTTTGTGCAATTCTCTTGCCTGTTTCTGCACCTCTCTTGCTTCTTCTTGCACCTCTGTTGGCTCTTTCTGCACTTTACATGCTTCTTTCTGCACCTGTCTTGCTTCTTTCTCCACCCCTGTTGTCTCTTTATGTACCTCTTTTGCCTCTTTCTGCACTTTTCTTGCCTTTTTCTAAACCTCTCTTCCCTCTTTCTGCACGTCTGTTGCCTCTTTCTGCACCTCATTTGCTTCTTTCTGCACCCCTGTTGTCTCTTTCTGCACTCATCTTCCCTCTTTCTCTACCTTTCCTGCCTGTTTTTGCATCTCACTTGCCTCTTTCTGCACTTTTCTTTCTTCTTTCTACACCTCTGTTGCTTCTCTCAGCAATTCTTTTGCCTTTTTGTGCACTTCTCTTGCCTGTTTCTGCACCTCTCTTGCCTCTTTTTTGCACCTCTGTTGGCTCTTTCTGCACCTCACTTGCTCCTTTCTACACTTCTCTTGCCTCTTTCTGCACCCCTGTTGCTTCATTCCGCACTTACCATGCTTCTTTCGGCACCTATCTTGCTTCTTTCTGCACCCCTGTTGTCTCTTTATGTACCTCTTTTGCCTCTTTCTGCACTTTTCTTGCCTTTTTCTGCACCTCTTCCCTCTTTCTGCACGTCTGTTGCCTCTTTCTGCACCTCATTTGCTTCTTTCTGCACCCCTGTTGTCTCTTTCTGCACTCGTCTTCCCTCTTTCTGTACCTTTCCTGCCTGTTTTTGCATCTTACTTGCCTCTTTCTGCACTTTTCTTGCTTCTTTCTACACCTCTGTTGCTTCTTTCAGCAATTCTCTTTCCTCTTTGTGCACTTCTCTTGCCTGTTTCTGCACGTCTGTTGCCTCTTTCTGCACCTCATTTGCTTCTTTCTGCACCCCTGTTGTCTCTTTCTGCACTCGTCTTCCCTCTTTCTGTACCTTTCCTGCCTGTTTTTGCATCTCACTTGCCTCTTTCTGCACTTTTCTTGCTTCTTTCTACACCTCTGTTGCTTCTCTCAGCAATTCTTTTGCCTCTCTGTGCACTTCTCTTGCCTGTTTCTGCACCTCTCTTGCCTCTTTTTTGCACCTCTGTTGGCTCTTTCTGCACCTCACTTGCTCCTTTCTACACTTCTCTTGCCTCTTTCTGCACCCCTGTTGCTTCATTCCGCACTTACCATGCTTCTTTCGGCACTTGTCTTGCTTCTTTCTGCACCCCTGTTGTCTCTTTATGTACCTCTTTTGCCTCTTTCTGCACGTTTCTTGCCTTTTTCTGCACCTCTTTCCTCTTTCTGCACGTCTGTTGCCTCTTTCTGCACCTCATTTGCTTCTTTCTGCACCCCTGTTGTCTCTTTCTGCACTCGTCTTCCCTCTTTCTGTACCTTTCCTGCATGTTTTTGCATCTTACTTGCCTCTTTCTGCACTTTTCTTGCTTCTTTCTACACCTCTGTTGCTTCTTTCAGCAATTCTCTTGTCTCTTTGTGCACTTCTCTTGCCTGGTTCTGCACCTCTCTTGCCTCTTTTTGCACCTCTGTTGGTTTTTTCTGCACCTCACTTGCTCCTTTCTATACTTTTCTTGCGTCTTTCTGCACCCCTGTTGCTTCATTCTGCACTTTCCATCCTTCTTTCTGCACCTGTCTTGCTTCTTTCTGCACCCCTGTTGTCTCTTTATGTACCTCTTTTGACTCTTTCTGCACTTTTCTTGCCTTTTTCTGCACCTCTCTTCCCTCTTTCTGTACCTTTCCTGTTTGTTTTTGCATCTCACTTGCCTCTTTCTGCACTTTTCATGCTTCTTTCTACACCTCTGTTGCTTCTTTCAGCAATTCTTTTGCCTCTTTGTGCAGTTCCCTTGCCTGTTTCTGCACATCTCTTGCCTCTTTATGCACCCCTGTTGCTTCAATCTGCACTTTCCATGCTTCTTTCTGCACCTGTCTTGCTTCTTTCTGCACCCCTGTTTTCTCTTTATGTACCTCTTTTGCCTCTTTCTGCACTTTTCTTGGCTTTTTCTGCACCTCTCTTCCCTCTTTCTGCATGTCTGTTGCCTCTTTATGCACCTCATTTGCTTCTTTCTGCACCCCTGTTTTCTCTTTCTACACTTGTCTTCCCTCTTTCTGTACCTTTCCTGCCTGTTTTTGCATCTCACTTGACTCTTTCTGCAATTTTCATGCTTCTTTCTACACCTCTGTTGCTTCTTTCAGCAATTCTCTTGCCTCTTTGTGCAGTTGCCTTGCCTGTTTCAGCACCTCTCTTGCCTCCTTTTGCACCTTTGTTGGCTCTTTCTGCACCTCACTTGTTCCTTTCTACACTTCTCTTGCCTCTTTCTGCACCCCTGTTGCTTCATTCCGCACTTACCATGCTTCTTTCGGCACCTGTCTTGCTTCTTTCTGCACCCCTGTTGTCTCTTTATGTACCTCTTTTGCCTCTTTCTGCACTTTTCTTGCTTTTTTCTGCACCTCTTCCCTCTTTCTGCACGTCTGTTGCCTCTTTTGGCACCTCATTTGCTTCTTTCTGCACCCCTGTTGTCTCTTTCTGCACTCGTCTTCCCTCTTTCTGTACCTTTCCTGCCTAATTTTGCATCTCACTTGCCTCTTTCTGCACTTTTCTTGCTTCTTTCTGTAGGAGAGTAGGATCTGCTTCACATGGGTACCCCCACTTTTTGCTGATGCTTCACTGTTTTTCGACCTTAGTCTGGCTGGGGCCCTGCTAATCAGAACCCCAGCCTAGCTGCTTCCTCTTTAAAATGGTTTCCATGTGCCTTAGGCACATCTCTGATTGGAATCTGGAGTGCCCTTATAAGTCCCTAGTATATGGTATACTATGTACCCAGGGCATAGGTACCTCAGAGGCCTACCAGGGGCTGCAGCATGTATTGTGCCACCCCTGGAAGGCCATCCAAAATGACACCACAGGTCAGCTACTGCAGCCTGGGTAAGGTGGTGCATGCACCCCTTACTGTGATATAGGCTACCTATATCACTATATACATACACACATATAAACCTATAAGTCACTCCTATGGCAGGCCTTATCAATCCTGAAGGCAGAGTGCGTGGTTCCTATGTGAGAGGGTGCCCCTGCATGAGCAGGGCCCCTCTGCAGCGTTCGGAGACCCTTCTCTGATGCTGTTTGTAGTGCAGCCTGACCATATACTCTTAAGCGCATTATAACCTCGCGTTAAATGCTAACTTTGGGATGGCTGCACGGAAACATGTCGTGTTTGGTGTCAAACATCTTGGAATACTACCCCCACCAGTTCTGGCGGCGTGGGTAGCATTCCACCCTTCTAGAGGGAAAGACATGTACACACCGGTATACCCGGTACTGAATTTCCAGAGCCCTGGCATCACAAAATGGATGCCGCTGCCACAGACACGAGTCTGGCCTCCTGCTGCTGACCGAAACTCCAGCAGGGAGGCCTGGACAATAGGTTTCCTGTCCCAGGGAGGTGTGACCACCTCCCCAGACAGGATAGTGTGTATTGGGGCTGGGCGGGAGCACTCTCGGGTGCTTTGAAATCCTGCACTGGGGGCACACTTGGTGTCCCTGTGCATACCCCAGTTCAAACCGGCTCAGGGGCTTCCAGCCCCTGCTCTGGCGTGAAACTGGACAAAGGGAAAGGGGTGTAACCACCCCTCTGCCCTGGTCCTCCCATAGGTGGGGCCACAGAGTATGTCCAACCCCCTACCTTAGTATAAGTAGGGGAACCCAGTCCTTAGGACTTTAGATTTACCTGGACGAAACTCTGATACAGAATCCTGGACCTTCGACGCTCTACTTCAAGATTAGAGGACTGAAGAATCTCCCTTGGGGTCAAGGAGTGACTCCCCTGCTTGGCAGGCACCAAAGAAGCAATTGTCCGGTCTGCATCGCTGAAACTCCCGTCGGACGCCGAAGTCTTTGCATCACCAGAGGTGAGTTTCCAGACTTCCCGAGGCTGCCCTGAGTCCCCAGAAAAGCTGAGGCCTGTAGCTGTCGTGGGTAACGTGGAACCGTGACCCCTGGACACCGAACGCATTTGCAAGTGCATCCTCTTCTGGGTCTCCCACAAAGTCGTGCTTTGGGCTCTGAGTAGCCCCAGCCTCCAGCACCAACTGCACCAAAGATCACTGGCCTCCACTCCACGAGTGTCCTGTGAGCCAGCTCCACGTGCATCGTCTTGAGGCTCCTTCGCGGTCGCTAGTCCGTTGGCTAGTAGGCCCTCCCGAAGGCCAATCTTTTTCTGCTTGGGCTCCCTGGTTGCTCCAGGTGTGCCCTGACTTATCCTTGCTGGGTGAGTCCCCCAGACCTTGCTGGTCTGCAACATCGTCCTTCTTCTATTTCCACGAGACTTGCCGTTGCCAAGGCTTGTTGGGTCCAATCCGGTCGCCGACACCCCTGCAATCGACAGACGTTGTGGGACAGCTCGAATCCAGCTCCTGGTTGTCATCGACGCCTCTTGGACCTCGTGGCTGAAGAGTCAAGACGACTGTCAACCTACCTGAAGCACTCGACATCGGTGGGCATCTGCTCATCGCCTTCCTGGTCACTGGCTAGTGACCCAGACTCTGTCCCCTCTGCTTTCAGGTTCTTCAGATCTTCGATCCACCTTTGGATCCACCCGAACACTTTCGACTTGGCCGCCAGCAGCACTTTGCAGCAGATCGCCATTGAAAGCGACGACGAAACCCGACCCCGAAAGACACCTATGCACCCGGCTCCCCTGGGTGAGGTAACTCGAGTACTCCGGTGCTCCCGTGGGTATTGACACTAGAACAGCCTAGTTCTCAAAGGGTTTGCTCCAAGTCCTCCTCTAAGTGTCCCTTTTCTTTTAAATTCTAATCGCGACTTTCCCCATAGAAGTTAACGGTGGTTCGCGGCTGTGTTCATACACTGCACGCGTCCCCCGTGGGTCCCCTGTGTCACTGCCTTGGGTGGTTCCTTGTGGTCCAAGCACTTCTACAGGCTCTAGGCCTTGTGTCTAGCTCAGTCGTGGTTCTTATACCACTTTATTGGTATATAGTTTGGTACGCCCCTGGGGCTCAAACGTGTATTTGTGCTATTACTGTAGATAACTAACTCGTAACGTATGTACTTCGAACTCTAGCCTCATAAAGAGACTAGAGGGGTGTGTTTAGTAATAAATACATATATTTTGAATATATACCTGGTGTGGTCCTCTTTCATTTGGTCACTCAAGAGATTATAGACTGGTAAAACAAGCTGCTTTACATTCCTTCAAGACTTAGCCTGAAGGCTGCTCTCCATAGCTACCACTAGGATAGCTTTCAATAAAGGTTGTCTTTAACCTATCTCCAATAAGGGGTTGTTTGGACTGGTGCAAGGTGCCCACTATAATTAGTGGACAGCATATGCCAGGCCAACTTCTCAACGTTGGTGTGCAGCGTGTGGGATTCCAGCTTGCTATTGTTTTACCAGATAATCTCATTTGAATTGATCAACTGAAAACCACTAAGGGTACCTAAGGTACATATAAATCAAGCTTAGTAATACAGTAAGTTCTACTGAACTTAGAGTTGTGTGTTAAGGGACAGCACACCCTTTCTACAACTCAAGAGAGTTTAGTAGGCCACACTAGAGTAGGTAGTGCATACACCACACCTCACTAGTGATGTCTTCAAAGCCAGGACCCAGTGAGTCCTTGCCAGAAGCCAGTGGGCTTCTTCCCTCCAAGTATGATAAACTCCCATTCTTGGAATTGAGAGCATTATGCACTACTAGGAAGTTGAAGACAGGCAAAAGTGCCAGCACCCAACACCTCAGGGAGGTGTTACTAGCTGATGATCTCAGCAGGCCCCTAGGGTCTGAAGGGGTAGGCAAAGAGGGTGGGGCAGAAGATGAGGAAGGGGCCAGGGGTGAAGAAACCCAGCCCCCCCTCTGAAACTGGCCAGGAAGGTGAAAATGACCTTGCCCTGGAAAATCCAATTCCTCCTGTGGAGGAGGAGGAGGAGAGCATCAGACTGACCTCCCCTTTGTCCCCCAGGAAGAGTTCTGAGTGTGCCCAGAAGGTCTAGGTCTCCTTCTCAGGAGTCTAACCACTCTGACACCTCAATAGGGACCTCTGTCTCCTCTCATAGGAGGGAATCCTCTCATGAGAGGAGAAAGAGACTGATTCAATATGAGCAAGCTCAGCTTGAACTCAGGAAACAGCAATTGGCTATAGACAGGGAGTCCCTAGATCTCTATAGAGAGAGACAAAAGTTGGGACTAGAGTCCCATGGTGGCAGCAGTTTCCCCAAAGATAGGGAAAGGTCTTATGACCATAGAAACCTGAGCAAGATTGTCCCTCCCTACCAGAGTGGGGATGACATCCACAAATGGATAACTGCTCTAGAGAGGGCCTGTAAAGTACAGAGGGTCCCTCAGGAGCAGTGGGCAGCAATCTTGTGGCTCTCCTTTGCAGACAAAGGTAGAGACAAGCTCCTCACTGTTAGAGAGGAGGATGCTGATAATTACAAAGTCTTGAAGAGTGCTCTAATTGATGGGTTTGGCCTAACCACTGAACAATACAGGTTAAAGTTCAGGGATACCCAAAAAGCACAGACTCAAGACTGGGTGGACTTTGTTGATTGTTCTGCCAAGGCTCTGGAAGGTTGGTTATTGGGCAGTAAGGTATGTGACTTCACAGGATTGTACAATCTGATAAGGAGGGAGCAGATTCTTAATAACTGTCAAAATCAGCTGTTGCATCAGCACCTGGTAGACTCTGATCTGACCTCTCCCCAAGAATTGGGAAAGAAGGCAGACAAATGGGTCAGAACCAGGGTGAAGCAGAAGGTACAGAACCAAGGTGGTGACCCTAAGAAGCAAGATTCGAAAACCTCTGATAAGGGTGGGGAGAAGGGTAAAGATCAAAAGTCTTCACAAGGCCCCCAAAAATCTTCTTCAGGTGGGGATTCACAGTCTACCAAAGGGAAAGGCCAAAGAAAACCATGGTGCAAGGTCTGTAAGCAAAAGACCCACTGGACCAGTGATTGCACCAAGTCCAAAGACTCGACTCCAGCCCCCACCAATGCCCCTAAGGCACCTGCTCCCCCTAGTGCAGTTACAGTTGGTGGTGGGACTACACAAGCCAAGGGTTTAGTAGGGTTGACCCTGGGTAAAGAGATGAGCTCTGACCTAGTCAGAGAACTCACTCAGGCTGTCCTAGTCTGTGATGGAGGCATGGATATGACCTCCTCTGTGAGTCCCAGTAATCTGGGCAAGTACAGACAACAGCCTTTAATCAATGGAAGAGAGGCTTTGGCATTTAGGGACACAGGGGCAAGTGTCACCATGGTGACACAAGACCTTGTGAATCCTGGGCAGATAATACTTGGTGAAATGTACCAAGTGACCAATGCTAGCAACGTCAGAACAGACCATACTCTGGCAGTTGTTAACTTCTCCTGGGGAGGGGTAACTGGCCTTAAGAAGGTTGTGGTAAGTGCAGACCTACCCGTTGAATGCTTGCTTGGCAATGACTTAGAAACTTCAGCTTGGGCAGAAGTGGAGCTCAGGACCCATGCAGAAATGCTGGGGATCCCTGCAGATGTGTTTGCTGTGACCAGGTCACAAGCCAAAATGTCTAGCACTGAACAGGCCTTGGATTCTGGAATAATGGACCAAGTGCCTTCCAAGAAGAGGAGTAGTAGGGTAAAGGCAGTGCCTTCCCCTTGGCTCAGAAGGAAGATCAGTCCCTTGAGGGGGATGATCTCAGTCCTGAGGAAGGAACTGTCCCAGAGGAGCTTGAACCTGACCAGGTTGAGTTCTTGGGGACAGGGGGACCTTCCAGGGCAGATCTGAGCCAGGAGCAGCAGAGCTGCCCCTCTCTTGAACCCCTCAGACAGCAAGCTGCTGCTGAGGCTGCTGGGAAAGCTAGTGGTCCCCATACTGTGTATTGGGATGATGGACTCTTGTACTCAGAGTGTAGAGACCCCAAGCCTGGTGCTACCAGGAGGTTGGTTATACCTCTGAAGTTCAGGGGCTTCCTATTGACCCTAGCCCATGATATTCCCTTAGCAGGTCACCTGGGCCAGAACAAGACTTGGGACAGAATTGTCCCTCACTTTCACTGGCCCCACATGTCTGAAGACACCAAGGAGTTTTGTCGCTCCTGTGTAACCTGCCAGGCCAGTGGCAAGGCAGGTGGCACTACAAAGGCCCCCTGATACCACTACCTGTGGTGGGGGTTCCCTTTGAAAGGGTGGGGATTGACATTGTTGGTCCCATGGATCCCCAAACAGCATCTGGGCACAGGTTTATCCTGGTGGTAGTGGATCATGCCACCAGGTACCCAGAGGCTATTCCCCTTAGGACCACTACAGCACCTGTGGTGGCAAGGGCCCTCCTGGGAATTTTCTCAAGAGTCGGCTTCCCTAAGGAGGTTGTATCAGACAGGGATGCAAACTTTATGTCTGGATACTTAAAAGCAATGTGGAAGGAGTGTGGAGTGACTTACAAGTTCACCACACCCTATCACCCACAATGCAATGGTTTAGTTGAGAGATTCAACAAAACCTTGAAGGGCATGATTAAAGGGCTCCCAGAAAAGCTTAGGCGAAGATGGGACATACTCTTGCCCTGCCTTTTATTTGCGTACAGGGAGGTGCCTCAAAAGGGGTTGGCTACAGCCCTTTTGAACTTTTGTTTGGTCACCCTGTCAGGGGTCCACTGTGCTTGGTGAAGGAAGGATGGGAGTTACCTCTCAAGCCCCCAAAGCAAGACATAGTGGACTACGTACTTGGTCTCCGCTCCCGGATGGCTGAGTATATGAAAAAGGCAACTAAAAACCTTGAGGCTAGCCAGGAACTTCAAAAGGCCTGGCATGACCAAAAGGCTGTACTGACTGTTTACCAGCCAGGACAGAAGGTGTGGGTGTTGGAGCCAGTGGCCCCAGCAGCTCTCCAAGACAAATGGAGTGGACCCCACACCATTGTTGAGCAGAAGGGTGAGGTTACCTACTTAGTAGACATAGGAACACCCAGGAGTCCCCACAGGGTTCTCCATGTCAAAAGGTTAAAACCATATGTGGACAGGGCAGACATGGGCTTGCTCATGGCTACTGATGAGGGACAGGAGGAAGAGATTGACCCACTCCCTGACCTGCTCTCACAGAACCATGGTGATGGCTCAGTGGATGGTGTAGCCTTGGCAGGCAGCCTCACTAACCAGCAGCAGACTGATTGCAGACAGGTGCTCAATCAGTTCAGACACATATTCTCACTGACACCCAGTCAGACTACCTGGTGCACTCATGAAGTGGACACTGGGGACAGTCTGCCTATTAAAAATAAGATTTATAGGCAACCTGACCATGTCAGGGACTGTATCAGGACAGAAGTCCAGAAGATGTTGGATTTGGGAGTTATTCAACCCTCAGATAGCCCTTGGGCTAGTCCAGTGGTCCTTGTGCCAAAACCTCACACCAATGGTGGGAAAAGAGAGATGAGGTTTTGTGTGGACTACAGGGGTCTCAATGCAGTCACTAGGACTGATGCCCATCCAATACCTAGGGCAGATGAGCTAATAGACACTTTGGCCTCAGCCAAGTATCTAAGCACATTTGACCTGACAGCTGGCTACTGGCAGATCAGACTAGCTGATGATGCAAAGCCAAAGACAGCATTCTCAACCCCTAGTGGGCATTATCAATTTGTGGTGATGCCCTTTGGTCTGAAGAATGCACCTGCCACTTTTCAGAGGTTGGTGAATACAGTCCTTACAGGTCTGGAAGCCTATAGTGCAGCATATCTAGATGATATTGCTGTCTTTAGCTCCACCTGGGAGGATCACCTGGTCCACCTCAGAAATGTTTTACAGGCCCTGCAGAAAGCAGGCCTGACTATCAAGGCCACCAAGTGCCAGATAGGGCAGAGTCAGGTTGTGTACCTGGGCCACCTTGTGGGTGGAGGCCAGGTTCAACCACTGCAGAGCAAGATACAGACCATCATGGACTGGACTGCTCCAACTACCCAGACTCAGGTGAGAGCCTTCTTAGGCCTGACTGGGTACTATAGGAGATTTGTCAAGGGGTATGGATCAATAGTGACACCCCTGAATGACTTAACTTCCAAGAAAATGCCCAAAAAGGTTCAGTGGACAGTTAGCTGTCAAAAGGCATTTGATGACCTGAAGCAGGCCATGTGCACTGCTCCCATTCTACAGAGTCCTGATTACTCCAAGAAGTTCATTGTTCAAACTGATGCATCTGAATTGGGGGTAGGGGCTGTACTGTCACAATTGGATGATGAAGGTCAGGATCAGCCAGTAGCTTTCATTAGCAGAAGGCTGACCCCTAGAGAGAAACGTTGGTCAGCCATTGAGAGGGAGGCCTTTGCTGTGGTCTGGGCTCTGAAGAAGTTGAGGCCATACTTGTTTGGTACTCACTTCCTTGTTCAAACAGACCATAAGCCCCTCTTATGGCTAAAACAAATGAAGGGTGAAAACCCCAAACTGCTTAGGTGGTCCATTTCCCTACAGGGGATGGACTTCACAGTGGAACATAGACCTGGGAGTAACCATGCCAATGCAGATGGACTCTCTAGGTACTTCCACTTAGAACATGAAGACTTAACTGGGCAAGGTTAGTTTAATGTCCCTACATTTGGGGGGTTGTGTAGGAGAGTAGGATCTGCTTCACATGGGTACCCCCACTTTTTGCTGATGCTTCACTGTTTTTCGACCTTAGTCTGGCTGGGGCCCTGCTAATCAGAACCCCAGCCTAGCTGCTTCCTCTTTAAAATGGTTTCCATGTGCCTTAGGCACATCTCTGATTGGAATCTGGAGTGCCCTTATAAGTCCCTAGTATATGGTATACTATGTACCCAGGGCATAGGTACCTCAGAGGCCTACCAGGGGCTGCAGCATGTATTGTGCCACCCCTGGAAGGCCATCCAAACTGACACCACAGGTCTGCTACTGCAGCCTGGGTAAGGTGGTGCATGCACCTCTTACTGTGATATAGGCTACCTATATCACTAAATACATACACACATATAAACCTATAAGTCACTCCTATGGCAGGCCTTATCAATCCTGAAGGCAGAGTGCGTGGTTCCTATGTGAGAGGGTGCCCCTGCATGAGCAGGGCCCCTCTGCAGCGTTCGGAGACCCTTCTCTGATGCTGTTTGTAGTGCAGCCTGACCATATACTCTTAAGCGCATTATAACCTCGCGTTAAATGCTAACTTTGGGATGGCTGCACGGACACATGTCGTGTTTGGTGTCAAACATCTTGGAATACTACCCCCCCGCCAGTTCTGGCGGTGGGGGTAGTATTCCGCCCTTCTAGAGGGAAAGACATGTACACACCGGTATACCCGGTACTGAATTTCCAGAGCCCTGGCATCACAAAATGGATGCCGCTGCCACAGACACGAGTCTGGCCTCCTGCTGCTGACCGAAACTCCAGCAGGGGAGGCCTGGACAATAGGTTTCCTGTCCCAGGGAGGTGTGACCACCTCCCCAGACAGGATAGTGTGTATTGGGGCTGGGCGGGAGCACTCTCGGGTGCTTTGAAATCCTGCACTGGGGGCACACTTGGTGTCCCTGTGCATACCCCAGTTCAAACCGGCTCAGGGGCTTCCAGCCCCTGCTCTGGCGTGAAACTGGACAAAGGGAAAGGGGTGTAACCACCCCTCTGCCCTGGCCCTCCCATAGGTGGGGCCACAGAGTATGTCCAACCCCCTACCTTAGTATAAGTAGGGGAACCCAGACCTTAGGACTTTAGATTTACCTGGACGAAACTCTGATACAGAATCCTGGACCTTCGACGCTCTACTTCAAGATTAGAGGACTGAAGAATCTCCCTTGGGGTCAAGAAGTGACTCCCCTGCGTGGCAGGCACCAAAGAAGCAATTGTCCGGTCTGCATCGCTGAAGCTCCCATTGGACGCCGAAGTCTTTGCATCACCAGAGGTAGATTTCCAGACTTCCCCGAGGCTGCCCTGAGTCCCCAGCAAAGCTGAGGCCCGTAGCTGTTGTGGGTAACGTGGAACCGTGACCCCTGGACACTGAACGCATTTGCAAGTGCATCCTCTTCTGGGTCTCCCACAAAGTCGTGCTTTGGGCTCCAAGTAGCCCCAGCATCCAGCACCAACTGCACAAAAGATCACTGGCCTCCACTCCACGAGTGTCCTGTGAGCCAGCTCCACGTGCATCGTCTTGAGGCTCCTTCGCGTTCGCTAGTCCGTTGGCTAGTAGGCCCTCCCGAAGGCCAATCTTTTTCTGCTTGGGTTCCCTGGTTGCTCCAGGTGTGCCCTGACTTATCCTTGCTGGGTGAGTCCCCCAGACTTTGCTGGTCTGCAACATCGTCCTTCTTCTATTTCCATGAGACTTGCAGTTGCCAAGGCTTGTTGGGTCCAATGCAGTTGCCGACACCCCTGCAATCGACAGACGTCCTGGGTCAGCTCGAATCCAGCTCCTGGTTGTCGTCGACGCCTCCTGGACCTCGTGGCTGAAGAGTCAAGACGACCGTCAACCTACCTGAAGCACTCGACAACGGTGGGCATCTGCTCATCGCCTTCCTGGTCACTGGCTAGTGACCCAGACTCTGTCCCCTCTGCTTTCAGGTTCTTCAGATCTTTGATCCACCTTTGGATCCACCCGAACACTTTCGACTTGGCCGCCATCAGCACTTTGCAGCAGATCGCCATTGAAAGCGACGACGAAACCCGACCCCGAAAGACACCTATGCACCCGGCTCCCCTGGGTGAGGTAACTCGAGTACTCCGGTGCTCCCGTGGGTATTGACACTAGAACAGCCTAGTTCTCAAAGGGTTTGCTCCAAGTCCTCCTCTAAGTGTCCCTTTTCTTTTAAATTCTAACCGCGACTTTCTCCATAGAAGTTAACGGTGGTTTGCGGCTGTGTTCATACACTGCACGCGTCCCCCGTGGGTCCCCTGTGTCACTGCCTTGGGTGGTTCCTTGTGGTCCAAGCACTTCTACAGGCTCTAGGCCTTGTGTCTAGCTCAGTCGTGGTTCTTATACCACTTTATTGGTATATGGTTTGGTACGCCCCTGGGGCTCAAACGTGTATTTGTGCTATTACTGTAGATAACTAACTCGTAACGTATGTACTTCGAACTCTAGCCTCATAAAGAGACTAGAGGGGTGTGTTTAGTAATAAATACATATATTTTGAATATATACCTGGTGTGGTCCTCTTTCATTTGGTCACTCAAGAGATTATAGACTGGTAAAACAAGCTGCTTTACATTCCTTCAAGACTTAGCCTGAAGGCTGCTCTCCATAGCTACCACTAGGATAGCTTTCAATAAAGGTTGTCTTTAACCTATCTCCAATAAGGGGTTGTTTGGACTGGTGCAAGGTGCGCACTATAATTAGTGGACAGCATATGCCCGGCCAACTTCTCACACTTTCTACATCCCTGTTGCTTCTTCCAGCAATTCTCTTGCCTCTTTGTGCAATTCTCTTGCCTGTTTCTGCACCTCTCTTGCTTCTTCTTGCACCTCTATTGGCTCTTTCTGCACTTTCCATGCTTCTTTCTGCACCTGTCTTGCTTCTTTCTCCACCCCTGTTGTCTCTTTATGTACCTCTTTAGCCTCTTTCTGCACTTTTCTTGCCTTTTTCTAAACCTCTCTTCCCTCTTTCTGCACCCCTGTTGTCTCTTTCTGCACTCGTCTTCCCTCTTTATCTACCTTTCCTGCCTGTTTTTGCATCTCACTTGCCTCTTTCTGCACTTTTCTTGCTTCTTTCTACACCTCTGTTGCTTCTCTCAGCAATTCTTTTGCCTTTTTGTGCACTTCTCTTGCCTGTTTCTGCACCTCTCTTGCCTCTTTTTTGCACCTCTGTTGGCTCTTTCTGCACCTCACTTGCTCCTTTCTACACTTCTCTTGCCTCTTTCTGCACCCCTGTTGCTTCATTCCGCACTTACCATGCTTCTTTCTGCACCTATCTTGTTTCTTTCTGCACCACTGTTGTCTCTTTATGTACCTCTTTTGCCTCTTTCTGCACTTTTCTTGCCTTTTTCTGCACCTCTTCCCTCTTTCTGCACGTCTGTTGCCTCTTTCTGCACCTCATTTGCTTCTTTCTGCACCCCTGTTGTCTCTTTCTGCACTCGTCTTCCCTCTTTCTGTACCTTTCCTGCCTGTTTTTGCATCTCGCTTGCCTCTTTCTGCACTTTTCTTGCTTCTTTCTACACCTCTGTTGCTTCTCTCAGCAATTCCTTTGCCTCTCTGTGCACTTCTCTTGCCTGTTTCTGCACCTCTCTTGCCTCTTTTTTGCACCTCTGTTGGATCTTTGTGCACCTCACTTGCCCCTTTCTACACTTCTCTTGCCTCTTTCTGCACCCCTGTTGCTTCATTCCGCACTTACCATGCTTCTTTCTGCACCTGTCTTGCTTCTTTCTGCACCCCTGTTGTCTCTTTATGTACCTCTTTTGCCTCTTTCTGCACGTTTCTTGCCTTTTTCTGCACCTCTTTCCTCTTTCTGCACGTCTGTTGCCTCTTTCTGCACCTCATTTGTTTCTTTCTGCACCTCTGTTGTATCTTTCTGCACTCGTCTTCCCTCTTTCTGTACCTTTCCTGCCTGTTTTTGCATCTTACTTGCCTCTTTCTGCACTTTTCTTGCTTCTTTCTACACCTCTGTTGCTTCTTTCAGCAATTCTCTTGCCTCTTTGTGCACTTCTCTTGCCTGTTTCTGCACCTCTCTTGCCTCTTTTTGCACCTCTGTTGGTTTTCTCTGCATCTCACTTGCTCCTTTCTATACTTCTCTTGCGTCTTTCTGCACCCCTGTTGCTTCATTCTGCACTTTCCATGCTTCTTTCTGCACCTATCTTGCTTCTTTCTGCACCCCTGTTGTCTCTTTATGTACCTCTTTTGACTCTTTCTGCACTTTTCTTGCCTTTTTCTGCACCTCTCTTCCCTCTTTCTGTACCTTTCCTGCCTGTTTTTGCATCTCACTTGACTCTTTCTGCACTTTTCATGCTTCTTTCTACACCTCTGTTGCTTCTTTCAGCAATTCTTTTGCCTCTTTGTGCAGTTCCCTTGCCTGTTTCTGCACATCTCTTGCCTCTTTCTGCACCCCTGTTGCTTCATTCTGCACTTTTTATCCTTCTTTCTGCACCTGTCTTGCTTCTTTCTGCACCCCTGTTGTCTCTTTATGTACCTCTTTTGCCTCTTGCTGCACTTTTCTTGCCTATTTCTGCACCTCTCCTCCCTCTTTCTGCATGTCTGTTGCCTCTTTCTGCACCTCATTTGCTTCTTTCTGCACCCCTGTTGTCTCTTTCTGCACTCGTCGTCCCTCTTTCTGTACCTTTCCTGCCTGTTTTTGCATCTCACTTGCCTCTTACTGCACTTTTCATGCTTCTTTCTACACCTCTGTTGCTTCTTTCAGCAATTCTTTTGCCTCTTTGTGCAGTTCCCTTGCCTGTTTCTGCACATCTCTTGCCTCTTTCTGCACCCCTGTTGCTTCATTCTGCACTTTCCATGCTTCTTTCTGCACCTGTCTTGCTTCTTGCTGCACCCCTGTTGTCTCTTTATGTACCTCTTTTGCCTCTTGCTGCACTTTTCTTGCATATTTCTGCACCTCTCCTCCCTCTTTCTGCATGTCTGTTGCCTCTTTCTGCACCTCATTTGCTTCTTTCTGCACCCCTCTTGTCTCTTTCTGCACTCGTCGTCCCTCTTTCTGTACCTTTCCTGCCTGTTTTTGCATCTCACTTGCCTCTTACTGCACTTTTCTTGCTTCTTTCTACACCTCTGTTGCTTCTTTCAGCAATTCTCTTGCCTCTTTGTGCACTTCTCTTGCCTGTTTCTGCACTTCTCTTGCCTCTTTCTGCACCCGTGTTGCTTCATTCTGCACTTTCCATGCTTCTTTCTGCACCTGTCTTGCTTCTTGCTGCACCCCTGTTGTCTCTTTATGTACCTCTTTTGCCTCTTGCTGCACTTTTCTTGCATATTTCTGCACCTCTCCTCCCTCTTTCTGCATGTCTGTTGCCTCTTTCTGCACCTCATTTGCTTCTTTCTGCACCCCTCTTGTCTCTTTCTGCACTCGTCGTCCCTCTTTCTGTACCTTTCCTGCCTGTTTTTGCATCTCACTTGCCTCTTACTGCACTTTTCTTGCTTCTTTCTACACCTCTGTTGCTTCTTTCAGCAATTCTCTTGCCTCTTTGTGCACTTCTCTTGCCTGTTTCTGCACCTCTCTTGCTTCTTCTTGCACCTCTATTGGCTCTTTCTGCACTTTCCATGCTTCTTTCTGCACCTGTCTTGCTTCTTTCTCCACCCCTGTTGTCTCTTTATGTACCTCTTTTGCCTCTTTCTGCACTTTTCTTGCCTTTTTCTGCACCTCTCTACCCTCTTTCTGCACGTCTGTTGCCTCTTTCTGCACCTCATTTGCTTCTTTCTGCACCCCCTATTGTCTCTTTCTGCACTCGTCTTCCCTCTTTCTGTACCTTTCCTGCCTGTTTTTGCATCTCACTTGCCTCTTTCTGCACTTTTCTTGCTTCTTTCTACACCTCTGTTGCTTCTCTCAGCAATTCTTTTGCCTCTTTGTGCACTTTTCTTGCCTGTTTCTGCACCTCTCTTGCCTCTTTTTTGCACCTCTGTTGGCTCTTTCTGCACCTCACTTGCTCCTTTCTACACTTCTCTTGCCTCTTTCTGCACCCCTGTCGCTTCATTCCGCACTTACCATGCTTCTTTCGGCACCTGTCTTGCTTCTTTCTGCACCCCTGTTGTCTCTTTATGTACCTCTTTTGCCTCTTTCTGCACTTTTCTTGCCTTTTTCTGCACTTCTTCCCTCTTTCTGCACGTCTGTTGCCTCTTTCTGCACCTCATTTGCTTCTTTCTGCACCCCTGTTGTCTCTTTCTGCACTCGTCGTCCCTCTTTCTGTACCTTTCCTGCCTGTTTTTGCATCTTACTTGCCTCTTTCTGCACTTTTCTTGCTTCTTTGTACACCTCTGTTGCTTCTTTCAGCAATTCTCTTTCCTCTTTGTGCACTTCTCTTGCCTGTTTCTGCACGTCTGTTGCCTCTTTCTGCACCTCATTTGCTTCTTTCTGCACCCCTGTTGTCTCTTTCTGCACTCGTCTTCCCTCTTTCTGTACCTTTCCTGCCTGTTTTTGCATCTCACTTGCCTCTTTCTGCACTTTTCTTGCTTCTTTCTACACCTCTGTTGCTTCTCTCAGCAATTCTTTTGCCTCTTTGTGCACTTCTCTTGCCTGTTTCTGCACCTCTCTTGCCTCTTTTTTGCACCTCTGTTGGCTCTTTCTGCACCTCACTTGCTCCTTTCTACACTTCTCCTGCCTCTTTCTGCACCCCTGTTGCTTCATTCCGCACTTACCATGCTTCTTTCGGCACCTGTCTTTCTTCTTTCTGCACCCCTGTTGCCTCTTTATGTACCTCTTTTGCCTCTTTCTGCACTTTTCTTGCCTTTTTCTGCACCTCTTCCCTCTTTCTGCACGTCTGTTGCCTCTTTCTGCACCTCATTTGCTTCTTTCTGCACCCCTGTTGTCTCTTTCTGCACTCGTCTTCCCTCTTTCTGTACCTTTCCTGCCTGTTTTTGCATCTTACTTGCCTCTTTCTGCACTTTTCTTGCTTCTTTCTACACCTCTGTTGCTTCTTTCAGCAATTCTCATGCCTCTTTGTGCACTTCTCTTGCCTGTTTCTGCACCTCTCTTGCCTCTTTTTGCACCTCTGTTGGTTTTCTCTGCACCTCACTTGCTCCTTTCTATACTTCTCTTGCCTCTTTCTGCACCCCTGTTGCTTCATTCTGCACTTTCCATGCTTCTTTCTGCACCTGTCTTGCTTCTTTCTGCACCCCTGTTGTCTCTTTATGTACCTCTTTTGACTCTTTCTGCACTTTTCTTGCCTTTTTCTGCACCTCTCTTCCCTCTTTCTGTACCTTTCCTGCCTGTTTTTGCATCTCACTTGCCTCTTTCTGCACTTTTCTTGCTTCTTTCTACACCTCTGTTGCTTCTTTCAGCAATTCTCATGCCTCTTTGTGCACTTCGCTAAACTGTTTCTGCACTTCTCTTGCCTCTTTCTGCACCCCTGTTGCTTCATTCTGCACTTTCAATGCTTCTTTCTGCACCTGTCTTGCTTCTTTCTGCACCCCTGTTGTCTCTTTATGTCCCTCTTTCTGCACTTTTCTTGCCTTTTTCTACACCTCTCTGTGAGAAGTTGGCCTGGTATATGCTGTCCACTAATTATAGTGGGCACCTTGCACCAGTCCAAACAACCCCTTATTGGAAATAGGTTAAAGACAACCTTATTGAAAGCTATCCTAGTGGTAGCTATGGAGAGCAGCCTTCAGGCTAAGTCTTGAAGGAATGTAAAGCAGCTTGTTTTACCAGTCTATAATCTCTTGAGTGACCAAATGAAAGAGCACCACACCAGGTATATATTCAAAATATATGTATTTATTACTAAACACACCCCTCTAGTCTCTTTATGAGGCTAGAGTTCGAAGTACATAGGTTATAAGATCTTAAATCACAGTAATAGCACAAATACACGTTTAGGCCCTAGGGGCGTACCAAACCATATACCAATAAAGTGGTATGCGAACCACGACTGAACTAGACACTAGGCCTAGAGCCTCTAGAAGTGCTTGGACCACAAGGAACCACCCTAGGTAGTGACACAGGGGACCCACGGGAGACGCGTGCAGTGTAAATACACAACCGCGATACGCCGTTAACTTCTATGGAGAAAGTCGGGATCGGGAAAATAGAGGAAAGGGACACTTAAAAGAGGACTAGGACAAAACCCTTTGAGATCTAGGACTTTGAAGAGTCTCTACCCACGGGAGCACCGGAGTACTCGTGTTACCTCACCCAGGGAAGCCGGGTGCATAGGTGCCTTTCGGGGTCGGGTTTCGTCGTCGATTCGAATGGCGATCTGCTGCAAAGTGCTGCTGGCGGCCAAGAGAAAAGTGTCCGGGTGGATCCAAGAGTGGATCGGAGTTCTGGTGAACCTGAAAGCAGAGGGGACAGAGTCTGGGTCACTAGCCAGTGACCAGGAAGGCGATGGACAGATGCCCACCGATGTTGAGTGCTTCAGGTGCGTTGACAGTTGTCTTGACTCTTCAGCCACGAGGTCCGAGAGGCGTTGTCGGCGACCAGGAGCAGGATTCGGGCTGGTGCTCGATGTTTGTCGAGTGCTGAGGTGTCGGCGACCGGATTGGACCCAACAAGCCTTGGCAACGGCAAGTCTCGAATAAGATGTAGATCGTCGATAGTGCAAACCAGCAAGGTCTGTGGAACTCACCCAGTGAGGGTAAGTGAGGGCAGGCCTGGAGCAACCAGGATGCCAAGTAAGGAAAAGATTGGCCTTCGTTAAGGGCTACTAGCCAACAGGCTAGCGACCGCGAAGGAGCCTCGTGACGCCGCACGTGGAGCTGGCTTACAGGACACTCGTGGAGTGGGGGCCAGTGATCTTCGGTGCAGGTGGTGCTGGAGGCTAGGGCTACTCGGAGCCCAAAGCACGTCTTCTTAGGAGACCTAGAAGATGGTGCACTTGCAAATGTGCTTGGTGTGCAGGGGTCACGGTCTCAAGTCACCCACGATAGCCACGGGCCTCAGCTTTGCTGGGGACTCAGGGTAGCCTCAGCGAAGTCTGAGAATCCACCTCTGGTGATGCGATGACTTCAGCGTCCGACGGGAGCTTCAGTAATGCGAACCGGACAGATGCTTCTTTGGTGCCTGCCAAGCAGGGGAGTCACTCCTTGACCCCAAGGGAGATTCTTCAGTCCTCTAATCGTGAGTAGAGCGTCGAAGGTCCAGGATTCAGTTTCAGAGTTTCGTCCAGGTATAATCTAATCTTGCTGTGGCAAGGGTTCCCCATTTTAACCAGTAAAACAGGGAGGGACTAACTCTATGACCCCACCTATGGGAGGGTCAAGGGAGGGGTGGCTACACCCACTTCCCTTTGTCCAGTTTCGCGCCAGAGCAGGGGCAGGTAGCCCCTGAGCTGGTTTGAACTGGCATATGCACAGAGGAGCCTTTTGCTCCCCCAGTGCAGGACTTCAAAGCACTCTAAGAGTGCACCCACACAGCCCCAATACACATTATCCTGTCTGGGGAGGTGGTCACACCTCCCTGCAACAGGAAACCTATTGTCCAGGCCTCCCCTGCTGGAGTTTCGTCCAGCAGCAGGAGGCCAGACTTGTGTCTGTGGCAGCAGCATCCATTTTGTGATGCCAGGGCTTCAGAAAGAAGTTACCGGGTAAGCCAGAGTTAACATGTCTTTCCCTCTAGAAGGGTGGAATGCTACCCCCGCCACCAGGATTGGCGGGGGGTAGTATTCCAAGATGTTTGACACCAAACACGACATGTTTAGGTGCAGCCATTCCAAAGTTAGCATTTTACCGCGAGGATATAATGCGCTTAAGAGTATATGGTCAGGCTGCACTACAAACAGCATCAGAGATGGTCTCCGAACGCTGCAGAGGGGCCCTGCTCATGCAGGGGCACCCTCTCACATAGGAACCATGCACTCTGCCTTTAGGATTGATAAGGCCTGCCTTAGGAGTGACTTATAGGTTTATATGTGTGTATGTATTTAGTGATATAGGTAACCTATATCACAGTAAGGGGTGCATGCACCACCTTACCCAGGCTGCAGTAGCAGACCTGTGGTGTCAGTTTGGATGGCCTTCCAGGGGTGGCATAATACATGCTGCAGCCCCTGGCAGGCCTCTGAGGTACCTATGCCCTTGGTACATAGTATACCATATACTAGGGACTTATAAGGGCACTCCAGATTCCAATCAGAGATGTGCCTAAGGCACATGGAAACCTTTTTACAGAGAAAGCAGATAGACTGGGGCCCTGAATAGCAGGATCCCAGTCCAACTAAGTCATAAACCAGCAAAACACCATAAAAAAAAAGTGGGGGCAACCATATAGTCAGATTCCACCTTCCTACACTCTCTTCCCTCTTTCTGCACGTCTGCTGCCTCTTTCTGCACCTCATTTGCTTCTTTCTGCACCCCTGTTGTCTCTTTCTGCATTCGTCTTCCCTCTTTCTGTACCTTTCCTGCCTGTTTTTGCATCTCACTTGCCTCTTTCTGCACTTTTCTTGCTTCTTTCTACACCTCTGTTGCTTTTTTCAGCAATTCTCTTGCCTCTTTGTGCACTTCTCTTGCCTGTTTCTGCACGTCTGTTGCCTCTTTCTGCACCTCATTTGCTTCTTTCTGCACCCCTGTTGTCTCTTTCTGCACTCGTCTTCCCTCTTTCTGTACCTTTCCTGCCTGTTTTTGCATCTCACTTGCCTCTTTCTGCACTTTTCTTGCTTCTTTCTACACCTCTGTTGTCTCTTTATGTACCTCTTTTGCCTCTTTCTGCACGTTTCTTGCCTTTTTCTGCACCTCTTTCCTCTTTCTGCACGTCTGTTGCCGCTTTCTGCACCTCATTTGCTTCTTTCTGAACCCCTGTTGTCTCTTTCTGCACTCGTCTTCCCTCTTTCTGTACCTTTCCTGCCTGTTTTTGCATCTTACTTGCCTCTTTCTGCACTTTTCTTGCTTCTTTCTACACCTCTGTTGCTTCTTTCAGCAATTCTCTTGCCTCTTTGTGCACTTCTCTTGCCTGTTTCTGCACCTCTCTTGCCTCTTTTTGCACCTCTGTTGGTTTTCTCTGCATCTCACTTGCTCCTTTCTATACTTCTCTTGCGTCTTTCTGCACCCCTGTTGCTTCATTCTGCACTTTCCATGCTTCTTTCTGCACCTGTCTTGCTTCTTTCTGCACCCCTGTTGTCTCTTTATGTACCTCTTTTGACTCTTTCTGCACTTTTCTTGCCTTTTTCTGCACCTCTCTTCCCTCTTTCTGTACCTTTCCTGCCTGTTTTTGCATCTCACTTGACTCTTTCTGCACTTTTCATGCTTCTTTCTACACCTCTGTTGCTTCTTTCAGCCATTCTTTTGCCTCTTTGTGCACTTCCCTTGCCTGTTTCTGCACATCTCTTGCCTCTTTCTGCACCCCTGTTGCTTCATTCTGCACCTTTCATGCTTCTTTCTGCACCTGTCTTGCTTCTTTCTGCACCCCTGTTGTCTCTTTATGTACCTCTTTTGCCTCTTGCTGCACTTTTCTTGCCTATTTCTGCACCTCTCCTCCCTCTTTCTGCATGTCTGTTGCCTCTTTCTGCACCTCATTTGCTTCTTTCTGCACCCCTGTTGTCTCTTTCTGCAATCGTCGTCCCTCTTTCTGTACCTTTACTGCCTGTTTTTGCATCTCACTTGCCTCTTACTGCACTTTTCATGCTTCTTTCTACACCTCTGTTGCTTCTTTCAGCAATTCTTTTGCCTCTTTGTGCAGTTCCCTTGCCTGTTTCTGCACATCTCTTGCCTCTTTCTGCACCCCTGTTGCTTCATTCTGCACTTTCCATGCTTCTTTCTGCACCTGTCTTGCTTCTTGCTGCACCCCTGTTGTCTCTTTATGTACCTCTTTTGCCTCTTGCTGCACTTTTCTTGCATATTTCTGCACCTCTCCTCCCTCTTTCTGCATGTCTGTTGCCTCTTTCTGCACCTCATTTGCTTCTTTCTGCACCCCTCTTGTCTCTTTCTGCACTCGTCGTCCCTCTTTCTGTACATTTCCTGCCTGTTTTTGCATCTCACTTGCCTCTTACTGCACTTTTCTTGCTTCTTTCTACACCTCTGTTGCTTCTTTCAGCAATTCTCTTGCCTCTTTGTGCACTTCTCTTGCCTGTTTCTGCACTTCTCTTGCCTCTTTCTGCACCCGTGTTGCTTCATTCTGCACTTTCCATGCTTCTTTCTGCACCTGTCTTGCTTCTTTCTGCACCCCTGTTGTCTCTTTATGTACCTCTTTTGCCTCTTTCTGCACTTTTCTTGACTTTTTCTGCACCTCTCTTCCCTCTTTCTGCACGTCTGTTGCCTCTTTCGGCACCTCATTTGCTTCTTTCTGCACCCCTGTTGTCTCTTTCTGCACTCGTCTTCCCTCTTTCTGTACCTTTCCTGCCTAATTTTGCATCTCACTTGCCTCTTTCTGCACTTTTCTTGCTTCTTTCTACATCCCTGTTGCTTCTTCCAGCAATTCTCTTGCCTCTTTGTGCAATTCTCTTGCCTGTTTCTGCACCTCTCTTGCTTCTTCTTCCACCTCTATTGGCTCTTTCTGCACTTTCCATGCTTCTTTCTGCACCTGTCTTGCTTCTTTCTCCACCCCTGTTGTCTCTTTATGTACCTCTTTTGCCTCTTTCTGCACTTTTCTTGCCTTTTTCTGCACCTCTCTACCCTCTTTCTGCACGTCTGTTGCCTCTTTCTGCACCTCATTTGCTTCTTTCTGTACCCCCTGTTGTCTCTTTCTGCACTCGTCTTCCCTCTTTCTGTACCTTTCCTGCCTGTTTTTGCATCTCACTTGCCTCTTTCTGCACTTTTCTTGCTTCTTTCTACACCTCTGTTGCTTCTCTCAGCAATTCTTTTGCCTCTTTGTGCACTTCTCTTGCCTGTTTCTGCACCTCTCTTGCCTCTTTTTTGCACCTCTGTTGGCTCTTTTTGCACCTCACTTGCTCCTTTCTACACTTCTCTTGCCTCTTTCTGCACCCCTGTCGCTTCATTCCGCACTTACCATGCTTCTTTCGGCACCTGTCTTGCTTCTTTCTGCACCCCTGTTGTCTCTTTATGTACCTCTTTTGCCTCTTTCTGCATTTTTCTTGCCTTTTTCTGCACTTCTTCCCTCTTTCTGCACGTCTGTTGCCTCTTTCTGCACCTCATTTGCTTCTTTCTGCACCCCTGTTGTCTCTTTCTGCACTCGTCTTCACTCTTTCTGTACCTTTTCTGCCTGTTTTTGCATCTTACTTGCCTCTTTCTGCACTTTTCTTGATTCTTTGTACACCTCTGTTGCTTCTTTCAGCAATTCTCTTTCCTCTTTGTGCACTTCTCTTGCCTGTTTCTGCACGTCTGTTGCCTCTTTCTGCACCTCATTTGCTTCTTTCTGCACCCCTGTTGTCTCTTTCTGCATTCGTCTTCCCTCTTTCTGTACCTTTCCTGCCTGTTTTTGCATCTCACTTGCCTCTTTCTGCACTTTTCTTGCTTCTTTCTACACCTCTGTTGCTTCTCTCAGCAATTCTTTTGCCTCTTTGTGCACTTCTCTTGCCTGTTTCTGCACCTCTCTTGCCTCTTTTTGCACCTCTGTTGGCTCTTTCTGCACCTCACTTGCTCCTTTCTACACTTCTCTTGCCTCTTTCTGCACCCCTGTTGCTTCATTCCGCACTTACCATGCTTCTTTCGGCACCTGTCTTTCTTCTTTCTGCACCCCTGTTGTCTCTTTATGTACCTCTTTTGCCTCTTTCTGCACTTTTCTTGCCTTTTTCTGCACCTCTTTCCTCTTTCTGCACGTCTGTTGCCTCTTTCTGCACCTCATTTGCTTCTTTCTGCACCCCTGTTGTCTCTTTCTGCACTCGTCTTCCCTCTTTCTGTACCTTTCCTGCCTATTTTTGCATCTTACTTGCCTCTTTCTGCACTTTTCTTGCTTCTTTCTACACCTCTGTTGCTTCTTTCAGCAATTCTCATGCCTCTTTGTGCACTTCTCTTGCCTGTTTCTGCACCTCTCTTGCCTCTTTTTGCACCTCTGTTGGTTTTCTCTGCACCTCACTTGCTCCTTTCTATACTTCTCTTGCCTCTTTCTGCACCCCTGTTACTTCATTCTGCACTTTCCATGCTTCTTTCTGCACCTGTCTTGCTTCTTTCTGCACCCCTGTTGTCTCTTTATGTACCTCTTTGACTCTTTCTGCACTTTTCTTGCCTTTTTCTGCACCTCTCTTCCTCTTTCTGTACCTTTCCTGCCTGTTTTTGCATCTCACTTGCCTCTTTCTGCACTTTTCTTGCTTCTTTCTACACCTCTGTTGCTTCTTTCAGCAATTCTCATGCCTCTTTGTGCACTTCTCTAAACTGTTTCTGCACTTCTCTTGCCTCTTTCTGCACCCCTGTTGCTTCATTCTGCACTTTCAATGCTTCTTTCTGCACCTGTCTTGCTTCTTTCTGCACCCCTGTTGTCTCTTTATGTCCCTCTTTCTGCACTTTTCTTGCCTTTTTCTACACCTCTCTTCCCTCTTTCTGCACGTCTGCTGCCTCTTTCTGCACCTCATTTGCTTCTTTCTGCACCCCTGTTGTCTCTTTCTGCATTCGTCTTCCCTCTTTCTGTACCTTTCCTGCCTGTTTTTGCAATTCACTTGCCTCTTTCTGCACTTTTCTTGCTTCTTTCTACACCTCTGTTGCTTCTTTCAGCAATTCTCTTGCCTCTTTGTGCACTTCTCTTGCCTGTTTCTGCACCTCTCTTGCCTCTTTCTGCACCCCTGTTGCTTCATTCCGCACTTTCCATGCTTCTGTCGGCGCTTGTCTTGCTTCTTTCTTCACCTCTGTTGTCTCTTTATGTACCTCTTTTGCCTCTTTCTGCACTTTTCTTGCCTTTTTCTGCACCTCTCTTCCCTCTTTCTGCACGTCTGTTGCCTCTTTATAAACCTCATTTGCTTCTTTCTGCACACCTGTTGTCTCTTTCTGCACTCGTCTTCCCTCTTTCTGTACCTTTCCTGCCTGTTTTTGCTTCTCACTTGACTCTTTCTGCACTTTTCTTGCTTATTTCTACACCTCTGTTGCTTCTTTCAGCAATTCTCTTACCTCTTTGTGCACTTCTCTTGCCTGTTTCTGCACCTCTCTTTCCTCTTTCTGCACCTCTGTTGCCTCTTTCTGCACCTCATTTGCTTCTTTCTGCACCCCTGTTGTCTCTTTCTGCACTCGTCTTCCCTCTTTCTGTACTTTCATGCCTGTTTTTGCATCTTACTTGCCTCTTTCTGCACTTTTCTTGCTTCTTTCTACACCTCTGTTGCTTCTTTCAGCAATTCTCTTGCCTCTTTCTGCACTTCTCTTGCCTGTTTCTGCACTTCTCTTGCCTGTTTCTGCACCCCAGTTGCTTCATTCTGCACTTTCCATGCTACTTTCTACACCTGTCTTGCTTCTTTCTGCACCCCTGTTGTCTCTTTATGTACCTCTTTTGCCTATTTCTGCACTTTTCTTGGCTTTTTCTGCACCTCTCTTCCCTCTTTCTGCACGTCTGTTGCCTCTTTCTGCACCTCTTTTGCTTCTTTCTGCACCCCTGTTGTCTCTTTCTACACTTGTCTTCCCTCTTTCTGTACCTTTCCTGCCTGTTTTTGCATCTCACTTGACTCTTTATGCAATTTTCATGCTTCTTTCTACACCTGTCTTGCTTCTTTCAGCAATTCTCTTTCCTCTTTGTGCAGTTGCCTTGCCTGTTTCAGCACCTCTCTTGCCTCCTTTTGCACCTTTGTTGGCTCTTTCTACACCCCACTTGTTCCTTTCTACACTTCTCTTGCCTCTTTCTGCACCCCTGTTGCTTCATTCCGCACTTACCATGCTTCTTTCGGCACCTGTCTTGCTTCTTTCTGCACCCCTGTTGTCTCTTTATGTACCTCTTTTGCCTCTTTCTGCACTTTTCTTGCCTTTTTCTGCACCTCTTCCCTCTTTCTGCACGTCTGTTGCCTCTTTCTGCACCTCATTTGCTTCTTTCTGCACCCCTGTTGTCTCTTTCTGCACTCGTCTTCCCTCTTTCTGTACCTTTCCTGCCTGTTTTTGCATCTTACTTGCCTCTTTCTGCACTTTTCTTGCTTCTTTGTACACCTCTGTTGCTTCTTTCAGCAATTCTCTTTCCTCTTTGTGCACTTCTCTTGCCTGTTTCTGCACGTCTGTTGCCTCTTTCTGCACCTCATTTGCTTCTTTCTGCACCCCTGTTGTCTCTTTCTGCACTCGTCTTCCCTCTTTCTGTACCTTTCCTGCCTGTTTTTGCATCTCACTTGCCTCTTTCTGCACTTTTCTTGCTTCTTTCTACACCTCTGTTGCTTCTCTCAGCAATTCTTTTGCCTCTTTGTGCACTTCTCTTGCCTGTTTCTGCACCTCTCTTGCCTCTTTTTGCACCTCTGTTGGCTCTTTCTGCACCTCACTTGCTCCTTTCTACACTTCTCTTGCCTCTTTCTGCACCCCTGTTGCTTCATTCCGCACTTACCATGCTTCTTTCGGCACCTGTCTTGCTTCTTTCTGCACCCCTGTTGTCTCTTTATGTACCTCTTTTGCCTCTTTCTGCACTTTTCTTGCCTTTTTCTGCACCTCTTCCCTCTTTCTGCACGTCTGTTGCCTCTTTCTGCACCTCATTTGCTTCTTTCTGCACCCCTGTTGTCTCTTTCTGCACTCGTCTTCCCTCTTTCTGTACCTTTCCTGCCTGTTTTTGCATCTTACTTGCCTCTTTCTGCACTTTTCTTGCTTCTTTCTACACCTCTGTTGCTTCTTTCAGCAATTCTCTTGCCTCTTTGTGCACTTCTCTTGCCTGTTTCTGCACCTCTCTTGCCTCTTTTTGCACCTCTGTTGGTTTTCTCTGCACCTCTTTTGCCTATTTCTGCACTTTTCTTGGCTTTTTCTGCACCTCTCTTCCCTCTTTCTGCACGTCTGTTGCCTCTTTCTGCACCTCATTTGTTCTTTCTGCACCCCTGTTGTTTCTTTCTGCACTTGTCTTCCCTCTTTCTGTACCTTTCCTACCTGTTTTTGGATCTCACTTGACTCTTTCTGCACTTTTCATGCTTCTTTCTACACCTCTGTTGCTTCTTTCAGCAATTCTCTTGCCTCTTTGTGCAGTTTCCTTGCCTGTTTCTGCACCTCTCTTGCCTCCTTTTGCACCTTTGTTGGCTCTTTCTGCACCTCACTTGTTCCTTTCTTCACTTCTCTTGCCTCTTTGTGCACTTCGCTTGCCTGTTTCTGCACTTCTCTTGCCTCTTTCTGCACCCCTGTTGCTTCATTCTGCACTTTCCATGCTTCTTTCTGCACCTGTCTTGCTTCTTTCTCCACCCCTGTTGTCTCTTTATGTCCCTCTTTTGCCTCTTTCTGCACTTTTCTTGCCTTTTTCTGCACCTCTCTTCCCTCTTTCTGCACGTCTGTTGCCTCTTTCTGCACCTCTCTTGCCTCTTTTTGCACCTCTGTTGGCTCTTTCTGCACCTCACTTGCTCCTTTCTACACTTCTCTTGCCTCTTTCTGCACCCCTGTTGCTTCATTCCGCACTTTCCATGCTTCTTTCGGCGCCTGTCTTGCTTCTTTCTTCACCTCTGTTGTCTCTTTATGTACCTCTTTTGCCTCTTTCTGCACTTTTCTTGCCTTTTTCTGCACCTCTCTTCCCTCTTTCTGCACGTCTGTTGCCTCTTTCTAAACCTCATTTGCTTCTTTCTGCACCCCTGTTGTCTCTTTCTGCACTCGTCTTCCCTCTTTCTGTACCTTTCCTGCCTGTTTTTGCTTCTCACTTGCCTCTTTCTGCACTTTTCTTGCTTCTTTCTACACCTCTGTTGCTTCTTTCAGCAATTCTCTTACCTCGTTGTGCACTTCTCTTGCCTGTTTCTGCACCTCTCTTTCCTCTTTCTGCACCTCTGTTGCCTCTTTCTGCACCTCATTTGCTTCTTTCTGCACCCCTGTTGTCTCTTTCTGCACTCGTCTTCCCTCTTTCTGTACCTTTCATGCCTGTTTTTGCATCTTACTTGCCTCTTTCTGCACTTTTCTTGCTTCTTTCTACACCTCTGTTGCTTCTTTCAGCAATTCTCTTGCCGCTTTGTGCACTTCTCTTGCCTGTTTCTGCACTTCTCTTGCCTGTTTCTGCACCCCAGTTGCTTCATTCTGCACTTTCCATGCTACTTTCTACACCTGTCTTGCTTCTTTCTGCACCCCTGTTGTCTCTTTATGTACCTCTTTTGCCTATTTCTGCACTTTTCTTGGCTTTTTCTGCACCTCTCTTCCCTCTTTCTGCACGTCTGTTGCCTCTTTCTGCACCTCATTTGCTTCTTTCTGCACCCCTGTTGTCTCTTTCTACACTTGTCTTCCCTCTTTCTGTACCTTTCCTGCCTGTTTTTGCATCTCACTTGACTCTTTCTGCAATTTTCATGCTTCTTTCTACACCTCTGTTGCTTCTTTCAGCAATTCTCTTGCCTCTTTGTGCAGTTGCCTTGCCTGTTTCAGCACCTCTCTTGCCTCCTTTTGCACCTTTGTTGGCTCTTTCTGCACCCCACTTGTTCCTTTCTACACTTCTCTTGCCTCTTTCTGCACCCCTGTTGCTTCATTCCGCACTTACCATGCTTCTTTCGGCACCTATCTTGCTTCTTTCTGCACCCCTGTTGTCTCTTTAAGTACCTCTTTTGCCTCTTTCTGCACTTTTCTTCCCTGTTTCTGCACGTCTGTTGCCTCTTTCTGCACCTCATTTGCTTCTTTCTGCACCCTTGTTGTCTCTTTCTGCACTCGTCTTCCCTCTTTCTGTACCTTTCCTGCCTGTTTTTGCATCTCACGTGCCTCTTTCTGCACTTTTCTTGCTTCTTTCTACACCTCTGTTGCTTCTCTCAGCAATTATTTTGCCTCTCTGTGCACTTCTCTTGCCTGTTTCTGCACCTCTCTTGCCTCTTTTTTGCACCTCTGTTGGCTCTTTCTGCACCTCACTTGCTCCTTTCTACACTTCTCTTGCCTCTTTCTGCACCCCTGTTGCTTCATTCCGCACTTACCACACTTCTTTCGGCACCTGTCTTGCTTCTTTCTGCACCCCTGTTGTCTCTTTATGTACCTCTTTTGCCTCTTTCTGCACGTTTCTTGCCTTTTTCTGCACCTCTTTCATCTTTCTGCACGTCTGTTGCCTCTTTCTGCACCTCATTTGCTTCTTTCTGCACCCCTGTTGTCTCTTTCTGCACTCGTCTTCCCTCTTTCTGTTCCTTTCCTGCCTGTTTTTGCATTTACTTGCCTCTTTCTGCACTTTTCTTGCTTCTTTCTACACCTCTGTTGCTTCTTTCAGCAATTCTCTTGCCTCTTTGTGCACTTCTCTTGCCTGTTTCTGCACCTCTCTTGCCTCTTTTTGCACCTCTGTTGGTTTTCTCTGCACCTCACTTGCTCCTTTCTATACTTCTCTTGCCTCTTTCTGCACCTCTGTTGCTTCATTCTGCACTTTCCATGCTTCTTTCTGCACCTGTCTTGCTTCTTTCTGCACCCCTGTTGTCTCTTTATGTACCTCTTTTGACTCTTTCTGCACTTTTCTTGCCTTTTTCTGCACCTCTCTTCCCTCTTTCTGTACCTTTCCTGCCTGTTTTTGCATCTCACTTGACTCTTTCTGCACTTTTCATGCTTCTTTCTACACCTCTGTTGCTTCTTTCAGCAATTCTTTTGCCTCTTTGTGCAGTTCCCTTGCCTGTTTCTGCACATCTCTTGCCTCTTTCTGCACCCCTGTTGCTTCATTCTGCACTTTCCATGCTTCTTTCTGCACCTGTCTTGCTTCTTTCTGCACCCCTGTTGTCTCTTTATGTACCTCTTTTGCCTCTTGCTGCACTTTTCTTGCCTATTTCTGCACCTCTCCTCCCTCTTTCTGCATGTCTGTTGCCTCTTTCTGCACCTCATTTGCTTCTTTCTGCACCCCTGTTGTCTCTTTCTGCACTCGTCGTCCCTCTTTCTGTACCTTTCCTGCCTGTTTTTGCATCTCACTTGCCTCTTACTTAACTTTTCATGCTTCTTTCTACACCTCTGTTGCTTCTTTCAGCAATTCTTTTGCCTCTTTGTGCAGTTCCCTTGCCTGTTTCTGCACATCTCTAGCCTCTTTCTGCACCCCTGTTGCTTCATTCTGCACTTTCCATGCTTCTTTCTGCACCTCTCTTGCTTCTTTCTGCACCCCTGTTGTCTCTTTATGTACCTCTTTTGCCTCTTGCTGCACTTTTCTTGCCTATTTCTGCACCTCTCCTCCCTCTTTCTGCATGTCTGTTGCCTCTTTCTGCACTTCATTTGCTTCTTTCTGCACCCCTGTTGTCTCTTTCTGCACTCGTTGTCCCTCTTTCTGTACCTTTCCTGCCTGTTTTTGCATCTCACTTGCCTCTTACTGCACTTTTCTTGCTTCTTTCTACACCTCTGTTGCTTCTTTCAGCAATTCTCTTGCCTCTTTGTGCACTTCTCTTGCCTGTTTCTGCACTTCTCTTGCCTCTTTCTGCACCCGTGTTGCTTCATTCTGCACTTTCCATGCTTCTTTCTGCACGTCTTGCTTCTTTCTGCACCCCTGTTGACTCTTTATGTACCTCTTTTGCCTCTTTCTGCACTTTTCTTGACTTTTTCTGCACCTCTTCCCTCTTTCTGCACGTCTGTTGCCTCTTTCTGCACCTCATTTGCTTCTTTCTGCACCCCTGTTGTCTCTTTCTGCACTCGTCTTCCCTCTTTCTGTACCTTTCCTGCCTGTTTTTGCATCTTACTTGCCTCTTTCTGCACTTTTCTTGCTTCTTTGTACACCTCTGTTGCTTCTTTCAGCAATTCTCTTTCCTCTTTGTGCACTTCTCTTGCCTGTTTCTGCACGTCTGTTGCCTCTTTCTGCACCTCATTTGCTTCTTTCTGCACCCCTGTTGTCTCTTTCTGCACTCGTCTTCCCTCTTTCTGTACCTTTCCTGCCTGTTTTTGCATCTCACTTGCCTCTTTCTGCACTTTTTCTTGCTTCTTTCTACACCTCTGTTGCTTCTCTCAGCAATTCTTTTGCCTCTTTGTGCACTTCTCTTGCCTGTTTCTGCACCTCTCTTGCCTCTTTTTGCACCTCTGTTGGCTCTTTCTGCACCTCACTTGCTCCTTTCTACACTTCTCTTGCCTCTTTCTGCACCCCTGTTGCTTTATTCCGCACTTACCATGCATCTTTCGGCACCTGTCTTGCTTCTTTCTGCACCCCTGTTGTCTCTTTATGTACCTCTTTTGCCTCTTTCTGCACTTTTCTTGCCTTTTTCTGCACCTCTTCCCTCTTTCTGCACGTCTGTTGCCTCTTTCTGCACCTCATTTGCTTATTTCTGCACCCCTGTTGTCTCTTTCTGCACTCGTCTTCCCTCTTTCTGTACCTTTCCTGCCTGTTTTTGCATCTTACTTGCCTCTTTCTGCACTTTTCTTGCTTCTTTCTACACCTCTGTTGCTTCTTTCAGCAATTCTCTTGCCTCTTTGTGCACTTCTCTTGCCTGTTTCTGCACCTCTCTTGCCTCTTTTTGCACCTCTGTTGGTTTTCTCTGCACCTCACTGTAGGAAGGTGGAATCTGACTATATGGTTGCCCCCACTTTTTTTCCTGGTGTTTTGCTGGTTTATAACTTAGTTGGTCTGGGATCCTGCTATTCAGGGCCCCAGTCTATCTGCTTCCTCTATAAAATGGTTTCCATGTGCCTTAGGCACATCTCTGATTGGAATCTGGAGTGCCCTTATAAGTCCCTAGTATATGGTATACTATGTACTGTCATAAGGTTTCTGCACATACACAGAGCTATGCACAGGATAATAGGACCCCGGAATACAGTGGTTTGCCTACCATATCCCGTAGCACCCAAAACCCCAACCCAACTAGCTTAGCATCCCATTAGTACCAAAGCACCAATGATTGGACAACCCAGAACACGGTATCTTTATCTCAGGACTCGCAGAAGCAAGAACACTCTTTCGTCACTCACTCATACTTGTCCACAATGCGCGTATGAAGAGACACAGGGTAGATTAAAATATTTATTTCAACTTACGTGCTCTAAGGTACAGTACCCGTGTCAGCACTAATAGCATAATGCATATGACTAATATAAGCAGCATGGTTACAATTCCATAGAATACAAACGGGGAAAGCATTTCATAACTCAGTGGATAAATGTCTAAATAACATTACCACCCTCCCCGTGCAGTAAGATAGTTTATTATAAAAATAGAAGACCTCTGAGCTTTGACTAGCGAACCCTCATACCTCGGTCTCTAGATGCAGAACTACATCAGCAGACAATCACAGCTCTTCTCCCTGGAAAGGATTCCTCCAAGTCCCCAAGCGCCAGTAAACTGCAGTATTAAAGGCACACAAAATTCTTCATGGCATTTTGCGCCTAATGTTATGTCTGGGTGCGCGAGACTGGCCATATCAGGAAGAACCGAAATACATTGTTATGCGACCTTGTACATGGTGTGCAGTCTGAGCCCAAATCGAACAAGAGAAAAGGTGAAAGACAGAAAATGCAGACAGCGCAAAAGAACTTGGCAAGAGCAAAGGGCGAGGGAGCCCTGGCTCAGTGTAACGTGCGCAAAGAAAAGCAGCATGGCAGCTAGGCCTAGGCCAACATAACAAGGCAGTCAACAAACCACAAGACACCCTCCCCTGGGCAGTCCGGCGGCCAAGACAGGGGTCCAATAGAGAAAAACACATCCAGTAGAGCACAGGGAGCGCCCAAACGGCGAAGGACAAGTCAATCCATGAAAGTGTAAGTGCAGAAAAAAGCCATACCCTCCAAGAGGACATCATTGGAACCGTCAAAAAACATAGATGCCATCCAATCCATGAGATCAAAAGAGCAGGAATGCTCCTCAGCAGAGGGAGCATCCAAAAGCAATGCGGGACAACTTGCGTGATAATCGAAACAGCTTCGTTGTAGGAGATCCTGGGCAGCCGCCCAGATATCCCATTGCGCCAAAATCCCCAGTGCAGCCGCACGCGCCATACAGCCGGCAACGGAACAGTCCTGCTCATGGGCCTCTAAGGGACCCATTAACTGAACAAAATCCGGAACAGACAATGACGAATTGGAGAGGCAATAATCCAAAGTCCAGGTGAAAGGACAGCGGATACAAGTCATTACAGGTTGCACGCAAGTGAAATACGCAAAGCGAAAAGAAAGAGTATATGACACACTCAGTGTCGCCAATGGCAAGACACCAAAACCAGCCAAAAGGCGCTCACGGAGCAGCTGGAGGCGTTCTGGATCGAGCAGGTCCCATCGGGGAGCAGCCATTACGCAGAAAACAAATCAATAGCAGGACACCAGCCGCCAAAGCGATGATCAACGGGAAACCGCCAAAGACGCTAGAGAAAATAGAATGAATGAACGCCGGGATGACACCAAAAATAGTTTGGAAGGAGGACACTAAACCAGACCCCACGACTTTAAAAAAGTGTACCAGACCCTCTGTGTTAGATGCGTTAAAAATACGATGAATTAACTCCCCAAAATGTTGGGGGAGATTAGTGTTCAAAAGGGCCTGTATTTCACTGTGGGTACTCGCCACCTGGAGAATGAATGTCTCCCGGGCGGATGTGAGCATAACTTCCTCGTTCAATAATAGTGCCTTTATTCTGCTCAGTCTATTGAAATCTGCCTCCATGGTAGGGATGGAAGGCCAAATAGAGATATCAACCTTGCCATGAGGGGGAGGAAAAAGCACATTTTTGCAGCAGACAACCCTGTGCGAAACTGTTACAATGTAAGGAATGCCAGCCTGCAGGCCACAACAGTTTTCGTTATTTAAAAGTAAATAACTACCATTGGAAAGGAGAGTGAAAGTAGGAGAAATAACAGGAGCAGGAATACCTTTCAGCACACAAGCAAGATTAGGAGCGGAAACGCTACATGAGCCATGCAATTTAATGTGTTTACAAATAAGCGAATGACCCATAGTCGAGTCGCAGGACTCCCCCGTGAGAAAAACTTCCTTGCCGTCCCGAAGGCATTTATACATGAAAGGCAAGGACCAGAGTTCATGCAGGAAAGCACTGCCCAAGGGCTGGTAACGGCCCACAGGATAATGTTTCATGCACGAGTCAAATTCAAACAAGGAAAAAGGTAAAGCGATAACCCCATGAACTAGCCACACAGCAGAATCGAGTTCTGCAACAGAGAACGGCAAAGGATCCATCTTTTCGATATGTAATAAAGTGTAAGTTGCATCTTTCATGGACATGAATTGCTGTTTGTCAGTTAAATTAAAAGGTAGAAACAAGGCAGAGGTGTTCAAAAAATGCCAAGGAACTTTACCTAACTTGAGCGTTTGTAAAGTCCATGCAAACTGCATAACTGAGCGCAATTGATTCTGACCATGATATAACACAGAAACATCATCTTGTACAATATCAACAACAGAGGACACAATATTCTCTAAAGTGTAAATGCGAGAAGACAGGGTATTAATACTATTGTCAACAACAGCAAGCACCTTTTCCAAATTTGCTTGATCTATTTCCCGAAGACGGGAAGCAGCTTCAATTTGTGACAGCTTCCAGAGTTCATTATACGTTTCATAAATGAATCTCTTAGGTCGGGGACCACGAGGTCCCAAAACAAAGTCGGACAGATCAATATTGCCTGAAAGGAGGGACAAATGTTGTTTAACAGAATCAAGGGACGAATGTTGCAGCCATTGTTTGCATAATCTACCAACAGAATATGTAGTGACAGTACGGGAAGCAGTAAATCTCGGATCAGGCCTATCCTGTGTGTAGCTAGTACCTGAGTCGTGAAAACGCATTTGACATGCATTAGATGATATAGGCCATACCAACCAGGGTGACAGATCGATTTCGGAAACATTAAACGAATTATTCTGTAACAGAGCCTGAAGGGTCGCCAGGGACAGGCTAAGACGTGAGCTATCATTGGGAAAACTCGACAGGGATGGAATTGAGGGCGTGTTTAATTGTTTAGTGGTAGCTAAGCCCCAACACGTAGTCTGATAAATAGAATCATTTAGGAACATAATTTGAGTAGGGATAAGGCAAGCACGGTGCAATGCCTCGGTTCCTTGTACCTGCCATGGCTTGGAGCCCCAAATAGATTTCAAATCTACTGTATCCTCCCAGTACTCATAACCACCCACAGCTAGGGCACTTAAAAAGGAACCCGAATAAAGCAATTTGGTGTGTGTTAACATAATTTTCTGAGTTGATGTGGTATTAAGTCTAAAATAATAGGATGCAGGGTTTGACCGATTAAAATCAGTAAAATAGGTAAACTTATTTCGAAGAGTTTGCGAGCTACCTGGCAAGGGGTTTGGACAATGTTCCCATTGGGTGTAGTTAACAGAACTACGCAGGGGACGTGGCTTATGGAGAAAATGATTACCCCAATGTTGGTAACAATACAAATCGGCATAATTCGCAGAGTTCATATATAAATCTTCAGCATTAAAAGATGCATAATATTTTAAATCGGCAAACAATGCTTCAACGGCATGCACATCCCAATCATCAGAATGAATGTTATTTTTTACTACATCACCCATTGAAACACGAAGGACATTAGGTACATTAATAATTTCCGTCGGACCATGGATTTGATAGTTCACTGCATCCCATACGATGCCATCAGCAACTGGAAAAGCTGAAATGTTCACAAATGTGTGGTCACGCTTCATGATGTGAGACGAGGAATGAGGAGCCAAAGTTCCAGAAACATAGTCTACAGCAGAGCGTTCAGGTAAATAGTGACCATTGATTAGTAGAAAAAACACTGTGACAAAGCCAATGGACATGAACAAAAAAATCAAGAAAAGTACCAACCAGATGTATGTCCAGGGTGGAATCAAGAAATTGTCTCTAAACCAGGATACAAAAATACTGAACTTGGATGGGACTTTTGAAGAGGTGGAATCCGAATCAAAGGAATAACGAGTCGGGCCAAGTGGCGTTGTTGGTTGATGCGCCACCGATTCAGATGCAGGATAGGTATACTCGTCCTCGTCGATGTTGGTGGAGAGTTGGGGATCAATTATAGTTTCAGGCAAAGGAGAGGATTCAGGCAAATCAACCATCTCAATTACAGCATCAGCGACCGTTCGTGTAGATGGGCCACGAACATATGTCCGATAAATGGCAGGACAAGAGACCGCTGGTGTGACACTATTCAGGATCGGCCAGGCGCTGTAGCTTGACATTTTCCACTGAGATGTATCTGTTCTCCTTGCGACCAGGAAGCGGTGGTAAAATGACTGTACGTGTTCCCTTCAAGCCCAGAACTGGAACCGGTGCACGAAAAGAGGGGCCGAATTCTTTTTGTTTTCAACCTTCTCTCGAACCAGTTCTCCAACCTTTGGAAGCCAGCCGGCTACCGGAATCTGCAACGCAGGATCTGTGGCTGAAGGCAAATGTGTAGTTGCAAGTTTGTCTCGGGCTTCTTGTAAGTCCTGTAACATAGCAGAATGATTATCTACATCAAACTTGGCGGATTGCGCCGCGATGTCTGGACCCTCAAGGTCAGGCACAAACATTCTTATGCCAAAGAGCATTTCGTATGGGGTCCGCCCACCCAGAGGTCTTCTAGGGAGATTATTAAGTGCACGCTGAACGGTATACAAGTGGGCCAGCCAGTTCCTGCCAGTACCTATAACTCTAGCTGTTAAGGATTGCTTTAAGTCACGGTTCATTCGTTCAACGATAGAGTTGCCCTCAGGCCTATACGGAGACGAATATTTCACCCGCACCCCAAGCGAAGCCATTGCATCCTTGTAAGCCCTAGAGGCAAACGCCGGACCTTGGTCCGAATGGAAGGTGCCGCATGCGAAAATTCCCACAAAGACACGCAAATCCCTGATTACATTTCGAGCGTCAGCACTACGTTGTGGCCAGACCCAGAGGAACCGTGTGCACGAGTCCACTGCTACTAAGATGTATTTATAGGCAGTGTCTGATGAGAATGGACCGCAGTGATCCAAGTAAACACACCCAAAGGGTCTGTTAGCAATGCAGAGCGGGGTCTGTGGAGGGCGTGTTACCGTGGAAGGCTTAATCTGTTGACAAACGTCGCAGGAAAGCACAAAAGCACGGGTGTCTTTATACAATCCACGCCACCAATAACGCTGCTGCAAGATGGAAACTGTAGCTGACACACCTGCATGAGCAGAAGCCATGCCTTCGTGTGCAGCTGATATCAAGGCACTCCTGCGGTCCGCGTTGGGGATCAGCCGATCTCCAACGTCAGGTATTGTTACATAAGAAACCTGTTCGGGACTTAACTTGTAAGAATACTTGGAAGGAAAACCTGTAGGGTAATTAACACCTTCCTTTGTTGCAGCAATAGCTGCTAGAATAACAGAGTCAATTTTAGACATGGACCTGGTAACCGCTGCTACTGAACACGTGACTACTGCCGAACGGGCAGCTTCATCTGCCAGATCGTTACCAATAGCGTGTGCGCCCACCCGCTGATGGCCTAAGGTGTGAACCACCTGTGTGAGGGGCAGACGTTGTTGCAATTCTGCCACTCGAACCCAAAGCATTTTATGCTTAATTGTGCTCCCTTTTGCGTCCTTGTAGTCGTTTTTCGACCAGAAAAACAGATTGTCATTGTAAGATTGTACACAGTAAAAAGAATCACATACGATTAAAGTGGTCTCATCCTGAGAAGCAAACTCAAGCGCAAGTAGCAATGCATGCAGCTCGGCCAATTGTGCGGTACTATCTCCAAGTGTGCGAGTATGCACTACAGAGGACTTGAACGTTCCATCTACAAAGGAACCCGCAACAATAGCACATGCAGCTGAATAAGCGTGCTTGGACCCAGTGGCCGGTTGCACCGAACCATCTGTGTAGATCACACATTTGTAATCCTCAAGCGGCAATATAAACAGAGGAGGAGGATGAACGAATTCATACTGTAAGAACTCCTGAGTCTGAAGAGAAGAATCGAAAATAAAAGTGACGTCCGAAGACGTCAAGGATGTAGCCCATTGTATCCAACGGGGATGCATTGCTTTAGAGTTCGGTACACTTGCCTTTGTTACTGCCTCTAGGGCAGGACAGGGTGTTACCACCAGAATTCGCTTTCCCTGTGCCAGTGCGCGTTCTTTTAGAATCGCCATTTGCACTGCAGTTAGAACTTTTTCGACAGATGTAAAGCGCAATTCAGCTGAAGTGTACAGATGTGACTTGTATGCGATGGGCACTGTATCACCTTCATTAAAGGTTAAGTACGTGAATCCCACCGCCCCGGAATTATTCTAATCACCAGGTTTGTGTGGTTATCACGAGTCAAAAGATATTTAGACTCTAGAAGGTCTGTCTGCAAAGACTGCAGAATTGAGGTATGCTCAGGCAGCCAGCATGATCTTGAATAAGTAGGTTGTATCAAAGCATACAAAGGCTTGATACGCTGGGCATATTCGGGAATGTAAGTACGCCCGAAATTCAGGAACCCCAGCAAAGACTGAAGTTTCTTCAGTGTATTTGGGGGCACAAATGTGCACATTTTTCCAAGAAATGGGGGCTAAGCCCTTACCTTCGTTATTGAGCTCATAGCCCAAAAACAGAACGGTAAATTCAGCAATGTGTGACTTAGCAAAGTTAAATTTGTAACCCTGCTCCGCAAATTCAAGAATAATGCGGTCCACACGGGACAGATGCGGAAATAATTCGTCGTCTGTCAGATAAATGTCATCAACGTACGAACATGCATCTTGGTCGATGCTGTCTAGCAAAGAGACAACACGGGCGGCGAATACACCCGGACTATTTTTGTAGCCCATGGGTAAACGCCGGAACTGGAATAATTTACCACCGGATGTGAATGCGGTCCATTGACCACTCTCCGGGGCTAGGTTGTGCGTGTAGAAACCGTTTGAAAGGTCAAGTGTCGTTTTGTATTTTTTACGAACAAGACTGTCTACAAGCGCAGAACTGTGTGTATTCTGCACCGCAAAGTTCCGACAATGAGAATTTAAATGCCGGTAATCCAAAACTAAGCGGTACGATCCATCGGGTTTAGAAACCACGAATAGGGGATTGTTCATAGGTGATACGCATGGTTCGATTACTCCCTGATATTCCAACTGTGTCAGAATTTCGGAGACGGGGCCTTTTGCCTGCCGTTTGATGGGATATTGGGGTTGTGGCTGCGGTAGTGACCGCAAAGGTATTGCATGGGGAGGTGATTCTACATCCCATCCCACATGGTTGCGGTATAACGCTGGAGCCAGGTACACAGCCCACTCAGCTGCAAGTGCTGCAGCTTTGTCTTTTGGGACATGCCGTGAAAAGCTTGGAAGGATTACCTCCTCTCCTTTATGTGCAGCGAGAACGAATGGGGGTGGCCAATCCATCTCTGCTAACAAAATGTCATATGAAGAGGTTAGATTTTCCCAAAAAATCCCTTTTATTTCACGCGGTATATCACCTTCGATTTGGATGACTATGTTGTAAAGTCTGTCAGGGGGTGCCACTCTGGTGTCTGCTGTCTCTACAGTAACGAATGTTTCAGTTGCTGTCGCCTCCATATGAGGACGTAGCGCCTCCCGCACTATCGTAACTTCCGCGGCGCTGTCTAGGAGGGTCACTGCCCACGTCCAATTCAGGAGTCTCGTTCTCACGGTCTGTGGCATATTTCGCTGTTACAGCGGCAACTTTTTCTTCTGAAATTGCGGTCGAGAAAGGTGAAAGTCTTCTGCTTTCCCTCTGACTTGTTGTCGAGGTTGGTCTCGCTCCTTGGGAGCCTCTCGGCCCCTTCCTCTATCTTGCCGTCCTCCTCCACCAGCCTGTGACGACGTCTGGGCCTGTGAAGAACGAGGAGAACGCGTATCAGAGCTCTGAAACCTTTCTGGTGATTTAATTCTCGACCTATCACGTAAATCATAAGTACGTTCAGAAGAAACCGAAACTGGGGAAGCGCCTCTCGACCCCGGCTTCTTTTGTTGCTTACCCTGTTTTTTCTGTCTCCAACTCTTTTTAGTGAAGATTGGTCTATCATCTTTCTCAGATGTACTTTTTGTTTGTGTAATTTGTGGTTGCGATTGAGTTTGCATTTTTACAAAAGGCTTGTTGCCTAGGCTATTTCTTCCAATTGTTTTATAAGCCCGGGCAATAATTTTCGGTAATTCGCGAGGCCTGTCCAACTCTGGGACCAAAGCCAAAGCATTCGCTACTTGAAAATTCATAGCATCGCCCTTGACATTTCCAAGGATCAGTTCAGCTACTACATCAAACACTCCCACTAGTCTCATCCCTAATTCCACAGCCGCTTCAGGGCCATGTTCGTCCTGTACTTTTTTAATTACAGAGGGTAGAACCGTCATGGAAGGAGTACCAAAACATTTTGAATAAACTGCTGCGAATACCTTACCCCAGTTTTCACATGATGTCAAATCGGGGATTAAGTCTTTTGGCAAACTTATCGTAAGGATGCGGTGTTTATCCACTGGGGATGTATGTGGAAACACCGCTTCTATCTGATCGAACTTTTCTGCAAGCCAGTAAGGATAATCGTCCTTATTTTGTGGACGTTTGCCCATCACAGAATTTACCATGACAGGACTTATGGTCACTCCAGCTGCAACAGCTGGTTGGCCAGCGACTACAGGAGCAGCTCCATGGAGGCTACCTGTAACGTATGTCACTAAGGCTCTATGCACTCGCACCAGTTCGGTATGCATAGTGCGCAGTTCCGCAATCGGTAATGCCAGATAATTTGGATGCGGGGTATACCCGGCCAATACAGGCCAAGTGGCCCCCTGAATAGATAAGGGGCCTAAACGAACTGCTGTAGTTGGTTGTGGGAGGGCGCCATTAAACCAAACACGGTGCTGCCAAGCCGTGAGAGGCACTTCAAGATTAGTATAGGGTCGATAGGCAGCAGGAATAGCGGTGGGTTTATATTCATGAAACAGCTTATCACCTGCATCCACCGCCTCAAAAGTGATCCAAGTGTAAAACACTTCAAAGTGATAAGCCGGATCGGCTTGAACCACAAAGACCAACTCGACCCCAGCATCGGGCACTCCGTATACACCTAGGTGTTCTCGGAGTGGTCCTCGGCTATGTGCAGCTATCGCCACACCAGCCATAACTAAACAATTGTATTCGACAACCTAACAGGGAGCACAAAACGGGTTATTTATGTAACCTTTTTAATAACTTCAAGCTTGAAAGAACCTATAAAACGTTCAATATAGGAGGTATCACCGTCACTTACGCCTCCGGAAGCGTACGTGAGGGTTTTGTGGACAAGCACAAGTACTACTCAAGCATCTCGCAGATAAGCTGCCCCACGTTGGCGCGCCATGTCATAAGGTTTCTGCACATACACAGAGCTATGCACAGGATAATAGGACCCCGGAATACAGTGGTTTGCCTACCATATCCCGTAGCACCCAAAACCCCAACCCAACTAGCTTAGCATCCCATTAGTACCAAAGCACCAATGATTGGACAACCCAGAACACGGTATCTTTATCTCAGGACTCGCAGAAGTAAGAACACTCTTTCGTCACTCACTCGTACTTGTCCACAATGCGCGTATGAAGAGACACAGGGTAGATTAAAATATTTATTTCAACTTACGTGCTCTAAGGTACAGTACACGTGTCAGCACTAATAGCATAATGCATATGACTAATATAAGCAGCATGGTTACAATTCCATAGAATACAAACGGGGAAAGCATTTCATAACTCAGTGGATAAATGTCTAAATAACATTACCACCCTCCCCGTGCAGTAAGATAGTTTATTATAAAAATAGAAGACCTCTGGGCTTTGACTAGCGAACCCTCATACCTCGGTCTCTAGATGCAGAACTACATCAGCAGACAATCACAGCTCTTCTCCCTGGAAAGGATTCCTCCAAGTCCCTCAAGCGCCAGTAAACTGCAGTATTAAAGGCACACAATATTCTTCATGGCATTTTGCGCCTAATGTTATGTCTGGGTGCGCGAGACTGGCCATATCAGGAAGAACCGAAATACATTGTTATGCGACCTTGTACATGGTGTGCAGTCTGAGCCCAAATCGAACAAGAGAAAAGGTGAAAGACAGAAAATGCAGACAGCGCAAAAGAACTTGGCAAGAGCAAAGGGCGAGGGAGCCCTGGCTCAGTGTAACGTGCGCAAAGAAAAGCAGCATGGCAGCTAGGCCTAGGCCAACATAACAAGGCAGTCAACAAACCACAAGACAGTACCCAGGGCATAGGTACCTCAGAGGCCTACCAGGGGCTGCAGCATGTATTGTGCCACCCCTGGAAGGCCATCCAAAATGACACCACAGGTCTGCTACTGCAGCCTGGGTAAGGTGGTGCATGCACCCCTTACTGTGATATGGGCTACCTATATCACTACATACATACACACATATAAACCTATAAGTCACTCCTATGGCAGGCCTTGTCAATCCTGAAGGCAGAGTGCTTGGTTCCTATGTGAGAGGGTGCCCCTGCATGAGCAGGGCCCCTCTGCAGCGTTCGGAGACCCTTCTCTGATGCTGTTTGTAGTGCAGCCTGACCATATTCTCTTAAGCGCATTATAACCTCGCGTTAAATGCTAACTTTGGGATGGCTGCACGGAAACATGTCGTGTTTGGTGTCAAACATCTTGGAATACTACCCCCCGCCAGTTCTGGCGGCGGGGGTAGCATTCCACCCTTCTAGAGGGAGAGACATGCACACACCAGTATACCCGGTACTGACTTTGCAAAGCCCTGGCATCACAAAATGGATGCTGCTGCCACAGACACAAGTCTGGCCTCCTGCTGCTGACTGAAACTCCGGCAGGGGAGGCCTGGACAATAGGTTTCCTGTTGCAGGGAGGTGTGACCACCTCCCCAGACAGGATAATGTGTATTGGGGCTGGGCGGGAGCACTCTCTGGTGCTTTGAAGTCCTGCACTGGGGGCACATTTGGTGTCCCTGTGCATACCCCAATTCAAACCGGCTCAGGGGCTTCTAGTCCCTTCTCTGGCGCGAAAATGGACAAAGGGAAAGGAGTGTAACCACACCTCTGCCCTGACCCTCCCATAGGTGGGTCCCCAGAGTATGTCCAACCCCCTAACTTAGTATAAGTATGGGACCCCAGTCCTTAGGACTTTAGATTAACCTGGACGAAACTCTGACACAGAATCCTGGACCTTCGACACTCTACTTCAAGATTAGAGGACTGAAGAATCTCCTTTGGGGTCAAGGAGTGACTCCCCAGCTTGGCAGGCACCAAAGAAGCAATTGTCCGGTCTGCATTGCTGAAGCTCCCGCCGGACACCGAAGTCTTTGCATCACCAGAGGTGGATTTACAGACTTCCCCGAGGCTGCCCTGAGTCCCCAGCAAAGCTGAGGCCAGTAGCTGTCGTGGGTAATGTGGAACTGTGACCCCTGGACACCAATCGCATTTGCAAGTGCATCTTCTTCTGGGTCTCCCACGAAATTGTGCTTTGGGCTCCAAGTAGCCCCAACCTCCAGCACCGACTGCACCGAAGATCACTGGCCTCCACTCCACGAGTGTCCCGTGAGCCAGCTCCACGTGCGTCAACTTGAGGCTCCTTTGCGGTCACTAGTCCGTTGGCTAGTTGGCCCTCCCAAAGGCCAATCTTCTTCTGCTTGGGCTCCCTGGTTGCTCCAGGCATGCCCTGACTTACCCTCGCTGGGTGAGTCCCACAGACCTTGCTGGTCTGCAACATCGTCCTTCTTCTATTTCCACAAGACTTGCCGTTGCCAAGGCTTGTTGGGTCCAATCCGGTCGCCAACACCCCTGCAATCGACAGACGTTGTGGGTAGCTGGAATCCAGCTCCTGGTCATTGTCGACGCCTCCTGGACCTCGTGGCTGAAGAGTCAAGACAACTGTCAACCTACCTGAAGCACTCGACATCGGTGAGCATCTGCTCATCGCCTTCCTGGTCACTCGCTAGTGACCCAGACTCTGTCCCCTCTGCTTTCAGGTTCTTCAAATCTTCGATCCACCTTTGGATCCACCCGAACACTTTCGACTTGGCCGCCAGCAGCACTTTGCAGCAGATCGCCATTGAAAGCGACGACGAAACCCGACCCCGAAAGACACCTATGCACCCGGCTCCCCTGGGTGAGGTAACTCGAGTACTCCGGTGCTCCCGTGGGTATTCACACTAGAACAGCCTAGTTCTCAAAGGGTTTTCTCCAAGTCCTCCTCTAAGTGTCCCTTTTCTTTTCAATTCAAACCGCGACTTTCCCCATAGAAGTTATCGGCGATTCACGCCTGTGTTCATACACTGCACGCGTCCCCCGTGGGTCCCCTGTGTCATTACCTTGGGTGGTTCCTTGTGGTCCAAGCACTTCTACAGGCTCTAGGCCCTGTGTCTAGCTCAGTCGTGGTTCTTATACCACTTTATTGGTATATGGTTTGGTACGCCCCTGGGGCTCAAACGTGTATTTGTGCTATTACTGTAGATAACTAACTTATAACTTATGTACTTCGAACTCTAGCCTCATAAAGAGACTAGAGGGGTGTGTTTAGCAATAAATACATATATTTTGAATATATACCTGGTGTGGTCCTCTTTCATTTGGTCACTCAAGAGATTATAGACTGGTAAAACAAGCTGCTTTACATTCCTTCAAGACTTAGCCTGAAGGCTGCTCTCCATAGCTACCACTAGGATAGCTTTCAATAAAGGTTGTCTTTAACCTATCTCCAATAAGGGGTTGTTTGGACTGGTGCAAGGTGCCCACTATAATTAGTGGACAGCATATGCCAGGCCAACTTCTCACACTCACGTGCTCCTTTCTACACTTCTCTTGCCTCTTTCTGCACCCCTGTTGCTTCATTCTGCACTTTCCATGCTTCTTTCTGCACCTGTCTTGCTTCTTTCTGCACCACTGTTGTCTCTTTATGTACCTCTTTTGACTCTTTCTGCACTTTTCTTGCCTTTTTCTGCACCTCTCTTCCCTCTTTCTGTACCTTTCCTGCCTGTTTTTGCATCTCACTTGCCTCTTTCTGCACTTTTCTTGCTTCTTTCTACACCTCTGTTGCTTCTTTCAGCAATTCTCATGCCTCTTTGTGCACTTCTCTTGCCTGTTTCTGCACTTCTCTTGCCTCTTTCTGCACCCCTGTTGCTTCATTCTGCACTTTCAAATGCTTATTTCTGCACCTGTCTTGCTTCTTTCTGCACCCCTGTTGTCTCTTTATGTACCTCTTTCTGCACTTTTCTTGCCTTTTTCTGCACCTCGCTTCCCTCTTTCTGCACGTCTGCTGCCTCTTTCTGCACCTCATTTGCTTCTTTCTGCACCCCTGTTGTCTCTTTCTGCATTCGTCTTCCCTCTTTCTGTACCTTTCCTGCCTGTTTTTGCATCTCACTTGCCTCTTTCTGCACTTTTCTTGCTTCTTTCTACACCTCTGTTGCTTCTTTCAGCAATTCTCTTGCCTCTTTGTGCACTTCTCTTGCCTGTTTCTGCACCTCTCTTGCCTCTTTTTGCACCTCTCTTGGCTCTTTCTGCACCTCACTTTCTCCTTTCTACACTTCTCTTGCCTCTTTCTGCACCCCTGTTGCTTCATTCCGCACTTTCCATGCTTCTGTCGGCACTTGTCTTGCTTCTTTCTTCACCTCTGTTGTCTCTTTATGTACCTCTTTTGCCTCTTTCTGCACTTTTCTTGCCTTTTTCTGCACCTCTCTTCCCTCTATCTGCACGTCTGTTGCCTCTTTATAAACCTCATTTGCTTCTTTCTGCACCCCTGTTGTCTCTTTCTGCACTCGTCTTCCCTCTTTCTGTACCTTTCCTGCCTGTTTTTGCTTCTCACTTGCCTCTTTCTGCACTTTTCTTGCATCTTTCGACACCTCTGTTGCTTCTTTCAGCAATTCTCTTACCTCTTTGTGCACTTCTCTTGCCTGTTTCTGCACCTCTCTTCCCTCTTTGTGCACCTCTGTTGATTCTTTCTGCACCTCATTTGCTTCTTTCTGCACGTCTGTTGTCTCTTTCTGCACTCGTCTTCCCTCTTTCTGTACCTTTCCCGCCTGTTTTTGCCTCTTACTTGCCTCTTTCTGCACTTTTCTTGCTTCTTTCTACACCTCTGTTGCTTCTTTCAGCAATTCTCTTGCCTCTTTGTGCACTTCTCTTGCCTGTTTCTGCACTTCTCTTGCCTGTTTCTGCTCCCCTGTTGCTTCATTCTGCACTTTCCATGCTTCTTTCTACACCTGTCTTGCTTCTTTCTGCACCCCTGTTGTCTCTTTATGTACCTCTTTTGCCTATTTCTGCACTTTTCTTGGCTTTTTCTACACCTCTCTTCCCTCTTTCTGCACGTCTGTTGCCTCTTTCTGCACCTCATTTGCTTCTTTCTGCACCCCTGTTGTCTCTTTCTGCACTTGTCTTCCCTCTTTCTGTACCTTTCCTGCCTGTTTTTGCATCTCACTTGACTCTTTCTGCACTTTTCATGCTTCTTTCTACACCTCTGTTGCTTCTTTCAGCAATTCTCTTTCCTCTTTGTGCAGTTTCCTTGCCTGTTTCTGCACCTCTCTTGCCTCCTTTTGCACCTTTGTTGGCTCTTTCTGCACCTCACTTGTTCCTTTCTTCACTTCTCTTGCCTCTTTGTGCACTTCTCTTGCCTGTTTCTGCACTTCTCTTGCCTGTTTCTGCACCCCTGTTGCTTCATTCTGCACTTTCCATGCTTCTTTCTACACCTGTCTTGCTTCTTTCTGCACCCCTGTTGTCTCTTTATGTACCTCTTTTGCCTCTTGCTGCACTTTTCTTGCCTATTTCTGCACCTCTCTTCCCTCTTTCTGCATGTCTGTTGCCTCTTTCTGCACCTCATTGGCTTCTTTCTGCAGCCCTGTTGTCTCTTTCTGCACTCGTCGTCCCTCTTTCTGTACCTTTCCTGCCTGTTTTTGCATCTCACTTGCCTCTTACTGCACTTTTCTTGCTTCTTTCTACACCTCTGTTGCTTCTTTCAGCAATTCTCTTGCCTCTTTGTGCACTTCTCTTGCCTGTTTCTGCACTTCTCTTGCCTCTTTCTGCAACCCTGTTGCTTCATTCTGCACTTTCCATGCTTCTTTCTGCACCTGTCTGGCTTCTTTCTCCACCCCTGTTGTCTCTTTATGTACCTCTTTTGCCTCTTTCTGCACTTTTCTTGCCATTTTCTGCACCTCTCTTCCCTCTTTCTGCACGTCTGTTGCCTCTTTCTGCACCTCTCTTGCCTCTTTTTGCACCACTGTTGGCTCTTTCTGCACCTCACTTGCTCCTTTCTACACTTCTCTTGCCTCTTTCTGCACCCCTGTTGCTTCATTCTGCACTTTCCATGCTTCTTTCGGCGCCTGTCTTGCTTCTTTCTTCACCTCTGTTGTCTCTTTATGTACCTCTTTTGCCTCTTTCTGCACTTTTCTTGCCTTTTTCTGCACCTCTTTTCCCTCTTTCTGCACGTCTGTTGCCTCTTTCTAAACCTCATTTGCTTCTTTCTGCACCCCTGTTGTCTCTTTCTGCACTCGTCTTCCCTCTTTCTGTACCTTTCCTGCCTGTTTTTGCTTCTCACTTGCCTCTTTCTGCACTTTTCTTGCTTCTTTCTACCCTCTGTTGCTTCTTTCAGCAATTCTCTTACCTCTTTGTGCACTTCTCTTGCCTGTTTCTGCACCTCTCTTTCTTCTTTCTGCACCTCTGTTGCCTCTTTCTGCACCTCATTTGCTTCTTTCTGCACCCCTGTTGTCTCTTTCTGCACTCGTCTTCCCCCTTTCTGTAACTTTCCTGCCTATTTTTGCATCTCACTTGCCTCTTTCTGCACTTTTCTTGCTTCTTTCTACACCTCTGTTGCTTCTTTCAGCAATTCTCTTGCCTCTTTGTGCACTTCTCTTGCCTGTTTCTGTACCTCTCTTGCTACTTTTTGCACCTCTGTTGGCTCTTTCTGCACCTCACTTGCTCCTTTCTACACTTCTCTTGCCTCTTTCTGCACCCCTGTTGCTTCATTCTGCACTTTCCATGCTTCTTTCTGCACCTGTCTTGCTTCTTTCTGCACCCCTCTTGTCTCTTTATGTACCTCTTTTGCCTCTTTCTGCACTTTTCTTGCCTTTTTCTGCAGTTCTCCTCCCTCTTTCTGCACGTCTGTTGCCTCTTTCTGCACCTCATTTGCTTCTTTCTGCACCCCTGTTGTCTCTTTATGTACTCGTCTTCCCTCTTTCTGTACCTTTCCTGCCTGTTTTTGCATCTCACTTGCCTCTTTCTGCACTTTTCTTGCTTCTTTATACACCTCTGTTGCTTCTTTCAGCAATTCTCTTGCCTCTTTGTGCACTTCTCTTGCCTGTTTCTGCACTTCTCTTGCCTGTTTCTGCACCCCAGTTGCTTCATTCTGCACTTTCCATGCTACTTTCTACACCTGTCTTGCTTCTTTCTGCACCCCTGTTGTCTCTTTATGTACCTCTTTTGCCTATTTCTGCACTTTTCTTGGCTTTTTCTGCACCTCTCTTCCCTCTTTCTGCACGTCTGTTGCCTCTTTCTGCACCTCATTTGCTTCTTTCTGCACTCCTGTTGTCTCTTTCTACACTTGTCTTCCCTCTTTCTGTACCTTTCCTGCCTGTTGTTGCATCTCACTTGACTCTTTCTGCAATTTTCATGCTTCTTTCTACACCTCTGTTGCTTCTTTCAGCAATTCTCTTGCCTCTTTGTGCAGTTGCCTTGCCTGTTTCAGCACCTCTCTTGCCTCCTTTTGCACCTTTGTTGGCTCTTTCTGCACCTCACTTGTTCCTTTCTACACTTCTCTTGCCTCTTTCTGCACCCCTGTTGCTTCATTCCGCACTTACCATGCTTCTTTCGGCACCTGTCTTGCTTCTTTCTGCACCCCTGTTGTCGCTTTATGTACCTCTTTTGCCTCTTTCTGCACTTTTCTTGCTTTTGTCTGCACCTCTTTCTGCACGTCTGTTGCCTCTTTCTGCACCTCATTTGCTTCTTTCTGCACCCCTGTTGTCTCTTTCTGGACTCGTCTTCCCTCTTTCTGTACCTTTCCTGCCTGTTTTTGCATCTCACTTGCCTCTTTCGGCACTTATCTTGCCTCTTTCTACACCTCTGTTGCTTCTTTCAGCAATTCTCTTGCCTCTTTGTGCACTTCTCTTGCCTGTTTCTGCACTTCTCTTGCCTCTTTCTGCACCCCTGTTGCTTCATTTTGCACCTTCCATGCTTATTTCTGCACCTGTCTTGCTTCTTTCTGCATCCCTATTGTCTCTTTATGTACCTCTTTTGCCTCTTTCTGCCCTTTTCTTGGCTTTTTCTGCACCTCTCTTCCCTCTTTCTGCACGTCTGTTGCCTCTTTCTGCACCTCATTTGCTTCTTTCTGCACCCCTGTTGTCTCTTTCTGCACTCGTCTTCCCCCTTTCTTTAACTTTCCTGCCTATTTTTGCATCTCACTTGCCTCTTTCTGCACTTTTCTTGCTTCTTTCTACACCTGTGTTGCTTCTTTCAGCAATTCTCTTGCCTCTTTGTGCACTTCTCTTGCCTGTTTCTGTACCTCTCTTGCTTCTTTTTGCACCTCTGTTGGCTCTTTCTGCACCTCACTTGCTCCTTTCTACACTTCTCTTGCCTCTTTCTGCACCCCTGTTGCTTCATTCTGCACTTTCCATGCTTCTTTCTGCACCTGTCTTGCTTCTTTCTGCACCCCTCTTGTCTCTTTATGTACCTCTTTTGCCTCTTTCTGCACTTTTCTTGCCTTTTTCTGCAGTTCTCCTCCCTCTTTCTGCACATCTGTTGCCTCTTTCTGCACCTCATTTGCTTCTTTCTGCGCCCCTGTTGTCTCTTTATGTACTCGTCTTCCCTCTTTCTGTACCTTTCCTGCCTGTTTTTGCATCTCACTTGCCTCTTTCTGCACTTTTCTTGCTTCTTTATACCTCTGTTGCTTCTTTCAGCAATTCTCTTGCCTCTTTGTGCACTTCTCTTGCCTGTTTCTGCACTTCTCTTGCCTGTTTCTGCACCCCAGTTGCTTCATTCTGCACTTTCCATGCTACTTTCTACACCTGTCTTGCTTCTTTCTGCACCCCTGTTGTCTCTTTATGTACCTCTTTTGCCTATTTATGCACTTTTCTTGGCTTTTTCTGCACCTCTCTTCCCTCTTTCTGCACGTCTGTTGCCTCTTTCTGCACCTCATTTGCTTCTTTCTGCACTCCTGTTGTCTCTTTCTACACTTGTCTTCCCTCTTTCTGTACCTTTCCTGCCTGTTTTTGCATCTCACTTGACTCTTTCTGCAATTTTCATGCTTCTTTCTACACCTCTGTTGCTTCTTTCAGCAATTCTCTTGCCTCTTTGTGCATTTGCCTTGCCTGTTTCAGCACCTCTCTTGCCTCCTTTTGCACCTTTGTTGGCTCTTTCTGCACCTCACTTGTTCCTTTCTACACTTCTCTTGCCTCTTTCTGCACCCCTGTTGCTTCATTCCGCACTTACCATGCTTCTTTCGGCACCTGTCTTGCTTCTTTCTGCACCCCTGTTGTCTCTTTATGTACCTCTTTTGCCTCTTTCTGCACTTTTCTTGCTTTTTTCTGCACCTCTTCCCTCTTTCTGCACGTCTGTTGCCTCTTTCTGCACCTCATTTGCTTCTTTCTGCACCCCTGTTGTCTCTTTCTGGACTCGTCTTCCCTCTTTCTGTACCTTTCCTGCCTGTTTTTGCATCTCACTTGCCTCTTTCGGCACTTATCTTGCCTCTTTCTACACCTCTGTTGCTTCTTTCAGCAATTCTCTAGCCTCTTTGTGCACTTCTCTTGCCTGTTTCTGCACTTCTCTTGCCTCTTTCTGCACCCCTGTTGCTTCATTTTGCACCTTCCATGCTTATTTCTGCACCTGTCTTGCTTCTTTCTGCATCCCTATTGTCTCTTTATGTACCTCTTTTGCCTCTTTCTGCCCTTTTCTTGGCTTTTTCTGCACCTCTCTTCCCTCTTTCTGCACGTCTGTTGCCTCTTTCTGCACCTCATTTGCTTCTTTCTGCACCCCTGTTGTCTCTTTCTGCACTCGTCTTCCCCCTTTCTGTAACTTTCCTGCCTATTTTTGCATCTCACTTGCCTCTTTCTGCACTTTTCTTGCTTCTTTCTACACCTCTGTTGCTTCTTTCAGCAATTCTCTTGCCTCTTTGTGCACTTCTCTTGCCTGTTTCTGTACCTCTCTTGCTTCTTTTTGCACCTCTGTTGGCTCTTTCTGCACCTCACTTGCGCCTTTCTACACTTCTCTTGCCTCTTTCTGCACCCCTGTTGCTTCATTCTGCACTTTCCATGCTTCTTTCTGCACCTGTCTTGCTTCTTTCTGCACCCCTCTTGTCTCTTTATGTACCTCTTTTGCCTCTTTCTGCACTTTTCTTGCCTTTTTCTGCAGTTCTCCTCCCTCTTTCTGCACGTCTGTTGCCTCTTTCTGCACCTCATTTGCTTCTTTCTGCGCCCCTGTTTTCTCTTTATGTACTCGTCTTCCCTCTTTCTGTACCTTTCCTGCCTGTTTTTGCATCTCACTTGCCTCTTTCTGCACTTTTCTTGCTTCTTTCAACAACTCTGTTGCTTCTTTCAGCAATTCTCTTTCCTCTTTGTGCACATCTCTTGCCTGTTTCTGCACTTCTCTTGCCTCTTTCTGCACCCCTGTTGCTTCATTCTGCACTTTCCATGCTTCTTTCTGCACCCGTCTTGCTTATTTCTACACCCCTGTTGTCTCTTTATGTACCTCTTTTGCCTCTTTCTGCAGTTTTCTTGCCTTTTTCTGCACCTCTCTTCCCTCTTTCTGCACGTCTGTTGCCTCTTTCTGCACCTCATTTGCTTCTTTCTGCGCCCCTGTTGTCTCTTCATGCACTCGTCTTCCCTCTTTCTGTACCTTTCCTGCCTAATTTTGCATCTCACTTGCCTCTTTTTGCACTTATTTTGCTTCTTTCTACACCTCTGTTGCTTCTTTCAGCAATTCTCTTGCCTCATTGTGCACATCTCTTGCCTGTTTCTGCACTTCTCTTGCCTCTTTCTGCACCCCTGTTGCTTCATTCTGCACTTTCCATGCTTCTTTCTGCACCCGTCTTGCTTATTTCTGCACCTCTGTTGTCTCTTTATGTACCTCTTTTGCTTCTTTCTGCACCCCTGTTGTCTCTTTCTGCACTCGTCTTCCCTCTTTCTGTACCTTTTCTGCCTGTTTTTGCATCTCACTTGCCTCTTTCTGCAATTTTCTTGCTTCTTTCTACACCTCTGTTGCTTCTTTCAGCAATTCTCTTGCCTCTTTGTGCACATCTCTCGCCTGTTTCTGCACTTCTCTTGCCTCTTTCTGCACCCCTGTTGCTTCATTCTGCACTTTCCATGTTTCTTTCTGCACCTGTCTTGGTTCTTTCTGCACCCGTGTTGTCTCTTTATGTACCTCTTTTGCCTCTTTCTGCACTTTTCTTGCCTTTTTCTGCACGTCTGTTGCCTCTTTCTGCACGTCTGTTGCCTCTTTCGAAACCTCATTTGCTTCTTTCTGCACCCCTGTTGTCTCTTTCTGGACTCGTCTTCCCTCTTTCTGTACCTTTCCTGCCTGTTTTTGCATCTCACTAGCCTCTTTCGGCACTTATCTTGCCTCTTTCTACACCTCTGTTGCTTCTTTCAGTAATTCTCTTGCCTCTTTGTGCACTTCTCTTGCCTGTTTCTGCACCTCTCTTGCTTCTTTTTGCACCTCTGTTGGCTCTTTCTGCACCTCACTTGCTCCTTTCTACACTTCTCTTGCCTCTTTCTTCACACCTGTTGCTTCATTCTGCACTTTCCATGCTTCTTTCTGCACCTGTCATGCTTCTTTCTGCACCCCTCTTGTCTCTTTATGTACCTCTTTTGCCTCTTTCTGCACATTTCTTGCCTTTTTCTGCACCTCTCTTCCCTCTTTCTGCACGTCTGTTGCCTCTTTCGAAACCTCATTTGCTTCTTTCTGCACCCCTGTTGTCTCTTTCTGCACTCATCTTCCCTCTTTCTGTACCTTTTCTGCCTGTTTTTGCATCTCACTTGCCTCTTTCTGCAGTTTTCTTGCTTCTTTCTACACCTCTGTTGCTTCTTTCTGCAAATCTCTTGCCTCTTTTTGCACTTCTCTTTCCTGTTTCTGCACTTCTCTTGCCTCTTTCTGCACCCCTGTTGCTTCATTCTGCACTGTCCATGCTTCTTTCTGCACCTGTCTTGCTTCTTTCTGCACCCCTGTTGTCTCTTTATGTACCTCTTTTGCCTCTTTCTGCACTTTTCTTGCTTTTGTCTGCACCTCTTTCTGCACGTCTGTTGCCTCTTTCTGCACCTCATTTGCTTCTTTCTGCACCCCTGTTGTCTCTTTCTGGACTCGTCTTCCCTCTTTCTGTACCTTTCCTGCCTGTTTTTGCATCTCACTTGCCTCTTTCGGCACTTATCTTGCCTCTTTCTACACCTCTGTTGCTTCTTTCAGCAATTCTCTTGCCTCTTTGTGCACTTCTCTTGCCTGTTTCTGCACTTCTCTTGCCTCTTTCTGCACCCCTGTTGCTTCATTCTGCACTTTCCATGTTTCTTTCTGCACCTGTCTTGGTTCTTTCTGCACCCGTGTTGTCTCTTTATGTACCTCTTTTGCCTCTTTCTGCACTTTTCTTGCCTTTTTCTGCACGTCTGTTGCCTCTTTCTGCACGTCTGTTGCCTCTTTCTGCACCTCATTTGCTTCTTTCTGCACCCCTGTTGTCTCTTTCTGGACTCGTCTTCCCTCTTTCTGTACCTTTCCTGCCTGTTTTTGCATCTCACTAGCCTCTTTCGGCACTTATCTTGCCTCTTTCTACACCTCTGTTGCTTCTTTCAGCAATTCTCTTGCCTCTTTGTGCACTTCTCTTGCCTGTTTCTGCACCTCTCTTGCTTCTTTTTGCACCTCTGTTGGCTCTTTCTGCACCTCACTTGCTCCTTTCTACACTTCTCTTGCCTCTTTCTTCACACCTGTTGCTTCATTCTGCACTTTCCATGCTTCTTTCTGCACCTGTCATGCTTCTTTCTGCACCCCTCTTGTCTCTTTATGTACCTCTTTTGCCTCTTTCTGCACATTTCTTGCCTTTTTCTGCACCTCTCTTCCCTCTTTCTGCACGTCTGTTGCCTCTTTCAAAACCTCATTTGCTTCTTTCTGCACCCCTGTTGTCTCTTTCTGCACTCATCTTCCCTCTTTCTGTACCTTTTCTGCCTGTTTTTGCATCTCACTTGCCTCTTTCTGCAGTTTTCTTGCTTCTTTCTACACCTCTGTTGCTTCTTTCTGCAAATCTCTTGCCTCTTTTTGCACTTCTCTTTCCTGTTTCTGCACTTCTCTTGCCTCTTTCTGCACCCCTGTTGCTTCATTCTGCACTGTCCATGCTTCTTTCTGCACCTGTCTTGCTTCTTTCTGCCCCCCTCTTGTCCCTTTATGTACCTCTTTTGCCTCTTTCTGCACTTTTCTTGGCTTTTTTTGCACCTCTCTTCCCTCTTTCTGCATGTCTGTTGCCTCTTTCTGCACCTCATTTGCTTCTTTCTTCACCCCTGTTGTCTCTTTCTGCACTCGTCCTCCCTCTTTCTGTACTTTTCTTGCCTGTTTTTGCATCTCACTTGCCTCTTTCTGTACTTTTCTTGCTTCTTTCTACACCTCTGTTGCTTCTTTCAGCAATTCTCTTGCCTCTTTGTGCACTTCTCTTGCCTGTTTCTGCACTTCTCTTGCCTCTTTCTGCACCCCTGTTGCTTTGGTCTGTACTTTCCATGCTTCTTTCTGCACCTGTCTTGCTTCTTTCTGCACCCCTGTTGTCTCTTTATGTACCTCTTTTGCCTCTTTCTGCACTTTTCTTGCCTTTTTCTGCACCTCTCTTCCCTCTTTCTGCACATCTGTTGCCTCTTTCTGTACCTCATTTGCCTTTTTGTTCACCGATCCTACCTTTTTCTGCACCCCTCTTGCCTCTCTCTCCACCCCTTGTCACTCTTTCTGCACCTCTGTTGGTTCTTTCTGCACTGCTCTTGCTTCTATCTGCACCTTACTTGCCTCTTTCTGCACTTCTCTTGCTTCTTTCTACACCTCTGTTGCTTCTTTCAGCAATTCTCTTGCCTCTTTCTGTACTTCTCTTCCTTCTTTCTGCACCCCTCCTGCCTCTTTCTGTACTTCTCATGCCTCTTTGTGCACCTCTCCTACCCCTTTCTGCACCCCCTTTGCCTCTTTTTACACCTCTGTTGGTTCTTTCTGCACTGCTCTTGCTTCTTTCTGCACCTCATTTGCCTCTTTCTGTACTTCACTTGCTTTTTTCTGCACCTCTCTTGCCTCTTTCGGCACCTGTGTTGCTTCTTTCTGTACTTCTCTTGCCTCCTTCTGCACCTCTTAGTTAGAGGTAGTTTTAACCCCCTGCCCTATTATGTACTAGGGCCATACAGGGGAGGTCATGCCAATCACAGGGGTACCCCAACCCATAGTGTACCCTAGTGTATGTAGGTGTTTTCACTGTATTCTAAGTGTCTTTCAGCATAGCACTGGCTCTGGGCCATGTTAGTCAGAGTCACCACCAGTACCAGTCAGCAAAACGTTGGGGGCACAGGATGACTTTGCAACAAGGCCTCTTTCTGCTTCTCTGTTGGTTCTTTGTGCACATCTCGCTTCTTTCTGCACCTTTCTTCGACTTTCTGGACTTCTGTTGCCTCTTTCTGCATTTCTCTTGCTTCTTTCTGCGCCTTTTTTCCTCTTTCTGCACATGTCCTACCTTTGTAGGCATAGTTAGAAATTAGCATTTAAAAAACCTTTGAAATTCACTGAAAAAACCACAGGTTTCAGGGACATTATAGTTAGAAATTAGCATTTAAAAAACCTTTGAAATTCACTGAAAAAAACCATAGGTTTCAGGGACGTTAAAGTTAGAAATTAGCATTTAAAAAACCTTAGAAATTCGCTGAAAAAAACACAGGTTTCAGGGACGTTATAGTTAGTTGGACATTTCACTCGTACAAAACCAGAGAAATTTGGCCGTTATAGTTAGTTCAGCTAACTATGACTCGCGGCCCCGCAATGCACTGCTGATGACGTCACATATTACATCATTCATGACATGGTCAGTGACATCACTGATGACATCTCAAATGACATCACTGATGACATCACTGATGACATCATCCACGTGATAATCTGATGCACCTCCTCATACCCTAATATAACCTTTGATACACCCACTCTAAAATACAGACTACCATTTTTGAAACCATAGACACACCAATACCAGTTAGTACAAAACCACTCACTAATTCCTAGGTCTACACACACATCCACTCATTCAACCATACAGTCACTCATACATGCAGCCAACCATCAATACGGCACTATCATATGCACTCACATATCTATACAGACACTCACACACCGCCACTCATCCATAGAGTTACTCAAACACCTAGTCAGTCATGCAAAGAATCAATCACACTCCCATTTACTCACCTATACAGTTATACACACACACCACCTCACTTATTCAAACATATACTAACACATACTTACACTCAGGGACGTTATAGTTAGAAATTAGCATTTAAAAAACCTTTGAAATTCACTGAAAAAACCATAGGTTTCAGGGACATTATAGTTAGAAATTAGCATTTAAAAAACCTTTGAAATTCACTGAAAAAACCATAGGTTTCAGGGACATTATAGTTAGAAATTAGCATTTAAAAAACCTTAGAAATTCGCTGAAAAAACCACAGGTTTCAGGGACGTTATAGTTAGTTGGACATTTCACTCGTACAAAACCAGAGAAATTCGGCAGTTATAGTTATTTCAGCTAACTATAACTCGCGCCCCCGCAATGCACTGCTGATGACGTCACATATTACATCATTCATGACATGGTCAGTGACATCACTGATGACATCTCAAATGACATCACAGATGACATCATCCACGTGATAATCTGATGCACCTCCTCATACCCTAATATAACCTTTGATACACCCACTCTAAAATACAGACTACCATTTTCGAAACCATAGACACACCAATACCAGTTAGTACAAACCCACTCACTAATTCCTAGGTCTACACACACATCCACTCATTCACTCATACAGTCACTCATACATGCAGTCAACCATCAATACGGCACTATCATGTGCACTCACATATCTATACAGACACTCACACACCACCACTCATCCATAGAGTTACTCACACACCTAGTCAGTCATGCAAAGAATCAATCACACTCCCATTTACTCAGTTATACACACACCACCTCACTTATTCAAACATATACTAACACATACTTACACTCTTATACAATTACTAATACAAGCACACACTCATCAGTACAGCCACTCTCACAATCACTCACTCTCACATATAGTCATTTATATACTCCAACACTCACATATACTACCTTTCACATATGCAGTTACTCACACATGTACCACTGAGGCATCCATTCACTCACCAACATACCGATACACACACTCACCCACCCATACAGCCCTTCACAGATGTACTCTTGAACCCATACACCCAGTGAATCACCCACTCACACATCTATGCACAGAGTCACATCCCCCACCCACCCACACAGACACTCAGGCACCCATACAGATACTCAGACAACCAATCAATAATCCATATAGACCCTCATTTAGCTACTCACCAACCCATGTAAACGCTTACACACCAACTGACAAACTAAACTGTGTGAATGTCTGTATCAGTCACTAACCCATGCATTCAGTAAGACACATTTAATCACTCACTTATACAGTCAGTCACGCACCTACTAAATCATCCATTCAGACACTTATACACCCACTCATTCTTCAATACAGCTTGGCCTATATATATATATAAAACATATTTAAACTTTACAGAAACACACAGTCACTGGATGATGTCATCAGTGATGTCATTTGAGATGTCATCAGTGATGTCATCAGTGATGTCACTGACCATGTCATGAATGATGTAATATGTGACGTCATCAGCAGTGCATTGCAGGGCGCGAGTTATAGTTAGCTGAACTAACTATAACGGCCGAATTTCTCTGGTTTTGTACGAGTGAAATGTCCAACTAACTATAACGTCCCTGAAACCTGTGGTTTTTTCAGTGAATATATATATATATATATATATATATATATATATATATATATATATATGAACACCAGCTCCGATTCACCAGTAGAAACCAGACACCGACACCAAGGCTCGATTTCAGTTTCTCACGTTTATTTTCTTGCTGTTACTCGTTTCGGCTTCTCTGCCTTGCTCACACAATAAATGTCAGAACTACCGGTCACATGATTTGTTTGTTACAACAGACATAGAAAACATACTTCAAGTAAGTCCGATAATAGGAAGTTCTTTTTTACATTTTCCTCTTTCTGTGTTCTTTTCTGTTTTTACACTTTTTGCAAACCACTGAATAAACATGGAGGAATGTTGGTTCAAGCTAGTTTCAATATCTCTGTGGAACCAATCCAATACAGCATTATCTACTAGTTTCTCTGATTGAAATAAAGTGCAAGTGCTTTAATGATATTATTTGTTATTAATATAAAAAAACATATATGAAAATATATGTATAGAAATCCTCATATGTATTCTTTTGTGTACCATCAGATGAAATCAAGTGTAAAAAGTGCATTATTTCTAGAATTCAAATCACTTTGATTCTCGAGCATAAGAACCACCTCTAGAGCAACACCAGGATCAATGCCAGTGCATTGCTTACATAGATTGGGCCTTCACACCACAGCACCGATTCTTGTTATTTCTACAACTGGTGTTTGCTTGGTAAGAAAATCCTGTAAATTAATAAAATGCAAGTGCTTGATATTTACCGATAGTCCCCAAGTAGCTCAAATAAAGTGCAAGTGCCTTATTATTCAATATGACAATAAAATTCGACGTGGTGTTACTAAATTCAAATGTTAAAAGATGTTTTTAAAACATGATGGATCAAATTAACTTCCCTCATCTGAAGTGCAAATACTAGATGGTATCGATGCCCATTATTAAATGGATTGACAATCTGCCTCCCATAAAGTGCAAATGCATTGTGACACTCATTAAAATCATCAGTCCCATGACAGTACATTCATTATTATGAAGACACAAAGAAAACAAAACCAAAATATATATTCCCTTCATCACAAATGGGTTTATCTAGAGTGTACATGTATTGTTTTATAAACAAAAAATAAAAAATGAAGCTCCCACCCTTCTGGCTGGGGCTTCTGCCAACCTCAATTTTATAGGCTGTATTCATTGCTAGGATATACATATCCTTGTGATGAATGGGACTCAAATGAAAATCAACTATACGTTACTTTAAATTCTTTGGTTCGTGAAATACACTATTTCTCTATTCCTCGTCTCTACATTCCTCATTTCTCTCGTAGTTCTATACTTATTACTATGAGCCACAAAGAGTCAATATTTTTTAAATATGCACATACAGATCTTCTTCAGAATTCAGCCCAAGCGGAATCTTCGTATTGAACATTACTATGTATTTAGACTCAAGCTGTCTCAATTTTTGTTCAAGGTTTCCACCTCTTCTACTTTTAGCAACATGATCTGTTACATAGTATGCGAGATCATTCACATTTCCACCATGTATTTCATTTATGTGCCTAGCAACGGGGTAACTTCTATCATTGTTTTTCACTGCCCTTAAGTGTTGAAGTATCCTTATGTGTACCATATGAATGGTACTACCCACATACATTTTGGGGCAGGTACATTGCACCTAAAGTTGAGAACTACCCAAAGTTCTCTGCTTCTTTTTTTGCATAATTTATGCGTCACTCTATGCCTGAAAGGGTTTCATTTTGACTTATACTGGGTGATCCCTTGTGACTGGACAAAGCTATACCTCTCTGAAGAGCTCTAATGAGAGCGAAACACGCGTCAGGGGTTGCTTTTATTCATTTCAGGTTGGCTTGGATGTTTTTTTACCACTGTGCCTGGAGAGATAAAAGGCTTTGGCCAGTTTACAGCTCGGCATGGATAGCACTGTGCTAATCCTATGCTTAAAGACTTTGCTGTAGAAATGACAAAAGACGTTGCCCCTTTCTATCTCGGCGTGGATGGCACTGTGCTAATCCTACACTTAAAGACTTTGATAGAAAAGCAGACATTTGAGGTGAGCAAATTTAGAGTGTCGCTGGTGTTGGGAGTGCTCTATACTGGAGCTGCTTTCCACCTAAACTTGAGAACTACCCAGAGTTCTCTGCTTCTTTTTATATATATTTGCATCAACGCTTCTCTGTACTTTTTGCATTAGAGAGTGAATGATACTGCCAGGATTCTAAGCCAGCCAGGTGCATGCTTGGGCTAATTTAAGGGATGTCACTATTATGCTAGTAATATATCAGCGGTGTTCGTGTTCTTCTCTGTGGCTTTATGTAGCTCATACAGTTCCAATCTCCCTGATGTGCAGTACTCAAAGGGAGACCAGCATGACCCATCAAAAGGGGGCAGAAAAGCAAGGATCATTCTTTGGACTCAGTGAATACTTCAAAATGTAATTTGAGGTTAGGATGCTTGGAATAGGGTATATGATTTAAAAAGTACAGAGCTGTACAAGTTGTTTTCATGCAGAGAATCATTGTTTTTTTTATCTGTATCCCTTTCATAAGCACTGAAGGGCAATAGGTCAAGCAGCTGCCACCACCACCAGCACACTGTGGGTGGGACAACGAACACCACCACAATTACCACCACCAGCGCCACGAGCATGGCAGATGGTTCTGCTGACCCCATTAAGTCATGTCTATTATTCTTACTTTTAACTATTCCAACTAGTAAAAATTATGGCCTTGTGTATTTATACTGTTCAGGCTTTTTCAGCTCCCCCATCTAATATTTGTTATTCCTACATTTCCCCGTGTTTTCAATCTTTTCTTTATCCGCAGCTGACATTCTCCTGTCTATAGCTTTCTTACACCCCCTTTTTAGTAAGCTTTTCCTCGCCCCTCTTTTACATGTTTTCTGTAGTAATGTTAAAAAAACAGATTTTGGTAAATTAAATAGGATTGCAGGCCCAAGTATTCTTTTTACCAGACATGTTGGTTAAGAAGGCTTTCTTGATTAAGCAGTCACAAATTAAAGGGACAATGATAGAGTGTTCATGGATCCCCAGTGTTGTCTTATACTCGCAGTTTCCACGACAGTGCAGCATAGCAGGAATGAGATACCATTATCAACCAATACCATATGTTCTTTGCATTCCCTTCCACCCTTTCATTTGTAGCCTTAACCCTACATTAGGAAAAAATGGTTTTGGTTGACCTGTTTTTTAAATGTTGTCCACCAACAAACTTCCCAAAGTGGTACTTTTGATAGAAGATACTGATATGTAGCCCAACTTTAGTGAGGTATTGCTGTTGTACCTTGTGCAAAATAATTACTTACGCGGTAAATCTGGAATCTAAAATGGGTGCAATTATGTTTTTTGTCTTGGTGCACAGACCACCAGTGCCACCACAAGTGCCAGCTTGCTAGGGACAGCAAAGGAGGCCCAACCAATCAAGGGAGAGAGAACAGTCCCAGTGAAGGCAGGGGCAAGTGGTAAGTCACTGTGCTTTCTTATTCTCAATACTATAGTTTTTAAGCAAGGCAGATACCTGCCCATCACCTCCCTGCCCAGGGCATTTAGCAACCTAAAACTGCAGCTCGGTTTAATTAGGCCCTGCAACGTAGGTGATGAAATGTGCATCTGCTTCAGTTAACAGCACTGCACATAGTCTGCAAAGCATACAAATTGAAGACAAGGTGGGTTTCCCAGTGAGGGGCGTGCCCATGATGGCAGCCACTACAGACGTGTTCTGGAGAATTCCGGCTCGGAACCGACTGGTATCCTCCATCATACTCTGGGTCCCGACTGGAGGGCACCCACTGCTGTGAGGTTGATCCCCTACAGTGATCCTGGCAAGCAGACATGCCCAATACCCACTGTCCAGCTGTTGCCACCTTCACCAGCTGTGGAACGGGCCGAGGCTGAGATGGGGCCATCGGCCATGAGGCTAAAGGGAGACTGCACCGGGTGTGGAGGAAGCGGTACACTAGACCCCAGCTTCAAGAGTACTCCACAGGGGTCTGGATCATCTGTAGTGTGAAGGAGGTCAGTGGCATGAGTGGTGGGAGCCGCAGCTTCATTGACCAAGGCGTGACCTGTGGCCTCCACCCAGTGTGGCCTGTGCTGGGCTTGCAGTTACGTGACCTTTGACTGTGAGGCTTCTGCAGGCCCGTGCAGTGGGAGAGGGAGCCCTGACTGCAGCGACAGCCTGCTCTAGGCCCGGAAGGGCAGTGGCCTGCAGGGGCTGAGTGGTGGGGACCTTAAGACCCTGTGTCACCGGCCAGCTTCTGCCTTGTGGCATGCACCAGTTGTAGTCTGTGTTGGAAAGAGGCTGCCTGCCTGACCCTAGGTGGGGGGCCCAAAATGACTGGGGGGCCCTGCAGAGCAGCCTGGGGGCCCAACCTCATTGATGTTTGTCCTACGGAGGACAGAGCAACCACACTAAAGAAACTGTGAGTTTGGGCCTGCTGCCTGACTCTGCCGTGAGAATGAGTACAGGGCCAGTGCTGGTAGACTCCCCCTTGAGGTACATTGTGTCCTGACTAATTCAGTGAGTGTGGCTTTGTAAATTCTGGGGATCTCCCAAGCCCCCCCTACCTAGCCTCTTGATGACACTCATTGCCTGGGAGCCTTGCCCCCCTTTTTTTTCATCATTACAAAACCACCAGCAGTGTCTCATGGGGCAGATGCTGACCCCATAGTGCTCCCCTTAGGCCATATGTGGCGGCCGGGTGGCTGGTAGCTACCAATTCAGGTGAACATTGCCAACCCCAGGACACAACACTCATGGGGGGGCTTCAGGGGTACTGATGGACTGGCTAGCCCTCCCCGGAGTGCTTACGGGTGGCCGGTGGCGCTGTGGCCATGATGGTGAAACCTAAATCCTTCTAGAACCCCGCCCAGGTGCTGGGGAGGCTTTGGGCCCAGCCGCTTCTCCTGATTGTGTCGCTGGTACTCTGGATGATCTTGAAACCACTCTATGCAGACACTATGATCAGTTTGAGAAAATTCTGCAGGCAATCCTGGACCCTAAAACTATGCTGGAATCCATAATCGATGCCATCACCTTGGATGTGAACTCTCTGTGCAAACCATACAAAGCTTTTGGATCACGTGGATGAAGCTGAATCCTCCTTGACTACGATGAGACCCACATTACAGGAACTTCAAGTCCAGTTGAAGGACATGAAGACCAAAGTCACCTCCCTCCACTGCCGGGTGGAAAATGCAGAGGGTTGCTTGAGGCACAACAATGTCTGCTTCCTGGGGCTCTGGGAGCGCTTAGAGGGCCTGACCATGGAACTCTTCCTCGAATGCTGGTTGATGTTCACTGTACTGGGGGGCAAGGTGCTCTAATTCATCTCTGTGGAGAAGGTGCATCTGCTGCCGGGAAAGCCACCTCCACCGGGTGCTCGCCTGAGGCCTGTAATTGCCAGACTCCTTAACTACAGGGACAGGGACCTGATTTTGCAGCTGTTTTGGATGAAGGTCCCTTGGCGTTTTGGTAGCAATACCATCACTGCATACCCGAACTTCACTATGGAGGTGCAGTTGCCTACGCACTTCCTATACTGCAGTCAAACAATGCCTCCAAGAGCTGGGCCTGAAGTATGTTCTGTTTCATCCTGGGAAGCTCAAGTTGATGGATAGTGAGTCCTCCCAATTCTTCTCGACCCCTGAGCATGCCTGGACTTGACTCCATACTAATGTTATGGTGGGTCTCCTATCAGAAGATCGGAGCGCTGACGACAGGCTCACACCCTGACTGTGGCACTGGAGACGCAGGGGGACCAGGAGCCACCTCTCCACTGTGCAGGCCACTAGGGAGTGACCACAGGCAGTGGAGGAGGTATTGCATCATTGACAGAATCATTTTGTGGTTCTGCGGTTAGACCATGCCTTGGATACTGGATAGGACAGGGATGGCTCTGGGGACTCTATTGGAGGGTTTCCCAGGGACTTGTGGTGACACTGCGACTAGCGGGCAATTTACTTTAAAGTGTGGTGGCTGTTTCTTGCTCAATATCTACTAGTGCAGCAAAGTAAAGTAAGTAAAGTAAGTCCGTTTTTATATAGCGCAGCTACTCACCCTTACGGGTCTCAAGGCGCTGGGGGCCGAGTGGAAATTAAGTGAGCTATTGCCCAGAGTCACATGGTGCTGAGCTGAGCTGCCGCCAGAGCCGGGGATCGAAACGTGAACCCTGTGCTCCGAAGTCAGCTGCCCTGGCCGCTGCACCACACCTCTCCCTGCTCACCGATGACTGCTGCAGATGCCCGGGGGCTCCCTGGGTGTAGGTTTGATGCCTAGGGTAGTGGAGTGGTCCTGTGTGCCTGTAAGCCTTGTTTATTGCTCAGCACATCTCTAATACTTCCCAAACAGGATATGTTTTCTCTTTTGTATTTCTCTTATGTTATTGGTTATTTGTTCACTCGTTATGGCTGGGTGCCTGTTGGAGACCCGGAGAGGGTAAAGAGGGGTTGGATGTTTTTTCTGGGGGTTTTTTGCTGCACAGTTGGAGTCATGTGTTTATGTTGATGTGACATGGCTTGATCCTGTACTGCTCACACACATGTAGGCACAGTGCGTAGGGGTACCCACACATTGGAACTAGGGGGAGGTGGCCCTGTGGACTACAATTTCTTGCTCTTTACAACTACACTTTATGGGCACACCAGTCTGCACCTCCACCCCCTTACTATAAGATGCTGACATGGAAAGTGCGGGGCAGGGCCACTCCTACAAAGAGATACTGGGTGCATGTTTGCTTAAGAGTAGAGGCGAACATATCACTTTCCTCCAAGAGGTGAAACTGATGCAGACGGAGTTGAATAGCATTGGTGCGAAGTGGAAGGGACAGGTATAAGACGCTATGACATCGACATATGCGAAAGTGGGTGCTCATTTGGATCACCCAAAGGTTCCCATTTGTGGCAGATGCACATAGAGTTAACACGAAGGACAGGTATGTAATAGTGGAGGGCCACATGGATGGGACAGCGCTAACTCTAGTGGGCGTTTATACCTCCAACACTAATTACCCTGCTTTTCTAGTCCTCCTCCCCCCAGCGCTCTTTCAAGAACCACACAGTCTCAGTGTATGGGGCAGTGATTTTTGCTTTGTTTAGGATGTCACTTGGGACAGTTCTACTCGTCCCTTTGAATCATACCCTATGTATTCAGCCATCGCAATGCTTCCAGGATTGGATGGCTCATAGGCATGTGTAAGATGTGTGGCTGTTGTGCCATCTGGACGCTAGTGAGTCCTCATTTTTTTCCGCGGTTCTGGACGTCCACAATAGGCTTGATCTGTTTCTCTGCAGTGAGCTGCTGGCCGTGCAGGTGGATAGGGCAAAGTGCTTGGTGTGTACCCTCTCTGATCATTGCCCGCTGCTCTTGACACTATGCTAGGATGGGCGTGGCCTAATCTACTGATCCTATGGCTTCAGACTGGGGCAATGCTGGACCCCCATTTAGGAAGAACATATCCACACATATAGTTCAGTATGAGCTCAACAAGGAAACCACCCCTACCAGAGTACTGGAATGGCGTGTCCACAAGGTAGTAATGCAAGGTAACTGTATTGCAACTATGTGAGGCATCCGTAAAGCCCTGAGCAGGGAACTGTTGGACCTGGAGTGCTAGCTGAGCCTACTGGAGATGGAGGTGTCCTACCGATCGGCTGAGCCGCAGCGACTCCAGCAGCTACGCAGGACTCACAGGGATTTGGAGACACGCTTGGTGTGCTTTGATTAAAGCCATTGCATTGCTATTCTTTATGCAGAAGGAGATAATTCGGGCAGGCTCCTGGTGTGGCTGGTTAAGAAGGACCAGACTCGCCCACCCATAGGGACCATCAGGCGGGAGGATGGCACAGAGGCCAGTATGCAGGTGGCCATTAAGGCTGCTTTTTCTGAGTGTGATCACTCCCTTTCTGCAGCTGTGGACAGTACCCCTGCTGTCTGAATCCAGGGATTTCTGTAGGGGCTCCAGTTGCCCGACTGACACTGCAACTGGATGAGCCCCTCCAACTCAAAGAGGTACGGACTGTCATGGAGTAGAAGAGGCATACACTGTGCCTCTTGTGGGCTCCACATCAAGTTTTAGTCTTATGCTCACTGTGCCGGGTCCCTGTATGCAAGTGGAGGGGGGCACCTCTGAGGGCGCAGGTGAGGTTTGATCCCCCTGGGGGAGTGCACACCCCCTTTGGCTCGTAAGACTCCTTGCTATTATCGTGAGCCGCCCCCTTCATGCCGGCTGATGGATGTCTTTGTATCTCTCTCCCGGTTGGCTTCCCCCTGAGTCCTATTGCCTAGTTCCTGTTAGTTATGACCACACTCGTGCATATGTCTTCTTCTATGTGTCAGTTGACTGCACTGTGAAATGGAGTAGTGGCTTCTTCAAGTTCACTGACACTCCACTGTTTCTGTTTGCAACTTGATTTTGATACGTAGCCATGTGTGAATGGCTCATTGCCAATGTTATCGTTTTGGTTAATGTGTGTGTCTACGACCAATAAAATATAAATATACAAAACAAAAAGTGGAAGGCAAAGTCCCAAACCCCTTTCGATACATGTTCCATTTCGATGTAGCTGCTTTATTAACAAACTCACTCAGGTAAAATTTCTACCTGATGCTAAAGATAGACCAACATCCCAAGCAAACTGTCTGGGTAACCCACCCCTTATGAAATTCTGAGATCAGCTGACTACCCCTATGTGCACTTTTATTGTAATAGCTCATTATGTATGCCTGACTAGTTACAAGTTATCATTATTAGACATACATCTGTTTATTGTATTGACGTGCTTTATTTATTGTAATTTTAATTTAAATACATACATATCCCGTTCACTGTAATACAGTGCATCATTTATATTCTATGCACTCTCTACTGTAAAATCTGTTATCTGTCATGTGTTACAGAGCATCCAATTTGACAGACTCTATCAGTATCAGCCCCTAAATTTTGACTCAAGGTAGAAATGAAGAGGAAGTAGGAGAAGAGCAGTGCCATTGGAATTGATTATAATATGTTAATAACATGATATTACAGCTGCCCAAAAAGCATGCTGAAGAGTAGCAGTACCGCCAGCATGGCTTCAATAATGCCGCACATACAGTCAAGTATGTGTGCAGCATATATACGCCTTACTCATTAATGGCAGCTAATGAATTTATTAACATACATAAAGTGTCTGTTCAGTTTCACTAGGAAATCATTTAAACTAAAATAACTTTTTGATTACGTTGGTGGTCTGGCTTCATTCCTTGCAGTCAGTGCTATTATATTATGTTTATGTGATGCTTGTGAAGGAAAAACCTGGCCCTGTGACTAATCACATCCACATTAAATTCCGATGGCCCTAGGGGACCAGTAATGTTCTGCTACCGTGCCACTATAGACAAGTGCTTGGGCTGAGTATAATGATTCATTTTAAAAAATGTCTTGATATAGCTACTCCTGCTGCTGGAACCGGCCAGCAACCATCCTGGTGGGAGTTAGCCACCTGGTTACATCACCAAAAGTTGAAGGTTGTGGTCGTAGAATATCGCTGGCTGGTGGCTTTGGAGGAGGAAGAGGAGAAGGCAGGCCTCCAGTTCCTTGGGCCACCAGACAGGCCCACATCCAACTGAGCCACACCACCACCGGCGCTGCCTGCAGCTGTGGTCCATTGCCGCCCACCCCACCAGCCACCTTCCTCATCCTCATCATCATCAACCGGCTGCCTCTTCCGCTGCGTTCTACATGAGCTGGTGCTGCCCAGGCGTGGGCAGCAGAACCTGGCACAGGACGTGGCAAACATTAATAACTAACTGGGTGCCATCAAAGCCCTTTCTTAATTTTGTATTTGGTGGTAGTAGTGGGCTAGCACCAACATGGAAAACATCAAAAAAGGACTGATCCCACTCGCATCTATTCCAAATGATGCTTGTGAGGTAAACTGCAACTGCAGGATTATTCAGAAGGATTATCCATCACAGGCAACTAAACTGAAAGAAAACACAGACTTAAGTGGGTAATCCAAGACTGAGACGTCCATGACAAAAAATCATACCAAAACAACAACTAGCAGTAGTAACCTGTAAGCAATCTGGGGATAGTAGTACTTAATTTATTTAAATTAAACTAAGCTTACAAAAACTATGAGTCAGGACTCAGGAGAAGGTTACTCCATGTTGCATACATTTTGTAAGGAGCACATGGCCTGATTCACAAAGGTAAAGTAAGTTACACTTTTGGTATCACTTTACTCTTGCAGAGAAACCTGTCCATCAGCAACTTTACTTTATGACCAGTAACTTTGGGAGTAGTGAGTAACTCCTATCATTTAAAATTACTACTTGTAAAGTTACTGGTAGTACAATTACACTGCAAGAGTAAACTTACACCAAAAGTGTAATTTTAAATGTGAATCAGGCCATGGTGCACACTAGTACTACCTATTCTTGGACAGACATTGTTCTAAGACTCTGCACCATGATGATGTCCCTGTCATGCCTAGGTGGGGACTATAGATGGCGTGGTATGTTTATTAGTTAAGAAGGTCCTGTAACAATTGGTGTTCCTTTAACCACATCCGCTCCACCAAGTGTGTGATCCAGTTAAGGTGCAAATTAATAAGTCAACCTCAATAGATAATACAACCTGGGGGAAGTGGGTTAGGAGTTTAATGAATGAATGGGAAGGGGTGTTGGCGAAAGGTGAGACAAAGACAAACTCAACAATCATCAAGTAGATGAGCAGCACTTCATCACATCTGTTGTGAAAGGAATGACACAGTTCAGTCAAATGCAAACAGTTCCTCATCTCCAGAGTGCCAAGGTATCTAATTCCTATGTTACCTAGGGCTGAAAAATACAGGAGGACCCATGCAGCTCTAAAAAGTGTTATTGTTAAGAAAAGAAAAATTACACTGTATAAATGCCAAAATGAATGGTGGATCTGCATTGTTCTCGGAATGTTCGTCTTAGGCGCAGGTCTGAACCGGTCCAGTAAACAGGACTGTTATGGAGCTTTCATTCAATAAGAAAAATAGGCCTGTTGAATGCAGAACAGTAAATGTATATATTGAAGAGTCAGGGTAAGCTTCATGGTGGATGAGAATCAAGAGAGCAGAGCATAGGCTGTTGAAGTCATGTGTCATTACCTGAGAGGTGAGAACAATATTTTAACACCGATCCCAGACAAGTAGGTAGGTGAATGTACACCTGCTGATCAATCTCACAAATTTCAATAACTTTTAGCTAAGTGGAAGGATCCGACGGCATGTGGTTCCTACAGACCATTGTCGCTCCTGAACTTAGACTATAAAATACTAGCCAAGATCATCGCCAATCGTCTCTCCCAGCTGATGGAATTCATCATATCTCCAGCCCAATCCGACTTTATCCCTCATCGATCCACCTCATTAAATCTTCGGACGCTCTTCTCGGTCCTCCATAGAATCAATCCTGCGGTTTCCGGCCGCCGCAATTCTGTTGGACACCGAGAAGGCCTTTGATTCTCTAGAATTGCCCTTCTTCCTTTCGGTAATGCGCCGCATGGGTATGCCCATGGGCTTCATAACCACTACCACCTTACTATACAGCCGCCTCACGGCGCGGCTCCGCATCAACGGAACGTTATCCCGTCCCTTTTCTCTTTCTCGCGGCACACGTCAGGGCTGCCCCTTATGCCCCTTACTGTTTATTTTAGCCATGGACCTCCTAATCCACCACTTTCAGGAACGGCATCTACAAAGGGGCTTACAATTTAGCACTGGCCCCCTACTAATTTCACTATACGCTGATTACACCACCCTCTACGTTAGGGATCCCCAGATTAACTTAGAGCCTCTCATCAGAGAAATATTGCGGTTCGGCCTCTTCCCCGGCCTAGGTATTAACTGGCGTAAATCAGTGATCTTCCCGTTAACCCCCAGTACCACCCCCTGGGAGTACGAATTCCCCCTTGAATGGTGCACCGATTCTGTCAAATATTTGGGCATTCATATACATCTCGACACTGCACAGATCCTTCGCCTTTACTATGGCCAGGCACTTACCGCCTTTGAATCTCAAGTTGAGAGATGGCTGCACTTGCCCCTGTCCATTGCTGGCCGGGTCGCGATTCTTAAGATGGTAGTGCTGCCCAAATTTCTGTATCCATTCAATAACATCCCTATTCCCCTCACTAATGTTTTTTTTTTGCAATTACGTAAGCACCTTATAAGGTTGGTATGGGGGGGTAAGCATGCGCGCATCCGTTGGCAAATACTCACCTTACCATACGATAGAGGTGGTTATGGCGTACCGGATCTTCAACTCTATTACTTAGTGGCTCAATGCTGCTATGCCTACGCTTGGTTCCACCCAGACGAACGGATCCCCTATCTTCGCCCAGAGGCAGATTTGGTCCTTCGTGAACAGTTGTCAACCGTACTGCCCAGGGGAGTGCCCAGAGACCCCTCTGACATGCGGACAGTCTCCACAACCAGCTGGGCCTGGGAGAAACTGAGAAGGGTCACCACTGCCCCTATACTGTACTCCTCTGCCCTGCCTGTTCCAAATGCCCGTTGGCTCCCAATCACTGGCGAAAAGTTGGTCCAGCGCACCTTAACCAAATTTGCCATCACTACCCTAGGAGACCTCTACCCGGAGGGGCATATTTTCACCCCGTCGGAAGATACTAGGTTTCAAGCAGTCACCTTCATGGACAGCTTTGTGCTGAGTCGTATCTGCTCTGCGCTGCGTGCTGCACTGCCTGGTTTCCCCCTGGAGCCTGACTAGTTTCCGCCCCTTACACTAATAATTGAAAACCCTGGGATACACGGTGAACTTTCCCAAAAATATCAGACGTTTTACTTCCCTCAGTTTATTGTTAGCTAAACGTGAAATCGCACTGTTATGGGGCCGCAAGTCTGCTCCTACTCTGGCAGGCTGGTTGCGCAGCCTGGCCTACTGTAATACCAATTGTGAGGTTTATGCCGGTTTACTGCCAGGTTCATCCCGTCCTAAAGACATTTGGGGTCCCTACAGAGCGTATACTGCAACACTGCGACAAGCCTCTGACTCTCAAGCACAGCATGGCATAGTACCTGAAGGCGTGGGGTAAAGGGATCATCCTCACACAGTAGCTCTACTATATGTTACTCTTGATCCTCTCGGTATAATGATCTCGCTATCTATATGTCTAATTGGGAGCACGGACGCTTAAATTAGACTAAGATTTGGCTGCCCATCGTTAGCAGCCTCAACGTGCTTGTGGGGGCTGGCCTGTGGGACTATGCTTTCATTTTAATAAGTTATTCTATTGCTGAGATTATATAACCTATGTCAGGTATGTTGGGTGATACTCATGTGACGTACTTTCAAACTGTTTTATCCTTTGAGTCTTATTATTTTGATACTATGCAATTGACGGTGACCATGTATTCCTACTATGCCTTGTTTCTTGCCAAAATGCTAAATAATGTGTTAAAAAAAAAACTTTTAGCTATGTGCATCCATCATGTAAAGTGTGTCCAGTGACAGTCCCCTCCAGACCACAACCACTTAATTAGAGTTTGACATTGGAGTCAGCTTTTTATTTTCCATTTTCCTAATCAAAGCACCTCTCTCCAGTCCACAGGAGTAGGCCTCTTTGAGTCATGTTGTTTGTTTCCCATTCAAGTAAATAGGCATTTTTCCCATTTTCTTTTTTCTGGCTATTGTGGTAGTCCCATCCCGAAACCTGACCCAAATTAGATAGACCTGTGTTGTTGAATAAGAAAAGCAAAAGTATTTGAGCAGTTTTGAAACTAAACTGACTGGTCTCTGAAGAACCTGAAAAAAAGAAGTACATAGAAGGAGTGGAGCATGTAAATAATTAGAAATGTGAAAGCAAGCAGGTCAATCATTCAGGCAGAATCATCCCCCGGGCTTCAAACATTAAAAGTCAAGTTCACAAATTAGTTACAATTCAATACCCTCCCCGTTACTACATGCATCATCAATCACTCAATATATCACTCATTGGTGAAGTATTTACTTGTTTCAAGCGTGATGCACATTTGGCTATTGTTTTTCTTTTTTACCATGAACGTGACACTCAATGACAGTCATGTATAATTAGTGATCTTTACTGGCAGCCCAGCTAGGGAATGAAAAACTGTAGGATGCTTCTTGTGTGCACACTGGTCTACTCCATACATGTGACTAAATAAATGGGACTGCTTAAGTCAGTCAGACCCCAAATATAAAAATGTTCTTCTATATACATTTTTTTTAAAGCAGTTACACAATAATATATGCAAGTTATGTTGTGGGCTAATATTTACTCTGGGGAAATCAGAGTTTTCCCTCAAACTCAGGGGGTTTGCCCAGAAGTTCATCATCTAACACACTTGAGTCTGACCAATTACCTCCTCATTCTCCTGTGCTGTTTCAGGAACAGTGTGATCTTGTGGTATGAAGTGTTGGTACATATTAATTATGCTCAATCTCTCCACGTTTTGAGGAAAGAGACTGGTCCTTCTGACTATGACAACTATTCCAGCTACACTGAAAACATGCTCAAAGGACACACTGGCCACCGGAAAAGACAGATACTCTTTTGCTAGCCTGCTGAGCTCTGGCCATCGTCACATCTTTCCATACCATTAGACCTCTTTTGGATCATTCAGATAGTCTAGGATCATCCTCGGAATGGTCATTGGTCCTGCCACTTGCTCGACCTCTGTTGCCTTCACCTCTGCAATTGACTTAAGCCATACCACTTGAAACTAAGCCATTGGAGAGGTTGCGTTTGGATTCTTCTGTTGCTGGTGTTACTGGTGGTGGTGTTGCTGGTTATGGTGTTTAGTGTGAGACAACAATTATGGCATTGGCCTCTCTGGATGTTGAAGGTTGCATGCTTTAACTTCTGCCCGGGACTCAAAATTCTGGCCATTCTTCTTCCAGGTCTCTTGCTTTATCATCAATCCAAGTCTTCTAAAGTAAACATCTACTTCTAAAAAAGGAACAAAGGTGGCCAGTATTTTTTGTACCATGGATCAAGTAATGTGGCCCACATGTACTCTTTGGTGGACATGATCTATTCCCGCAGCCTGGGATTACCAGCCTAGTTAAGGATTGGCCTCTGATCTAAGCCTGGGCGTAGTTTGCGTAGTAGCACTTCACATAGCTATGTGAAGTATATTTTCAACTACACGTAGCTATTCAAATTGCGTAGCTGTGTGCTTGACTGCACTGTACAATAATTGCCAAAGGCATCTTGCACAGTGCAAGTTAAGACCAAATAAATATCTCTGTCTTTATATGCTAAAAATGCATATAGTCATTTCACAAAAGTGAAAACGATAAATTAACAAGCAGTGAGAGAGGTGAAGATTTTGGGATCCTTCCTAACCTAGGGAGAGAACCAAGCAGATGCCTTGAAAACAAAATGCAAATCTTTTGAACGATTCAGTGGTGGTCCCATCCTCTTAGGACCACCCCAAGCACAGTTATTGGCAAAAATACAATCCCAACCAAAGGCCCTGCAAAGCATTATGGGACGAGATTAGCAGTGGCAGTGAATATTATAGTATCCAATATCAAAATAATTCTACAAAGAGCTGCAGTTCCACTAGTCGTTACTAGATGTCCCTCACGAGTCAAATGCAAAAGCTTCATGAAAGGGTTTCAATGCTTTTGCATTTGACTCGTGAGGGACATCTAGTAACGACTAGTGGAACTGCAGCTTGATGTATTAATAATTTCAATGCTTTTGCATTTGACTCGTGAGGGACATCTAGTAACGACTAGTTGAACTGCAGCTCTTTGTAGAATTATTTTGATATTGGACACTATAATATTCACTGCCCACTGCTAATCTCGTCCCATAATGCTTTGCAGGGCCTTTGGTTGGGATTGTATTTTTGCCCATAACTGTGCTTGGGGTGGTCCTAGGAGGAAGGGACCACCGCTGAATCGTTCACATGATATACTTTTTGTGTTCAAGGCATCTGCTTGGTCCTCCCCCTAGGTTAGGGGGGACCCCAAAATCCTCACCTCTCTCATTGCTTGATATTTTATTGTCAAAGTTCACTTTTGTGAATTGGTTATATGCATTTTAGCATTGAAAATTGCTTTATCAAAGCATTTGTAGGTGTTTATTATACTGCTGCTACGCTACGTCAATTAGCACAGTTTTTCACTCTGCTACGTGCAATGTGCGTAGTAGCACAAACTTTGCATGCACCGTGAGCGTAGCGAAGAATTATGCCCAGGGTTACTCTGAACCAACTCATTCAGCTTTCACACCGGCGAACCTAGGTGCCACTTTTTTCAACAGGTCCTGTAGCAGATGCAACAATGGGATTCCTTGGCTCATTGTAGTGTCCTCCTTGCTATTTCCCATGTGAAAACCTCAAAAGGAAGTAGCATTTGTATTAGGCACTTGACCAGCCCTCATTTGTCCACCTCCATTGTCATGCTTTTCCGAGTTGCATCCCCTTCTCTTTGAAGGACATAGTTAGTACTCAGTCTGCACTGCTCGAATAAATGTTACAACATGAAGTATGTCGACTTCCAACGTGTTGCCACCTCCTGTATGAAGGCTTTAAATAAATGACTGTAATGAGTGCAGAATTTTCAGCAGGTGGCTAGTATGTTGCTGACTATTTCTTCTTTTTTGAGAAAGTCCTGCACAATCAGTGTGATGCAATGCACCCATCACAGGACCCTGAAATAGCCCCCATCTGCCATGGCCTTGACAATATTACTGCTACTGTCTGTGGCAACAAATCCAATTCTGAGACCTCTGGGTTGAAGCCATTCAAATAGCTTGCTGTTAAACTCTACCAAAATGCTTACAGCTATATGGGATTTCTCCATGGCAAACAACACTATTGTTGTATGCTACCAAATGCCTGTAAAACTTTCTTCACTGTTGAGATCAGAAGACAGCTTTTCCCTAACCCCCACAAAAGAGATCTAGTGTGCAGTGATAAACATGTAACCAGTTGCTTGACAACTGGTCCACATGTCTGCCGTCAGGTAGATAGTGTGAACAGTACTTTGCTGCATAGCTTGACCAACCAATTGCCACACATCCTGATGGAGTCCTCCCACAAAAGAGAAAGGGAGGAGGCTCAGCACTAACAGTTTAGCCAGCTTCCCTTAGTACAAACGTGCCATCGGGTGGTTGCGCTCCTAGATTCCCGTCTGCCTAAACATGCCCATAATAGTAGTTTGGATTTCTTTCTTTTGTGATGTCACTGACACAGCCGATTTCCAAGGAGAACCAGGAGGTGGTAGACTCAATGTGCATCTTACGGAATCACTGTTTGCGCAGGTGTTTGCATCTGAGTCTTGTGCTATTTGGAGTTTGTGGGTGAAGTTGGCACACTACAGAGGACAGGGCTGCTTGGTGTAATGCTGTTATCCTCTTCTTCCTCATGACCACCTTCTTCTTCTGTCACTGTTAACTGAGCTGCTTTCCCTCTCCTATCACCACCAGCTAGCTTTTTAAGGTCTCATCCTAACGGATTGCATGATGTTTTTTCAGATGGGACATTTGGCCTCGAGTTCTAAAGTGTGAACCTGGCTTACCTCAACGAACATTTCTGTGGCAAATGGAGCATATTGCATTGTTATCCTCCAGCATGATAATTGTAAAGGAGTCTCAAACTAGAGAGGAGAACTTTTTTAGTGTGCCACTGCCAATGCCTGAAAACATGAACATTGGTGGCTGTGTTATTTGTCTCTCTGTAAGGTGTACTTTGACTGTGGTAGTGGTGGATGCAGGTCTCGGTGGGGGTCTTAGCAACATCAAAGCCGGCAGTGGATTAACCACATCCCTCTGAGCAGGTTGAATAGGAGGGGAGATCTCGCTAGCCTCTGAGCTGCCCTCTATACCCACAACCACTGGCTTGTCCTCACCACTGTCACTTTCCATAATTCTAAGATTTTCAGGAACTTTCCTTTTCCCTTGTCTCTCGAGGGGGGTCTCGGAGACAACCAGGGTCCAATCCATGTTCAGATTATCAAAAGGGGGGCATGGAGAAGATGGTGAAATACCCTTTCTTTTTCTTGCTAGAGATCTTGAAGCTAATGGTCAAAGAGCAGCATCTTGCTCAGCAGGAAGCTTAACCTCCTGTTCTGTTCCTACTTCAGAAAGAACTTTTGCTGGCTGCCGCTCCTGCTGTCCACTTTCCTGTGACAATTGGGTACTTGCGGCTGAGACAAAACCAGTTAAGACTTCCTGCTTGTCACCATGACTGCAGTGGCTACATCGCTGAGTGACATGGGCTTGGGGTTAGCCTTAGGTTGGGGTGGTGCGGTTGATGCCGGAGTGCTGCTCCCAGCCTTTTGCTGCCCAGAGTAGGGTGCAACAGGTACAATATATATAATTAAAAAGGTGGGGGCAGCACGCTAGTTGTGGCATTATCCTTCTTTTTCTCCTCCTCTCCAGCCACTTTCTTGGCAGGGCACCCTCTTTGCTGCCATCTTCAAGTCCTTTCTTAACTCTGGCAGTTACCACTTAGCTGCAGAAGCAGAAGAGAACTCAGTTGATGTTGTCACTGCCGGCCTTCTGGCTGGCAGTACTGTGTGTGATGTCTCTTGTGCACCTTGAAGCAAACAAACAAGAAATACATTCTGTGAAATGTGGCATTTGCAGCTTGAATCTCCAGACAATCTAATTCAATGAGGTCATCACACAGAATTAACAATAGTGTATCCATTCCAAACCAAATATTTCAAGAACATACAGATTGAAAAGTTTACTTCATGTGCCTTTAAGGCCTATGAGACACCTGTGGCAGGTTGGGGTTGCAGGGGAAAATTGAATGATTCTTTAAAAAGCTATTTCTTTAGTGCGCCTATGGCAGGCAGCGGATGCAGGCCAGGGCACACCAGGGGAAAGTGCAATAATCCTTAAAAAAACGTATTGCTGGTGTGCGCCTATAGCAGGCAGCGGGTGCAGGCCAGGGAAAAATTGAATAATCCTTAAAGAAGTTATAACTGGTGTGCGCATATGGCCTATGGCAGGTGGTGGGTGCAAGGAAGGCCAGGGGAAAATTGAATAATCTTTAAAATAATTAGTGCTGGTGTGCACCTATGAGACCTATGGCAGGCAGGGAGTGCAGGGGAAAAATGAAATGATCCTTAAAAACATTATTGTTGGTGTGTGCCTATGACCTATGTCAGGCAGGGGGTGCAGGGTAAAATGGAATAATCCTTAAAAAAATTATTGCTTGTGTGTGCCTATGAGACCTGTATGGCAGGCAGGAGATGCGGGGTAAATTAGAATAATAATCCTTAAAATCATTGCTGCTGTGTGCCTGTGGCATTGAGAGATACCTATGACAGGCAGGGAAAAATAAACTAATTGAAAAAAATATTGCTGGTGTCTCTCTAAGGACTATGAAAAATCCTATGAGAGACAAGGAGGCACAGGGGAAAATGGACAAAATGCATAAAAACACTGTACATACCTACTACTATCATCTTCAAGCACAATAAACACATATCAGGAAAAAAAGAAAAATATAATATAAAAAGGCATAAGCCTCTTCTATCAATGTCCCTAGAAAATGGCTATAAAAAGTGTAAGAAAAGGAATTAGAGCCCTGGCTGCTCAAAATGGCTGACCTGGCACATGGCCACCAAGAACGAAGGCTTGGACAACAAAGCACACATGCAGGCCTATGGCAAAAGAAAAGCATACTGGCTACACAAAATGGCTGCCCTGGCACATGGCCACCAAGGGTGAAAACATGGACAAAAAAGAGCACATGCAGGTCTAAAGCAAAAGCCAAGCACATTTGCTACACAAAATGGCAGCCCTGGCACATGGCTACCAAGGGCAAAGGCCTGGACAACAAAGAACACATGCAAGCCTATGACAAAAGCAAAGAGCACTGGCTACACAAAATGGCTGCCCTGACAGTGGCAAATGGCCACCAAGGGTGATTGCATGAACAACAAAGAAAACATGCAGGCCTATGACAAAAGCAAAGCACACTGGCTACACAAAATGGAGCCCTGCCACATGGCTAGTGGCCACCAAGGGCAAAGCCATAGAGAACAAGAACACGTGCAGGACTATAGCAAAAGTGCAATGACTACACAAAATGTTTGACGGCCACATGTTCAAACAACAAGCAAGGTGGCATGGACAACAAAGAGAAGACATGCTGGCCTATGGCAAAAGCACAATGAATACACAAAATGTCCATTGATCACATGTTCAAACAAAAGCAAGAAGGCATGGGCAACAGAGAGAACACATGCAGGCCTATGGCAAAAAGTACACTAGCTGCACAAAATGGCCAACCTACCACATGGCATGGAGAACAAAGACAAAATGGTGGCCTATAGCAAACCCACACACACACAAACTAGCCACACAAAAAGTGGCCAGCAAAGAAAGTGGGATGGTAAAGAAAGAAGAAAACACCACCATTAATTCAGCAATGCCAAAAACGAAAATTATGTTAACTGTAAAAAATCACCAACCACAAACACACCAAGGCATCAAAAATTACTCACCAAAATACACTTTAACACTTTGCAAAATCAGGCAAAATAAAGAAAACACATTTTGCATTTAATCCAAGGCCATCTCTAAATGAATAGATGTTTTAAAAAAATATGTACCACAGTAGTTGATGAATATATACCCAATGCCTAGTAATGGCTGGCTGGCCATGTCCGTGGGCAGACTAGGCCCCGCAGTAAAATGAGCAAATTAGTTCAAAATTCGCAAAAACACAGAAGAAAATGGACAAACAGTACTTTAAGAATTTTAAAACCAGGCCTCCTTCTCTCCCAAAAACTATGCTATTTTTTTCACATATAAACAACAAAAAACGTTAATGCAAAATATGACCCTACTGCAACTCCAGGCCACTCACAATCAAATTTAAACATTAAAGAAAAAACATTACAAATTGTACGAAAAAGGAACAGAACAATACTGGTGCATGCCCCACATCAAACAACAAAATTATCCAAAAGTGTTTTAACCTACTTGAGTGGATATCTCACAAAAAAGTCCTTAAAATTCAATGGTAATTATGAAATAGGCATCACAGACAAAGAGAGTGATCCTTTCACCTCCAAATCCAAATGAAAAGTGACCAAGGGAAGGGCACTAGAAGGAGCCTTCTGGACAGGAAGTGTAAGTTTAGGCCCGGGCGGACTTTTTCATTCTGCTCTCAGAATTGTCAGACTTTGGTCACTTTGCATTACTCTTGTAAAGCAAAGTTCTGGTCAAATTCCACTAATCCCCATATGGTGGAATTTTGCTGTTTCTAGAGCAACTCAATGACAAAAGCAGAAATCAGAAGCTCTAGCAAACGAACTGGCAAGTGAGATTTGGTATCCATTAGCTCAATATCCGAGTGCTAAGAAGGCTTCCGGTGCCATTTTCTAACACGGGTGGTCGCCAGTGGTCCCTTTCAGAGGTCTGCTTTCGAGTAGATTTTCTGCTTGAGAAGCAGCAAAACCAACTCGAACTTTTTTGAGGCGGGGGAGTAAATATTTTACACAAACAGATGGTTCATGTAGTTTTTTTTAACACAAAACACATTTAGTTACTGGTGTCTGATCTTGTAAGATGATGTGCGCTCTCCCCATGCTCGCATCCTGTGTGTTGTGAGAGCAGTGATCAGGCACCCTCTCTTGTGGGGCTAGATCGGTCTCTGTGCTAATGCAGCTAGTCTCAGAGTGGTGTTGAGTCTGGTTGTTCGAATGCCATTAGGATTTTCTTGTTATTAGTATTTGATCAAATGTGAGTCTAGCTCCAAGAAATAGTGGAGTGCTTGATAAAGAGCACTTTAATTGTAGTAGAAGAATGTATGTATTTATTTAATAATTAATGGCACACAAAATAGCCTTTCTAAATCTCAGACAGAGTGACACAACATGTATTCATAAAGTGCATAGTCACACTGCCTTTGACACTAAAATGACGGATGTTTACTGTTACCCAACTCAATAGTACTCGTTTTATCACCCCAGGAAAGATGAAAGGCTGAGTGGTTACATTAGGATTTAAATTTCAAACCTGTGACCATAATGTCAAACACAGATTCCTGTAGTGGATGCATTAGTCCACTGAGCTTCCACACTTGGCATGACAGAGGGGCTCATCGGCAATGAAAATACAAATACAGATGCATTTATAGTTTGCAAAGCTGAGGTACAAAAAGATCATGGTCTAACTATTGTCTAACAGCAATGGGATGGTATTTTTGCAGCCAATATTTAGGATATATTTATTGAACACAATATTTTTGGCAACTATATTTTGGCAAACAACCTCAGTATGAATGAGTGTGTCCTCTAGAGTGGATGTTAAGGAGTAAGAAGTGTTTTTAGGATAGTTTTGAAGAACTGATATAAAGAAGCAAGTCTGATATAGGCGCGAAGAGTATTCACACATTGCTTTTGCATCTGTGCCATATTACAGTAATGGGTGCAGAGGCAAAGGAGCTGCCGGGAGGTGCACCAACTGTGCACCTCATTAAGGAAGTGCAGTCAGTGCGTCCCGAAGGGCACACCTCGAAGGAGGAATAGGGGATATCAACAATCCCCTAGGCATCCTCCTGAAGATGAGTGCAGTCAATAACTACTCCTGTCGGCAAGGGGGGATCTCAGTCCCCCTTTGAAAGGCAGCTCAGGCTTCTTCCTGAATAGTGACAGACAGACCAATGGCTTCAAACCATGTTCACTAATGCACTGCCCACAGGGCAAGCACAAGCTTGACGCTGTGCTGGGGACAGTGCATTTACTGTAATAGGGTGCATTGTCCCTTTCTGCACCTGGGACATCCAGTTAAAGACTGGGGAAGAGTGCCATGTTTGCAGGAGATAATGTGTTTCTCCAGAATGTGTTGAGTCTGAGGGTAACACTGGGATGAGATCCCAGATCTCTAGATTCCACAGTCAGCAATGTTGTCACTAGGGCACCAAGCAAGAGCGACGCTAGTCCTAAATGAGATTTATGAAGCCGCTAAGGCCTTGAGTGGCTCTATAAATCTGGAGTAAAGCAACTCAGTGCAGATCTCTGTGTTGCCTTATTCTGCCCTGGAGGGGGGGGGGGGTGAAGGCATTTCATTCCATGGGCGTTATGTGGTTGTTCCAATGCTTCTACCATGGTTTTTGGTGAATTCCCAGATTTACTAGAACTGGGAGACCTGGGAATGCGCCAAAAGGTGTGCCTTCGCAAGGGAGGCGTAACGAGGAGAAATATCTTTATTTCTCCTCGTTACTTCCTCTTTCTATTTGTGCTTTGAATGACCTTTCTCCAAAATGCATGAGTACCCTTAAAAAAAAGTGCAGCCCCTCTTCTATGATAAGATATTGCACTTATTTTTTCTATGAATGCAGCGCACGATACAGGCATTTATTGCATTTGATTACAGGATATGAAAGCTGGGCATTACCTCTACAAAGGTTTTCTGCGGCCTCTTCAGGTCTATCAGTAGCAGGTTTCCAATTAGTGGGAGAGGTTTCGGTCCAGGTGGGAAGTTCTGGGCGAGGTCCTTCTTCCAGCCATCGTTTGTAATTTTTATAGCAATCAAAACCAAAAGAATGACCAGGAGAATAATAACAAACCCTGACGCATACATTTCTCCTTGGGCAGTGGTTTGCCACACTGTAAATATAAAATGTCAATCACCTTAAAAAGAGCGAAGTAATATATACTCTTCATGGTGGAAATGATTAATTTATTGCAAGAAAGGTCCCCTCTCTTTCAGCTGCTTTATGTTTAATGACTGTTAAAATTTAAGCTAAATCCGAGTGGCAACGCATCTTATTATCTCAACAATTAAATTTTGGCACACCGTGTCCCTCATGCCCACTGCACAGATGAATGCACTGAATTGCATCAGGCCCTAATGGCGTGCAATCTTGCTGACTAAGCTCACAGGTTATTGTTTCAAACCCTGCACAGACATACTTTTCAGCTTTGACAGACCAAGGTAAACAAAATGGATTATTTTCGTATTTAAATAAAGTAGTAATCTACAAAGACAGATGCTTCTGATAACATATAGGCTGATTTAGCATTAGATGGTAACGAGCTGTTCTGGCACAAGTGCTAAATGTAGACTTGAAACAAAACATGCAGTTTTTTTCCTCATCCAGAAAGTATGGGAGCAAAAATTCGAACTGTGGGGCATATTATCAAGGGCTGGGGATAGAATTATCGCCGCTTTAGCATCCGTTTTCGGGCAAAAAGCGGCGATAATTTTATTGCATTATTAACAAGGACACGCTAGTGCGTGTTTCCTTGATTTAGCTCCCGTTTTTGTCACAACTCGCATTGCATCGATAATGAGATGCAAAGTAGGCGTGGCTGTCAAAACAACACGGGATAATATCGCTAAGGCAGCTTCGCGATATTAACAACGAGGCGTAGCGATAATCATAATCGCGCTAACTCTGCCTTAACGAAGGAATTTAACGTCTGCTAAATTCCTGACTAAGGCATACCTAACATGGGAGGTGGATTATGGGGTTAAGGCCACAGGGCCTTATCACCAAGCTTATCGCCGTTTTACAAGGGACATCGCTGGTTTTTCAGCGATGTTTGGCCATTTTCCCGCTATCGCTAGAATATTTATCGCCATAGCGCTAAGCGTTGATAATACAGCACTAGCTTGGCGATATATTCCAGCGATAGCCGGTGATAATAAAAAGCGCGCTAAGCGTGCTCAGCGATAATTATCGCCTCTTCTTGCTAATATGCCCCTGTGTTTTTTTGCTCATGATTTAGCACTTCCTCCAGAAACGAGAGAATTTTTCTATGCTGCTCAAGTTTAAATCCAAGTTACATACGTTAGTTTAGGGTGTGCAAGCGTAGTAAGGTTTTTTCCCAGAAACTTTTTCGAAGGTCTAAAGTTAATGAAAAATTTGAGCACTTTTGCGCATTTTCTTCTGTTCTGGATATATGAGATAAATACATATATCCTTGTGTTTCATTAAAAAATGTTTGCAGTGGTATCTTTTGCCACAAACAGTTGATGTGCATTCTTTTCATAAAGTCATTGTGCATAAAAAACAGATCAATATGTGACATTATGGAGAAAACTGTGCAGGCGAGAATCAGGAACATTTTAGGTGACAAAAACTTTACACTTTCCTTCTTTGTCAACATTCAAACATTCAAATCAGTTTATTGTTCAGCAATTTATGCCATAACAATTCAAATATTGATGATTACATTACAATGCAAAAACGTTCACAATTCATATTAATTTAAAGCAACCTTGACACAGTTAATAAAATGCTACTCTCTGCGCATTAACCATTTAATTTAATTTAAGCTAGCCTACTTACTTTATATAACCAATTTCCATTGAGTAGAGCGATTGTTGGATCTTACTAAATATATCAACTATCAAACAAGTGCCTAGGTAGAGATACCAAAGTGTGCATCTACTAGTCACCCTCTCTGGGCTAAGACACCTTTTAAAAATATAGCAGTACGCCCTGCCTGCTCCACGTCCGTAACTATAGGATACAAATTAAACTGAGCACAGACTTGCTGCACAGAATTTATCTATCTTGTTAAAAGGATTACAATTTGTCCAAATGATAAAAAATTTAGTGACAGCCCATTAAAAATTTGCCTTGGGAAATCAGCTAAAAAAAAGCCTGTACCTATTTGTGCATTTTGGTAAAGTGTACGTTCAAGTTAAGATGTGCAATAACATCTCTGAGCGCCCTCTCCATGTCTGTCCAATGCTCCAGGTCAACCATTAGGCCGCTGGTTTCTTTGATGCAGGATTCAGACCAAGCTCCATTTTACTGGGACATATTTATCAAGCGGCAAACAGTACCTCCAGGGGCAAACTGAGAGTGTTAAAAGCGGTTTGCTAGCCGTCAGTTTATACTTTTTGCCTGCTTCCTCCTCCTCTGTCTATTTCAGCTCTTGTGACCTTGCAAGCAGCATGTATGTAAGAAGCTGCTGCCTGGTAAATTTCCATGCGATCTGTTCTACAGCAGAATAAAAGTTCTGCTCTGCAGCACCCCACATTACATTTTAGAAATAGTGGACATAGGTAGTACCTTTGGATTTCAGTGAGATATCACACAGTAGCATAAAATGCATCATTGTTTCTGAGCCACCTAGTGTGCAGTAGCACATTTCAGATCCACCCCCATAGGCTTTACCCCATGATTTGGTGAAGGTCCGCACCTGTAGAGTTCCTAATCTAAACATGAGGTATAAGACCCTTTTGTCAGAAGGAAATAGCAAGTCAAGGAACGGCTCCCAATGGGGTTCATGTTTTACTTTCAGGTAGTTGATCAAAATGATGCTTTTCCTGACTTCTAGCTTGCGCCACATGCATGCCCAATATTCCTTTTTTTCCATTGCTGAGGTTGCCTTATCCATCTGTTCCGGGTTATTCGATTGCTCTGTGCAACCAATGGACATGATAATGTGCTCAATATGTCTAAAGCAGGCTAAGCTGTTGTGATTCTTGGAACATCGCAGTTCTTCTTGTGGTACCTTTCTATATGGACACAGGTAGTACGTTCGGATCTTCAGCGAGGTATCACAGAGCAGCATAAAATGCATGATTGCTTCCGAGCCACCTAGTGTGCAGGAGCACATTTCAGATCCATCTCCAAAGGCTTCATCCCATGAATTGATGAAGGCCCGCACCTGTAGATCTCCTAATCTAATCATAAAGGATAAGACCCTTTTGTCAGAAGGAAATAGCAAGTACAGGAATGGCTCCTAATGGGGTTCATGTTTTGCTTTCAGGTAGTTGGTCAGAATTAAGCTTTTCCTGACGTCTATCTTGCTCCACATGCATGCCCACATAGCATTAGTATTATCATTATTTTCATTATTTAGATTACTTGTAAAGGTCACTATCACTCGTGGTAGAGTCTCTGGGCACTGGAAGTTCCCTCTACTGAAGCTTTTAAAAGAATATGTTACATCTCATAGATCATAAAGCCAGATTTTAGGAAGCTTTCAGAACTTGTGATGGGCATATTGAGATGGAATGGATAATGGTACCTAGTCCCACAGAGAAGGTTATAGTGTTGTAGGGATTCTGCACATACACAGAGCTATGCACAGGATAATAGGACCTCAGAGTATAGTGGTGAACCAACCATGCACCTTAGTTCCCACAATCCCAATCCGACAAGCTTTAGCGTCTCATTGGCAATGATGCTACCAATAATTAGACAACCCAGAACACGGTCTCTCTCTCTCAGGACTCGCGGGAGCAAGGACACCCTTTCATAACTCACTCATATCTGTCCACAACGTGCGTAGTAAGAGACACTGTATAGTTTAAAATGTTTATTTTAACAACCGTGCTCTAAGATACATTACACGTGCCAGTACTATCAGCATAATGCATAAGGATAAAATAATAAGCATAGTTACAATTCCATAGAATACAAACGGGGAAAGCATTTCATAAAGCAGTGGATATAGGGCTAAATGACCATACCACCCTCCCCGTGCTAGTAGCTAGTTTATTATAAAAACAGAAGACCTCTGGGCATTGTCAGGCGAACCCCCATACCTCAATATCTAGATGCAAGGTTTACATCATCAGACAAGCACAGCTCTTCTCTCTGGAAAGGTTTTTCTCCAAGTGTCTCTAACAGTGAAATCACAATATTAAAAGCACCCAAATTTCTCCAGTGCAGCTGCATTCAGTGTTATGTCTAAGTGCGAGGGGCTGACCAGATCAGCAAGAACAAGGGACGTTGTTTTTCGACCTTGTACATGTTGTGCAGACTTAACCCACAGGGAACAGGAGAAAAGGTGAAAGGCAGAAATGCAGACAGTCCTAATATAGCCGGGCACAAGCAGAGGCTGGAAAAACAAAGCCACAAAGTAACGTGCGCAAAAAGGCATCATGGCAGCCAGGCCTAAGCTAACTTAAGCAATTCAGACCATGAGGCCACAAACCACATGACAATAGAACCTGGAAATATTCCACTCCATTCAACAAGTTTACATTCGGAAAGAATTAGGATTGCGAATGAACTTAGTTAATAAGTGGGATTGCAATGCTTAAATTTTTGGGAAAACTATACAGATGTGTACCATAAAAACTTTATGCATGTAGCAATCAGCGTTAAAGTTAATGCACTCATTGATAGGAACAAATGAAATTGATTGTGATGGTTTGAGACATAATCTCAAACTTTTGAAACTGAATACAAGCCTAACTGTTGCATTCTGAAGATTTTGCAGTAGGTCCAGTGTCTTCTTAGGCAAGTCAGGTAGATGGGTTGACATAGTCTAATATAGACCAGATAAATGTGTTAGTAACAAACACCGTTTTAGAAAATGAAAGAAAAGGGAAACATTGCAAGGCTTTTTCAACTTAAAAAACCATTGCTTTGTTACTGCAGAGATCAGGGTTCAAATAGAAGCTTGGGGGCAGATTTACAAGCCCCTTACGCCACTTTTGCGTCACTTTTAACATGGGAAAAGTGATGCAAAAGTGGCACAAGGGGCTAGTAAATCTGCCCCTTGGAGTCCAGAATAATGCCCACATGAAGGGGCTGAAGCTACCATGTCTGTGAAAACACAAAGAGAAGCGAGCCATAAAGATGGGTTCCATCGATTGATCTTATTATAAAAGGGGAGAATTTCGGTCTTGCTGGGATTTACCCTCACAACATTCAATTTCATTCACCTTTGAGTAGCTTTAAAACTAATGCTTGTTGGTGTTAGCTGGCTGTACCTGTGAAAAACCATTAATCAATAAAGTATCTGATATTACAGTAGATCTAGCCTAACTCTCAGCTCTTTTGTCCACCACCGTGCCAAGATACCCAAACGGGGGAAAGTGTCCGTTCAAATACACATACATTACATAAACACCTATTGTTCGTGAAAAAGTGCACACTCCACCAATTTCTTCTTGACTTATTTATTTCATCTAAGAACAAGTGTGCGACCAACCCTAGCAAGACAGAACAGCAACTGTCAGTCCTGGCCTCACCCATGACATCGTTATCATTCCATATTCCATGACATCACCTGGCTATACTAGATTAGATTGGATCTAGTTACAACTATAAAACATATTTCCCTTCCCATTAACGCATTTAAAACCCCAGGCCTGCAAGAACTATATACACACAAAAGGAGTAGAGAGTGTGAAAACGAGAAGAAGTCTCGGTGGAGGCACATGCACTGTGTGAAAATACTTCCCTCACTCACAAAGTTGTGACATGCTTCATCATCAGGCTTTTCTAACAAACACCCCCTTCACAGACCAACGCCTGGGGTGGAGCAAAAGGGAGGGGAAGACAAAACACACATGTAAAATGTACACACATATAATGCCAAATTATAATGGGATCACCGAAAGTAAAGTGCAGTGGAAGTTAAAACTAGCTCGGAGGTGTCACTGCTCAAAATTTTATTCCTGGACCCTCCGGCCAGGATTAAAAACGTAAAGGATGGTGGCGACAGGCAAGAGTAAGGAAATCCTACACCCCTCCTTACTGCCAAGTCAACATGTTTCTGCCGTGTTCGTGCCCGCAGTTATAGGTCACACCGGCATTCATCAGGACCTTTCTTGATCCCACTGGAGTTATGCGTCCCTCAATACCCAGATGCGGTATTTCTTGGAAAAAATCGTTCCCAAGGTGAGGGTACCCCTATGTAACTTGCTCTTGTAGTTCTGGAAAAGAAGAGAACAAGCCAGAGACTAATTACTCGCACGTGGAATTTCAACCATTCCTTCACACAGTGCTAGTGATCGCTCGCTTGTTCCACCGAGTGGATATAGTATCGCCAATGTCTGTCCTATACTCTCCATGCTTGTCCATACTATGGCAATGCAATCTTACATATCAATTATCTACCTTATCAATATGTAACCGCAGGTAATTATACGTCGCTGGCAAGGAGTCCTTATCATAACAGCTTCACTCATCCACACTCTAAAACAAAACATTTAACTCACCGAGTTTCATAAACAAATAAACCAAAACTGGTGAGATCGAGGGAGAGTCCCCTGTAGTCACACACTAGAGGAAACAGGTAAAAAAAACACAAGCAATCCAATGGTTAAAAAGTCATTCCGCAAATTGTACTTTAGAGTCTATTAGGAGCCCTATTGAGTAAAATCCCTGTTCGTGAAACATGAGAAGAAATGACCTGGGAATCAATGGTCGCATTGCTTTATATCAACCTACGAAGAGTTAGGCAGTCTTCGGTCGCATGTCATATTATTAAGGCGCACATAATTGTTGAGTTTCTCAACCGCTTGACCGTGTTAGTATGTAACTCTCCTAGGTACTTTTGCTTCTATTGTAGGGGTGCCTCGTAAATGCAAGCCTAATGGACCCAGGAGTCCGTCCGTATTTCTGGCCCACTCCCCCATGCTCCTTACTTCATCAAGGTAGGTACTCTGCTCAATGATTCCCCAATGCTGCCGTGTAGATTACCGGCGATCGTGGGAGCGCTTCTTTTACTCGCCTGCACTTCCCATCACATGTGGGGGCATGGCTAACTGCATAATACGCATGTATGGGCGTGTTAGCGTCCATGCGTGTCCATAGTAACTAGAGATTCCAGCTTATTTTTGTCAATTTGCAATTAATGATACAGGAAATGTTATTGTTATTATTCCGCACGCATATGGTTCCTGATTGGTTACTGTCTAATCACCACGGGGCCCATTACCCTCAAGCATTTTATATTTATGTTACGGGTGACGTATTCGTAATTAGTAGTATTACTACCCCTAGATGCCCACATTCCGCTCCTGTTTGTGAGGGCTACATTACCGTCTTCGGTGTGTATTGGTATAGACGCGAGGGTCTGATAACACATATATATATATGTATATATTTTTTGTGTAGACATTATTCCTTCATCCAAAAGCCTGGTAATTGTGTAAACAGGATGTAGGGCTTCCATGAGTGTCGGTAAATGTGCATGAACAATAAAAATATTCTTATTATATAAATAATAATAAAACTTTTATATTAGATGCCTCATTAGATTAGTAAAATACCCAGCAAGTGCCAACCTGGAGTGGAATTATATATGTGACAGTTTTAACTATTTAGGGCATTCCAGGGTATGTCATCATTTAGCCCCACGATGTGGCTCTTGAGTCTGTAGACCCACTTCTGCTCCCTAAGCAAAAGCGCCCTCGTTCTGTTGCCTTGGTTTGAATCCAGTCTAGGTTTCTCAATCACAGTCCAAGCTATATCATCTGCAGTGTGTTGCTGCTCCAAGTAATGTGTTGTTAATCTTGTGTTTGATTTTTGGCACCTATTGGTGCTCCTATGTTCCATGATGCGTGTTTTTACCTTTCTGGTAGTCATACCTATATATTGTTTTTTGCATGGGCATGTAATCAGGTAAATGACCCACTCAGAGTTGCAATTTGTGTGGGTTCTCTGCTCCCAAGGGTAGGTCAGACCCACATCAATCGTTTTTGTGTTCTGTGTAAGGTGACATATATTACAAGAACCGCATCTCGAGTGTCCCTGTACTGGTGGTAGAGTTCTTAATAAACCCAGGGCTCCGGGCTGGGGGGTCCATGGTCTAGTATGTACCAGGATGTCTCGCAGGTTCGCGCTTCTTCTGAATGAGAATAAAGGCTTCACAACATTCAGTCCATTCGAATTCAGTATGCGCCAATTCTTTAATATGAGTTGTTTGATGTGATGCGAGGTGGTATTAAAGGTAGTGACGCATACTGGTTTGTTCACCAGAAGGTTATCTCTGTTTGTGTTGGCTGCTCTTTTTTTGGCCTTTCCGATTGCCCATTTTGGGTATCCTCGCTGATACAGTTTCTTTGTTAAGAGACCTGCCTCTTCGTTAAAGGACATCCAGTCTGTGCAGTTGCGTCTGAGTGTAAAGAATTGCCCTACCGGGAGGTTCTCCCTGAGGGCTTTTGGATGGAAGCTGTTGAAGGCCAACAGTGAGTTTTTATCTGTTGATTTATGGTAGACCCTGGTTGAGAGCTTCCCGTTTCTGGGTTCTATGACCAGATCCAGAAATGGTAATTTCGTCGTGGTTATTGTGGAGGTGAAATGTAATAGAGGGTTTCTGTTGTTGAGCCATTCCAGGAATGAGGTGACTGAGTGTTTCTCCCCCCTCCATATCACCAGGACATCATCTATGAATCTCCGCCATAGTCTAATGTTGTGTGACCGGGGGTTCCCTTCATTGAAGATCATCGTTTTCTCAAAAGAGCCAACGTATAGTCCCGCCAGGCTCGGGCGAACGTACTCCCCATGGAAGTCCCATGGGTTTGTAAATGCAACGTCCCCTCAAACTCGAAGAAGTTCCTTGTCAATGCAATCTCTGCCAGGTTAAGGATAACAGCTCTGGGGGTCTGGTACGGCCACTCCTCTTCAAACAGGATATCTTCCAGGACCCGCAGGGTTTCTCTTTGCGGTATGTTAGTGTACAGCGCCTCTATATCCAGGTCCAGTAGGAATTCACCAGTGGGGTCAAACTCAATCTCTTTTATGAAGTTTAGGACATCCCGTGTGTCCTGAAGATAAGCTGGTAATTTCTGAACGAGTGGTTTCAGGTAGTGATGACAGAACTGTGAGAGGGGTTCCAAAATGGAGCCGATCCCAGACACTATCGACCTCCCTGGGGGGGCCGTGTGGGTTTTTGTATCTTCGGCAATATGTAAAAGTACGGTGTTGTTGGTTGGTCCCTGATCAGATAATCCGCCTCATGTTTGGAGATCCAGTTGTTGGCTATGCTCTCCTCCACTAGGGTCGCTATTTCATTAGCGATGGCAGCCGTGGGGTCCTTCCCCAGGATCCTGTAGTTTCTGTCATCTGAAAGGAGACGCCTGCATTCATCCGTGTATGTGATCTTACCGAAGATGACAATGGCTCCCCCTTTGTCGGCTGGTTTAATGATAATTGATTCATTTTCCTTTAGTTGTCTCAGCGCGTCTTTTTCCATATTACTGAGATTTATGAAGGGCCGTGTCTCCTGCCTCTGCATTTTTTCAAAATCGTGAATGACTGCCTGTTTGAAAGTGGCGACTTCCGGAGGTAATATTGCAATCTGCGGAGTGAAAGAGGATTTTGGGCGAAAAGGTGTATCACCTGATGGAGTCTCCCTGTCTTCCACCCCGTCAAAAAAGACCTTTAGTCTAATGCTTCTAAAGAAGGCCGCTAACTCCTGTTGGATTTTAAAGTGATCAAGCAGATTGGTCGGTACAAAGCCCAGCCCCCTGTTCAAGAGTTTTTCTTGTGGGGCTGACAGGGGGACCGAGGAGAGGTTGACCACTAGTGAACATCCCTGCTTGTTCCTGGCATCATGCTCTGTGTCATGCTCCTGGTTATACGTTGGTCTAGATCTTCCCACATTACCCTCTGTTGGCCTTTCTGTCTGCCTCTGCCCCTTCCTCTGCCTAAAAAAGGAGTTTGTGGTTGGGGGAATTGTAGTTGTTGGTATTGAGGATGTGGGAACCCTTGTTGGGGGGGATAGCCCATTACCGGCCAGTTGTATCCCTGATTAGGGTATCCTTGAAAAGGTCCAGAATAGAACGGGCGGAAGCCCCTCTGGTTCCCTCTCCCCCTCCCTCTTCTGAGCTGTGGGTACTCATAGTCGCTACCTTCACTACTGCTACTCAAGAGTTCTTGGTCTCGCCTTCCCTGCTGGGGACCTTTCTTCATATCAGCCAATTTTTGTTGGATATATTCATTGTTGGTATATGGGTAGATTTTCTCTTTGGAGAAGCACTTCAGGTCTTTTTGGAGTTTGTTTATTTTTGACTGCATCAAGTACTCCTTGTATTCCCCTAGTTCGTTATTGACTTCATCCAATTTCCTTTTGTATGTAGCAAAAAAACGTTGGTTTTAAGTCCCGGTTTGTTAGCCTGGATCTGGATTATTAGGGTGTCAGCTAATCTTTTCGCAGTGCTACTTATGAGAACCAACCAATCCCTGGTGCACTTCCATGCTATGAGTGCCCAGTCGCGACAGAAAGTTGCATCCTCCAGAAAAATAAGGGGTTTGTTGGTTACCAAAAGTCCCCGGAGTGCAGAGTTCCCCCTCAAGTATTTTGTTAGGATGGCCCCATGCAATATCGTTTTTACATGCGTTTTTTCCAACTCCAATAAGGTGTCCAAGCCCTCTCCCTCTGTGAGGACCTGGTTGATTGTGGTACCTCCTAGTAGAGATGGACCTGCCAAGATCTCTGCTACCACTTCTTTTGTGTGTATATAGGCTTGCGTTCAGGGGGTCGGAGTAGAGTTTTAAGCCCCTCTCCCCTTCTTTATGTGTATGAACTACAAGAACTATATACATATCACTTAACAAACTCGCGTTCTACCGTTTTTTTTATCCTAACTTAATGAATATTCCCTAAAATACAGAGGCAACTTCATATCTCTTCCACTTCTTCTCACCTTCATGCCATCTTCACTTTTCATATCTCTTCCACTTCTTCTCACCTCCATGCGATCTTCTTTTCTCCTCTCCTCCTCTTTTCTACAACACTCACTTCCACAGTTTCCCTTCCACTTTTCCACTTCAGAATTACTGCACTTAACCACACTCCTCATTTTCCACCTCTTTCCATCCTCCAACACCATGCTGTAATTTTTTACCTCCACCACACACTTCGGGACAAGCCACTTCGACATTCCCTTCCTTACACTACCCAAAATGCTGGCACACACCAAATCACAAATTTTGTACACATCACACCTGGCATCTCTGTATTCCCCTTTGTCATACTCCTTTTGTTTACATTGCACCCTTTCCCACAGTTCCTTCTCATTCATTTTCCTTCTTCCCATCTTGCCCATCCATCCCTGTACAGCCTTAGTACACAATTTACTTCCCTTTAGCAACACAAATGGTGCCTCTAACGTAGTGGAATGTGGGGTAGTGTGATGACTCCATAACAAATTGCATAATATCTTGTTGGAAAGTGTGTATTGTGAACAAGGCTTCCATGATGCACCCAAAGTATCATTTTCTAGGACATCCACCCGAAGTTCCGCTGAAGACGTGTGAGTTCTATGAGGCATTGTTCAACAAATGTTTAATTTGTAGAAATGTTTCATTTGTATTATACATCTCAGGAGTGCAGTTGCTGAGGATGCAATGGAAGATTTCTCCTAACAAAGAAATAGGTTAGTGCTTAAATATCTGTGTGGTTTTTATTTATGCCATTATTGTTTCTTATTTGCCAAATGCAATTCTAACCATGATCACACCATGCTGAACTTACAGAATCTATTAATAGCTTGTGTCATTTTGCTATAAAAACCTCTAGGTTTGGTGTTTAGGAAACCTACTTTCCTTTTGTCATTGATGGGGATACTTTGCCATTTTCCTTGTAGATGTCCTGTTATGTTGTACCCTTTATGAGTCTGACACTTTTTGCTTAGAGCAAAATCCTAACTAGGGGGTTTAGTGAATTTGCATTTATTTTGTACTTCTGCTGGGCCTTTCATGAATTTTTATTCTTCTTTGTACCACTTATAATTTTCCTTATCATAAAATAATTTCCACACATATTCGATCTTTATGCATCTAATATTTTTATTGAGTTTGACTCTGCAGAATTGTGTTTATCCTGATGAGGAGTGCAGTCTCTAATTGCTATATCAATTGGAGATTCCGGAGCAGAATTTTTTTGTTAAATATTTGGGTGATCAAATATTGGGGTTCAGATGATTATCAGGGTTCCGCTCCCACACTTCCTAAAGTCTTAACAGAATTAACCTTTTGCCCTACCTGAAAATATGAACAACCTTAAACACAATTCAGAAAGAGTTTATTAGAGCTAAATGTCAACCGCGTTTTTCATTTTCAAAATGTTGTTGGTATACGGGGGTCGAAATGTGCTACTTTTGCTTTTGCATAATTATGTGAAAATACTTTAAAATCAGTGCAATTATGCAGATTTACACACGAGGCAAATTAGCCATTTTTTTAGCTATATTTTAGCATGAAATGCACCCTTACATCAATGTTTCGCACAAGGATGTTTCTGTTGTTCGTATATGTTTGCTGAACTCGAGAAAAAAGTTTACCACTAATCCCACCATTTGTTGTAAAGTTTTGCCAAAAATGGCTGTAATTGCACATAATTTCAGGAATGTCACGTAACAAGCATAATGAAAAATTCACAAAATTATGGAAATAACACTGGTGTAATTTACATTTTGCCCAGGCGTAATTGTAATTTGACATCTGGAGGAGGACTTGCTACGGAAGACCCTGTAAACGACTACAGAGTTGCTCATCTCCTTGACGTTAATGATTGGATTTATGTACCGTGTTCGACCTGTCAGCCTTAGGGTGATCTTCCTACAAGAATCTGTGTACTTTACAAGTACTAACTATTGCTATAGTGCTTGTGCTCACTCCTTTAACCCTTTGGGTGCTCATGACAGAATGGTTCCATCATGAGCACCAGTGCTAATGTGCTCATGACGGAACCATTCCGTCATGAGCACACGCTCAGAAAATCCCTCTGCTGCAGACAGCAGAGGGATTTCCCCTTTTTTTTTTTTTGCCTTGTTTGGTGGGGAAGAGCTTCCCCAAGCTCCCCAGGCCTATTTTTGTATTTCGTTGCAATGACGATCGCGCGCAAAGCGCGCAATCGTCATTGCAACGAAAACTAAACTGAAACTTAGTTTCAGTTTCTCAGTTTCGGTGCTTGTGGGGCTATCTCAGCCCCCCGAGCACGGAAAAAGATGGGAGAGGTATCGTTGGAAAGGGGAGAATCTCCCCTTTCCAATGGTACCCTTCCCTAGTGGATCCCTGCTTGGGCATCACACCAGGAGGGCGATCCCCAAGCAGGGATCCACCCACTAGCACCAGGGAGGGGGGAGCGGCCCCTTGGGCAAGGGCCTTTGCTCCCCCCATATTGTTTTGGGCACAACAGTCTTTCTGCCCCCCCCCCGGGGGGCAGATGGGGGCAGTAGCCCCCAATCTGCCCCCCCAGGGGGGCAGAAAGCCCACTAGAAACCAGGGATTTTTTTTTATTGACGTTGGGGTGGGGGCTGCCCAAAAAGGGCATGGCAATGCCCCCACCCCCCCAGAGAAATGTCAGTCTTTCTGCCTCCCGAGGGGGCAGACGGGGGCAGTAGCCCCCAATTTGCCCCCCGGGGGGCAGAAAGCCAACTAGAAACCAGGGATCTTTTCTTTTTATTGACGTTGGGGTGGGGGCTGCCCAAATAGGGCATGGCAATGCCCCCACCCCCCCACCCCCAGAGAAATGTCAGTCTTTCTGCCCCCCCAGGGGGCAGATGGGGCAGAAGCCCCCAATCTGCCCCCAGGGGGCAGAAAGCCCACTAGAAACCAGGGATTTTTATTGTTGTTGGGGTGGGGCTGCCCAAAAGGGCATGACAATGCCCCCACCCCCCAGAGAAATGTCAGTATTTCTGCCTCCCAAGGGGGCAGACGGGGGCAGTAGCCCCCAAACTGCCCCACCGGGGGGCAGAAAGCCCACTAGAAACCAGGGATTTATTTTTTATTGATGTTGGGATGGGGCTGCCCAAATTGGGCATGACAATGCCCCCACCCCTAGTGAAATTCCAATCTTTCTGCCCCCCGAGGGGGCAGAAAGCCCATTAGAAACCAGAGATTTTTTTTTATTGATGTAGGGGTGGGGGCTGCCCAGAATGGGCATGATAATGCCCCCACCCAAAAAAAATGCAACAGTCTTTCTGCTCCCCCCAGGGGCAGTTGGGGGCAATAGCCCCTGATCTGCCCCCAGGGGGGGCAGAAAGCCCACTTGGCACCAGGGATGTTTTTTTTTTATAATGAGGGCTGGGGGCTGCCTAGAATGGGCATGATAATGCCCCCACCCGAAAAACAATTACCACAGTCTTTCTGCCCCTCCCCGGAGGCATATTGGGGCAATAGCTCCTTATCTGCCCCCCCGGGGGGCAGAAAGCCCACTAGGCCTCAGGATTTTATTTTTTTTAAATTCAGGGGTGAGGTCAGCCCAGAATGGGCATGCCAATGCCCACATCTCCCTAAAAAGATGCCAGAGTCTCTCTGAAAACGGACCCTTTCATTTGCAAGGTGCCTAGCTCTAGATTTGGAACCATAACTCTGACAGTACCTAGGGAAACCTAGCAAACCTATACATTTTTAAAAACTAGACACCAAGGGGAATCCAGGATGGGGTGACTTGTGTGCCTCTCACCAGGTTCTGTTACCCAGAATCCCTTGCAAACCTCAAACTTAGTTAAAAAAACACATTTTCCTCATATTTCTGTGATGGAAAGTTCTGAGATCTGCGTGGATCCACAAAATTCCACCCACCCCGCATTCCCCAAAGTCTTCCGAGAAAAATGGTACCACACTTGTGTGGGTAGGCCTTGTGCCCGCGACAGGAAACGGCCCAAAACGCAACGTGGACACAACACATTTTCTCTGTGAAAACTGAACCTTTTTTTGCAAAGTGCCTAGCTGTAGATTTTGAACCCTAGCTCTGCCGGCACCTAGGGAAACCTAGAAAAACTATACATTTTTAAACACTACACACCCAGGGGAATCCAGGATGGGGTGACTTGTCTGGCTCTCACCAGGTTCTGTTACCCAGAATCCCTTTCAAACCTCAAACTTTGTAAAAAAAAAAACACATATTTGTGGTGGAAAGTTCTGGAATCTGCATGCATCCACAAAATTCCAAGCACCCCGCATTCCCCAAAGTCTTCCGAGAAAAATGGTACCTCACTTGTGTGCGTAGGCTTATGGCCCGCAACAGGAAACGGCCCAAAACGCAACATGGACACACCACATTTTCATAGTGAAAACTGACCCTTTTTTTGCAAAGTGCCTAGCTGTCGATTTTGAACCCTAGCTCTGCCGGCACCTAGGGAAACCTAGCAAAACTATACATTTTTGAAAACTCTAACACCCAGGGGAATCCAGGATGGGGTGACTTGACTGGCTCTCACCAGGTTCTGTTACCCAGAATAAATTGCAAACCTCACAATTTGTCAAAAAAACACATTTTCCTCACATTTCTGTGGTGGAAAGTTCTGGAATCTGCCTGGATCCACAAAATTCCACCCACACCGCATTCCCCAAAGTCTTACGAGAAAAATGGTACCTCACATGTGTGGGAAGGCCTAGTGCCCGCGACAGGAAACGGCCCAAAACGCAACGTGGACACACCACATTTTACAGTGAAAACTGACACTATTTTGCAAAGTGCCCAGCTGTAGATTTTGAACCCTAGCTCTGCTGGCACCTAGGGAAACCTAGCAAACCTATACATTTTGAAAACTAGACACCCAGGGGAATCCAGGATGGGGTGACTTGTCTGGCTCTCACCAGGTTCTGTTACCCAGAATCCCTTGCAAACCTCAAAATTTGTAAAAAAAAAAAACACATTTTCCTCACATTTCTGTGGTGGAAAGTTCTAGAATCTGCGTGGATCCACAAAATTCCACCCACCCGGGCATTCCCCAATGTCTTCCAAGAAAAATGGTACCTCACTTGTGTGGGTAGGCCTAGTGCCCACGACAGGAAATGGCCCAAAACGCAACGTGGACACAACACATTTTCACAGTGAAAACGGACCCTTTTTTTGCAAAGTGCCTAGCTGTAGATTTTGAACCCTAGCTCTGCCGGCACCTAGGGAAACCTAGCAAACCTATACATTTTTGAAAACTAGACACCCAGGTGAATCCAGGATGGGGTGACTTGTCTGGCTCTCACCAGGTTCTGTTACCCAGAATCCCTTGCAAACCTCAAAATTTGTCCAAAAAAACACATTTTCCTCACATTTCTGTGGTGGAAAGTTCTGGAATCTGTGTGGATCCACAAAATTCCACCCACCCCGCATTTCCCAAAGTCTTCCAAGAAAAATGGTACCTCACTTGTGTGGGTGGGTCATGTACCCGCGACAGGCAAGGGCCCAAAACCTATTGAGGCGACTTCAAAATTACCTATCACAAAACAACCTGGTTTTGCAAGGGGGGTCCCATGAGTTTTTGGCCCCGGGCTCAGCGGCGATCTAGGGAAACCTACCAAACCCACACATTTCTGAAAACTAGACACCCGGGGGATTCCAGCAAGGTATGGCTTGCGTGGGTCCCCCAACATTTCCCTACCCAGAATCCCCTGCAAACCTCAAATTTAGCTGAAACAAATCACTTTTTTCTCAAATTTCTGTGTGGGAAAGTTCTAGAATCTGCATGGATCCACAAATTTCCTTCTACACAGCATTCCCCCAGGTCTACGGATAAAAATGGTCCCTCACTCGCGTGGGTGGGTCAAGTACCCACGGCAGGCAAGGGCCCAAAACCTATTGAGGCGGCATCAAAATTACCTATCACAAAACAACCTGGTTTTGCAAGGGGGGTCCCATGAGTTTTTGGCCCCGGGCCCGGCGGCCACCTAGAGAAACCTACCATACCCATACATTTCTGAAAACTTGACTCCCGGGGGAGTCCAGCAAGGTATGTCTTGCGTGGGTCCCCCAACATTTCTCTACCCAGAATCCCCTGCAAACCTAAAATTTTGTTGAAATAATCAATTTTTTCTCACATTTCTGTGTGGGAAAGTTATAGGATCACCGGGCTGACACAAATTTCCTACCACCCAGCGTTCCCCCAGGTCTCCCTATAAAAATGGTACCTCACTTGTGTGAATAGGCATAGTGGCTGCAACAGGAAATGGCCCAAATGGTATTGTGGAGACTTCAAAATTACCTATTACAAAACTACCTGGTTTTGGGGGGGCACCTGGGGTTTTGGCCCCGGGCTCGCAGCCATCTAGGGAAACCTACCAAACCCACACATTTATGAAAACTAGACACCCTGGGGAGTCCAATGAGGTATGGCTTGCGTGGATCCCCCAACGTTTCCCTACCCAGAAACCCCTGCAAACCTCAAATATTGCTGAAAAAAACCCATTTTCCACATATTTTTGTGTGGAATCACCGTGGCAGCACAAATGTCCTACCCCACTGCATTCTCCTTAGTGTCCTGAGTAAAATGATACCTCACTTGTGTGGGTGTCCAATGCAGAATTGGCTAAAAACGTATTTTAAAAAAAATGTAGCGCTTAGAATTCTCGGTGCTATACCGTTATTCCCTATGTTTTGGGCTCTTCCCAGTCACAGGCCCTTGCCCCACCCACACAAGTGAGGTATCATTTTACTCGGGAGACTGAGGGGAACGCTGTGGGGTAGGACATTTGTGCCGGCACCGTGATTCCACCCAAAAATATGTGGAAAATGTGTTTTTTTCAGCTAAATTTGAGGTTTGCAGGGCATTCTGGGTAGGAAAACGTTGGGGGATCCACACAAACCATACCTCGCTGGACTCCCCCGGGTGTCTAGTTTTCAGAAATGTGTGGGTTTGGTAGTTTTACAAGATGGCCGCCGAGCCCGGGCCCAAAAACCCAGGCGACCCCTCTTGCAAAACCAGGTTGTTTTGTGATAGGTCATTTTGAATTCTCCTCAATACGTTTTGGGCCCTTGCCTGCCGCGGGTACTTGACCCACCCACACGAGTGAGGTATCATTTTTATCGGGAGACCGGGGGGAACGCTGGGTGGTAGGAAATTTGTGGATCCACGTAGATTCCAGAACTTTCCCACACAGACATTTGAGAAAAAAGTGATTTTTTCAGCTAAATTTGAGGTTTGCAGGGGATTCTGGGTAGGAAAATGTTGGGGAACCAACGCAAGCCATACCTCGCTGGACTCCTGCGGGTGTCTAATTTTCAGAAATGTGTGGGTTTGGTAGGTTTCCCAAGAAGGCCACCAAGCCCGGGGCCAAAAACCCAGGTGACTCCCCTTGCAAAACCAGGTTGTTTTGTGATAGGTCATTTTGATGTCTCCTCAATACGTTTTGGGCCCTTGCCTGTCACGGGTACTTGACCCATCCACACGAGTGAGGTACCATTTTTATCAGGAGATCTGGGGGAACGCTGGGTGGTAGGAAATTTGTGGATCCACGTAGATTCCAGAACTTTCCCACACAGAAATATGAGAAAAAAGCGATTTTTTTCAGCTAAATTTGAGGTTTGCAGGGGATTCTGGGTAGGGAAAACGTTAGGGGACCCACGCAAGCCATACCTTCCTGGACTCCACCGGGTGTCTAGTTTTCAGAAATGTGTGGGTTTGATAGGTTTCCCTAGATGGCCGCCAAACCCGGGACCAAAAACTCATGTGACCCCCCTTGCAAAACCAGGTCATTTTCGGATACATAGGGGGCATCTGAGTTTTTGGTCCTGAGTCGGCAGCCACCTAGAGAAACCTACCAAACCCACACATTTCTGAAAACTAGAGACCCAGGGGAGTCCAGGGAGGTATGTCTTGTGTGGGTCCCCCAACGTTTTCCTACCCAGAATGCCATGTAAACCTCAAATTTAGCTGAAAAAAACACATGTTCCACATATTTTTGGATGGAATCACCGTGCCGGCACAAATGTCCTACCCCACAGCGTTCCCCTCAGTCTCCCGAGTAAAATGATAACTCACTTGTATGACAAATTTTGAGGTTTGCAAGGGATTCTGGGTAACAGAACCTGGTGAGAGGCAGACAAGTCACCCCATCCTGGATTCCCCTGGGTGTCTAGTTTTCAAAAATGTATAGGTTTGCTAGGTTTCCCAAGGTGCCGGCAGAGCTAGGGTTCAAAATCTACAGCTAGGCACTTTGCAAAAAAAGGGTCAGTTTTCACTGTGAAAATGTGGTGTGTCCACATTGCGTTTTGGGCCGTTTCCTGTCGCGGGCACTAGGCCTACCCACACAAGTGAGGTACCATTTTTCTCAGAAGACTTTGGGAAACGCGGGGTGGGTGGAATTTTGTCGATCCACGCACATTGCAGAACTTTCCACCACAGAAATGTGAGGAAAATGTGGTGTTTTTTTACAAATCTTTAGGTTTGCAAGGGATTTTGGGTAACAGAACCTGGTGAGAGCCAGTCAAGTCACCCCATCCTGGATTCCCCTGGGTGTCTAGTTTTCAAACATGTATAGGTTTGCTAGGTTTCCCTAGGTGCCGGCAGAGCTAGGGTTCAAAATCTACAGCTAGGCACTTTACAAAAAAAGGTTCAGTTTTCACTGTAAAAATAAAGTGTGTCCACGTCGCGTTTTGAGCCATTTCCTGTCGCGGGCACTAGGCCTACCCACACAAGTGAGGGACCATTTTTATCTGGAGACTTAGGGTAACACAGAATTGTAGAGCAACTGTTATTACCTATTGACTTTTGATGCATTTCTGCCCTCCAAATGAAAGACAATGTGTAAAAAAGAAGTAATTTTTAAAAATGACCTTTAATTCTCATTCTAGTATAGGTACTCACAATTTCGGAAATGTGCAAATAGCTACTGTTTCTAAACTCTATATTTTGTTCCAATTTCAGAAATACATAGGTGTCTTTCATACCGATTTTTCCATGTATATATTTTCCCAAATTAATTGCTATATACCCGGTACATAATAAAAAAACATTGCAAGACGCTGCTCAGTTATTGGCTCTGGGTTCGTCAGGTTCTTAGTGAACCTACAAGTCCTATATATCCCCACAACCAGAAATGTCCAGTGGATGTAACAGTATATTGCTTTCAAACAGTTGTCATAATTAGAAGAAGTTACAGGTGAAAACGTTGACACAAATGGCTGTTTTTTTCAACTAATTTTAAATTTTTCCTATATTCAACTGTTAGTTTTTATAAAGAAACCTTGATGGATCTACACAAATGACCCCTTGCTGAATTTAGAATTGTGTCTACTTTTCTAAAATGTATAGCTTTCCAGGATCCATTATTGCTTTCATACCCATTTCTACCATTAACTGGAAGGAGGTTGAAAGCACAAAAAATAGCAAAAATAGGCTATGTCTCAGAAAAATGCCAAAACTGTGTAAAAGTTTTGGTTTTCTGACAAAAGTCAGCTGGGAAGATGGTGATTTCAGCACCACAACCCCTTTGTTGATACCATTTGCAGGGAAAAAACCATACTCTTTCATCTGTAGCCCTTTTTTCCCATTTAAAAAAAAAACAAAAAACTGTATTTTGGCTAATTTCAGGGTCCCCTCCAGGGGAATCAACAAACCCTGGGTACCTTTAGAATCCCCATGATGTTGGAAGAAAAGGACGCAAATTTGGCGTGGATACCTTATGTGGTCAAAAAGTTACAGGGGCCTAAGTGCAAACTACCCCAAATAGCCAAAAAAAGGCTTAGCACAGGGGGGAAAAGGCCTAGCAGCGAAGGGGTTAAACAATGCAACATTGGCTAACAGTCAACTTGCATATTTAATATACTTATAAGTCCCTAGTAAAGTGGTGCTAGATGTACCAAGGGCCTGTAAATTAAATGCAACGCCTGGGCCTGCAGCACTGATTGTGACACCCACTCAAGTAGCCCTTTCAAATATGTCCCAGGCCTGCCAGCGCAGCCTGTGTGCACAGTTTTAAACTGCCCTTTTAACCTGGCAAAATAAACCTTTTGCCAGACCTTAACATTTTAATACATATGTCACCTCTAGGATAGGCCCTATAGAACCCAGAGGCAAAGGGGGTGTGTATTTGAAAAGTTGGATATGTACTTTTAAGTTTTACATGTCCTGGTAGTGAAAAAGTCTTACATTTGAGTTTCACCACTGCAAGGCCTACCCCTCCCATGGGATGACATTGGGTTACCTTACTACACTTAATAAGTGATAATTTTCATTTGGAAGCAGTTAAAAATGTCATGTTTTGTCTCTAAAGAATTGTAATTTAAAACCCTCTTTAATGGTAAAGTGGGATTTTAATTCACAATTCTGAAAATGCCACCTTAAGAAAGTTTGCATTTTCTTTTCCTAACCATTTGGTGCCTGCAGCCTGGGTCACATGATTAGGTGTAGCTTGCAGTTAGTCTTTGTGTATTGCTCCCACATTGTGAGACAACAGGGAAATAGGTGTTGGCAGGATGGGGATGGGTCATCTCTGATTTGGGGAGTGGAGGAGCTGTCACCTACCACATTTGCACATCACAAAGACTCTGCATCAGCACACCCACACTAGTCTTTTGTGCCTCCTGACAAGCTGGGGGCCAGGGTAGGGAAGAAGAAAATGCCAAACATATTTGGGGTGGAATCCTCTAGAAACTTTTACTACTTCAAAGCTGGCACCAAGTATAAATATTGTACCCTCAGACCCGACCCTTCAGTACACATCAAGACCTATGGAAGACTTAGAAGAAGGACTGATGTGGTACTCTGCTGCAAGAAGGACTGCTACTCTGCTGCCCTGATACTCTGCTTTCTTGCTGCCCTGCTGTCTTGCTGCCTAAGTGAGAAGGACTGGACCTGAATCTTAGACCCAGGACCACCAGAGTGACCCCAAGGGCTAGTTGGCTGGCCTCCTGATCAGAGCCTCAGGGACAGAAAAGGCTTCAACCAAGTTGCACCCTCCACCTGGAATCTGTCTGCTGTGAATCTTGCCACCCCAAGTAGTGTCATTCAGTCCTAGACCTTTGGAAGGGGTCTTGAAGGTCCTCTGACAGCCCAGCTGCAAAGCATCTCCTCGCAGCTCCACAACGAAACTGCCACTGTGCAGGGCATCCCCGATACAGGACTGCACATCGGAAGCCTTCATCAACTGCATCCTCTACGACGACGCAGAACCTCACATCGCAAGCCCCATGGACGGCTTCATCGGAACCGCTAATGCGCAACCCATCTCAGATGCAGGACCTCGCAACACAGCCCGCATCTTCTCCGGAACCACCACTGCGTAACGCATCCTGGAAGTGGGATCTCACAAGGCACCGCAACCCAAATTTAGTTCAGCAGGCCTAACTTGATCTCTGTATCTGGCCCAAGCTCCCTCGTGGTTTACCTGAACTAGTGACTTTTTCCCAGTCTGGAGTGATCAGATCTCCACAATTGTCGCTTTGTGCTTTTAAGCACTGTTTTCAATTAAATCTTTAAAAATTCATATCCCCAATTCTACTGAAGAGATTTTTGTTGTTTTGTTTTCAAATAATTTATTACATTTTGCTCTATTTTTCTAAAGTGGTGTGGGAGTTTTCTTATGCTGTGTATTCATTTTACTACTGTTTGGAATGCTGCATAAATACTTTACATATTACCTCTAAGTTAAGCCTGATTGCTGTGGCCCAAGGTACCAGAGAATTAAGCATAGGTAAATTTGGTGTTTGCTTGTGTTTCACCCTGACAAGAATTGTGGTTGCTACACTTTTGTTTCACCCTGATGAGAACTGTGGTTGCTGCTTGAGTAGGGTTTCAACCCTCTCAACCAGTAACCCAATTTCCTACACACCTCATATAGCTTCACATAAGCAGTCGAATTGTTGCCATAGGGTACTAGGTCCCCAATTCACTACCTGAAATGGAGCGGGCCACCACCGGGTTTGCCACCAGTTCCAAGGGTTGTGCTTCAGATCTGGAAGACCGCAAATTAGTAAATAGGCTTGCATGGTAAATTGACTAGCCAAACTCCATTGTGGGAAAGGAAGGCACAACTTGATGGAACTTTCCTCCATCTATCAATTGGACGGACCCCATCTCAAGCCTCTATCAGGAAAAGGCTAAAAACCTGTTTTTTCATGGCTTTTAATGGGTTAGTACAATATGCTCATTTATCTCACGGAAAAGGAATGCTAGCACTGAGACACTTCATTTGAAGTATGAGTTTTATAAGATGCCCTAAATAAAAAAATTCTGCCAGAAGACGAACTAGGGGCCCGATTCACAGAACTAACTTACGACAAAATCCTAAACTTACTACCATTTTGGTATTCACAGAATGAACTTACTCATTTTGGTATTCACAGAATGAACTTACTCATTTTGGTATTCACAGAATGAACTTACTACCATTTTGGTATTCACAGAATGAACTTACTCATTTTGGTATCCACAGAATGAACGTACTACCATTTTGTTATTCACAGAATGAACTTACTCATTTTGGTATTCACAGAAGGCACTTACTCATCAATGAGTAAGTGCCTTCTGTGAATACCAAAATGTGTAAGTTACACAAAATGAGTAAGTTACACAAAATGAGTAGGTTACACAAAATGTGTAAGTTACACAAAATGAGCAAGTTACACAAAATGTGTAAGTTACACAAAATGTGTAAGTGCCTTCTGTGAATACCAAAATGAGTAAGTTCATTCTGTGAATACCAAAATGATTAAGTTAGAATTTTGTCGTAAGTTAGTTCTGTGAATCGGGCCCTGGGTCTTTACAGCCCAAGTTACAAGCAGCACAAAATATGATTTTTGAAATCACTGTTTTAATGTATTAAGCTATGTGTCTATGTCAGTCTTTCAATTGTGTTTTTCATAACCACTGATAGGAAACTTTTTTTTTTTTTTTTTTTTGAAAACCTTTATTGAAGGCAAAAAATATTGCAGAACACAGCATATTGCCTACATCCCCAGGCGGGCCAGCAGCGGAAGGCGTAATCCTGCACAGCAGTGTGGGCGGAAGAAGGATACACAGCAAGCCGCCTACAACCACTTCGGGCCGGCCGCGTCAAAAAGGACGTATAAGACAAATAGTTATCAGCATGGTATTACCTCCAGTGTTGCCTTGGCAAATAGAAGAGACAAATAAATAACAACCAGTCTTAGCATAAAAACATACTGGCACTTCGATAATATGACCAGTGAATCAGAAACAATTTGGCTCTTGCTAGACACATCCACAAGAATAATACAGGAGTCCAAGATCGAGTGATGTAAGTATCCTTAGTAATGAAATGGGGAGGGCATACCAGCCTAGAGATCAGGATGGCTCATGAGATACAGCGTAAGCGGGGCCCAGAAATCCTTGGGGCGGGACGATTCGGGCAGCTCTTCCGCATAGATTTCCAATTGTTCCCTACAGTAGGATAAATCCCTCAGCCACTTTCGAACCGTGGGTAATCCCTTTGCGCCCCAGCATTGCGCCACGGCTCGCTTAGCCATTAGTGTAGCCACAGCAACCAGTCTCCTGTTACAGGGTTTCAAGGACGTCACATTGCCCAACAAACATAACTCCGGCATACACCTCACCCATTCCAACACAACATCCGTGAGCACACTCGCAACTTTAGCCCAAAAGGCAGCTATCCCCGTACAGAGCCATGAGAGATGCAAGAAATCAGCATCTGCCTGCCCACATCGCACACAACAAGCATTATCGCGCAATCCAAATCTCCGCAATTGTACAGGGGTATAGTAAAGTTGGTGTAATAATTTAAAGTGTATGATACGAAGGTTACAGTTAGCCGTAAGTCGCCCAGTCAATCTGCAGCAATAGTGCCAATGGTCCACAGGCAGCGCCCGTCCCAGGACAGCATTCCATTTAACATACGAGGGATGCGCCTCCATTTCCCGCTCGTGAAGAGATGTATTGTAGAGTTTAGTAATCAGTCCTTTACGATCCTCGCCCGCGAGCACCGCCTGCAGTGCCTGCAGTGTCTGAGGCTCAACGGGGAAATCAGGATATACACCCCTAATGGCCTGACGAACCCGCACGTACGTAAAGCTCAGCATAGCACCATGTGGCCGGCTCGCCTGTATGTCCTGCAACGAACGGAACTGGCCCTGTTTATAGAAGTCCCCCATTTGGGTGATCCCGACTGCTTGCAACGTGGTCCGCGCCAAGCGCTCTTGCATCGCAGATATACCGGGATGCGCCGCTATCGGCAATTTGGGGGCATAAAGATAAGGTAGCTTCGCACGACACGCCAGTGTCCGCCAGGCCCAGGCAGTGCACTGGACCGGATTGATTTCCGCCCGGGGACCTCCAGTCCCCCCCAAGAGAGCCGCCGCCACCAACGGTAATGGAAGGATCGCATCCGCCTCAATCGCAGTGTGAGGTAGAAGACGTTGTGGAAAGAACCAATAATGCGCGAACTGCGCCTGAGCACACAGATAGTAGAGGCGCATATCAGGAGCCTCAAAGCCGCCGCGTTCAAAAGGTTGTACTAAGGTGTCCCAGCTACAACGAGGTTTTTTGCCCCCCCAGACGAACGACAGTAGGGCCGTCTGTAATGTCTTGAAAACAGAAATGTTCAAACGGATAGGAATCTTCACAAAAAAATATAATAATTTAGGCAATATGACCATTTTGATCACTGCTATGCGGTCTGCTAGTGAGAGCGGCAGACGAGCCCATCTCTCCACCTTTTCAGTGAGTTGAGCAATGGTACGTCCGTAATTCATGGAGATTACCTGCGCCGGGTCCCTGTGCAACCAGATCCCTAGATATTTTACCGGAGCCTGGGTCCAGGACAGAGGGAAGTCCATTTCAAACTCGCAGGTGCCCGCCATCAAAGGGAAGACCGTCGACTTGGCCCAGTTTATCCCTAAGCCAGACAAGCCTTCAAACTTGACGTATTCTCGCAGCAATTCTGGGAGGTAGGTCGCAGGTTCATGGACATATAACAACATGTCATCCGCATATAGCGAGACAACCAGTGGCCGTAGTCGGAAGCGCCACGCCGCCGAGGCATGTAGCTGACGCAGCCTGCAGGCCAGCGGCTCCAATGCCAAGGCAAATAGCATAGGCGACAGGGAGCAGCCCTGCCTCGTGCCTCTGCCTATGGGAAACACCGAGGACACCCAGCCATTTACCCGAACCCTAGCCGCAGGAGCGGTGTACAGGACCCTGATCCACTGCAAAAAGAACGGGGGGATACCCATCCTGGTGAGAACGGTAAACATATACTCCCAAGAAAGGGAGTCAAACACTTTGGTAGCGTCAAGCAGCACCGCCACAGCCTGGAAATCGGCGTCAAAATAATGTAAAGTGGCGAAGAAAGTACGCAGGTTGAGCACAGTAGATCTCGCAGGCACAAATCCAGACTGATCTGGAAGCACCAGTAAGGGGATAAGCGGCTGAAGACGGAGAGCGATCATTTTGGCCAATTTCTTAGTATCAATGTTAATCATTGAGAGTGGTCTGAAGGAGTCGCAGCGATTGGGCACCTTATCAGGTTTCAAGAGCATCACTAGGAGAGCTTCCTGCAGCGAAGGAGGAAGACGGCCAGTGTCGTACGCCTCCGCGTAAACTTCAAGGAGTCTAGGGGCCAGATCTTCTGCGAAGGCCTTATAAAACTCGCTCGGAAGACCGTCAAGGCCCGCCGCTTTACCAGTGGGGAGGGACATAATAGCAATCTTTACATCTTCCTCATCGAACGGCTGAGTGAGATATTCACGATGGCCAGGGGCCAACCAGCCCAGCGCAACATCATCTAAGTACGAATGGATATCATCAGTCCGCGCCACGTCTCTATTGCTATAGAGAGCAGTATAGTAGTCAAGTATGGTCTCGCTGATAGCCTCTGTACCATAGCGGGCCTCGCCTGTCTCATCAAGCATCTCCGTAATATACTGCTGGCTCCGCGGCGCAGCCAACTTCTGAGCGAGAGAGCGGCTGGGCCGACCTCCCTCACCGTAGTATCGGGCCGTACTACGTCTAGATCTATGTTCCATCTCCTGGTCAGTGGTTTCGTTGTGCTCCGTGACCAATGCACGAATCTTGGACAAGGTTTCGGGCAGCGGGTCCGCCTCGTAGACTCTTTCTAAAGTGGAGATATCTCCAGCCAGTTTGTGAATCCAGCGTCGCAAATCCCGCAGTACTCCAGCCTGTGCCTCCATGCAGACCCCTCTGATAGTAACCTTGAATGCCTCCCACATGGTACCTGCGCTATCAACTGAGCCAGCGTTGTCCCGAAAGAAATTACGAATAGCCTCCCCCACCGTGGCCTTAAAGACCGAGTCCGTCAGGGAAGACGGCTGCAGTCGCCACTGGAACGGCGGCCTCTCGCATGCTGGGACCCGTAGATCCAGCAGCACCGGGGAGTGATCCGATAGTGTCCGGGCTAAATGACGCACACCTATCGCCCAGGAACACGCATTTTCCGTGGCCAGCCAGAAGTCCAAGCGGGACCATGTCCCGTGTACGGCCGACACAAACGTACTCTCCCGCAAACCTGGGTGCTGCAGACGCCAGACATCCTTCAGGCATCCTGCATCCATCATGCCACGTAATGTCTCTGCAGCTTGTTTAGGCCGTGCCCATTCACTGCCCATTCGGTCAACATCCATATCCAAGCACACATTAAAATCCCCCCCCCATATGATTTCCGCGTCAGGGAACCCAGAGATGCAGCACCAAACATCAGCGAAGAATGCCGGGTCGTCAACATTTGGTCCATACACATTCACAAACAGAACACTCGTCCCACCCAGCAGACCATGCACCAGTGCCACTCGTCCTAGGTCGTCTATCTCAGTGCGTGTGACCTGAAAATGTATCCCTTTCTTAATCAAGGTCAACACACCCGTGCATAACTACAGTAGGAGGAGGCCACTCGTAGCCCAGCCCACCTGGCCCCCACATTCTTATCAGATGATTTCGTAAGGTGTATCTCCTGCAAAAAGGCAATGTGGATATTCATTCTGTCTAGGTAAGCAAACACTGCCCTGATATTTTTAGGGGAGTTAAGGCCCCGGACATTCCAGGTTAAGAGGCTTAGGTTTCCATTCATCCGGTCAGTGATCGGCGAGGTGGCAGAGCAATTGGATACATTAGAGCCATATACGTGCTATTGCAATGAAAGGAAAGATGAAATGCAAGAAAATTCAAAACATACAGTGCCAGAGGGTATCCCCCCTTTACAACCCCCTCTCCCCCTCCCACTTCAGCAACCCCAACTCGCCAAAGCCATCCCAACCTTCCCCCACCCCTCCCACACCCATCAAACAAAAGTGAAAATCTTAGTTGGGGTATACCCATGTAAGGGCGCTAGAGTGCAACTATCCTCCCATCTAGCAGGAGGTGGCTGAGCGGGAGCTGTAACTGTGCCTGCATGCAACAATACCCTGGAGCCCACACACAGTATAACAGCATGTATAACACATTTGACCTCTTCAGCATCCACTTGGGTGTGGGAATACAACAAGGCATAGATAGAATAATAACTCGTCGTGAGCTTCAAGGAGAGCCTATACAACTGAGGGGCAAACCAAACAGCAGGATATTTCTGCAAGTTCTCCGCATGGACCTAATGTTCCTCTGTGTCTGACGGCGTACAGGCACGTCGTCTTCGCTTGAGGCGTTTGGCATGCTCAAGGGCCGCCTTGGGGTTGTTAAACATGTGAGAGTCTCCGTCCGGGCCAATCTTCAGGTGGGCCGGGTAAAGCATGGCGTACGGGACCTCCTCAGACCTGAGAAATTTTTTAACATCAGCAAACTCCCTTCTCGCCGCCTGAACAGCCACCGTAAAATCCGGAAAGAAGGAAAGTCTGTTGCCTTGGTGTTCAATGGTGCCTTTCTCTCGTGCCAGGCGTAATATTACATCACGATCCCTGTAGTTCAATACTCTCGCAATTATGGGACGAGGGGGAGCCCCAGGAGCCGGACGAGTGGCCAGCGAGCGATGCGCCCGCTCCACGATGAACATGGGAGACAGCTGCTCTGTACCAAAAAGATCTGTGATCAATTTTTCTATGAATGTCTCCATTCTACCAACATTGGTGGACTCCGGCAGCCCTATAAGGCGGATATTGTTACGCCTGGAGCGTGCCTCCAAATCCTCGTTCTTGGCTTGGATGACGGACAGGACTTTTTCCATATTGAGAGCTTTCCCGGCGACATCACTCAGGCCGTCCTCTGCTGCGGAGACCCGCTGCTCCACCTCCCCCATACGGGCGCTCTGTTTTTCCAGTTGTGATGACATGTGGTCCAGACGATGATTAACCGCTGCCATTGTGCCCTCGATAGAGTGGAAGCTTCGCTGCATCACCAGGAGCGTGGCTTCAAGGCTCGAGGGAGCCCCCTCCGGCGCGTCCGCCTCCGAATCCGAGGCGGCCTTCTGCAATGCCTTGGCGGATTTGCGTGCCTCAAACATGAGGCAGGGTTGAGTTTTGTCCGTCTTGCCCATGTCGCCCAAATCTCAGGTAGGACTGTTCACAGGGAGTGGCGTGGAGCCCGGCACTCACAACGTCCTCCGCAGGGGCCGAGCAAAAGTCCGTGGGTGCCCCCACCTCCGTCCAGCCCCCCCAGGCGGCCAGCAGGCTGCGGCAGAGAGGCGGAGGCCCACATCAATGATAACGGGTGGATGGACGAATGAAGAACACAGGAGAGGCCACCCGCGCAGCAGATGTGCGATCGCAGGCCGGCCCCCAGCCGGAGAGTGGTGGTGACCGCAATCCGAGTGAAGCAGGGGGGCGATGCAAACCCCGGCCGGAAAGGGGGGTGCCCCCTTACACGGACACAACCAGCAGAGGCGCCGCTACTCCTGCATCACAACACAGGGCACAGTCCAGTGTGTATCTCAGGCCACAGGGGAAGGCACCCCGCCCCAGGTCCCGCAGCAGCGGCCCCCAGACCCGCCTCACCCAGGCAGGCCATGCGGCGTCCAAGGCCCCAGAGCCAGTTATCTCCTCGCTAGGTGATAGCGCCGTAAGTATTTAGGCATGGGCGAGCAGAGCGCTCAGCGGTTGGTACAGCAGCCGGGCCCCCGACCGGCCCACACCGCCTCAGCTGTTGAGACCGGCCAGTGCGCCGCGGCAAATCCAGCGCCAGGTAGACCACGCGCTCCCACCGAAGGCAGCTCTCCGTTCTGGGGGGGGGGCAACCGGGAAGCAGACAACTCCCTCCCAGGGGCGGGCAGGCCAACGCGGCCCTCACAGGTCCCTCAGCACAGTATCGACGAGTGCACCAAGCAGTTCCTAGTTGTGAGCAGTACAGGATGGCGCCCACACTCCTACGCCGGCAGCAGTGGCAGGAAGATCCTAGCAAGCCCCACTGATGATTAGGCCGGGGCCCAGCACTCCTCTTGCTCCCAGCGCGTGGGGGACCGCCGCCGCATGCAGGCACGTCCAGGGCCACCCGCGCTCCCCAGCACCCTATAGCGGCTCGCAGGATGCAGCCCGCATCAGGCCCGCACCCGCCTCCACAACCGCAGACCTGTGCTAGGCCGCGCCGCACTCACCACCTCCGGGGACACAGGGGCCCGTCTCCGCCGCAGCCACCGCAGGCACCTGGAATCGCCGCCTCCTCGCCTCCGCACACGGCCTCACGGGGCCCACTGCAGTGTCGCTAGCCAGCACGGCAATCCCCGGGGTTAAACGCCCTCCTCCCCAGGCGCTCGCGGAACCAGCAGGGCGCTAGGCTTCGGCGAAGGCGGCGGACCTCAGAGCCCCCCGAGCGCCGCCATCTTGTGATCTCTCAGCCGCAGGCCGCCACCTCAGAAACCACGCAGTTCCTCCTGTCTTGGGCAGCTCCGAGGGCGCCAATTGAGGCGGGCACACTTCCCTCATCAGATGCGCCCCTCTATGCCACCGGCGGATTTTGGTTGGATCGTGGCGCAGCCAGGCAGAGCCTCACTAGAGTGCAGCCATCTTGCCGTGCGCCCTCCAGCGCCCCCCACTGATAGGAAACTTTAAACATTGTTTTTAGTATTTTCCAGGCACTAGTTGGAAAAATAGATTTTTTTTACAATCAGGCCTCTCATTAGAAAAAAATGCACTTTATCCACACCGAAAAAAAGAAAAGAGCATTTGTATCTGTTCACAACCGGGACATGCTTTTTTTTTTTTATATCTAGCATTTCCTGTTGTAAAGGATTATGCAGCCAACCTAGGGCACAATTGGAGGGGAGTTACCTGCCCTCTGACAAGTGTTAATGCAGAGTTGTAGTGCTGCAACCTGCCAGATCCAAAACAATGAAATATGCCTAATAAATGCTGACAGATTATCATATATATAGGCTACCAGATGTTCTATGTAAGATGTTCTATGTAACTATAAACATCTCACCATCCAGTTAATGACTGCAAAGCTTTCACTTAGCATCACCAGTCATTATTTAGTAAAAAATTCCTTAAACTTCATCCCACATCTACGCAAAATATCTGCCAAGTTAACAACATCAGGAAATATTTAGACGCTCCTTTAATGATAATTCTGTGGTTTAGATGAGATTAGACCCATACATGAAATGACAATTACCCCCCAACAATCTTGTATAATTCATGTTATGTTTGTTACATGAAGTGCCAGAGATTACACCACTGTGCTACATCACATAAGAGAATTTGTTCTGGTAAAAATCCAATTGCAGGAGCATAGGAACAAAGCAAATGAACGGAACACAAAGGGCTGTCACTCAGGTCAGTTGTGTGCTGTTTTATAGCATGAAATTCATCCTTGCTGCCAGTAGCAGCTGGCATGGCTTGCGAGTGGCGGGTGCGTTGTCACCAGGGGACAGTGGCGCGGGGGGAGTTGCAAGGAGGGGTTGAGTGCGCAATATAAAAAATAAAACTTACCTTGCTGCCGGTCCCGCGTCTCTGCTCCTGCTCTCCTCATCTTGGAACAGGAAGCACAGCGAGTCCCCACTGACCGATCACAATGCTGCAATGCAGCATTGTGATTGGTAAGCACCCAGGCTCGCCTGACCAATCACAAAGCTGCAATGCAGCTTTGTGATTGGTCTGAGCGCAGCGACATGGCACTCAGCCAGGGGCTGGAGGGGTAGGCATGTCCTCCATGCAGGCTGTAATGCAGGCTGCATGAAGAACAGGGAAAGTGCACATGACTAACCAAACAGTCATTGCGCACTTAGGAGTGGGCAAACCACTCCTCCCCTGCCCTGCTTCAAGAGCAGAGCAGCCCCGCACACACACCCGTCCACAAAGCAGCACAAAGCATAAAATGATAATAACGCAAAGTTATTATCATTTTATGTTTCGTGCTTTGCACTGCTCAAAAGAAGTGTGCTAAGAAACAGCATAACATGCCAGACTGGCATTTTCCAAAGTAATGTACAATTTCACATTATTTCAGCAAATGTTGTCGAGGCCTGATAGAGATACGTATTTTTCCTAACTAATAGCTTTGTATTTAAATCCCCTATCAAAAAAGTAATGCCTGGGGACACATTATTCCCATCTGCTCTACACATTCCTGTATAATACTCAGAAACATTTTAGGGAGCATCTTAATATGTTTTTTACATTCATACATTTTAGGGAACATCTTAATATAATAATGTATATTTACTCAATAATCTATTAGAACTATCAAACACCGATCTTTCATAAGAGTATTTGTGAATTTGGGGGCATATTTATCAAAAAGCCACCTTGCTGCACTTCGTGAGAGGGAAAGGGCAGGAATGCACTGTATTTAACATAATTCGGTGCGTTCCTGTCTTTTCCCTGCACTGTCGCACAAGGTGCTGCATATTGCCAATGTGGCATAAGAAGCATTGTTCTTGTGCAGGAAGGGACACCTTCCCCTGAGGCATTTTTGTCTATGTGTACTGCAGAATGCAGCACACATCGAAAGAGGAAAAAACAAAGAAAAATAAAGATATTTCTCCTCGTTACGCCTCCCCTTGGGATGCTTATCATTTTTACGCATTCCTAGGTCAACCAGTAATGGTAAATCTGGGAATGCACAAAATCCATGGGAACACCCACGAACAAGCCATGGAACGCTTCCCTATGGCAGAGTAACGCAACACAGTGATTTGGGCTGCCTTGCATTACTCTAGATTTATCAAGCCACTCAGTGCCACGCAAGGGGGCCGTGCGCGGCTTGATAAATCTTACTTAGGAGTTGCATTGCTCTTGCAACCCAATGCATGGCACAAGGGCGACGCAACTCATTAACAAATTAGTCCTTGGATTTTGGATTCATGGTGATCAGCAGGGCTGCGCCTCCTGCTGTAGAAGGACCCCGTAAGCACTAGAAGCTGGTATTGCAACTCTATCTATCCTCTGGATTTCTTGTAACAGATCCCAGCTAGAGAACAGGCTCTAAATCACCCAGCTACCTGTTAAACCCACGAAAAGTTCCAGACAACATTTATCAGTTCGACATTCTATGTAGAACAGAAGTTGTTCTAATGCTGTGAGAAGCACATAGTCTGAATTTTGAGATGAGCTTCTGACTTTGTGATGGAGACTGACAACTAGAGAGGCCCAGTTCACTATCGTAAACAGTTATCTTCAGTCTTCTTTGATCCTTATTATCCCACATCAATGCTGATCTCAGTGAAGTTTGTTAGTGAGCATACTCCGTGCCGCATAAGTCTTCATCCAGTTTGAATACTTCATTGCAAATTCATCTTGATTATGAATATACCCTTCTTAGATCGTTTCCTATATTATCAGACAGAAATCAATATTTTAGTGGTATGCCTCTTGGAATGGTGTGAGAAAGTCATCCATTTTTTAATGACTGATACTGGTGGTAACTAACTCTGACTGTTCCCTGGGCTCTACTAAACAGGCCCATGGCCAGTGCTCTAATGAAAAAGGTACATGGTAATTAGGTATAATTACAATTGGCAATGAAAGACCCAAATAGCCCCTAGTATACAATAGGGCATGGGGGATTCAAACTACCTATAAGCCCCTAGTAGATAATAGGGCAGGGGAGTTTAGAGGCCCAGTAGATTTCCAGCACTGAAGTGTGCACTGCTGTGTGCCTTCTGTCACTTTTAAAAGACAGCCTTGCTTTGCAGACTGTCTTTAAAAGTAAATAGTATGCACAACTGCCAATTCCGTTTTCCCCATTCTAGATTATTAGCTCCATAGGCTAACATTGGAATATTTTATTTAAATGTAATTATTGCTAGAAGGGAGCTAAAACTGTCATTCAAAGACTTAAAAAATTGACAATGATAAATCCAACAAGCTGCCGGTTTTGAATTTATCATAACTGGTACAGAAAATAAGTTATAGAACTTTCTTTTCTGCAAACCAAAATTCAGTCTTCAGCAGTCTCTCCTGATTGGTAAGCCCTAACATGCTTATTCAGGCTGCTTTGATGATATAATAAGTGGCCGCTTAGACTAGAGATTATCTGATGGGGAGAGTTCTGTAGCTGGAGAGATGGGTCAAGAAGGGGGCTGGGTGAATCAAACTGAGCTTCAAAGAGAAAGTAGACCAGTAAGGAATGCCAGGCCTACCCCCTCTAATCCTGTACGTCTCAGGCCAGATGGCAGGCCTGGGAGTGGAATTTGCAGAAGGTCAGGAGAGCTAAAAAAGAGGTGTTAATGGAAATGAGCAACCAAAGTGGATTGGTTTAGTCAGCTCTTGCTCCAAAGGAGAGAAAATCTCCATCTTGACTTTAAAGTACAATAATAAGAATATGTCACACTCTGAAGGAAGCTGTCATGCTTGTGGGTGGCACCCTGCACCCCATTGGACAGGAGTGCCCCCCCTGCTTGCTGCCCAACATCAATGAATAAAAGTGTGAGAGTTGAATAGCAACTCAGTTCGAGTTCAGTTCTGACCAATACCAAGTTTTGAATTGGCTGCCTGAAATTGGATTGCCCTGCTGGGACCCATTTCTGCACCACACAGGATTGGTCTCTGAAGGACTGCTCATGTTGTACACTTGGAACTATAGACCTGAGGACTTTGCCTTGCTTCAAAATGGAGTAAGGAGTCGACTCCCTAAAAGCAACTGGTTAATAGAGCTTCCATGCACCATCTCCCTCAAGAACTCCCCAGCCTGGAGTAGGACCAGTTGACTTTTAAGGATTTGGCCAGGTGCATTTTGATAATTGTGGTCCAAACTTCCAAGGACCATCTCACACCTTCTAGACCCTTGGACGTGTGATATGAACACTTTGAACCATCAAGAGGAACTTCAGGACAAAGTTCCAGAAGTTTGGAGCAACTTTTGGAAAAAGCTCCATAGTGGACCGACGTCAACCACGTTCCGGACAGGATTTCCGATTCGTCCCGCTGAAAGCTCAGAAGCTCAAGACTTCCAGGATTTGACAGGGGGTTCCGGCGGAACCAAGCCAGTGAACCCTCTGAGAATCTGGCCTGATGAAGAGCCTTGCACGACGTTGAGAGAAAAATTTCTAAGTGTGAAGGTAAAATTGTGACTGGGGCCTCCCGCTTAGTGTATCCGATCAGGGCTCCATCACGGTCGGCCTCAAACTTTGACCTGGTCCCGTTCAAGCACGACCCGATGTCCCAAAGTGGTGCTATATGTTTTTAAGCACTAGAAAGTGTTTAATCTTTAAACATTCATATATCCGGTTCCCTACATTGGCCTTTTGTGGTTTTGGTGTCATTTTAAAGATACAAATAATTCCTATTTTCATAAATTGGTGTGGGATTTTTATTGTGTGTTGTGTCTTACTTATTTAATGTATTGGTGTAGTTAAATGCTTTCGGTACCTGTGTCCTGAAGTTAAGCCTGCTTGCTTGCAGCCAGCTACCAAGGGTTGAGCCAGGGGCTATTGTTATGAGACCTTGACTGGACCTAATTAATATTGGTTGCTGGCCTTATTGCTAGTGGTAAATGCATACTTACCCCTACTAATAATCTACCTTCCAACAGAAGGTACAACCCAAAATCATAAATATTAGCCTGCACTTTAAAGAATCCTTGTTGCTTGTATCTTCCACACATGTCATAACTAAATCATATAATTCAGTTGTAACATTGCTTGTAAAACTGACTGAAATACTTTCATGCACGTGTCCACAACTATTATCTCTATGTTCCTTTTGCGGAATCAAAGTCCCATGATGGCACCTTTTGCATGTTATACCAATTTATTTCTTGACACTTTTATTTTTTTCCTTCATCAATTTCACTGGTCCTACTTGTTGACCAATTAGTAGCAGTGTTTAGCTCCCTTTGTCTCCTTCTACTCCTCTTTTGGTGCGCAACTGAGGTGCAGAGAGGTAGGCCATAAATAATGAATAATAGTGTTGGCAAAATGTGATTCAAAGTCTGCTGGCACAACAGAGATCACCTCATTCATAATAGATGAGTCAACATTTTCCTTTTGGTTTTTGTAAGTACTGATTTGTAATTTTGGGCTCTTTGGACTTTTTCTGGGTTTCCTCTTGTCCTTGATGCACGTTTTATTACCTTAAATAGCACACAGGAACCATATTCATGTTTGCTGAAAGTATCATTAGAGTAAATACTTCCTAAGTCACCAGTAGATATTTGCAGTGCAATTTTGCTAAGTTGCTCTATTTGAATTGTATCCTTTGATAGACATAAGTAGAATGTCCAGGTTTGCATGGAGGGTTGACTGCATAATCAATATGTCTATGATATACTTGAATATTTGAATACATCGAATCGTCTGAATTTAAATGTCTATTCTCTTCATCAAATACACTGTGAGCACAAATATTCTCATCTGAAATTTTGGTTGCTTTATCCCAGCTGTTTAAAATAAACATGTCCTTCCTCCTGTGGTAGTGTAGCAGAAGATTTGGCATTTGGGTCTAATTTTGTTGAAACTTGTACATGAGTAATCTGCCCAGTTTACCCAGAATAGGATCTCTGAACTTCTGCACAATCAGAGTTGTGCCCATCACCGGGGCTTGAGTGATCTTCTGTACATACTTTTTATTAATAAAGTCCTTGATTGAGCTGGTAGTCTCTGGACACACCCCTTGTTCCTTTATGAAAATAGATTTTTGGCTATAACAGCTCATTTTTATGCAGTGTTTGTTCCTCTTAGATTATTTGTGCCTTATCAATAATGTGCATGTTTTTACTGGAACGTACATATCGACAATCAGCGCTCTTTAACAAAGGGACTGCAAACTGACTTAAACAGACTTGTATTGATCGTTGTGTTTGACATGATTAAACAAGTGCCAAAATGACTACTTTTAAATCTATTAAAAAATGTAAGCTTTTTTTCCCAGACTCTGATGCGACCCAGTTTGGACAACCACCAAGGCTCCCTCAAGGAAGTCTCAGTAGGTGCCCACAGCAATGTTGCTCTTCATATTCTTAAAAAGTATTAGCAGTACCTGAGAACACTGCAATCCACAATTTACTATACTCACCTCTCCTTTTACTTTCAACCAATCCTCACTACAGCAGTAGACCACCAGCTGTACCCAATAGTGTCCTCACAGCTCCTTACAGTTCTTTGACTATTACGCTGTCCAAGGGGTTGAATGGCTCTTCTCACAAAGCGTTAAGGATTTGATTCACACTAATCTTCTTTCCCCTGAAATATCAAGCTGCTGTCATGGGAGTTGCGTTACTATAACTTTTGCTTACGAGATGTTTGGATGCAATTTAGAAAGTTGATTGGTGTTGCCTAAGGCTAAAATGTTAAGGAAAAATCTGGAATACGTGTTGCGTCTACCTGTTAAGTCAACAACATCAAACACAGCTTGTTCTGAGAGGGCAAAAGAAGTCTGCAAGAGTCACGTCACAGTAGGAAGAATCCAACCTTTACAATGAAAATTATAATTAAATGATATCATAGTTTTCCTGAAGAATCCAACTGAAACAAAAGATTTTCCCATCTTGAGGGTATTGAAGAGAAAGAAGGTGGAAAGAGGAAACCTTAAGTAGCAGTAAGGAAATTTTAGCCCAAACCACTGAAGTAAACAATACTTAGAGAGCCATGATCGAGAGGCACTTGCCATAGTCTATGTTTAGTGATATGTAGGTCTTTTACTACATATCTGCCAACCCCACCTCAAAATGTAAGCAATTAAAACCCTAATTCAACAACTAAATGGAACGATGCTGTAACACCAATCAACATATTCAGTTGACATTGCCTTTAAGCAGAACCAAAAAGCACGGTTTGTCACATCCCCAAAAGAGTGAACAGTGGTAGCAAAAAGCTAATTGAGAAAAATAAGCAGACTCACCAAACTCAGAGTGACCACAATAAAATGTGGAAAAAACAGCCATTTGTGCCTACATTTCCACCTGTAACTTCTTCTAACTATGGTAGATTTTTTAAAGCAATATACCGTTACGTCAGTGGGACCCTTCTGATTGTGGGCATATATAAGGCTTGTAGGTTCACCAAGAACCTGAGGTACCCAGAGCCAATAACTGAGATGCACCATGCAGTGGTTTTTCATTGTGTACCAGGTATACAGCAATTCATTTGGTAAAATATAAAGAGTGAAAAATAGGTATCAAGGAAACATATGTATTTCTGAAAGGGGAACAAGATATGGAGTTTAGAAGCAGTTGTTATTTATGCATCTCTGACTGTGTGGGTGCCCATATTAGCATGTACATTAGAGGATATTTTTCAAAGTGACTTATTTTTTACACACTGTCTTACATTTGGAAGGCAGAAATGCATAGATAGACAAATGGTAATGTCACTAGTTTTACTATCCTGTGTTCCCCTAAGTCTCTCAATATAAATGGTACCTCACTTGTGTGGGTAGGCATAGTGCCCACAACAGGAAACAGTCCAAAACACAACGTGGACACATCACAATATTCCAGTGAAAACTGACCCTTTTTTTGCAACGTTCCTAGCTGTGGATTTTGGGCCCGAGCTCAGCCGGCACCTAGGAAAACCTAGAAGACCTGCACATCTTTTAAAACTAGATACCCAGGTGAATCCAGGATGGAGTGACTTGTGTGGCTCTCACCAGGTTCTGTTGAAAAATAAAAACAAATTTTCCTCACATTTCTGTTATGGAAAGTGCTGGAATCCACAGGGAGCCACAAACCTCCACACACCCAGCATTCCCCCAAGTCTCCCATCAAAAATGGTACCTCACTTGTGTGGGTGGGCCTACTGCCTGCAACAGGAAATGGCCAAAAACCTATTGTGGAAACATCAACATTATCTATCACAAAATGACCTGGTTTTGCAAGGGAGTCACCTGCATTTTGGCCCTGGGCTCAATGGCCATCTAGAGAAACCTACCAAAACAAGACATTTCTGAAAACTAGACACCCCGGGGAGTACAGGGATGTGTGTCTTGCATGTATCCCCCAACATTTTCTTACCCAGAATCCCCAGCAAACCTCAAATTTGGCTAAAAAGTCACATTTTCATCACATTTATGTGTGGGAAGGTTGTTAGATCACTGCGCCGGCGCAAATTTTCAACCACCTATTGTTCCCCTCAGTCTCCCGATAAAAATCATACCTCACTTCTGTGGGTCAGCCTAAAAACGTATGAAAAAAAAACTGCCCTTTTGGACCCACTGTGGTTCCTTCTCAGTTTTTAGGTTCTCTGCATTGGGCACCCACAGAAGTGAGGTATCATTTTTATCAGGAGACCGCGGGGAATGCTGAGTGGTGGGAAATATGTGCTGGTGCGGTGATCCCACAATTTTTCCACACAGAAATGTGAGGAAAGTGTGACTCTTTAGATAAATTTGAGTTTTGTAGGGGATTCTGGGTAATAAAACGCTAGAGGATCCACGCAAGCCACACCGCCACCCAAACGCCATCCATGCACACCACCAGCCAAGCACCATCCACGCACACCGCCAGCCAAGTGTATCAAAGCACAACGCCAGCCTAGCGGCAGTCCACGCATACAGCCAGCCAAGCGACAGTCCACCTACACTGACAGACATGTGCCATCCACGCAAACCTCTAGCCAAGAGACAGACCACACACACTGCCACCCAAGTGGTAGTCCACACACACAGCCAGCTAAGCGCAAGTCCACACATACTGCCAGCAAAATGCAGGTCAGCACAGAGCCAGCCAAACACCAGTACACACAGACCATCAGTCGAAATCCAGTTCACACACAGAAACATTTGCTAGTGTTGAGTGGTTTTCTGCTCCCCCTTGGGGGCAGATGAGCCTAAAAATATTGCTGATCAGCCCCCAAGGGGGGAAGAAACGAGCAAAATGTGTGCACATAAAAAGGAGAGTGACCCTTGCCTAAGGGGCCACTCCCTGACATGCCAATAAGCATATCTCTGGTGCCTAGCAGTCTTTCTCCCCCCCCCGGAGGGCAGATTGGGGGCTATTGCCCCCGTCAGGGGCAGAAACACTGTGACTATTTTTTGGGGGGTTGGGGGCATTGGCATCACTATTCTGGGCAGCCCCCACCCCTACTTTGAATAAAGAAAATACTGCCTGTTGCTTAGTGGGCTTTCTGCCCCCCGGGGGGCGATCAGAGGCTATCACCCCATCTGCCCCCTAGGAGGGGTAGAAAGACTGTACCTATTTGTGGGTGGGGTGGGGGCATTACAATGCCAATTCAGGGCAGCCCCACCCCTAAATTTACATAAAAGAAATCCTTGGTGTCTTGTGGGCTTTCTGCCCCCCCCGGGGGCATAATGGAGGCTATTACACCCATCTGCCCCCCAGGGGTGGGCAGAAAGACTGTGGCTATTTAATTTAGGGGTGGAACACTGGGATGGCCATTCTGGGCAGCCTTCACCCCTAAATTGACATAATAATGTAATCCCTGGTTCCTAGTGGGCTTTCTGCCCCCCCAGGGAGAGCAGATCAGAGAAGACTGTGCCTATTTGTGGGTGGGGGCATTACAATGCCCATTCAGGGCAGCCCCCACCCCTAAATTTACATTTTAAAAAGTCCCTGGTTCCTAGTGGGCTTTCTGCCCCGGGGGGGGGCTGATCGGGGGCTATTACCCCATCTGCCTCCAAGGGAGGGCAGAAAGACTGTAGCTATTTTTTTGGGTGGTGGGGGCATTGGCATGCCCATTCTGGCCAGCCCCACCCCTAAATTTACATAAATATGTAATCCCTGGATCCTAGTGGGCCTTCTGCCACCCTGGAGAGGGGCTGATCAGGGCTATTGCCCTCATCTGCCCCCCAAGGGGTGCAGAAAGAGCGTCCGCTGTGTTTTTTGGAGGGTGGGGGAATTTTCATGCCCATTATGGGCAGCCGCTTCCATCTACATATACAAATAAAAATAATCCCTGGTGCCTAGTGTGCTTTTTGCCCCCCCGGTGGGGCAAATCGGGGGCTATTGCCCCATCTGCCACCCAGTGGGGACAGAAAATTGTTGGGGGGAGCAAAGGCCCTTGCGCAGGGGGCCGCTCCCCCCTCCCTGGTGTCTAATGATGGATCCCTGCTTGGGGATCTCCATCGTGCGGCAATCCCTAAGCAGGGATCCACTAGGAAACGGTACCATTGGAAAGGTGAGGTAACCCCATGAGCACCAAAGCAGTGAAACTGAAATGAGCCGATTGGCTCATTTCAGTTTCAGTTTCAATGTAATGATGTCAGCGCGCTATGTGTACAATCGTCATTACATTGAAAAAAATGGCTCTAGAAGTTGGGGAAGTTCTTCCCCACCTCCGAGGCTAGAAAAATTAAAATGAAATACCTCTGCTGTTTACAGCAGAAGGATTTCTCAGTGGAGTGTCGAGAACGTAACGGTTATGTCCTCGGCACACCAGCGCCACAGCCAAGGACGTGACTGTTGCATCCTCCGAATGCAACCAGTTAAATATGATTAGCTCTTATTACAGAAAAAGGTGCAGACCCCTGTTTTACATCTTATTAGAGTAAATCAAACATACTATACAGGAAAGGATAAACATATTGTTCCACAAAGCGTTATACAGTAAAACAATGTACTACTTTGAACAACAGTATATAGAAACTCCCATGGATCAATAATCAAATTAGGTAGTGGTACCAGCCAGATGATCCAATCCATCTCACCACTTTTGACTTCAAAGACATCACCAATAAAGGAGCTGCATTCTGGCAAAGCATACATTGGCAAGTTCCGTGCCTCAAAGAACTTACAGTACAAACCCTCAGAGTCATTATATATCATGCCAAACCTCAACTCTGCTAACTTGGGAGATTTTTGGCATCATCCCAGAGAAGTGTATCCTTAACAAGATTTTCCAACTATAGGGGAGGATTTATGAACACTTTGTGAAACCACAAAGTCATGCAGAGTGAAGCAAAGTGATGCAAAGTGTTCATAAGGAATTTACTCTCCAGCACAAAACAAAAATATTTTACCCTTGAAAGTACCCCTTAAATTAACGCAGATAGCACTGTGCGCTGTTTTGCACTATTTTGCTTCAAGGGGCTGTCCCATGGGTGATACATGGGCATTCCCACGCTACCACATTTGGCTTTAAGGCTAAGACATATCTACTAAACTGTTAGACAGGCACCAAATATGAGAAAACCTTTATATTTTACAAGGCTTTCACTTACTGCATGTGTGCTGCACTCTAGCCCACAAATCCAACGTGTGAAAAGCTTAAAGCTTTCTGTAAGCATGGTATTTGGAACTGAAAGGCAACCCTTCCAGTAATAAACCTATGGTAGACATCACACACACGCCTTAACACTCTGGCGTTGTACTAACATCTATACGTTACTCCTCTACTGTGCATCATGGCTAAAAACATTGGCAATACCAATAGCTTACATACTTGTTATATGTTTGTCCTAAGATTGGCCTTCACACTTTAGTGGTCTTGTATCACTCCATGGGTATATTGTCTAGGTGGTATGAAACTGCTGCAGGTGACATATGGGCGATGCTTCATGTCCTGCATACTAAATGAACTGGACATTTATCATTTTAGACACAAGCTTTTTTTTAATAGTGTCTACCACATGGCAATGCATAATTAATGTATAATGCATATTAAATATTGGAATCTATTAAAAATTGAGTTACTGGTTGAATGGGGTGTGAGCCAGGCTCGAGCAGCAACTACAATTCTAGTCAGGATAAGGCACAAGCAAACCCCAAACTAACTTGTGCTAAACCATTTGGTAGCTTGGCACCGAGCTGTCAGGCTTAATTTAAAGGCAACGTGTGAAGTATTTGTGCAACACTTCAAACAGTAAAATAGTGAAAACACCAAGCAAAGAAATCCCACAACAAGTTAGAAAAATAGAGCAAAATCTAATAAATAAAGCAAGACCAAATCAACAAACTTCCAATCAGTAGAACCAGAGCTATGAATTTTTAAAGAATAAAATATAAAATAGCACCTAAAAGCATAAAGCACCAACAGCAGTTATCGGATCATGCTGGACCGAATCAAAGTCAAATGTTCAGGCAGACCACCATGAAGTGCAGGTCGGACACAGTCCCAGATTAGTCCCCCTGAAGCTTTACCTGCTCAACTTTGTGGCAAGAGTCCCGTTCGCATTGGACAGGGTCACCAAGAGCAAGGAGAGCATCGCTGGTGGTGGTCAGCGTGGCACGAAGAACAGGCCGGGAGTTGTGGACCAGCGGGTTGGAGATTCTTGGTGGCAGTCCGTTACAGCATCAATGCTTGCTGTGTTAGCCAGATTTATGTGTGAGGAGACTGGCTGGTGGCGTCTTGGCAAAAGAAGGTATGGTTGGAGGACGTCCCACTTACAGCTCATGGGCTCAGGCAGTCCCATGATCATGCCCTTCAAGAATCTCTCCACAGACCATTTGTTTGGGGGTGATAGGGTGTGGAAAACATATAAGTTACCACACACACACATAGACTTTATGTATGCCGAGATGAAGTTAGTGCATCTACCAGACATTACCTCTTTGGGGAACCTCACATGGGTAAGAATCTCCATCAGTGCCCTGGCCACCGTAGGTGCAAGCTATCAACCGCAGATGCATGGCCCCTGGGTAGTGAGTGGTGTGTTCCACCAAGACCAGGGTGAAACTGCTGCCTAAAGCTGTCTTGGGTCCAAGGGGCCAATAAAGTCAATGTCTACCATCTCAAAGGGAGTGCCAATGACAGGTAATGGAATTAGGGGAGCCTTGAGTGTTTTTCCTGACTTCCCACTGGCCTGACAGGTGGTGCAGGACCCACAGAATGATTCTGAGGCCGCCTTCATCTGAGGCCAATAAAAGTGGGCAACAAGGGGGCGTGGCTTGGCAGACCAAGATGGCGGTCGCACTCTAGGAGTGCTCCAGACCCCTCTATATCCGCCAATATCATGATCCTCTGGCGGGCATCGATAAGAAGAGAAAATGCTGCCATCCAGCAAATGTAGTGGTGGCATGCCTGAAACCAGCCACAAAACTCGCTGAAGAGACCAGGGGTGCCTAGCAGACACCCGAGACCTCTCCGAGCCTGAGCAACAAAATGGCACCTGGTATCAGGGGGCTGAGTAGCGAGGAAATACGGCGCTTCTGCCGCTCCCCGTCACCTGACGGAGTCTGGCGGCGCCAAGATTAATCCTGTGCTGGTGAGCGAAGGGATGCCGCTCCCATCGGAGCGCTGAAGACACCGGTGGTGCCGGAGGGGGATCCAACAGACTACCCGGAATAAGCTGCGGGCTTCGGTGGTGGGGGCTCGGCCTGCGATCGGCAGGGGTGCAGCCTTGTAGTGGCCCGATGAGGATGCGGACTGGCCCTGTGGCGTACGCCCTTCAGTGACTGGGCCTCCCCTGGTGGAGGGCGGGCCCCACCTCCTGAGTCCGGGAAGCAGCGGGACCTCACCGGAGGCACGGGACGGCGGAGACGCCTGCTGCTGGGGCCGTGAATGAGAACTCGGGCCCTTGACTGGTGACGTTCCTCCCCTTCCCCCTCCCAGGGGGGTAGAGACTGGTGTGCCCGATTGCTTTTGGAGTGACGACGGGGATGCTCCCCAGGTTTACCATCGCCCAACAGAAACTGCAGCATAAGGAACTCGGTGTCCCCGCAAACAGTGGGGGGGCACTGGGGCCTACCACCTTCTCAAGGAACCCGGTGACACCCGGGGCAAACAAGGCCCCCCACTGTGTACTTCTCAGGTGAGGAAGGGAAAGCGGGACTAACGAAATGAGGTCTCCTTGGTGGTGCTGGGCTTCGGCGGGCTGATTGGTGCTTGTGGTGGGGCACGAGTGGGGGCTCTCGGCCTGTGGCCAGCAGGACACCCCCATGGAGGCCTGGCTGGGCCGCAGCCCGGGATCTAAATGAACAACCTTCTGGAATTGGGGCTGGGCATGGGAGATAGTGAAGATCCGCCTTCTGGGCCCTGAGAAACTGGGGTACCATTGAGGGAAGATACTGGCAGTCCAGGAAGAGTCTAAATATCAGCACCGGGTGGCAACCAATGGGTCACGCCGGGGGAGATCCTGAATCAGCTGCGCTGCGACGTCCATGAAATTGGTGCCTGCGAGATGAGAAAGACTGTAATGGATGCGCTCTTTGAGCTCCTTGCTGTTTGGTGATCTCCGCCTCTGACGGGCCCGGATTCCGTCCCCCTGGGTGAGGTCTAATGAGGCAATCAGCGGCCCTGCAGGTCAAGTGACATTGTGGACAAGCGACGCGATCCGGAATGATGCTCTGGAGGAGTAGGAGAGAGGCCTAATTGACGATGGGGCCATCACCTGGTCTTCTGTGGCGTGGGCGATCTGGACGGGCGATCTGAGGGTGACCGCTGACTGGCGAGGGGGACGACTGAGGTTTGACCCCCGAGGCACCCCCGAAGATATTTGGACTGAGGGATCGCCTGCCCCCCCCCATAAAATCCAAACCCTGGTCCCTGAAATCGTGGTGTAGTGTGGGGTCCCTCGAGCCATCCGATTGGGCTAAATCCAGCAGTGCTCCGTCATGCCAAACGGAAGAAAGAGGCGTCCAGTTGAGTATCCAAACATTTGGGAGCACTCTTCCCACCATGGGGAAGGATAAAGGGGCAAAGACTTGTCCAACTCAAACTCAAATGGAACAATATACGCTTACTGGATCTACCCAAGACGGAGCCGGCCCCTCTGTGACTGGCCGACCAGAGGGGGGCCTGGCCACCATACTACAGACGATAAAGACATGCCAAGAATCAATGGAAACCAAACTAGGGGAGGTCCGTGTCGATATGGCACTCATCCACCAAGATCTTCGCAACGCGACAGCCCGTGTGACAGAGGCGGAGTCCCGTATATCTGAGGTGGAGGCCGATGTTTCTACACTGAAAACACAAGTGAAGCAGCTTTTATCCCACACACTGGACCTCCATGAAAGGGCGGAGGATGCTGAAAATCGTTCCAGCCGGAATAACCTCCACCTGGTTGGCCTTCCTGAGGGCGCGGAGCCCACCCAGGTCAACAACTTCATCGAAAATTGGTTCAAGTCATGGATGCCTGCGGATGCCTTTTCTCCTTGGTTTGTGGTGGAGAGAGCCCACCGTTCCCTCACCCCATGACCTCCGCCGGGAGCACCACACCAACCAATAATCATGAAGATCCTTAACTTCAGGGACCGCGATGCCATCCTGCAGGAAGCCTGCTCTCGGCCAGAACTCAGTTATAAGGGATCCAAAATCATGATCTTCCCTGATTATACCAAGGAAATACAGGCCTATAGAAGATCCTACGTCCAAGTTAAGCAAAAGTTGTGGGCCTTAAACCTGTCCTACAGACTCCTCTTCCCAGTTCTCCTCAAATTGATATTCCAAAGCAAATCCTATTTCTTCGACACACCTGAGGCAGCTTGGACCTGGGCGACTGAGGAGTGTCCACTCCGCCTACCCAAAAATGCACCAGCAGCAATCCATCAGAAAGGTCCAGCTGGTAAAGACTCTGTGAGTCCCCGTGGATGACGTGCGGGATCCCGTAGGAGACGAGGGACCCGAGGAACAAAGTCTGCATCGCCGAGTTGTTCGATCCAGGACAGAGATGAATCGGCAGAGGCCAGGAAGACCGCAAATGACCTTGCCCAGCCGTACGAGACAAATCCTGGTGGATCTCCCAGGCCCAACTCAGACGACACTGATCTCTCCCGCATATGAACTCAAGTACTGCTAATCCAGAAGTCCGCACCAGAGGAACAAATATCCTTGAGCTCGGAGGGGCTCAGCATGCCGTCAATGACCACGACCCCTGATAATCTTGTTTACACTCTAAGCCTTCATTTATTGGGCGCCAGATGCTTCATTTGGGGAAGTATGGGGTGGGGGGTTGGTTGGGATTTTCTACTGGGAATGTTTTTCCAGACACTGTTCATGTTGATTTGTTCCATGGTAACACTGTGCATCATATACAAGATACTCCCTTAAGCAGCCCAAATAGTGCCTTGAGTACACACAGCTTCCCTCGGAAGCCCAACTACCTGATCCACTGGAGACCACCAAATGGTCGGCCCCAGACATTACCACACTGCCACCGTGTCAGATCCATATAATAGGAGTGAGCCCATGAGAATCCTCTCATGGAATGTGAATGGCCTCTTAGATAAAATTAAATGGATGGAGATTTTAAAGTATGCCTGAAGGAATGACCCGGATGTCTTATTACTACAAGAAACACATCTAGTTGGGAACTGCTGCCCTTTCCTGACGCGTCAGGGATTTGACAGGGTATGGCATTCTGGGTTCTCCAGAGGAGCTCGGGGAACAGCAATCCTCTTACGCCGCTCCCTTCCCTACGCAATGACCCAAGTAATTAACGACCCTTCAGACCGATTCACAGCTCTCTCAGGTACCCTAGGAGAATCCACAGTTAATCTGGTATCACTATATGCTCCTCCAGCAAATTTAGAGCCCACGCTCCAAGCTGCACTGAAAATATTATCCACTCTTCCTCAGGGCTTGACGATAGTGGGGGGTGATTTTAATGCGGTCCCAGAGCCCACGGAGGACGCTACGGGTCCTGTATCCTCTCATAGAAAATTGGGGGCCAGATGTCTTGGGGATTGGGCTACTGCACTTGGTCTCTGTGATGTGGCTAGGAACATGGGCCTCACTATGGTCTCGTATGCAGATGATACTCAGCTGGTGGTGGCCCTGTCCGATGGTTCCACTCAAGATGCTTCTAGGTTTCGGAGCGGCTTGACCGCTGTGGCAGAGTGGATGACTTTAAACTGTCTTCAATTGAATGCGACTAAAACAGAGTTATTGTTGGTGGGGAGGGACAGGAGCCTCTGGAGTGAACAATGGTGGCCCAACTTACTTGGTAGTTCCCCCACCCCTAAGTTGGTGGTAAAAAATTTGGGGGTATGGATGGATGATACCCTTAGTTTTCAAGAACATACCAAAAAAGTTGCAGGTACCTGTTTTGGCCTCCTCCGGGGACTTAGGCCCTTGTTGAAGTTCTTCGATTCATCTACTCGCCAATTGATTGTTCAATCAGCCATTCTGTCTAGATTGGACTATGCTAATTTGCTCCTGTTGGGAGCTAATCAGGCTGAGATACTGCGACTGCAGCGCGTTCAAAACGCTGCCGCCAGAGCCCTGGTGGGGCTCCCATGTAACTGTCCTTCCAGTGGGGCCATCCGGAGGTTACATTGGCTTCCAGTGGCCAAACGGATCCAATTTAAGGCTCTTTGCCTATCTTTTAAATCTTGAAACTTGCCTCGCCCAGTATCTTGGCTAATTTGCTAGCCTTGTATGTCCCCACTCGCCAGCTGCGCTCTTTGGGACAGCATTTGGTAACTGTCCCCCATGTGAAGCGCCTTCGGGTTGGAGGTCGGTCCTTCCGTTATTTAGCTGCCAAGCTGTGGAACTCCCTGCCTCCTCAGATTCGCAGCTTGGATCGCATGGTGGACTTCAGGAAAGCAATTAAACGTTCCTTTTTCCTTCTGCTTAGTCCTTTTTGTCTTCTGTATATTCCCTTTGCCTACTTGTTGTGTTCTTGACCCTGTTCCTTCTGACGCTGGTAGCGCCGGGACGCCTCTTTGCTGGGGCAGCTGTGCGCTTTATAAACTCAGATAACATAACATAACATAACATAACATGTCTGGCGCACTTGGCACCCTAAGACACGACAGTATACACACACCTTTGAGGCGCACCACAACCATTCCCGTATAGACCTCCTGTTCATGCCCGCTTCAGACTGCCGTGCCGTCTCTGAAATCCAGATCCTAGCACGCGGAATATCCGACCATTCCCCGCTCCTTTTACAAGTGGGCGGTCCCACGAAGATGCTCAGGCCCATATGGCGACTAAATGCTTGGTTCCTACAAGACCAAGAATACAAAGAGAGTGTTGGGGAGGAGCTCAATAATTACTTTCATACTAACGAAGGCACAGTGCAGCGCAAGGGTACACTTTGGGAGGCGGGCAAAGCCACAATTCGGGGCTACGCTAAAGGACTCCTTACGCGCAGGCATCAGACCCGTGACCACCAGCTCGCTCAACTTGAAGCTAGGGCGCGCCATATGGAAAAGGCGGCGGGGACGACGGAGGGGGAAGCGAAACGCCGACAATTGCAATTAGTGCAGGAAGAAATCAGAAGCATCTCCATTGAGTCAGCCAAATTGATTTGGAGATCCTCAATAGCCAGGGTGTATGGGTGGTGAAACAAAAATGGCAAATAGCTCCCTTGGCTTGCTACTCATCCCATGGCCAATCGAATAGTCCCCGAAATTCGAGGCACACAGGGTCAAACCTCCCGTACACCCGCAGCAATTGTGCAGACCTTTGCGAACTATTACAAGACACTGTACTCGGTGGATCCCACACACACACCAGGTGATAGTTCAGCCTTCTTGCAAAATATCCCTCTCCCAAGGATATCGGAGATTGAGCAGAAAACCATGGATGAGCCTATCACTACTGAAGAAGTGAGCGAAGCAATCTCCATGCATGCTACTCACAAGACCCCGGGCCCAGATGGACTCCCTGAGGAGTATTACGCGGCGTTCCGCAAAACTCTGATACCACAACTCCATGCCCTATTCGAGGAAGCTATAGAAGTCAGGTCATTCTCCTCCATTACTGACACAGCCACCATTGTGGTCATACCAAAGACACACCCTTCCCCGGTTTCTTGTACACAATATCGCCCGATCTCCCTCATTAATACCGAAGTCAAAATATATGCAACAATTTTGGCCACCCGGATGAAAAGAGTGCTCCACACCCTCATATACCCTGACCAATGTGGCTTCATGCCGCACCGCAGCACCTGTCATTGCCTTCGACGCCTGCATGTGGCCCTCGCCTACCGGGTCCTCCTTACACCATAACTGGCCTTAGTTTTAGTTGACTTCGAGAAGGCCTTTGATACGGTTGACTGGGGTTACATGCAAGACGTGCTAGAAAGGGCAGACTTCGGACCCTATTATTGAAAGATGGTCAGAGTTCTTTTCTCTAATCCATCAGCCAGGGCCCTTATAAATGGGGCGTTGTCCGAGGTTTTCCCGATCGCAAGGGGGACACCGACAGGGATGTCTGCTCTCCCCAAGACGGATGACCGGGTGCAAGGCTGGTGCTGGTAGGAATCTCAGGAGGACCGAATCGCCTTGTATGCGGATGATGTCCTCTTGTACCTCGCTGATCCAGCCTGATCCGGGCCAATATGTTTGCGGATCCTCCACTCCTTTGGGCGAGCGTCTAGATTACGCCTCAACCCGCTCAAATCCACGGTGGTGCCCCTTCATGCCTCCAGGGAATGCTTCAACTGGCAGACAACCATGCCCATATGAAGATTATCCTTTAAATACCTTGGTATCTGGATGGCGCTTCTCCCGGATTTGACCTGGTCCCTTAACGTCGGTCCACTTCTCCAATGCACTAAAGATGACTTACTTTGATGGCAAAAACTCCCTCTTAACCCTCTCGGGAGAGTTGCCCTCTTCAAAATGATGGTTCTCCCCCGCCTCTTATATGTCCTCCAAAATTTCCCGATCCATCTCCCTCGCAGCTGGTTTCGTGATCTAGATGGGGTGGTTACCAACTTCCTTTGGGGGGACTCCAGAACGCGTCTGGCTCTCATGACTTGCCAACGAACCACATACGAGGGAGAAATGGACATGACGAATCCCTTTTTATACTATCTCGCCACTCGCCTCATGATAATCCATGATTGGTTTAGCGGGGGATGGTTGGACCCAGCATATCGGCTTGAGCTGGGACGTCTTGGATTCTCTCAGGCCCAAGCTATGCTGTACAAAGCCCCAATCCCTCAGGCCCTACCAGTAGTCACTCGTACGGCTTTCCTAGCATGGCGAACTGCTTTGAGGCACATCCACTGGGACAACAGACTCACACTTCAAACTCCACTATGGCACGGCACCTGGCTGCGGGAAGTGGGGACTCTGATGGGCTTTCAAACATGGGACCTAATAAGCATCACCTACCTAGGACACATCTGGAAGGGAGAACAGTTGTCCTCCTTTCAGGACTTACAACGCACATAATCCTTACGCTCTACACAATTCCTTAAATATCTCCAATTACATCACGCCCTTGCCACTCACATCCCTAACCAAGAGGCATTTCCCGAATTCTGCCCGTTGGAGGCCAAAATTCTCATGGGAGACCTAGGGAAGGGAGGGATATCCCAAATATACTGATTCCTGATAAACAATACTCCATCCATGCTAGACCCTCTTAGAACCAGATGGGAAAGATGGGTGGGCCCTCTAGAGGACGAAGATTGGAGAGACGCTCTTATGGCCCCCAGAACACTCACTATATCTGCCAGACTTTGCCTCATACAGATATACTATCTTCACTGCGCATATCTTACACCGGCACAACTGCACAAAGCTGGACTTCTCCCAGCCCTGCAATGTCCACGCTGTGAAGACGAACCAGCCGACTTCTTCCACATGGTCTGGTCCTGCGCGGTCATATCTAAATACTGGGCGTCAATCACATCTGAATTAAGTGGCATATTGTGGTGGGAAGTTCCCCTCAGTCTGCTTGCTCTTCTTCTGGGGGTAATGGAGGGAATGGATGGCTCCCGAGCCAACAAGTTGTTTCTAGGAACAGCCATGTTGATTGCTAAAAGAGACATTGCAATGGCCTGGAAAGACTCAAAATCTCCCTCTATTTCGAAATGGCGGAGGGGAGTTGATTGGTGTGCTGTCCAAGAAAAAGCGGTTTATGAGGCAAGAGTGTGCCAGTTTTCACTGCACCCTCCTTGCGACACGCTGGATGAGCCATCATCATAATGTATGACGCTCCATGTCGCAAGGAATTACAGATACATCAGTATCTCTGACGTATCTGTAGTCGCAAAAGTGACGCAATGCTGGGGGGTGTCTGAAAACAGACGCAACTCCAGCAATCTGTCCTTTTACATGGGGCAAGCCCCATGTGAAAGGACCTGCGTCAGTCTTACGCCTGCTGTGAGGCAGGCGCAAGATATTGATGCAGTAGCATCCCAGAAGTGTTGCAGTGAAATCTATTAAGGGGGAACGCCCACCCTGCATATATTATACCTGATGCAAGTATAATGTAGAGCAGGCCTTTACGAAGTGGCGCATCTGCTTAAATGCATCACTTTGTAAATATGGCGCATTATTTACGCCGCCGCACAAAATGTGACGCAATGGCGGCGTAAAAGTGTCACAGGCCTTCATAAATAAGGCCCAGAGAGTTTTTGTTTTAAGAAAAGAAAGTTTGGGGGGTAATTCTCAAAACATTTGTGCTCAGTTCAGTACACTTAATCTGTAAATAGCGCCACCTGAGGGGGAAAAAACGATGCACAGCCCCTTGGAGCTTGTGACACACAACCCTATGTTCATCCCCAAAAGAAGAAAGGAAACAAATAAGTTCTAAAACGAGTGATTTAGAAAATGCAATTTTTGTTAATGTTGAATATTTCAATGTGACTGAATTCAGTCCCAAAAAGAGATTAAAAGAGGCTTCAACAAGAATTCTCTGAGAAGGAAGCCAGAGCAATCCCAGAGTCGCTGCATAGTAGAGATCTGTGACAATATTTGGAACTGGTGATTTGATTATATGCAGGGCCGTAGTAGGAACTAGGGGGCACATGCATCAAGCCTTTTCCCGTTCGCAAACGGCGTCCCGTTTGTGAATGGAAAAGGGTCTTTTCCTTTGCATGTAGGGTTTGGCATTTGCAAATTGGCGAATCACAATTTTTTGCGATTACCTAAATTGTGAATGCATTTAGGGAATCGCAATTTGCGATTCCCTAATGCCGATGCATGTAGCCTTTCCTAAATGCAAACTGTGCATTTAGGAAACGCTAATTACCATCAACTTCAAGTTGATGGTAATATGTGCATGCTTTGAAAAATGCACAAAATGCATTTTTCAAAGTGGCGACACCCAGTAACCCTGTAATGATACCTAGATTCAGGTGTGGTCGGGGTGACCCTGCACCCAAACGGATATGACCATTTATTTGCAAGATCCAACCCCAAGAGTCATAAGGGAAGGCTTCATCGGCTAGGAGCCTGACATAGAGAAGTAAACATTGACTGTCTGTGAAGCAAGCTATTTACCTGCCCTCCGCTGCTCAATTGCCAGTGATTGAGCAGGGTTCCTGGGTTTCGCCGTCCCAGACCCCCCTTTTCTTCACTTTATACACTTTTGCACGGTCCTGAAGAAATGCCACTGGATCCACTAGGGACCACGAGAGGCGTGAAACATGTCGACCTGATGCCATTAATATTTTACCATCACTAGCACTAAAAATACGCAGAAGGAGAACACTCCCTGCCCTGACCACCCTGTCAAGAGTATTCCTCTTGACTCCGGTTTTTAACCATATTACACGGACCCCAGAATAAAGTCTCTCCAGGGTAGTAGTGTGATATTATTAACTCACTAAGCACCACACCCCACACACCCACACTCACCACTGAGGCGTTCCTCATAAAAGATCTCCGACAAAGAGCCCTCTCGCAGGGCCAGAGGGGGACTGCAGCACCACCCCCATGAGGAGCAACGCCCGATGATGAAGGTGTGTGAGGGCACTTCCTTAACAAGGAGGAATTCCCCCCTTTAAAACTAATATTATCCAACCCACACCCCTCGACAGAGTTCCTGTCACTTGTCCTTCTAGCGACTGGACTGGTCATCTCTTTTCTAGGAACAGTTACCCTCTAGTGATTGAAACGTAGACTCTAGGGAGCACGGGTACTGGACCTCTATTTCCAATCTGCTCCCAGTCCCCCCTCTTTTGTGTGTTTGAGATTCCTGTACTCTTTACACCAAATTTGTGCACTTAACTTTAGCGCAAACAAATGCTGAAATGAGTGTCACAGCAGAAGTGACAAAAAAATGCAAGAACCCTTATATTTTTTGGGGCAGTATGGAAGGAATTTCTTTACATAGAAAAACATTTTCCAGGCAGATTAAAGAACAGAAAACAAAGCTAAGGCATACTTTATTTCTAACCACAAATGAGGAGTTTTTCTGGTGATAGAAGATTTGCCAGTTTAGGACTGGTTTAGGATTAGTCAGATTGAGTTTGCTTTGCACTGGAACCTATGTCTATCCCATACAACCAGTTCCCTCTGTGAATCAGCTAGTGCACGGTTAAAAATATATGTTGAAACAGGGAAAGTTAAAAACAAGAGGAAAAGTACTGAATAATAACTAGGAGTGCTAGCTACCCATGGTGTTTCAGATATACACCCCGAACTGTGAATCAACCACTGTATAAAATATATGTTAAATCATGGTAAGTTATCAAAAACAAGCTAAGAAGTACAGAAAAATAACTAGGAGTGCCATTTACCTCTGGTGTTGCAGATGGTTGTATGTGATTTCGTAGAAAAACATTTCTATCGAATGCCATTTTTGGGACCCCATTTCACCTCAACTGTTTAATAGAAATTTTAAGAATGCATGGCACCTACCATTTCATAGTAACTAATTCATAGAATATGTTTTTGTTTGAAATTGGCTATACATGGTTATTTTTTAAGGTGTAAATACAATGGTTGCAGATTTTATTTTCAGAAAAAGTTTTGTTTGAGGTATTTATTTCAGTGCTTTAATTCAGGGTACATTATATCAGATTTATATCTTTTACACTGTCAAAGAATTACTTCAGATGCTTTTCATTTGCTGACTGCTCACCACCCCTAAACACCATCTATCCCTGACCCCTCACAAACCCTAAACACCATCGATACCTGTACTCTAAAACCCCTCACCACACCTAAACTACACCCATTCCTGACCAGTAAAAGCCCTTTCTACCCTTATACTCCACCCATCCAAGAAACCTAAAAAACCCTCAATACACCTAAAATACACCCATCCCTGAACCCTAAAAGTACTTATTGCCCGTACACTTCTCCCAATCCTGAACCATAAGGCCCTCACTACCCATAAACTCCACCCCTTCCTCAACCCTAAAAACGCCTTTCTACGCCTAAACTCCACCCATTCCGGACCCCTTAAGCCCCTAATCACACCCAAACTCCATCCATCCCAGAACCATAAACACCCTTTTCTACTTCTAAACTCCAGCTTCACTGAACCCTAAAAACTCATCATCACCCCTAACCTCCACCCAATACTATACTTTAAAAATGCTCACAGCCCTTATCTCTGCCCATCAATGACCCCTAAAACCCCTCACACTCATAAACTCCACCCATTACTGACTCCTAAAAACCCCTGATCACCTTTAAACATTGCCGGGGACCCAAAAAACCCTTTCTATTCCTAAACTCCACCCAAGGTTAATGTAATTTTGGATTTTTCCTTAAAATTATCTTTCCTTAAAATGTTTCCTTTACTTTTTGATTCATTTGTATTTCCTTAAAATTGTTGTTCCTTAAAATTGGTTTTCCATGATTTGGTTTCGTCCTATGTGGTTTCTTTGTTTTCATTTCTTCATTAATTCACATACATCAGTTGTAGATAACCACCATGACCTGTGAATCAGCCACTACACAGTTAAAAATATATTTTGAAACATGGAAAGTTAATAACTTGGAGTGCTCATTATTCATGGTGTTGACAATGAAACTGTATTAGAAACCATAAGCAGACATACCTACATCTTCTATAGACATAATTTGCTTGATTAATGTTACCTGTTGCTCCTTGATCAGGAATGCATCTATGAATTTTCTCTTTTCATCACTATTCAGTTCATTTCAACTCTTCATGAACGTTTTGTGTAGAAAAGTGTGAATATCTTGTACAATTTGAATGACAGTTTTGTGACTTCCGGGCAAGAATTCCAAAGCAGTATATAAATTGTAGAGCTACAATTTAGATAAGTAACAAGCAATATGGAACATTATATCTCAAAGCATGCATTATTGTAGTTAATCATTGATAGATTTTAAAGGTGGTACAATATATAGTCAGCAGAAATGCATGTGTAATGTTTATCTTACACATGCATCTACAATAAAAAAATATTTTCCTTTACCTGCTACTTAACAGAGTAATTGTAAGAAACCAGTAATGATTACAAACCAAAGTTGACATGATCACTGTGAAAAAGTGCATTATTAGTTCGGGTGGATGGTAACCCACTATAAGTCCCTGATTTGTTAGGGATAGTCAAAGCGTTCAGTATTTAAACCTGAGGCCACATCCTGGTAGCTGTGGCACACAGCAGACAGGCTTAACTTAGATAAAATTTGTAAAGCATTTAGAAGTATCAAAACAGTTAAAAAGTCATCACACAACACATTAAAAATCACACTCCAATTTAGAATAATTTAGAAAACATAATAAGCAAAATTACACCAAAACAACAAAAATAAGGGGAACCAGATATATGAATTAGCCAACGGTAGACAATGGTCACTGTAGTTCAGAAACTAGGAGCGATTTGCACAATCAAGTGCGGGTCAGATACAACAAGTAGATTGACTCCACTAGGACCTGGAAGCAGGAAAGTCAAAAAAGTTTCCAAGGTCCAATTGGAAAAAGTACTTTGTTCTTTTTCTGAGGAAAGATGCTTCTCCACACAGGACAAACCTGAAAAAAATTTAATGGAACTACAGTCAGATACTTTTCGCGGTTGGTTTCGATTTTCTCGAGCAAAATCTGTGAAAAAGTTTACAACCTTCATTGGTGCCCAAGCAATCACAAGAATACACTTCCAAGGCCCCCAGGACCTCTGCAGGAGCACATAGAGACTCTTAGGGTGTCAGGCAGAGGAAAACAGCAAAGTCCTTGGATTTCAAGTGGAATGACTTCCAACGTCTACAAGTCCACCTCACAGGTCACAGATACCAAATACAGCATGCTTAGTCAGCATGATACCTTTTGCATGTCCAACAGTGTTTTATGAAGGTGCCTTATGTTGTCACATTTATGCTTGGCACAAGATAGAGGGTAGGAGTGAATCTTTGGCACTCCCTAACCAATGGGGTGAAAGTTCCTGGGTGCAAACCTACTCACTTTTTCAGTAGTTACTGTTTGCCTTACTGCAAACAGGCCCAAAATGTGATGTACCAGGGCATTTTCAAGATGACAAAAGTCTTCGGCAACAGTAAACTTGGGCTCTGAGCACTGGGGGTGTGTGTCGGAATTTCTTAGGGAAATCACAGTGTCCTCCCACATCAAACACTAAAATCCAGTATGAAACAGTAGTCTGGTTAGACAAAAAAGGGACCTTAAGCAATCTTATGGCGGACATGCAAGCAACAGACATGTCAAGCAGGATTTGATAGTGTGGGGTCAAAACGATGCCCACAGCCCAAACTCTGAACATTCTGTGGGGTTCAGAGGGGTCATAACTTCTCATTCTGGTCAGCCCATTGTTTGCTCCTGGGAGGCATCTCACACCTATTTCACATCTATTTCCCTACTTGAGTACATGCTGCCAGCTGGTAGAGGCTTATGCTAATTCCTAATGCTAATGCTAATTCTATGCCTTCTGACAGAAACTTTCTAAAAGTTAATTTTCTTCAGTATTTAATAAGAAATCTGACTTCATCATTGAATTGGATTTTCAATGACTATTAAAAATAGTTGTCTATTTATTTTTCTAGCTTGTCCCATTATCGAGATAGCAGTATCAGAATTGTATTCTGTACTCTAGATTGCTACATAGTACATCTAGACCTGCCACAGTGAAAATAGCATTTAGGGCCTTTTCACTGTAGGGCCATGGTATCATTAATTTTCTATATGCCCCAGTCTTAAATACCATGCATAATACCTTGTGGGCTACAAGGATTACATGAGGTTGACTTACTAACATTTAAAAAGGAGGTTTCCACCTTTTAAATGGGTTAATTTAACAGGTGGCACTGCAGGTGTTACAATGCAGCAGGTTACAATAGTAGACCTGAAGCCGTGTTTTCCTTTGTCACAAAGGGGATGGCAAAATAACTGCTGCAGTCCCCAGGTGACTTTTAACTTTTCAAGCCCCGAGTGTATTCTGCACCACATACTGCCTTATAGAAAAGTAAATAAGCTAATCAGGCATTAGCCAGCGTCTACAAGTTTTAGGGATCAGAGCACATACACTGGGCACTGGACAACAGTGCCTCAGTGAGAAGAGTCTAAATATCAGCAATAAAAATCTGCGAAAAAATCGGGGTCATCATGCAAAAAGGGTCATTATCTCAAGATAATCTATTATTATTATCATAATAATAATTATAATAGTAATACGAATAATATTATACCAAAGCAACAACAGTAATACTATTAGTACTACTACTGTTACTCATAATAAAAATAACAACAATAGTAAAACCAATATAACAAGATGGTTACTCTTTGCTATGTACACATCCTCATGGAAAATAGGCCAGTCTCTTGAAATGTGAACTTGAGTCTATCTCAGGTGTGCTTGTCTACCGATCTCCAGGTTTCAAGAAGTGTTGTGTCTGTGCAATTGTCTGTTATACTGTTTCACCTGTGGTACTATCTAAAGTTTTCTGTTTGTGCACATTTGCAAAGGTGTCCAAGTGTGGACGCTTGTCTCAGCCATGTTGGATGTATAAAACTAGCTATGAGATAGCTGTGTTTGCATTTTTGCCTCTGGTCTGCGTGTGTCTCAGTAGTTGGTGTGTAATTGTTTGTGTGCCTGTGTCTGAGCACCTGTCTCTGGTGTCTCAGTTTTCTGTGTGCTCAGCTTTAACGTTCTCAGGGGCATATTCTCAAGGACTTATCGCTGATTTACCGGCACTTTAGCGCCGCAAAAGTGACGATAGATTTATCGCCCTATTCCCAAGCTGGTGTAAACTGCCGATACCACCAGTTTTCCAGCGATATCTGCCGTAAAAAACATCGCCACTGTTGAGAGCGACAACTAACGCTAATGATATGCAGAGTAGGCGTTCCCGTGCAAAAACACATGAAAATACCACTTCGCGATATTCTCAACGACCAGCCAGATCGGCAATGCGAACCAAAAACAGGCGATAAGGCGCGTTAGCAGCAGGCATTTAACACCTGCCTACTACTGGTGTTAAGGAGGATGACAACCTGCAGTATAAAAGGGAGCCCAGCCCAGAGCCACATCTGAAGACCAACACATGTCATGGAGCTACTGATCATGCAACTCGGAGACCCAAGAGAGCCACAACACCCACCGCCACCACCCCCAGGCCCCCCACCCCATCCCCCCCGGACCTCCCCCCCGACTACCACAGAGGCAGCGCAGAAGAAGACAGCGGACCTTCCGAAAACGCACCAGCCTCAAAGACTTAACACCAGAGGATGTCATTGCCCACTACACGCTCAAAAGGACAACCATCCTCCGCATCCTGACCCACATTGCCCACAGGCTGACGGTACCAACACAGCGGACAACCAACATCCCTCCTCAGACAAAGCTGCTGGCTGTGCTGCACCTGTTGGCCTCTGGTACCTTCCAACCAACAACTGCCAGAGTCGGAGGAGTCTCACAGCCAGCCCTATCAAAGTTCCTCACACCTGTCTTGGATGACATCATCAGCTTGGTACCCCAGCACCTTCACTTCCCCCACACTGCGCAGGAACAGCTGGAGAGCAAGCAAGGCTTCTACGCCATAGCTGGCTTCCCGTACGTGTTGGGGGCAATTGACTGCACACATGTCCTACTTGTGCGCCCTGCCGACACTGCACACAATTACCGCAACAGAAAGCACACGCATTCCATCAATGTGCAGGCAATAGTGGACCACCAGGGACTCTTCACCAACGTCGTCGCCAACTACCCAGGCAGTGTGCATGACTCCTACATCTTCTGACAGTCCATCATCAACCAGCGCTTCCAGGATGGCACATATGGAAATGCACTGCTCGTTGGTAAGTACCAAATGAACACACCACACACCTCAACTCCACAATCATGCAACTCACATCTGTGGGAATGCACACGTTACAACATGCCAAACAACATGCCCACCTACCAGACACGACAACACATGTAATTGTGGCAACCGTGGCCAGCCATGTAGACAAACCAGCCACGTCAAGGCACCACTGCCACACAATAGCAGAATGTGGGGAGAGGTGGGAACCAAGTCTGTGCGAAGGAGGCAAGTGACCCATCAATAAGAATGTACACAATGCCAAGTGTGGGGGTGATGTGCTGGACAGACTTCCGTATGCAGAGCACAGACATGTCCATGTGGACATATACTGCTGGTGTCCGTAGTGTTGTGGACAGTGGACGCAACCATGTCACCACAGGCAGTGGGGAAGCCCTTGGACATGTAGCTATGTCCCCCCCCTGTAACCGTAAGCAGAGTGGGCTGGGCAGGCGTACGCCAGTCCAGCATAGGAGTGGGAATAGATAGCCCGGGTCACTGGGCGTGGTTCACTACCGGGATGGCCACCAAAGTAAATACTGCGTGTGTCTCTGTGTCCGCCATATCCTGACCATAGGCCTACACACACATGGCCGACCACCTTCAACGGCCAATATCACAGTGTCGTTGTCAGGCTTGTGGACATGCGCAGGAAGTCATGACAATGGTGTATCTTAGGAGTGCAAGTGATGCAACCGTGCAGCGCACACAAGTAAATAGGCTCGGGGGAGTGACGAGCAGCTGTGAGGCGACGTAATTCACATGGATGACGCTCATTTGCCACACGAACACATGTCAAATATGAATCCCAAAGTCGCAAACATCACACACCACTAAACTGATAAGCCTGCCAACACAGAATGCAGAACCACCGATTGACACATATCTCTCTCAACTGTCTCAGGTGATCAAGGATATGCACTCTGCCCGTGGATGATGACACCCCTCCGAGACACGAACACCCAGGCCCCGAGGCAGTACAATGCGGCCCACAAAAGCACCAGGGGCATCGTGGAGCGCTCATTTGGCGTGTTAAAGTCACGTTTCAGGTGCCTGGACATCACAGGTGGGAGACTCCTGTACAGCCCGGAAATAGTGTGCAAGATGATCATTGCATGTTGTGTGTTGCACAACATATGTGTATGCACCAATGCCCCCTGGATCCAAGTGCCAGATGCACCGGACGATGATGATGAAGATGAGGCAGGTGGACCACACCCCAGTGCAGCTGCAGCAGGAATAGCCCGAAGGAACACAATCATTAACAATTTCTTCACATGAGCACGTCACATTGTGACTGTCCTTAGCAATCATGGGACAGGACAAAATGTCCACAGGCACAGCATGTGCAAATACATTCATTCCAACACACATTCCCTGTGTGCATGTCACTCCTCTGCATAAGCACACCACTCTGACAAGTGTAAGTGCAACATTTAGTGCTAACAATCTCACAAATGGCAATTAGATGGTGGGTGTGTCACCTCTGTACGGAGAGGCTGTTTAGGGTGTCACGTATCCAAAATGCAATGTCAGGGTGTCATAGATGGTACGTAATCCCACTAAGCAGCGTATCACGTGTCCAAATTCATGACATAAAGGCGGTCATTTGTGACCAAGAAAAGACAACAGGGCGTCTTTTGGGGTCAAATATGTACCACCATGATGCAGAGAGTTGCACCCTGTGACTTAAGTCCCACAACATTAGCAACATGGACGTGAGGGGGAATCACTGCACCTTCATTCTTCCATAATTTCATACTTGATTGGACATAGACATGACACATCTGTGTGAATTTGAATGTTATATTCACATTCAGTGGAGTGTTGAAGCTGGAGCAGTACAGGGACATGCAAACCCCACTTTACACTGTTGCCCTGTGGAGGGCCAGCCAGAGTCCTTTAGGAAATGACAAGTTCATCGGAAGAGGAAGAGTTCAGTCCGCAGTATGATTGCTGTGTCATTGGTAACCAAACATGATATGGCAGTCCATGTCGAGGAACAAGGTGAGTGTCGCAGAGTGTATAGGGGAACAGTGGAAGGTGATGATGCAGAGGGCAGAACCAAGCAGAAACAGGCCATATGGCGGAGATGAATGCTACCTCTTCCTTCTTACCACTAAGGCAGTATCATCCGCATCTTCGTCCCCTGATGTGTCAGGTGCCTCACATGTGGGTGGTGGTGTTTAGTCTGCCGCACTGTGTGGCACTGACACTTCAGGGGGCACAGATGTGGATGGAGTAGTAGCAGCAGCATTCATCCGCGACAGGTCTTGTGGTGGCAATGCCATGACAAGGATCTGCAGGGCATGGAAGGTCACAGTTACATCTGGCTGGTGTGCAGCCGTGGCAAACATTCTTTCCACCTGCATCCGCTCCAAGCTCTCCATCATTCTCCTTATGTGTGCCAACTCCCGGCTGACATCGCTGGAGCCACTCTGACTAGACAGTTGTTCTTGGCTCAGAGTCATGACTCCAGCGATGTCAGCCATGGATTGTTGGAGAGCATGGTGCGGACTGTGGGTGTCCGTTAGGGACTGTAAGTCGTCCCTGATGGGACTTAGACACCCACCTATGGCATCTAGTTAGGCTACCATGGGGTCGAACCCCACCCGCAGCTGGTCAGCCAGCTTCTCCTGGCACCGTAACACACGGTGTTGGAACGCCATGTGTTGGTCGTGGGGGTCCCGGGAGACATGCGTGGTGGTGGGTGCTTTTTGCTGTGTGGTCTGTGTAGGGGGTGGGGTCTCATCGATGCAGCTGGGCTGCCCTGCTCCTGGAGGTGGGGTGCCGGAGCTGTCCATGAGCTGTTGGAGGGCGTTGGTGTAAATGTTGGGGAGGTCCTCTTCATCATCAGTGCTGTGTTGTTGGGTCTGCTCTGCAGGAGGTGTTGATTCTCCCTCTGCAATGTGAAGGGAATATGCAGATTGACATTGTGTTCACATGTATGTTGATGCATTGTACAAGTTTACTGTCAGACTGCATGTCAATGTGCATTTTGACTGTTTGTGAGGAGATGCCAATTTGATGCTGGACAGTTGACATTTCTACACCATCAGGGATGTGAGGTTGTACTTGTACATTATCATCTCACAGTTTCCTGCTATGCCACATGCGAATGGCCATTTTCTACACACAAGCAGCAGCAGTTGTGTCCTCTGCTCTGTTGTGTAAATGTTGCAGTTTGTACCACATTGTTGTCAATGTGGATGTGCTCTGAATGTTATGTGTGTGTGCTGCATTTTGGGAGAGTCGCCCCTGCAGCTGTGATTTTGCTGCCCCTTGTCCCTTTCAGGCGGTGTGCCTTTGACTTCTGTGCTTATACAGTGCTGAGATGTTGCATACTTGGGTAAATTGGGATCTTGGTGGGAGTTGGGACTCTGGGGCATGGTTTGTCCGCAGATGTGCTATACTTAATTGTGCATGTGTGCCATTGTGCCCATCTCCTCCCGTCCCCCCAGTCCCTGGTCGTTACTCACCCTGTTGCTGTTGGCTCAGGTCATGTTGTGCAGTGTCCGGTCCCCCAACTCCTGCCACCGTCTCCCCAATGATGGTCCCAGGCTGGTCCTCCGTGGGGCTTGTGGGGTTCTGGTTGTCCTCTGTACTTGCTCCGGCTACCTCCATGGTGCTTCGCGGTTGTTTGTGTCTTGGTTGTGTTTTTGGTTGCCGCTTTTATGGTGATTTTGCCCACCTGACTTGTGTGACTTGCAGGCCTGGCGCTGCTTATTGCGGAATTTATAATCGCAGTTGGGCACATCGCAACTTTTTTCACGTTCGGGTTTAGATTTTTATCGCCGTCCAGGTAATTTTATCGCGGACATTTGACGCGTTATCGGGAAACTATCGCATGTTACCGCTGTGCTGTGAATATGACGTTGACAAGGAGTTATTTTCACGCGATAGACGGCGATATGTAAAATTGCGTTAACCTATTTTGGTGATGATTATCGCACGTTCTTGAGAATATGCCCCTCAGTTTTTTGTGTGCATGTTGAATGCAGTGCTTAGTGTACATGTATGTGGCCAACTTTATTGGTTCTGGTAAAGATTCCCTGTTTTTTTCTCTTTTTAGTTTTGAACTATGCTCAGACTTTTACCTGCTAAGCCAGAGTTTTGCCCTGAAATAGGTTTGCAATGGCTTGAGTCTGGAACTTCAAGGTGTGTGAAACGTAATTGTTGGCATATTGATGCAGTGTAACTGTCAAAAGCATAAAACATCTGTTCAGTTACAAATATGTTTAGTTATGGGCCCGAGACATGAAAAGTATTATAACTATCACATCACAGTGAAAGTTGACAACTCGCAGCAGCATGCGTCCGGTATCATAATTATGTTTGCAACCCCAAAGTCATATTATGTTAAAAGTAGCAGTATTTGATTTATATTTCACAGTCTAAGTGCAGTTTTGGCAAAAAAATATCCTGTTATTCTGTTTACTTTTAAAGCAATGGAAGATAACTCATTCAAATATTTTCTATTCAAGGATAAGTTCAATTAAAAAATACTGGCATCATCGTGGTAGTTGAAAATGCATTTTCCATATGCCAATAGACTGCTGAACTATCAGGCTCTTGCCAGTTCAAAGGCTCTGTAGATTGGGGTAGGGGGGCTCTGTAGACATCCTGGCTGCATTTAACTGCAGGAGGGAAGCCCCATTTCTGTAACAAACCCATGAAACATATGGTGCTTGGAGGGGGGATCTTGTTCCTATTGATTTCTTTTCTGTAGGGAGCTGGCTGGCATATCCAATTTTACATACAAATCTGTTGATTTTATGCAGCCTGAAAGGAAACTCAACGGCACTTTGCATCCTTATCCATATCATATTGTCTAGGTTTAGAGCATCATCAGTTGCACCATCATTGGCCCTTAACGAAACTGTGCAGGTGTGCAGAGCACATATGTTACAAAGGTTCTTGGATGCTGTATGTCATAATTTCTTTCATTTCTGCAAAATCTGCTTCTTTAATCTAGTATTTTTTAACTAGGTGTTTTGAAGGACTATACATGACTCCAATAAACACAATTTTAAAAAGCCTTTCTGCTCTGTGATATAGCTACTAGGGGTTGAGTTGTTCAGGTTTATATTATTGAAACCTTTACTGGACCTAACAAGAATAGGGACAACATAAAAGGCATTTGATGTGGTGCACTGGCCTTTTCTAGAATGTACTTTAATCAAATTTGGATTTGGGACGAAATTTCGGAAATGGATAGCATTATTGTATAGTGAATCGATAGCAGCAGTGAAGTTCAACAGGAGGTTGCCATCGAGATTCCCAGTGCATAGGGGGACCAGACAGGGATGTCCATTGTTCCCTCTCCTCTTTACGCTTACTATGAATCCCTTGGCGTGTGCCATCAGACAACACCCAGGGATTAAGGGATTCTAAATCACTCCTAAGGATGGCGTAGAGGAAAAAATCTCTCTGTATGCCAATGATAATCTCCTGTATGTGACGAAGCGTGTGACAACTATCCCTGTCCTCTTTCACACATTGGAAGAATACAGGAGACACTCCAGATATAAGATTAACTGTCACAAATCCATGCTATGCTGTCCTGGGCATGTACAAGACTGGCCTGCCTTGCTGGGGGACTTGAGGGTGACCTCTGAGGGCTTTAAGTATCTTGGGATCCTTATGACACCTCAGGGTCAGGTGTGTCACCTCCGCAACATATAATTTTAAGGGAGAGGCCGAGCGATGTAAGGACCTGCCCCTTACCTTACTAGGACGGGCTGCCATTTTTAAAACAATCACTTTGCCCCAACTTATCTACGCCCTCCAAAATGCGCATCAACCACTCCCTAGGACAGTGTTCACCGACCTTGCTGGAGAGGTATGATCATTGCTATAGCAGGGTGGACACCCCAGAACAGCGCTAAACACCTTACAGCGCAATTGCTACAATGGTGGGATAGTGCTGCCTGATATCGAGGCCTACTACTGAGCCCCATTAATGAGTGGATACATACACTAAGAGACAATGCCATATATAGGTTGGAGAGGGCGACACTAGATACTGCGCTCACCAGCACTATATCTATGGTGGTAAAGTTACGCTTTATTTATGCAGGTTACTTCTCTCAATGCAAACTACCCTGATAGCATGGGAGCAGGGAGCAAAATCACTTGGATGGGGCTGCAGAGTCACCTGAGAAATGCCATTATGGAAAGGAACATGGCTTAAAGAGATTGGTAAACTGCTAACCAGTGCTAAAGTGCTTGTTCTTACTCTACTAAAAATGGGTTTACACCTGATTGGCAAATTTGATTTACTTATTAGTCCCATGTAGAGTGGTATACCATATACCTAGGGTTTGTAAATTAAATGCAAGTACATAGCCTGCAGCACATATTGTGCCATCCACTTACGTAGCCCCTTAAAATATGCTTGGATCTGCCATTGCAGCCTGAATGAGGTTTTAAACTGCTAGTTCAACTTGGCAATATAACCTCCTTCCCAAGCCTTAAACTCCCCTTTTATTGCACATAAGACACCCCTAAGGTAGGCCCTAGGTAGCCTATGGGGCAGGGTACATTGTAATTAAAAGGCTGGACAAGTACTTTTCAGTTTACATGTCCTGGTAGTGGAAGAACTCCTATCAGTTTTTCACTACTATGATGCTTACATTACCATAGGATAACATTGGTTGCCTTATTACATTTAATAAGTGCTAACATTTGATTGGGACAAAGTAAGCATTTCATACTTAGTATCTATGGAACTGTAATGAAACATCCTATTTAATGGTAAAGCAGGATTTTAAAGTACAATTTTGAAAATGCCACTTTTAGAAAGTTGTCATTTTTCTGGCCTTATGCATTTGATGCCTGCAGCCTCTCTTGGGTCACATGACTGGGTGTAACTGACAGACTTTGTGAATTGCTCCCAGACAGTCACACAATAGAGGGATTAGGTGTGCCTTAAGGGGCTGTCTGCTGGCACGATAGGGGGCAGAGCTTGGCTTAGCCCCACTTGCAACTGAATAGACTGTGCTCTTAATTCACGCAAAGGGCTTGTCACCTCCACATTGTCTCTGCAGCCAGCTTGCAGGCAGGGTAGTGGAGTCAGGAAATTCCAAACACTTCAAAAAGAAACCTCTAGAAACGTCCCAACTTCAAAGGAGGCATTAGATATAAAAGTAGGGCCCTCATACCCATTCTTCAGTTCACATTCTGGACCTGCGGAAGAACTTTCAGAGGACTGACTGCTACTGTGACCTGCTGAGCACTCTGAAAGACTGCTCTATTGTACCTGTAAGGACTACTTTGCTGCCTGGAGCGTGCCTTGAACCCTCAGAGGCCAGGCCTACTGTTTGAACCCTGCATCTTCACCTGAACTCAGGACTACGAAAGTGACTCCAAGTGCTTGTTTGCTCAGCTCCTGTTCAGAGCCACAGGGACATAAACCACTCCCACCATCTGGAATACACACCTGGGCCCAGCCTAAGTGAGTCCTGAATCACCATGTGGTGTCCCACCAGTTCTGGATGCTTGGATGTAGTGCTAAAGCCTAAAGGTTGCCAGATAGCCAACATCCCAAACTTGGGAATTTTTGGCTAAACTTGCTCGTCGATCCGTCCAAGGTGCATGTCAGGTACGCCAGACTTTGCGGCTGCTCCCACTATGTTCTTCTCCGCAGCAGCAAAGCCTTTTTAGCAGTCCTTTGCTAAAAGGGTATCCGACCTCCGGGAACTGTCTTCGGCTACAGCCTCCTGTCCTATGCCGCTGGAGATTTTTGACTTCCGTAAAAGTGAACATAGAAATCTTCACTGCAACTTCATCCGGAGGCTTCCCGATGACAATGTCTCCCTCCTCAGACACTGACTGCAGCTTTGCCCCACTGAATCGTTCAAGATAAATATTCTTCTAAGTCTGAAGGTAAGCGCTGACCAGACCCAATTGTATCTGAACTGTGCTCCATCGCGGTCAGCCATATTTTTGGACTTTAACCCAGTTTGTGCCGCTAGATGTCCATGGTTGGCGCTTTTAACTTTTAGACACTAGTTTTCACTGACAAATTTAAAAGTTCATAACTCTGGTTCTATTGATTGGATTTTTGTTGTTTTCATGTCAAATCATTTATTAAACTTTACTCTTTTTTTCTAATTTGGTGTGGGATTTTTCTTCTGTTGTGTTTTCACTTTATTACTGAAGGTGTGCTGATAAATTGCCTCTAAGTTAAGCCTGACTGCTTTTTGTGCCAAACTACCCAAGGTTAAAAACAGGTTAATTTAGTGACTTTTTGTGATTCACCCTGTCAGAGATTCTGGGCATTGCTGGACCAGGGCTCACATCCCAGTCAACCAACAACCCAATTTCTCACAAAGGGCAAAATATGTCGGAAACCAGCCTCAAAACTTCCCACGGCCCAGATGGAATCTGAACCCAGGGGAAGGAACTGAAGCTTAATGGGGAAGAAGAGCTTTTCAGACACCTGCCAGAACTCTCTGAATTGCACGGAATAGAAGGACCCTCTAGAGATGAATTTTGCTAAGTGCAGAAAGAGTGCCCAACTCTTGAAGGCCTTCAGCACCAACCTGAAGTTCAGGAGCATGAGGGTACCGGTGGGACCCACAGGATCTACTGGGATGAGGGTGTCCTTTATAGGGATCCTACAGACACAAAACCTGGGCAACCAGAGGATTAGTAGTCCCCCTGTGTTACATGACATTCCTCTTAAACTTACTCTGCAAAATCCCCTTGGATGTGCATTTGGGGCAGACCAAAACCTGGAACAGGTTGGTCAGCCACTTTTACTTGCCCCAGATGTCGGAAAAAAAGGTGAAGGAGTTCTATTGCTCCTGCACCACCTTCCAAGCCAGTGGAAAGGCCCAAGGCTCCCTTGATCCCACTACCTGTAGTGGGGATGCCTTTTGAGAGGGTGGGGATTGACACTGTCAGGCCCCTAAACTCCAAAACAGCTTTAGAGTACAGGTTCATTTTGGTGGTGAATCACGCAGCCAGGTGCCCTGCTTGGTATCTTTACCAGAGTAGGATTCGCAAAAGACATAAACTCAGATAGGTAGGCAAACTTCATGTCTGCCTACTTGAAGTCTGTGCAGGATGAGTTCACAACTCCTTTTCACCCCCACACCAATGGGCTTGTGGAGAGATTCAACAAGACCCTAAAAGGTATGAATATGGGGTTTTCCGAGAAACTCCAAAGGAAGCACTCTCCCATGCCTTTAATTTTTCTACGAGGAGGTACCTGGAAAGGGAATGTGCTTCACCCCTTTGACCTTTCATGTGAGCACACTGTCAGGGGCCCCTTAAATATTGTCCGCGATGGGTGGGAGAAACTTCTCAAGGAACCAAAGCCAGACATTGTGGGCTATGTGCTAGGCTTGCATTCCCATGTGGCTGAGTATTGGAAAAGGGCTAACAAAAACGTGGAGCCCAGCTAGGAGCTTATTATGCAGTGGTATTACCTTAAAGCAACCTTGGTGGAATACCAATGGGTGGGAGGAGGAGCCTTGGCTCCCAGTGCTCTCCAGGACAAATTGACTTGGCCCTTTACAGTACTGGAGAAGATAGTTGAGGTCACTGACCTCGTGCACCTTGGTACCCCAAAAAACTCAACAGGGTGATCCATGTCAACTGTTTGAAGCCTCACTTTGACAGGGCAGACATAGCCATGCTCATGGTCACAGATGGAGGAGAGGAAGGGGGAGTGAATCTCTTCCAGAGCTCTTATCTCACAAAACCAAGGATGGTTCAATGGAGGGAGTAGTGCTCTCCCCTACAATTTACTGGTTACCCCCACTTTTTGCTGGTGTATCACTGTTTTTCGACTTTAGTCTGGCTGGGGCCCTGCTATCCAGGACCCCAGCCTAGCTGCTTCCTCTCTAAATTGATTCCCTGTACTTTAGGTACACCACAGATTGGATTCTGGAGTGCCCTTATAAGTCCCTAGTATATGGTATACTATGTACCAAGGGCATAGGTACCCCAGAGGCCTACCAGGGGCTGAAGCATGTATTGTGCCACCCCAGGAAGGCCATCCAAAATGACACCACAGGACTGCTACTGCAGCCTGAGTGAGGTGGTGCATGCACCCCTTACAGAGATATAGGTTCACTATATCTCACCTAACACTGCACATAGAAACCTATCAGTCACCCCTATGGCAGGCCTTATCAATCCTGAAGGCAGGGTGCTTGGTTATATGTGAGAGGGTGCCCATGCATGAGCAGAGCCCCTCTGCAGCCCTCGGAATCTCCTATCCGGGGTTGTCTGTGGTGCAGCCTGACCATATACTCTTAAGTGCATTATAACCTCGCGGTAAAATGCTAACTTTGGACTGGCTGCACGGAAACATGTCGTGTTTGGTGTCAAACACCTTGGAATCCTACCCCCCCGCCAGTCCTGGTGACGGGGGTAGAATTCCACCCTTCTAGAGGGAGAGACATGTCCCCACCGGTATACCCGGTAGAAACCTTAAAGAGCCCTGGCATCACAAAATGGATGCTGCAGCCACAGACACGAGCCTGGCCTCCTGCTGCTGACCGAAACTCCGGCAGGGGAGGTCTGGACAATAGGTTTCCTGTCACAGGGAGGTGTGACCACCTCCCAGACAGGCCTTAGTGGATTGGGGCTGGGTGGGTGCACTCTCTGAGTGCTTTGAAGTCCTGCACTGGGGACACATTTGGTGTCCTCGTGCATACCCCAGTTCAAACCGGTTGCAGGGGCTACCAGCCCCTGCTCTGGTGCGAAACTGGACAAAGGAAATGGGTGTAGCCACCCCTCTTTCCAAACCCTCGCTTAGGTGGGTCCCCAGAGGTAGTCCAACCCCTTACTTTAGTATAAGTAAGGGAACCCTGGCAACAGGACTTTAGATATCCCTGGATGAAACTCTGCTACTGGATCCTGGAACTTCGACACTCTACTAAAGACTAGAGGACTGAAGAAATCTCCCTTGGGGTCAAGGAGTGACTCCCCTGCTTGACAGGCACCAACAAAGCATTTGCCAGTCTGCATCTCCGAAGCTCCCACCGGACTCCGAAGTACTTGCAGCCCAGGAAGAGGATTTCCAGACATCTCAGAGGCCGACCCGAGTCCCCAGCAAAGCTGAGACCCGCAGCTCTCGTGGGTAGCGTGGAACCGGAACTCCTGGACACCGTGCACATTTGCTAGTGCATTGACTTCTCGACAACTCTTGAAGTCCTGCTTTGGGTTACTTGTAGCCCAGGCCCCGAGCCCCCTCTGCACCGAAGATTGTGAGCCTACATTCCATGAGTGTTTCGTGGGCCTGCTTCCTGCATTTCCGCTTGGGGCTCCTTCCTGAGCTTCCCGCTGCCCCACAATGGATTTGCAGACAGAATCTAAGCAGTGTACGAACTGTCAGCTGCCGTTCAAATTTACAAATACCAAGGGCCTAATACAACAACGCACCCACTCCACCCGGAACACTACCAAAATTATCAAGGCCGGACTAATTAATGCAAGGTCATTAGTAAAACACAATACAGAAATGACCGAACTAACGGAAACACATAATTTGGACTTAGTTTTTATTACAGAGACATGGGCAGACGATGCGTCGGGTGTGGATCTAGCTTTAGCCATACCAGAAGGTTACTCGATCATCCGGGCAGACAGGAAAGGGAAACGAGGGGGGGGTCTGACCATCATCTTTAGAGACGAACTGCGGGCTAGGGGCTCGGATCATGGCAGCAGCCCAGACTGCGAAACCTTATCGTTTCAGATCACTATCACAAACAATTATACATTTAAAGGTCTTCTGATTTATAGACCACCAAGAGCAAAAACCCCTCTGCTACAGCTAATAAGCCCGTTCCTAGAATCAAGTGTAAAAGGCTCAGATTTCACCATCTTGGGCGATTTCAATGTACACTTAGAAAAGATTTTAGAAAAAAACACGATGACTTTGACCGATACAATGTCCAACATGTCTATGGAGCAGATTGTAAAGCACAACACCCATGTGGCTGGGCACACACTCGACGGGATCTTCACCTCAAACACAAACATCGAGATCTTGGAAGTATTGCCCGTTCCTTGGTCAGATCATAAGGTAATAAAATTCACCTTAAAGGTAGAGCAGGTCACAGCAGCCACTGCCTCCCAGCATAGGTGTGTCACCTACAAGGACTGGTCTAAGATTGACACTCCGAAATTACAGGAGCAGCTCTCTATGACCATTCCGGATCTTGAGTTAGATAGTAATCTAGCTGCCGAACAGGTTTTCAGGTGGGTGAATTCAGCGGTCGAATTAGCAGTTCCACTGAAAAAGATTACTTCTAGGAGGAAAAATCCCTCACAACCTTGGTTCAACGAAAAACTAAAGGCGCAAAAACTAAATTGCAGAAGGGAGGAAAGGAAATGGAGGGCTGACTATGAACAACGGACGAAAGACGAATATAGAAGCTCCCTGGCAACTTACAAAAAACTAATCTTAGAGGAAAAAAGTAACTATTTTATACGAAAAATAAATGAAGCTAAAAACTCCAGCAAGGAATTATTTGCCACGGTAAAAAAACTAACAAATCTCAATGCTAACAAACAGATAGACTGTAGCATGGAACTTTGTAATACTTTAGGTCAGTTCTTCGTTGACAAAGTCAAGTCCGTTTATGAGTCCTTCATAACGACCAACAAATCTGATACCACACGTTCACTCATAGAATCTAAACAGGGCCTGCCCATGGAAATCTCCAATACGGGGTTCCATTTTTGGCCTCCATCAGTAGAACAGATCAAAAAGGTGGTAATGACAACTAGGTCTGGAGGCCTAACAGACCCCTGCCCACCTAAGGTGATACACCTATTTCCAGATCTACTGAGCGACCAACTATCCCTGGTTTTAACTAAGATAATTACATCGAGCTGTTTCCCAGATGCCTGGAAAAAGACCTCAGTCCTCCCGTTACTTAAGAAGTCAAATCTGGATCCACAGGATCCCGGGAATTATAGACCCATTTCAAGGATCCCTTTTCCAGCAAAAGTACTGGAAAAACTACTGAACAAACAATTGTCAAAATATCTAACCTCCGTAAATGCCCTAGACCACTCACAGTATGGGTTCCGGGAACAACATGGAACTGAAACAGCTCTGATCATGGCAGCGGAAGAACTCAGGAGGGTACTGGATGCTGGAGGGAAGGCTGCCTTGATTCTTTTGGATCTCTCGGCGGCCTTCGACATGGTAAACCATGATACACTCCTGACCCGACTAGCCGAAGCAGGAGTCCACGAGACGGCACTTAAGCTTCTATCCTCATATCTAACTGATAGAACTTTCTCAGTTAAATTAGGAGATACCACATCCAAACCTTTTAACTCACCTTGTGGCGTACCTCAGGGGTTTTCTTTAAGCCCCACCCTTTTTAATGTATATGTTGCCCCATTAGCGGCTATAATAAGGAACTGTGGTTTCCTACCAGTCTCCTATGCGGACGATACCCAAATTGTGGTAGCAGTCTCAAACAACACAGATGAGACAGCAGGCAGATTTAGTAACTGCATGAGTCAGATCACTCACTGGATGCAACATAACTGCCTAAAATTGAATGGTGACAAAACCGAGGTTATGTTGCTCGGGACAGATATGAATTTCTGGTCCCCAAAATGGTGGCCAGACAGCCTATGCGACTGCCCATCCCCAGTGGACAAAGTTAGAAACCTGGGAGTGCTACTGGACAACAAACTATCTTTGGGCGCCCAGATAAACAAACTATCCTCCACGGTGTGGTACATCCTCAAACTGATAAAGAAACTATCACCATTTATTCCCCAAGATTCCTGTAAAACATTAGTAACTGCACTGGTCTTATCCAGGTTGGACTACGGGAATGCCCTGTATGCAGGGTTACAAATTCAACATTTAACAAAATTACAGCGCCTACAGAACGCTGCAGCAAGGCTGGTGCTGGACATTCCCAGATACGAGCCAGTCGCCCACAGACTAGGAGCCCTCCATTGGCTACCTATTGAAAAGAGGATTAAGTTCAAGTCAGTCTGCCTGGCCTACAAAGCCCTTCACGGAGTAGGATCCCACTTCTTAAAAACTCATTTGAAACCATATGAGCCATCCAGGAGCCTGAGATCAAGCCAGGCAAAATTGATTCAGGTTCCTAAATTTAAGCAAGTTAGGTTGGGGGGGAGAAGCTTCCTCCTACAGGCAGCTAAGACTTGGAACCTTCTCCCTGTTACAATCAAAAACAGCACATCGCTACTCTCATTTAGGAAGGAGGTGAAAACCTGGCTGTTTACTTCATAGTTAGATACCATTCTCCGGCGGACCTAGTCTTTCACAATGATTAGCGCCAAGACGCCCTTGGGCATTCGTGCGCTTTACAAATTTGCAAATCAAATCAAATCAAATCAAATCTGATCCCTGGTCCGTCGACTGGTGGGTCCCTGTGAAGGCAACTCTGATTTTCTTTGGATGTTTCTGGTTGCTCCAGACGTGCCCTAACTCCCCACCAAGTGGTGAGTCCCTCAGACCTTGCTGGTCTGCACAGAAGCATCTTTCTACTTTCTGCGTGGGTTGCTGTTGCCAAGGCTTGTTTTGTTCAATACGGACACCAATGCTGCAGCACTCGACATCCTTCATGGGACAGCTTGAATCCAGCTCCTGGTTGTCGTTGACGCCTCCTGGTCCTCGTGGCTGAAGAGTCAAGCTTCACCTCTTTCACCTGAAGCACCCGACATCGGTGGGCATTCGACTATCGTGCCCCTGGTCACTGGAAAGTGACCCAGACTCTGTCCCCTCTGCTTGCAGGTTCTTCTCATCTCCGATCCAGGCTTGGATCTCTTCGGACACTTCGCATCTTCCCGGCAGCAGCACTTCTCTGCAGGCTGCCATTGAAAACGACGACCCGACCCGACACCATTTGACACCTATGCACCCGGCTTCCCTGGGTGAGGTAAATCGAGTACTCCGGTGCTCCCGTGGGTGTTGACCCTAGAACTGTCTAAGTCCAAGAGGGTTTGGTCCTAGTCCATTTCTAAGTGTCCTTAAACTCTAAAACGATAACCGCGACTTTCCCATAGACTTTAACGGAGCTCGCGGCTGTGTTCACACACTGCACACAGCCCCCGTGGGTTCCCTGTGTCACTACCTTGGGTGGTTCCTTGGGGTCCCAGCGATTCTACAGGCTCTAGGCCTTGTGTCTACTTAAGTCGTGGTTCTTATACCACTTTCTTAATATATGGTTTGGTATGCCCCAAGGGCTAATGGTATATTGTGCTATTTTACTGTGCTATTTGACTTGTAACTTGTGTACTTTCACCTCTAGCCTCATAAAGAGACTATTGGGTTGTGTTTAGTAATAAATACATATATTTTATATATACCTGGTGTGGTTCTCCTTTCATTTGGTCATTCATGAGATTATAACTGGTAAAACAATAGCTTAACACTCCTTCAAGACTTAGCCTGAAGGCTGCTCTCCATAGCTACCACTAGGATAGCTTTCAATAAAGGTTGTCTTTAAACCTATCATCAATAAAGGTCGATTGGACTGGTGCAAGGTGCCCACTATAACTAGTGGACAGCATATACCAGGCCAACTTCTCACAACTGTTTGCAATAATTCAAGGTTTAGGTGATAGGCATGGCAGTGTATATAAATTGCTTGTGACGTGATCTCTCTTATTTTTGCTTGAACACCAGCCACTCATAATGGATGCTCCTTCGTAGCACTGTGCAACACATTTCTTCCAGTCAAGTCCAGCTTTCTGTACTGCTACAACAATGGCCTTTAGCAAGGCTGGAGGCATCTAACTTCTCTATATGGTAACACCCTAGTGCATTCTCCTGAACATTTCCATCCCCATCAACAGAGCGGATAATAAAACTCAGCTGCTCTTTATGTGAGAAATCTTTGATTTCATCAACTAGCACAGCAACATATGTTGTCACTTTTTTGACAATACGCTCATGGACAAACGCTGCCACCACAGATATCATGTCATTTTGGTAATCAGGAGAGGTATAGTGCCCATACCCCCTGGACATTTTTTCTTTTAACCCCTCATCTTTATCAGAAATCATCTCTAACAATTCAACGAAATGTCCCCTATTGTGAGAATGCTCAGTTTCATTCGTGGCACACAATACAAGCTCTTGACGACCAAAGAAACATAATACCTTAAGCAGCTGCTCCACATATTGCCTATTCTCCTCAATTTCCTGCTCTGCACCTCTTACTATCATGGAAGAAACTGACTGCTGACAGTTTGTAGGCTGATGAACTCTTTTGAAGTTGGTCCAAGCAATAACTCACAATTTATGCTCCTCTGACTGTGAACGTTTGGACAGAGAATGAGTAAGCTTTTCCTACTTACTGAAACCAATATCAACAAATGAAACATTGCCAGGTTCACGTCCTCCTCCTCCCACAGAACTAGCACTAAAATGTCTACATGCAAAACAATAAACAGCATCTTTAAGGACTGAATACTCTACCCAAGGATGGGTTGTGTAATCTCCATTAAATCTACTGCTTTCAGTTAAGCGGAATGTTTGAAGTTTTGGTTGCACTGGGTCGCTATATTGATTCAGTGAAAAATCGTCTGCCAACAATTGACTTGCCAGATGGGATTTTGATGTTGGTGTCTGACTAGTTTTTTTGATTCGAGGTGCCTCTATTTTATCACTCCTCAAAAAATAGGGAAGTACTGTCGTCTAAGCGGCCAAAATAAGAAGATGAATCTTCAACCTCAGTGTGAATTGAACACTCAGCACTGTCAGCATGTGAAGCAATATCAGTTATGTCAACAATGGCAGAACTATCATCAGCACATCTCCACAGTTGGCGCTTTGTGCTTTGAAGCACTGTTTTCAATTAAATCTTTAAAATTTAATATCCCCGATTGTTGTTTTGTTCTCAAATAATTTATTACATTTTACTCTATTTTTCTAAAGTGGTGTGGAAGTTTTCTTATGTTGTGTTTTCATTTTATTACTGTTTGGAATGCTGCATAAATACTTTACACATTTGCTCTAAGTTGAGCCTGACTGCTTTTGTGCCCAGCTACCAGAGGGTTAAGCACAGGTTAATTTAGTGTTTGCTTGTGTTTCACCCTGAAGAGAATTGTGGTTGCTGTGCTTGTGTTTCACCCTGATGAGAATTGTGGTTGCTGCTTGAGTAGAATTTCAACCCCCTCATCCAGTAACCCAGTTTCCTACACACCTCAGATTGGTTCACATATGCAGTCTAACTGTTGTCATAGGGTACTAGGTCTCAAACCTACTACCTGCAAGAGAGCAGGCCACCACTGGGTTTACCACCAGTTATAAGGGTTGTGTTTCAGTTCTGTAAGACCTCAAATAGGCTTGCATGGGAAATTGACTGTTTCGAGTTTCAAGTTTATTTTATCAAGTGCACAGTTAATTAAAAACTTCAGTGCTTATATAACAACTTTACATAACAAATTGCATAAAAAGTGATTGGGTTTAAAAACAGTGGTTTAAAGATGCTAAAATACTGGATGCCATGATGTCTAATGCACTCTTTTGATACATTTAGGATGCTGTCCCAAAGTACTGGCCCTGGCTGGCTGCTAGTTGTGTAATGTCACTCCTGCTCTGGTTGCTTAAATCGCTTATACACTAGGGGGTTTTCTGGTCATGCCTAATCAGATATTATGTAAGACTGCAGCTAAGCTGCATGTCCGTGGAATTGAAACAGGCTAGGACTGCTGGCCTACAGCAGCGAAGGTTCCTCTGGTTCCAGACTGTCCTTAGGATAGCTCTTTGATCTTTTATGTTGGATTTGCAAATACAGATCTAGCGGACCAATGTCTCTGGAGCTTTTCCGCATTGCCATCAAAGCCCTGTTGTGTTAGTGCACTTCCATGGAGGTAAGTGTGGAAGTAAGGGTAGGCATCCAGTTCAAAACCTCATTGAGGCTGTTTTAAGCTGGGCTTTGATGGCTCTGTCCAAATATGGCTAAGGTGCTAGCTCGGTGTAAGACACCAATGTGAGCCAGACGCGCCGTCTCTTTGCACTTGATGCTTTGTCTGCAAGCAACGAACAGGCTTTGACATGCTTGTTGACCATTGTCTTGGTTCGAAGGTAGGTGGCAAAGGATCTCCCATTGTTCTTTTAAACCTAGTGATGCCAGTGAGCTTACGAGATAGTCTCTGGCTGGAGAATAGTCCCTTCCTTTAATTTCGGCCCACAGGTGGAAACTGAGTGTGTCATTACTAGCCTCCTTCAGCTTTTAGCAGAGCTTAGCGAAAGCTCCATCCCTTGCAGTTCATTGCTTTACTAAGCCAAATCAAGGCAAAGCTGGGCTGGAGACGTATATGCTGGCAGGGAGAAGACCGCTTTAAAACCTGAATAGTGGCATTGTCCAGGTGAACACCGTCTCTCCCCCTAAGAATTTCACTTCCGTAGGCGATGATGGGAATTCATTTTGCCTGGATTATTTTCAACAGTGGTAGGTAAGTGAAAGATCCAGTGGCTACTTTGATGCGCTTGAAGGCGGCTGTAAGAGCGACTAATTTCCGGCGCATGAGCTCCAAGTGTGGTTTAAAGGAGCCCTTGCTATCCACAAGCATGCCCAGGTACTTATATTTTTTTACCTCTTCAATTTTGCCCTTGCCCAGATACTACTGATGTGAGTTTCGCTATGTTTTTCCCTGGATCATTATTTTGGACTTTTTTTAATTGATGACCATAGCATTGGCATCGGAGTAGTAATGTAGTGAGGTCTTGCCCAGCTTCAGAGCATAAGAATTGACTTGCGCGAGGCAAGTTCGCAGGTTGACAGGAAAAGGTTGAAGAGGGTGGGTGCTACCATGCACCCTTGCCGTAGCCCCTGGTGGGTTGAAATCTTCTTTAATAGATGAGTGCCATCACCAAGCTTGATCCTGACCCAGGTGTGGAGAAGGATTATAGCTCTCAGCAGCGTATTGGGTATGCTCCAGCTGGCCAGCTTGTTCCACAGCATTCCTCTATCTACTTGGTCAAAAGCGGCCTTGTAATCTATGAATGAGAGGTAGAGAGGTTGCTTGGATGCCCTGCTGTGGTTAAATAGTAGCAATATGGCCAGTAGGTTAAAGGTTGTGAGGTTGTGCCGCTCCTTTGGCAAACCCTGTTTGATTGAACGGGATTAAAATGTTTTCAGATGCCCAACTAGCTAATTGATACAGAAGTCAGCTAGCAATGTATTTGGATTCCATGTAGAGGAGGGCTATGAGCGATAGTTTGCTGGATCGTTATCTGTGGCCCCTTTGTAGATCAGGGTGATTGTAGAACCCTTCCATGAGGCGGGAATGATGTTCCTTGCCAGGTAGGTCGCTCCCCCACCACACAGCTCCGCCTGTGTTGTCTGCCCGCTGCTTCTGCAGGTAAGATCGCCCTCCGCTTGTGGCCCCGGTGCCCGTGATTTTGTCTGCTTTTCTCCCCTTTTTCCTTCTGTGCCCCTCGCTGCCCCATTGTCGTTGTGCCCGTGATTTTGTCTGCCTTTCTCCCCTTTTTCCTTCTGTGCCCCTCGCTGCCCCATTGTCGTTGTGCCCGTGATTTTGTCTGCTTTTCTCCCCTTTTTCCTTCTGTGCCCCTCGCTGCCCCATTGTCGTTGTGCCCGTGATTTTGTCTGCCTTTCTCCCCTTTTTCCTTCTGTGCCCCTCGCTGCCCCATTGTCGTTGTGCCCGTGATTTTGTCTGCTTTTCTCCCCTTTTTCCTTCTGTGCCCCTCGCTGCCCCATTGTCGTTGTGCCCGTGATTTTGTCTGCTTTTCTCCCCTTTTTCCTTCTGTGCCCCTCGCTGCCCCATTGTCGTTGTGCCCGTGATTTTGTCTGCTTTTCTCCCCTTTTTCCTTCTGTGCCCCTCGCTGCCCCATTGTCGTTGTGCCCGTGATTTTGTCTGCTTTTCTCCCCTTTTTCCTTCTGTGCCCCTCGCTGCCCCATTGTCGTTGTGCCCGTGATTTTGTCTGCTTTCTCCCCTTTTTCCTTCTGTGCCCCTCGCTGCCCCATTGTCGTTGTGCCCGTGATTTTGTCTGCTTTCCCCCCATTTCCTTTCTGTGCCCCCGCTGCCTCTCGCCATTCCCGCCGCTGCGTCTGCGGCCCCGCCCCCCTGACTGCCCATTCGCTGCCCCTGCCTCCCGCCTCCCAGCTGCTCCTCCCTCCCACCTCCCCATAAATGGCGGCCGCTGCGCGCGTGAGGAGAGCGACCCTTGACCTTGCCAGGTAGGTCGCTCCCCCACCACACAGCTCCGCCTGTGTTGTCTGCCCGCTGCTTCTGCAGGTAAGATCGCCCTCCGCTTGTGGCCCCGGTGCCCGTATTTTCTGCTTGTCTCCCCATTTTCCTTTCTGTGCCCCTCGCTGCCCCATTGTCGTTGTGCCCGTGATTTTGTCTGCTTTTCTCCCCTTTTTCCTTCTGTGCCCCTCGCTGCCCCATTGTCGTTGTGCCCGTGATTTTGTCTGCCTTTCTCCCCTTTTTCCTTCTGTGCCCCTCGCTGCCCCATTGTCGTTGTGCCCGTGATGTTGTCTGCTTTTCTCCCCTTTTTCCTTCTGTGCCCCTCGCTGCCCCATTGTCGTTGTGCCCGTGATTTTGTCTGCCTTTCTCCCCTTTTTCCTTCTGTGCCCCTCGCTGCCCCATTGTCGTTGTGCCCGTGATTTTGTCTGCTTTTCTCCCCTTTTTCCTTCTGTGCCCCTCGCTGCCCCATTGTCGTTGTGCCCGTGATTTTGTCTGCTTTTCTCCCCTTTTTCCTTCTGTGCCCCTCGCTGCCCCATTGTCGTTGTACCCGTGATTTTGTCTGCTTTTCTCCCCTTTTTCCTTCTGTGCCCCTCGCTGCCCCATTGTCGTTGTGCCCGTGATTTTGTCTGCTTTTCTCCCCTTTTTCCTTCTGTGCCCCTCGCTGCCCCATTGTCGTTGTGCCCGTGATTTTGTCTGCTTTCTCCCCTTTTTCCTTCTGTGCCCCTCGCTGCCCCATTGTCGTTGTGCCCGTGATTTTGTCTGCTTTCCCCCCATTTCCTTTCTGTGCCCCCGCTGCCTCTCGCCATTCCCGCCGCTGCGTCCCTGCGGCCCCGCCCCCTGACTGCCCATTCGCTGCCCCTGCCTCCCGCCTCCCAGCTGCTCCTCCCTCCCACCTCCCCATAAATGGCGGCCGCTGCGCGTCCGCGCCGCTGGCGCGCCGAAGGCGCGCCTAAGGCAAGCCCGTCTGTGCCCGTCCGCGACTGGACCGCGCCCAGCGCCAGAACCCCTGGAACCCACCGATGCAACACCACTCGACGGACCTACGACGCCGCCACCCTCACCGCACTCAATGCCGGCCGGAACCCTGCCTGCTACCGAGCCTCACCGAGACGCACCCACGGACCCTTCACCTGCCAAACCTGCCGATTCACCTGCCCCCGGACGTGCACCACCTCCGCCAAGTCGAGCACCAGCAGCAACCACCTGAAATGCATCCTGCTGAACACCCGCTCCGTCCACAGGCACGCCGTGGAACTCTGGGACCTGCTCGACGCAACAGCACCGGACATCGCCTTCCTCACCGAAACCTGGATGAACGCCTCCTCAGCGCCCGACATCGCCATAGCCATCCCGGACGGATACAAGATCACCCGGAGGGACCGCGTCAACCAGACGGGAGGAGGCATCGCCATCGTACACAAGAACACCATCCGCATCTCGACTAACTCCGACGAGACCTTCACCGCCGCCGAACACCTACACTTCCAGATACACACTGACCCCAAGACCACCCTCCGAGGCACCCTCATCTACAGACCCCCGTACCACGCACACTATTCAGCGAAGACATCGCAGACTTCATCAGCCCGCACGCCATGCCCTCCGCCGACTACATCCTCCTAGGGGACCTCAACTTCCACCTGGAGAACAACAACGACAGAAACACCACCGCCCTGCTGGACAACCTCGCCAACCTCGGACTCAAGCAACTGGTGAACACGCCCACCCACTATGCCGGCCACACGCTTGACCCCGTCTTCTCGTCCAGCAAGCACATCTCCTTCAGCCACGCCACCGGACTCCACTGGACCGACCACAGCTGCGTCCACTTCAGCTTCAGAAAGACTGCGACCCACCACCACCCGCAACAGGCTCCCCGCCGGAGCTGGAGCAAGATCACCGCCGAGCAGCTCACCGCCTCCCTCAGCCAGAACACACCCACCAACACAACGGACCCAAACGAAGCAGCCAGCAACCTCGCCAAGTGGCTGACCACCTGCGCCGACGACCTCGCACCACTAAAAACCCTCCCAGCAGACCCGGAAGCAAGAAAACCCCTTGGTTCACCAACGAACTCAAGGAATCCAAGAAGAACTGCCGCACTCTCGAGAAAACCTGGCGACTCGACCAGACCACAGACAACAGGACCGCCCTCAAGCACGCCACCCGCAAACACCACCAGCTGATCCGTGCCACCAAGAAGTCGGCACTCAAAGAACGACTGGACAACAACGCCCATGACAGCAAGGAACTTTTCAGCATCGTCAAAGAGTTCTCCAACCCCAGCGCCGGAAACAACCACATCACCCCTCGCAAGACCTCTGCAACTTACTCTCCGCGTTCTTCCACCGCAAGATCACCGACATACATAACAGCTTCGACGCACAAACCACGCACCCTACAGCCGAACCAACGCCCGCCACCACCACCCTCTGCAACTGGACCCCGATCAGCACCGAAGACACCACCCGCACGATGAACTCCATCCACTCCGGATCACCAACCGACCCCTGCCCATACCACGTCTTCAACAAAGCCGACGCCACCATCGCACCCCATCTCCGGGACATCATCAACTCCTCCTTCCACACCGCCACCTTCCCGGAGAGCTGGAAGCACGCCGAGCTTACCGCCCTCCTGAAGAAACCAACGGCGGACCCCACCGACCTCAAGAACTACCGTCCCATCTCGCTCCTTCCGTTTCCGGCCAAAGTCATCGAGAAGACCGTCAACAGACAGCTTGCCGCCTTCCTCGAGACGAATGGATCCCTCGACCCCTCGCAGTCCGGGTTTCGGGCCAACCACAGCACCGAGACCGCCCTTATCGCAGCCACCGACGACATCAGAACCCTAACCGACAACGGGAAACAGCTGCCCTCATCCTCTTGGACCTCTCCGCGGCGTTCGACACCGTCTGCCACCGCACCCTAGTGAAGCGCCTCAGCAACATCGGAATCCGAGAGAAAGCACTGGAATGGATCATCTCGTTCCTCGCCGGAAGAACCCAGAGAGTCCGCCTCCCCCGTTCAGATCCGAAGCCACCGAAGTCATCTGCGGCGTTCCACAAGGATCTTCACTCAGCCCAACCCTCTTCAACGTCTACATGAGCCCCCTCGCAGCCATCGCACGCCAACACAACCTCAACATCATCTCCTACGCCGACGACACCCAGCTGATCCTCTCCCTCACCAACGACCCCACCACCGCCAGAGCCAACCTACACGACGGGATGAGAGACGTCGCCGACTGGATGAGGAACATCCGCCTTAAACTGAACTCAGACAAGACGGAAGTCCTCATCCTGGGCTCATCACCCTCCGCCTGGGACGACTCCTGGTGGCCCCCGGCCCCTGGGCACCGCGCCCAAGCCAACGGACCACGCACGCAACCTGGGCTTCATCCTGGACTCCTCCCTGTCGATGACCAGACAAGTCAACGCCGTCTCATCTTCATGCTTCAACACCCTGCGCATGCTCCGCAAGATCTTCAGATGGATCCCCACTGAAACCAGGAAGACCGTCACCCAGGCACTCGTCACCAGCCAACTGGACTATGGGAACACCCTCTACGCCGGAACCACAGCCAAACTTCAAAAAAGACTCCAGCGCATCCAGAACGCCTCCGCACGACTCATCCTGGACATCCCCCGACACAGCCACATCACCGGACACCTGAAAGACCTGCACTGGCTCCCCGTCAGCAAGATAATCACGTTCAGACTCCTCACCCACGCACACAAGGCCCTCCACGACCTGGGCCCAAAGTACCTCAACGACCGCATGACCTTCTACACGCCCACACGCCAGCTACGATCAACCAGCCACGCCCTCGCCACCGTACCACGCATCCGCAGAACCACCGCCGGAGGAAGATCCTTCTCCTACCTGGCAGCCAAGACCTGGAACTCCCTCCCCACTCACCTTCGGCGAACCCAGGACCATCTCTCCTTCAGGAAGCAGCTCAAGACCTGGCTGTTCGAGCAGTAACTTACCCCCTCCCCCAGCGCCTTGAGACCCTCCCGGGTGAGTAGCGCGCTCTATAAATGCCGTGATTGATTGATTGATTGATTGATGTTGGAAATAATTAGACTCTTGTAAACTGATTCCAAGTGCTTTGCTCAGTAAGATTTGTCTTCTTTGAACAGAGTAGTCGGGATGCCATTTGGTCCGGGTGCCCCTTCCCTTTGGCTTTTAGTGATCCGTCACTTGATTGGTGCTGCCCAGATGAACAGAGGGCATGAGGTCGATAGCCCGGTTATGGTGGTTTTGAGGTTCAGAGGAAGCCGTTATTCGAGTATTGGTCTTCAAACGGCCAAAGTGTTTTGTAAAGTACTGATTCCATATCTCTTCTGGAAAATTTACTGTTGCTCTTGTTTGCAACAGCTCATTGAGGTTGTTCACCAATTCCAGAACATATTGTGCCGGTTGGTCGTAATATTGTACAAATGTTTGGCAGATAGCTTGGCTGTCTCCTCTCTTTTCAAGTTTCACAGGCCCATTTCTGTACGCTAGCCTGGACTTGGCCAGGTTTGTCCTCACCATGTCGTTACTTGGGTTCTTTTGAAGTGCGTGAAGGGCTTGATTTAAGCTCCCTTTGAGTACCTTGGTTTTTCTGTTTATTGTTGACCGGGGAGCATTATGTTCGCATCTGGAGCTACCAACAGAATTTGAGTAGCTATCTACAAATTGTGGTGTGAATTGCTCCCATGCCATGTGAACAGCACTCTTTCTGTCCAAAAAAGGTTATCCACATGTCTTTGATTCCTTCTAGCAGGTCAGTGATTGTGCTTGATGACCACTTTAGCTTCTTGTTGCTTACTGCGTAAACACTGCCTTGGAATTTGTCTGTAGATTTGTTGTAGTTCAAGGACAAAGCGAGGGTTAACTTTTGCGACAGGGGATCACTTTCATCCCACGGCTTAATTTGAAAGCTAGAGACCAGATTAATCAGGAAGGCTGAGAGTACTGTAAAATCTATTAGAGAACGTGCCTTGTGGTTGTGATAAGAGAATGATGGTGGGCAATCGTTGTGAAAGCGGCCACACACTGCTCACAGATTCATAGACTTTAGTTAACTAATCAGTGCACTGCCTTTTTGTCTTGTTTAAAAATTGGATTTGGGACTTGCTCTGGAATCAGCCAAAAGGTGTTCTGGGCCGTCAATAACTTCTCATAATGGGCTGACCCCAGCAAATTCATGTTGAAGTCCCCTGAGAGTATTATTTCAAAGGGGAAGGGGTCGTCCTGCAGGGCTAGAATTTCATTGATCAGGTGTTCTTTAGCTGTCAGTTTGTGTTTCGTGTTTGGTTGTCTATAAATGTTCACAAGTGCTAGGTTGAGTCTCAATGGGCCCTGATTCAGGGTGAGTAGGTCTGTATGCAGGCCGCTCCAAGCTGTTGGTTTCATGGTGTGATTCCCTTGCAAGGCATCCTGGATGTAAATTGCTAGTCCACATCTTTGGCGGACATCCTTTGTGGCCGGGACAGAGTAGTTGGTGCATCCTGGTCTCATTGGCACATTTCCGTCCCATGTTTGCTGTAGCATGATTATCTGGAAGGAGAGCAGGAGTTCAGTATTTTATTTTCTGTGAATTTGTCTCGCATGTCGTTGATATTCTAGGAGCAAATTTGGAGCTTACCTGCATGAGCGAATGGTGCGGATGCAGAGGGGCTTGATCATAATTGGTTTGCTGATTGGTTCAAGACTCCTGTCATCCAGCTCCAGTCGTGGGTTTGGAGTTGTCCTCTAGCACCGCACACAGGCTGTAAGGGACCTTGATGGGGCAGGGGCAGTGGTGATTTACTCTGTGTGCGTCTTAAGATCCAAATGGGTCAGTTGTTAGGGAAGGTAAGCCCTTGGTTCATTGTTTACATGAGTAGGATGTGGGGGTATGCCGATTCATCGTTTGAAAATCGCAGTGGCCCCTAGTACGTGGTCTGCAGCTGTAATGGATGCCCAAGTCACATTGGTGGTTTTGTTTGTATGTCCTGATGAGGGGGGTAGTAACTCAACCGAGACGATGTCGATTGTGGACAGATTCGTGGTTTCTGGGATTTCACTCAATAAGTAAAGAATGTTGCTTCAATTGAGAAGGTCAAGGGGGCCTCTTGATTTGTACACTGCCTAGCTGCTGATTGCGCCAGGAGAAATTGTGTTTTGATCGTGTTCAATGACTCAGGGCGAGAAGGCAGAAACATAAATGGTACCATTTTATGTTTCTGCTTCTCGCACTGCGAGAAAGCAGAAGTGCCTGGTTGGCGGGCAGGTGGATGGGCGGTCCTGCTCGAGGGCAGGGAGGGTGGCTTACCCACTGTTGTGGGTACTGACTGTTTGGTCGGCCCCTGGGCAGAACAAAGCAGTCATGCGCACTCCCCCTTTTTCTCTATGTAGGCTGCTGCATGCAGCCTACATAGAGAAAATGGCCTGGCTGGGGCGCTCTCTGATGCGCCTCACCAATCACAATGCTGCCATTGCAGCGTTGTGATTAGCTTAGGGGAGCAGGAGGAGGGAGGCTGCTTAAATGCGCCAAGAGCAGCAGGAGCTGAGGCGGGTAAGCTTTTTATTTTGATAAGATTACCACTCGCCCCCGCGAACCCAACCGCCCGTTTTGCCATCCGCGACTGGTAGCTCGGCATCGGTCTGCAAAGCTACGTCCATGTGTGAAGTCACCAGGAGCAGGTAGGACTAATGGGTGTTCTTCAGGCCAGTAGTGGTGGTGAGGGGAGGCACAGGTGCCTTTATTTCTCTCCTACAGCAAGCCCCCGGGTTGGTATCCCAACTGCTGCCCAGCGCGGACAAGCAGACATCTTACTCCTCACAGGGCCCAGTTGGCCCGATCCCCAGCAATGCAGCAAACAAAGAAAGTCAATGCAAAAGGCCTCAGGGGAGTGGCCGCAAGAAGCACACCACAATCCGGCCTCAAGAGGTAAGTAAGCAGATCAGCCAGAGGACCCTTAGACACAGTGCTCACGGGGGCCACAAATCAGTAATCACAGATTGTAAGGGGGGGGGCCTATCCACTCATTGCAGTCAGGCCCGAGACTTGAGGCAATGCAGGCAAAACGACTCCCAGCACGACGGGGCCCACTCTGAGTTCCAAGGCCCAAAAAACTTAGATGGTGGACCTCTGTTTGCAATATCTAGAGTTATCTCATGTGCCCTAACTCCATATCATACCTGCCCAATTAAGTCCACTGATCTTTTAAGGTAAAATATTTTCTCAGACACCAGTTGGTATAAACCTCCTAGGTGCCCATCCCATGCTCTGACTAAAAATGGTGTCAGGACTCTACACTCTGTATATGCACTGGACATCAGCCCAGCATTTATCTGAATATCTACTACAGTACATAAGAAAAAGTAGCATTGCTTCCCCACTTTCATACATCTGAGTAAACATAGTAAAATGCGGCTTCGAGATCCATACACATACACCTTTGAATGGAAGATCTGGCCGATGGACCATGGAGGGCAGGAGGAAGGGGATAGGGGCATGGAGTCAGATGATGGGAGGCAGGGGGATTGGGCTGGGCCAGAAGCAGCAGGCTGACCATGCTGGGCAGGAATTAGGACTAGTGGCAGCATTAATTATCCTGTTGAAAGGAATTATTTGCTGGCTCATTTGATGGTAGGTGGAAGAGAACTTATTACTTACACACCTGTGGTAATTATTCGCCCCATTGTTGCCACACTCCATTACTGCCACTCCCTAACCAGGTGCCAACAGCTACTGCAAAATGTAGAGATGGTGTAGCACCCTTGTGGCTTAGGCTTGGAAGCCATAGATACTTTCATTGGGCTCGGAATATGGGCCAATGGGCATAAGTAGTGGTATAAAATGAAGGACTGTGAAAGATTAATTTCAACTAAATCATAAAAATGCATTCTTGAACATAACATCACAAAATTATGTGTATCTTTTCCTAGCCGCTTTTGGCCAGAAAATTTAAAAATTAAGATACTTGTGGAGTGCATAATTTGCATGGTCTGCCTGGACTCCTGGGAAGTCTAGCAGGAATTGTTGCAGCATTGCTTGGAGCCAAACCAGGGTGAGATTTCTGATTCATATGGGAAAATATGTTTAAATGAGCATTCTTCTAAACTTAACATGTCACATAGTGAGAACGGGTGGGTGTTGGGGTGTTTGGATTCTCATCTTTGCCATTATACTATGTTATTTTAGGTAAGAACTTATTTGAGATGTTGAAATACGAATCAATGGTTTGTCACTTTCTCAGGAAGGATTGGGTACTGGAGCTTCAGGTGCATAATTGTAATGCATACATTTTATTACCCTTAAAACATTATGGTCCAGATTTACTACATTTTCAGGCAATGCAACGCAGAAAGGGTCCTTGCTGCACTGCCTTGTGTGAAAGGAAAAGAGCTGAAATGTACCAGATATATTGCACTTATGCTCTCTTTGCGTTTGTGCAATTGAGGCAGCCTAGCCCAATGCAGGCACCCTTAAGAGGGTGCCTGCATTTTGATCAGGGTAATATTTGTGCAGAAAGGTATCCCTTCCTGCAGGCACAAAAAACGATCCTTCAAGGCATATTCTTTTTATGTGTGCTCCAGAATGCAGAAAGAGAAAGTAACATATATTTCTGCTTGTTATGCCAAGGGCAGGTAGGCGCACCATTTTGTTCCGCAAACCCAGGTTTACTGCCTTTAGTAAATCTTGTTTTGCGTACAAATACATGGGTGGATGCATGGGAATGCCCATGCTCAACCAATGTAATGCCTCCCTGACATAGGGTAACACAAGGCAGTGCAAGGCATTACTTACTTTGCGGGTGAAAAGTGACCCAAGGCCACACAAATATTGATTTGTGTAGCTTGGTAAATGTAATTCACGCACTTGTGTTGCCTTGCGTGTCAAAGGACAATGCAATTTCTTAGTAAATTTGATGCAATATAATGGGTATTAGTCTAGTGGGAAACATTATTCTTGACATATTAGTCAGAATAATTTTCATAAAACTCTACCATTGATTTTCTTGAACTTAAACTTAATGCTTCAAATATCACAAGTGCAACACTTTGAGATAATGTCTTCTTCTCAGAAATAATTGCTTTTCAGGGCACTAAATTCATGAATTCACTCCCATATTATAAAGGTTTCACATTTAGGCAGGACATTCCTAACAACAGAAAAATCTAATCAGTGGATTGTGCATGATTTTGACAACATGCTATCCTTCATCACCAAGTTTGTATTTTTGAAAACGGTATCAAATACCATCATTTATTACTAAGTTTCTCCGTTTGATATTTTAATGTACAACCTTCAGGTTCACCTAATGTTGATCTTTGAAGCACAGATCCTTGTAGGAAAGAGCTCAACCAGCTTGTAAAATTATTCAACAATTTTCTGAGGTTGTGACTTTGGGCCTGTGGAGATCAGAGTGTTAGGAATTGATGGAGAGAGGCAACAGTCTTCATGTGAGCTGTGACAGAGCTTCCACAATGATCAACCAACTTGAAGCAGATAGGTAAAGGGGTTTGTGTGAGGACCTGCTGAATCACCCTTGGTAGTGTGTATCAAGCGCATGCAAAGGAAATGCATTTAAGTGCTAATGAGGTTAAGAGGTAAGCATTTAAATGGTCCCAACCAAGCTAATGAAAAGGGTAAACGTCATAAAAATGAAGACATTCAGATAAACAGGGCAAAGATTATAAAGGCAACAAAAGTAATCCTACAGGAAAGCATTGGAAAAACACAACCAATGTTATCCTAGGCGAAATATAAAAATGTGAACAAGCAACAAACTGGGATGTTACAAATTGGACAGCATGGCCAAGAAATCTTCTGTGCCCAACACATCTGCAGCTGTGAAACCACAAAACCTAGAGAGGTTCTCGGTGCTGACATTAATTTATTACCACTAATTAGTTCCAGAGGTTTTTGAAGAGAAAATAAGGTGGCAGGTTAGCTGTGTCATGTTCCAATTACATCACGTATGTGTTTTATGGCTGCAGACTCCTTTGTCCATATCACCTTGCTAGGATTCACATAACAATTATCCACCATGTGGTGGATATTTTTACCATGCATGTTGAGAATATTTAGACAAATTTTACTCTGGAAACACCACAGTTTGCTTTGTGATCTTAAAACAAAGTGCCACCAGTGGAAATGAAGTTGGAGGAGCTACCTTTGGGAGCCCATCTGAAGCCATTCCACACTAGACCCAGGCAACTGTGAATACAACCTTCCCAAGCATTATAGATACACCAGGGGAAGACAGAGGTGGTCAGATTGGATATCTACCACTTTTGGCAGATGTGTCACGATTCGCTCCCTGCACTCTCATGCCCACAACCAGAGGGGTGCAGAGTGTGTCTTTCCTGTATTATAATATGCTTCCAGATACTCCCCTGCATGCATATCCTGACTTCCAGGCATTTGAACACCATTTGGGAATTGACATCCATTCCTAATCCATGCCGGGTTTTGTGGAAGCCATTCTGCTCATGCTGCAAACACCATTACCTAAAATTCCCTGCTCACTGCTTCGTCTGCACCCCTGCAGGCCAAGGGTGGGTGGAGGAATCCAGTTCACCTGTGGCTGGCTGCTGCTAGCCTGCTCACACCTGATGCATATGATTACTGTGAGCTCTTTTAAGCCCCGGCTCCCTTCAGTCCAGCGTTGGTTATTGTAGCTGTGTACTGGTGAGTCCGATCTTTGTTTCCAGTGTTTCCTGAGCTTTTGATATCCTTGTTTCCAGTGTTTCCTGAGCTTTTGATATCTTTGTTTCCAGTGTTTCCTTAGCATTACTTATTTCTTGTTCCTGAGCTGCTGCTGTTTCCCCTGTTCCTAAACTAGCACTGCCTGCAGTGCTACCTTGACTCCTGAGCCTTAGCATTCCTTGTTCCTAACCTGCAGCAGTTTCCCTTGGTCCTAAACTAGCACTGCCTTCAGTGCTGCCTTGACTCTTGAGCTTTTGCTCAATTCTAGTTCCGGCTCCAGCACTGCCTTCAGTGCTACTTTGTTTTCTTGATTCCTGAACCAGCACTATTCTTGTATACCCTTGTACCCTCCCCTTCTGTATATCCTTTTCCAGTCCCTGCTTTTCTTTCCATTTCCCTGGTTCCCATTCCTAGTTCGCTGTCATTCTATTCTGCTGTCTTGCTTCTATTACCTTGTATGTTTGTTACTTGCTTTCTGTCAAGTGTGCCCTGTGATTTCCTTCCTTTCCTGTTAAGCACTCCTCCTTGCTAGCTCCTTGTCTATTGTGCTTGTGTTTAGTTCTACCCTCTTGTTGTTACTGCCTTGCGTGTTCCTGTTTGATCGCCAGGATCCATGGGCACAGCTGACAACCTAGGTGGTGTTTCTTGTTCACTGTGAGTATTGTCTTTGAGTTACATTTATAATTTCACCATAGGTATCAGCTCCACAGACCCTGCCCTTGCATGCATATCCTATATGTGGGTATTTCCAGTCAGTATCTGTAACAGCAATTGTGGGTGAGGAATGTACTGAGCTTCAGTCCTACCGTGTGGAGCTCCCGAGTGCTTTACCCCACATTCCCTTTATTGTTAATGTTGTTTCATATATATGTCTTGCACATTCATCCTGGGTGTAGTTATTCTGAGTGCTAAATCACCTCATAAAGGCCTGTCCTTTCTGAGTCTTAGCCATCTTATTCCTTTGTACAGGCTTCCCCTTTGGATCCCTTTTCTCCTCTGACTTCCTGTGTGATCCTGGGCAGCGCTGTACTCCTCTTACTGTGTGCGTTTTATACCCAGTTCCAAGTCCTTGCCCCAAGTCCCTGACTGTGTCCCAGACAGTCCCGGACAGTCCCTGACAGAATGACTAACCCACATTTCCAGGGTCACTTGTGAGGTTTCTTTGCATTCAGTTAGCTACCATTTTTCTGTTAGATTTACATGTGAAATTATTGAAGGTGTGTCATAATGAGAGATTTAAGAAAGAAACACACCAGCGCATCATTTAGGTTTGTGCAGGGCAGTTTACCAGTGCCCAACAATGAGAGGCATTTAGTGTCTACTTTACAATTTGAGAATGTTAACCCTAGTCCTGAAACAATGAATCTTCTTTTGAGAAATGGACATTTGCATTCTGAATATTTTACTCTTTGCTTCTCAAAAACCTCTTTGCCAGATCCTGACCTAATCTTCTGTTCTGATCCAGATTCAATGTCTGTGTCAGCATTCCAAAAGGAGAATGATACTTTACTCAGTTTTCTGAACAAGAATTCTGATTCTCGCATTTCTGCTATAAGTGGTTGTAAAATACAATACTCAACCACACAACCAAAGAAAGAGCAGATTCATTTCATAACCTCTGTTCTCCATTCAAATAATGTTACCCAGTCTTGTAGTCCAGTAAAGATCACAGTCCCGGATACTAAAGGGACCTTGTTAAATACCACATTAAAAAATAATCAGTTTAACAAAAGAGAGAAAAGACCTACTAGAACACAGGCCGCTAATAGCCAGTTTGAACAAAATCCAAGGTGTAGCTCTGTTGCTTGTTGTGAAGTTGCCAAGTCTACCACTGTCCTTGTGGAGAAAGATCGACAGTCTTCACAGGATATAATTACATCTAAGATTCTTGAATTACGAGAGAATAACATGTTTCAGACTCTGTTAAAAAACTATAATCCAGAGTTTAAGTGGGAATCTAAAACCCTTGTACAAGACAACTTTTCCACCTCTATGTTAGCCTCCTTAGAAATGGAGAATGAAGCCTTGCGCTCTCTTTGCGTTCCCCCAGAGCTGGTCCAGCAATTGTGTGAATAATACTGTGGCTGATCACTCAGATTCCACTCAGAAAAGCCATAGTACCTTGTCTCACAGTGCAGTTAATCAAAGCATGTGTTTGAAGTCTGAATTTTCTAACTCCTCTGATGTTTTGTCTTCTAGCACTAAATTACATCTAGGTGCTACATCTGAGATGTGCCCCTCCAGTTTTCAGGAACCCCAAATGCCAGGCAAAACACAAAACATCTCCTTGCTTTCTTTTTCTGGCAGTGAGGTCAGTTCTATTTCAGAGCTTACCCATAAACAGGCCATTGATGTACAGACAAAACCAGAACCAGTGACCCACATAATCCCTGATGTGACAATGTCCTGTGACTCAGACCATGCTCTTGATTTAACTGCTGTGACTGAAGTCAACCTCCTCGCTGAGAAGAAACAAAATCCTGACCCCTTGTTTGCTGTTTTGCCTTCAAGCCCATCACATATTGAAAAGTCAGGAAATTATTGTACTGTATGCTCTGATGCACCTGTACCACCTTGTAATGTAGAAGAAAATGAAAAAATGTCCAAAGACCAAGTGATCTCTGACCTGTTTCCTCTGACTAAGACATGTGAACTGCCAAATGGTAAAGGGAGCCTGGTCATCAGACTCTAAGATAAGCAGTAATCTTAGCCATCCCAAAGAAAGCGCTTCAGTGTGTTTTAAGGAGCCAAGGAACTATGAAGATTTCACTATTGACAACAGGGAATCTACTGTTCACGAGCTATTGCCATTCCCAGAATTTAAAGTCTGTCATCCTTGTGCCTCTCTGCCATCAGCCGGACTGCTGCTTTCAGAGTCTCCAGAGTCCTCAGCCAACTGCTGCTTTCAGAGTCTCCAGAGTCCTCAGCCGGCCTGCTGCTTTCAGAGTCTCCAGAGTCCTCAGCCGGCCTGCTGCTTTCAGAGTCTCCAGAGTCCTCAGCCGGCCTGCTGCTTTCAGAGTCTCCAGAGTCCTCAGCCGGCCTGCTGCTTTCAGAGTCTCCAGAGTCCTCAGCCGGACTGCTGCTTTCAGAGTCTCCAGAGTCCTCAGCCAGCCTGCTGCCTCCGGAACTTCAGCCTGCAGCTTGCCTGCCAACTGAGCCCGAGCCTGCAGCTTGCCTGCCATCTGAGCCCAAGCCTGCAGCCTGCCTGCCATCTGAGCCCGAGCCTGCAGCCTGCCTGCCATTAGTACCGGAGCCTCCAGACTGCCTGCATTCAGAGCCCAAGCCCTCAGCTCACCTGCCTACTAAGTCAGAGCTTGCAGCCTGTCTGACTTCAAAGCCAGAGCTTCCAGCCTGTCTGACTTCAGAGCCAGAGCTTCCAGCCTTTCTGACTTCAGAGCCAGAGCTTCCAGGCTGCCTGCCTTCAGAGAAAGAGCTTCCAGGCTGCCTGCCTTCAGAGCCGGAGCTTCCAGGCTGCCTGCCTTCAGAGCCAGAGCTTCCAGGCTGCCTGCCTTCAGAGCCGGAACTTCCAGGCTGCCTGCCTTCAGAGCCGGAGCTTCCAGGCTGCCTGCCTTCAGAGCCGGAGCTTCCAGGCTGCCTGCCTTCAGAGCCGGAGCTTCCAGGCTGCCTGCCTTCAGAGCCGGAGCTTCCAGGCTATCTGCCTTCAGAGCCGGAGCTTCCAGGCTGCCTGCCTTCAGATCCGGAGCTTCCAGGCTGCCTGCCTTCAGAGCCAGAGCTTCCAGGCTGCCTGCCTTCAGAGCCAGGCTTCCAGGCTGCCTACCTTCAGAGCCAGAGCTTCCAGGCTTTTTGACCCTGTGCATCCAGTTTGCCAGCCTTCAGAGGTCTCAGTACGTATACATTCAGAGGCTGAACCTCCAGCATCAGAGACAAAACTCTTAACATATAAGCCTCCAGGACCTGGGTCTCCTGCATACCTGCTTCCAAAGTCTCCTGCATCTGAGTCTTCTGTATGTTTTCCTCCGGGGCCAGAACTTCAGGTCTTCATCCCATCACCTTCTTCGTCTTCAGCCAGTTTGCCTTTGACCTCTGTGCCTCCTGCCAATCCGTTATCTGCTTTTGAACCTACAGTCAATATGCCTTCTTTTTCAGAGTGCTACTCTAGCCTGCCATCATCAGGACTTCAAACATCTTTAATTCAGGCTTCTAACCCCCCGTTACTGGATTTGGACTCTTCAGGTTTTGCCTTCAATACTGCTAATTTTCAGCCTATTGTCCTACCCTCCAGAACATCACAGTTTTCCTGCAGTCCTCTGGTATCTTGCACTACATCTCTGATGGAAATGAACTTACTTCTTAGGAGCAAAGGCTTTGAATCCAGTTCCAGATTCCGGGAGCCGGTCTTTGGAGGGGGTGTACTGTCACGATTCGCTCCCTGCACTCTCGTGCCCACAACCAGAGGGGTGCAGAGTGTGTCTTTCCTGTATTATAATATGCTTCCAGATACTCCCCTGCATGCATATCCTGACTTCCAGGCATTTGAACACCATTTGGGACTTGACATCCATTCCCAATCCATGCCGGGTTTTGTGGAAGCCAGTCTGCTCATGCTGCAAACTCCATTACCTAAAATTCCCTGCTCACTGCTTCGTCTCCACCCCTGCAGGCCAAGGATGGGTGGAGGAATCCAGTTCACCTGTGGCTGGCTGCTGCTAGTCTGCTCACACCTGATGCATATGATTACTGTGAGATCTTTTAAGCCCCAGCTCAGTTCAGTCCAGCGTTGGTCATTGTAGCTGTGTACCGGTGAGAATGATCCTTGTTTCCAGTGTTTCCTGAGCTTTTGATATCCTTGTTTCCAGTGTTTCCTGAGCTTTTGATATCTTTGTTGCCAGTGTTTCCTGAGCATTAGTTATTCCTTGGTCCTGAGCTGCTGCTGTTTCCCTTGTTCCTGAACTAGCACTGCCTGCCGTGCTACCTTGACTCCTGAGCCTTAGCATTCCTTGTTCCTAACCTGCAGCAGTTTCCCTTGGTCCTGAACTAGCACTGCCTACAGTGCTGCCTTGACTCTTTAGCGTTTGCTCAATTCTAGTTCCTGCTCCAGCACTGCCGTCAGAGCTACTTTGTTTTCTTGATTCCTGAACCAGCACTATTCTTGTATACCCTTGTAGCCTCCCCTTCTGTATATCCTTTTCCAGTCCCTGCTTTTCTTCCCACTTCCCTAGTTCCCATTCCTAGTTTGCTGTCATTCTATTCTGCTGTCTTGCTTCTATTACCTTGTATGTTTGTTACTTGCTTTCTGTCAAGTGTGCCCTGTGATTTCCTTCCTTTCCTGTTAAGCACTCCTCCTTGCTAGCTCCTTGTCTATTGTGCTTGTGTTTAGTTCTACCCCCTTGCTGTTACTGCCTTGAGTGTTCCTGTTTAATCGCCAGGATCCGTGGGCACAGCTGACAAACTAGGTGGTGTTTCTTGTTCACTGTGAGTATTGTCTTTGAGTTACATTTATAACATCACCATAGGTATCAGCTCCACAGACCCTGCCCTTGCATGCATATCCTATATGTGGGTATTTGCAGTCAGTATCTGTAACAGCAATTGTGGGTGAGGAATGTACTGAGCTTCAGTCTTACCGTGTGGAGCTCCCGAGTGCTTTACCCCACATTCCCTTTATTGTTAATGTTGTTTCATATATATGTCTTGCACATTCGTCCTGGGTGTAGTTATTCTGAGTGCTAAATCACCTCATGAGTGCCGGTCCTTTCTGAGTCTTAGCCATCTTATTCCTTTGTACAGGCTTCCCCTTTGGATCCCTTTTCTCCTCTGACTTCCTGTGTGATCCTGGGCAGCGCTGTACTCCTCTTTCTGTGTACTTTTTATACCCAGTTCCCAGTCCTTGCCCCAAGTCCCTGACTGTGTCCCAGACAGTCCCGGACAGTCCCTGACAAGATGTCCCTATACTGCACCATGAAATGACCCCCCAAGAGCGTTGCATGTAATTGGACAGGAACTATGCACATGTGGCTGACTCCCCAAAGAATGCAGTTGGATAGAATTTGGCATTTGGTTTAGCTAAAACCCTTCAACGTTTGATTTACACTGTTTTCTGGAGATAGAACATCTTACATCGGCCAATCCTAAAAGCAGTAGCCAGAGGGAGCTTCATAAGGTTGGATAGGTTGAGCAAGAAGTCTGATTGTAAACCCAAGCTGCCAACTGAAATGCTGTGAGTAGAAAAAGCTTACTTGTATTTGCTAAGGTTGTGTTTTCTGAGGTAAGAGCTGGAAATGTGCCCCAGTATTCCAGTGGTCCTATTGGCAGCAAAATGTAAAGTTTTCCACCAGTTCTTGTAACAGTCTTTCCTTGAACGTAAGTCATAAAATCTTTGCCTGGCTCGCCAGACACCTGTCCACTTGATATGAACATTAACAAGCAATACACAGTACAGACCTTGCTCAATGACATGATTCTTGAGAGTTTCGAACCCCAACTCTCACCGATCACTTGCATTTACCATGGACACAAATCTTTCCCTCAAGGAGCACATTGCCAAAAAACAAATACTGCCTGGTACCAGCTCTCACTTCTAAAGAAAGTAAACCTGTTTCTTTCAGAAAACAACTTCAGAACTGCTGTTCAAGTCCTTGTACTATTGCATCTGGATGATGGTAATGCCATACTCTATGGCCTTCCAGCCTTCACAATGGCACCCCTGATGGCCATCTTACACTCTGCAACTTGTCTCATCTGGGGCCTGAAGAAATATGATGACACCACCAGAGCCTGATGGATTCCATTGGCTCCTCCTGCCTGCCTTCACCATCTTCAAAACTAGCTGCATCATTTACAAAGCCATCACAACTAGCACCCCCACTTATCTTTCAGACAAGCTCACCATCTATGGTGGTTCTCAGCACATCTGCAGACAGGATAACACCAGACTGCAGACTAAGAAGTATAGAAAAGAAAAAAAAACAAGACAATAGGCCTTTTCCATCTATGTACACAGAATCTGGACCCCATATCCATCAAGACTGCCCAAATGATGCTCCAATTTAGGAAAGAGCTGAAGACTCACCCCTTTAAGGAACACCACATCACAATGCATTAACCGTGTGCAAATCAAATTCCTCTTCTACTATTCCCAACTTTAAGCTTGCTTTTGGCCATGTACAGTGTTCCGCTGCCTTTTGGCTATCTTTGTGCTATGGAAATACAATGTACATGCATAGATTCATACATACATTGTTGCATTGCTCGTGCTGCTTGTTAGCGCTGGGAGCTTGGCCCGCGCTGTACAATCAGTACGCCAGAGGGTTCTGCTTCTTTCTGTGGTTTGATTAGATTTTCTACTCGAGCAGCAGCTTTCTCAATGCGAGCGTTCACTTTCTCAAAGCAAGCAGTAGTGATCTGCTGCGACCGCCCGCATTGAGAAATCTCTCCAGGAGGTGGTCTAGCACTTGATTTTCTTGCTCACAATCGCCAACTAAACGTTGGCGAGCCACGAACAAGAAAACTCAACCATGCGGTGGTTTGCAGAGTTTTTCCGGCACTCCGGAAGTAGAGTGCAGACCACTAATACTATGTAACAAGCCAGCCCAGGAAACAACAGTACAATAGGAAAATGACACTTTTGTTTAATCAGAAGACAGATAAAGGGTGGTCCAGGCAGCAATATCCTCTTGCCTGGACTACAGGAATGACTAATAGTTAGGGTTGCCCAGATTCTTACTCAATAAGCTGCAGAATACTGTAGCTCACTTCCTTTTTACACCTAAGAAGCATGATTCATTTTCACTCATTTATCCAAACTCCCCTGGTTCCTGGTCGAGATGCAAGAGAGCTCCAAGACTCTGGGGGCCATTTAAACCATGGCAGACAGGTCCCCAGCCCAGCCCACCAGGGTGGCAGAGGGCTCACAGAGGGTCTGCCACCAATTTTTAAAGAGCCCACAGGGCAGACGTTTTGATGTTAAAAAACCTGATGACCAGGCAGTTTTCTCCCTGCGCATTTAGGTAATTCAAATTCTTCCTGCCCATGCCTACTATGCCTTGCAAGGCGGACGTCAATGTAGTGTCCTGCTGGATACGTTCTAGTGTCTCAGCAGACACTGAGTTAGTAGCCACTCCCCTATGGGAGTGGGCACACTGCACCCCCACACCCCTCCATCACGGGTGTCACGAGTGACGTGGCCCCGGCAATAAAAGGGCCCGGGTGCACGTGCTCGTGGCCAGTTTTCTAGTACCCTAACCTCTGGTGTCGGTGTCCTTCATTGCCACCATGTGGGCCTGAGGCCCAACACCACATTGGCGACGAGCGGGTCGACACCCGTGCGTGCGCTGGCAGCTCTGTCTCTCGCCTGAAAGGGGGACGGTCTAGCCCCTGTCGAGGGCAACACCTGCTGTCAGAGGAACATGTCCTGAGTGCGAGGTAAAGGAAGGACAGTATCGCAGCTCACAAAACGCTCAAGGAGCCCCCGCCGCTGACCCCCGCTGCAAAGACAAGGATCTTCCTCCCGGAGCTCCTCCGGTGCCCACGTGGGCGCAGAGCCTACACCAAGCGTTCACCGGCCGCAGTGCCTGCAGGTGAGCAGAGCATAGATCAGCAAGGCTGCATGCTGTAGGGGAGTCAGCCTCGTCCATAGCGCCTGCAAAGCCACGCACAGCCCGAAGCGCCAGGAAAGCTCCCTTGGCCTGCATGGGAAGGGGCAGCCCCTGCAAGGCGAACTTCAGGGAAGACGAGCCGCCCTGCCGCAGTCTGCAAGTTGCACCCCGAGGCGCGCTCCTGACATGCCCTCGCGAGTGGACTCCTCCCCTCACAGTCAATCGGCCACAGTCCCTGCCGGTCCGGCCCCCACAAGCCAGAACTGAGCCTGCCCCAGCGAAAGAAACGGTAAACTCTGCTCTGCTGGTGGATCACCCCACCCTCAAGCCAACGTGGGCTACACAAGAAGATTGCGGGCAGAAACGCACGTGCAGGCCCCGAGACCGCATACCCTGCGCCCACGCATGCAGAAAAATACAGGTGGCGCCTGCTGTGCGCGCCCCCACAGCCTCCCAGCGCGACCCGACTGGCATCCTCCTTGCGGCAAAGAAGAGGAGGCGGCACTGACCCGAAGTGGGAAAACACAAAGACGGCACCCAACCCGATCAGGCCCCGGACATGACCGGCACAGCGTGCTGCCACTGGTAAGCCTGGGTATCCACCGCGCGAGAAGGCCAGCGGCCCTGTCACCCCCCTCCCCCCTCAAGCGAGCCACGAGGTGCGGCGGAAAGGAAGGAACAGGCCCCCAAGGCAGAAGACGTCCAGCACATGTACGGAACTCACAGTGGCCTGCACGGAGCAACAGCCTCTAAGAAAGGACGCTTAGCACACCGCAGCCCAGGCGCAGGGCCCACCACTACAGGAGCCGCCTTACCTCACTCCGTCTGCATCCCTGGCACCCTCCTGCACCATGCCTGTCTGAACTCCTGGGGGCATCAGCACAGCCATTGTAGCTGCAGCGCCACCCACCTACTGGTCGGAAACACCGCGCCACAGCAGCACACAGCCCAGCACCAGCGCCTCTATCAGCAGAGGCCCACAGCTCTCGGAAAGACTGCCGGGGCCGGCAAACGGAAAACGCTGCCCTGCCATCTAGTGGCCACGTGTAGTACTGCGCCCACGCAAAGAAAGCAAATAAGGGCCGATGCCTGGGCTGTCTCTGTTGTATTTACAGTCAAGGTTCGTTTCTACAGTCTCCAGAACAGATGAACAGGGGTGGCAGCCGCGTTCCCCACCACTGACTGAGCAGCACCCGCCTGCCACAACTCGGTTTCCACTTCAGCGCGGAGACCGGAAAAGGCCAGAGGGGCACCAGACACAATGCACCTGTAGATCCAACACTGCTGCATCAGCCTGCGAGAGGCGACAGCTGTAGCAATACCTGGTGACTGGCACTCTGCACCAGCGTCAGAGGTGCTCTCACAGCAAATGCCTCCCTGCCCCAACACTTGACACCAAGTCTAAGAGGCGATCGAGACAGCAGAGAGAGAGAGAGAGCGCAGCCCCGGCGAAAAGGGCGCCTCAGAACAAAGGGCGACCAGAAGCCCAGAGCCGCTCCACAGGAAGAGAAAGCCTGCCTGCTCAAGCCCAAGTGCTGGTTCAGACTGCACCAGGCACAGCTAGACGTGCCCTCAGAGAGGAATGCCCAGAGTAGCCCTCTGCACCCTGCAAGTGAGAGCAGCAAGGACCAAGGACGCCCCCAAAAGACGCAAACAGAACGAGTGTGGCGCACACCTCCCCTAGTGGCTGTCAGATGCCACCGCCAGCAAAGAAACTGCGTCACCCACCTCAAGTGGCGAACGTCCATCACCGCAAGAGAGCCGGACGGACACAACAGCCAAGACCAGGAAAAGAGAAACTCGGAAACCCCGGACCACTGACCAGGGGTGCCCATCAGTCGGCAAGGCCCCAAAGCAGCAAGCCGAACAGACAGCAACGTCACGAGATACCCCTCCACCCTCACAACACAGGAAAGACTGGTGAGGATCGCGCACCACCAGTGGCTGTCCCACGCCACCGCCAGAGAAGAGAGCGCCCAAGAAGAAGACAGAGCGCGCTAAGTCAGAGGCACGCAGAAAGCCGCGCCAGTGAACCTGACTGCACAGACAAGCACCCAGGCGACAGAGACTTCTCCACAAAGAAGCACTGCTGAACGCAGGTAGGAGAGCACCCACGTCTCCACCGCCCCAGCGAAGCCCCGCAGTGGGCCGAAGACCACACAGAGTGTCCTCCCTCGCACTGCCTCAAGGCGGAGTCGGCAGTGACCCACGACAGGCAAGAGAGGAGTTGCACACCCCACGTGGCAGGCCGCCACAGCGACAGGCGCTCCAACAACCAGCGACACGCGACCGGACATCACGTCGCCCAGCAAGCAAGGAGCGCGCCGGAGCGAAGGCAGAAGCCGGCGCCATGACAGCGCCGCCTCGAGGTCCAAGCGCAACACCCTTGAGAAAAGAAGAGTGACAGCCATGTCACACAAAAGGGAAGAAGAGTGACAGCCCTGTCACAACCTCGAGAAAAGAAGAGTGACAGCCATGTCACACAAAAGGGAAGAAGAGTGACAGCCCTGTCACAACCTCGAGAAAAGAAGAGTGACAGCCATGTCACACAAAAGGGAAGAAGAGTGACAGCCCTGTCACACCCTCGAAGAAAGAAGAGAGTGTTAGCCCTGTCACCCAGAAAATTGGAAGAACACAGGTGGGCTGAATAGACCAACAAAGGGAGAAGACCGAGGACTCACAGCAAGCCAAGAGCACACCCAGACACACCAGACAGCCACCAACGCGGACCGACGTCCCTGGATACAGCCTCACGGGAGAACCGAGCACAAGCCGCAGTAAGCGCAATCCGCGTCTCTCCCCAACGCTTCCCCAGGCGACCGTCCATCCCAGAGTGTCCAGGCCGCAAATGCTGTGGGTGAAGATCAGCACTGAGTGCCCGCCCTCACACCGCCTCAAGATGGAGTCGGCAGTGGCCCCCAAGTCAGGCAAGAGAAGATCTGCACACTCGCCGTGCCAGGCCGCCACCAAAGATCAATCTCAGCACGACGGAGACACCTGGCAGCTAAGTCCCTCCTCACTTTCAACTCTCCCAGCAAGTCACCACCACTTGTCATTCCGACTCACCGCCTCCGCCATCATGCCAGCCCTCAGCACAAGCGTCAAACAACATCACTCCTAGAGTACCACTGGACTGGAGTCCTCCCTGGTTGCCACACCAGCCGACAAAAGAAACCAGAGGCTACCTGTGAACATGGCACACACCTGAACCGTGGCAGCGAGTGCAAGTCTTAACCAAGACTCATCTACCCTCGCGGGTTGTGCGTGAGACTCAGTAACGGCTCCTTGGTAGTCCTGCAGCTGCCCCCAGTCGGCACACAAGCAGCCCCAGTGCAGTCCTCCTGCAGGCCCGCAGCAACCCCGACAACGGGCCTCCCCAGGCGGGAGAGTAAGAAGAGACTTTGCCCCACCGACAGGTTATCGGTTACAGCCAAGCAGTTCCACAGAGACAATCGATCAGGCAACACCTCCAGGAACTTTCACCAGGGACTCCATCCAGGTTCATGACGCAACCCACCAAATGAACTGTTAGAACCCACCACAGACCATCCCGGACGTCAGCAACGTGGAGCCATGCAAGACATGTCATCATCAGAGAACTGACGGTATGCAGCGGACGTCATCAAAGCCAGCGGTCGTGTCCTGAACCCCTCAGGTTAAACTATGAGTGCCCGCCGCGATGGCCCTGCAGCAGGCGGAATCACTGGCTCATGCCTGACGTCTCCTTGCCACCGGACTCGTAAGGCCGATGGACCCTGTGGTGTTTAGTTGACTGTTTATTTCTCTCCACAGGTTGAACTCATTGTTGTTGTCGTTCTTCATTAAAGTTGGGGAGGAGTGTAGTGTCCTGCTGGACACGTTCTAGTGCCTCAGCAGACACTGAGTTAGTAGCCACTCCCCTATGGGTGTGGGCACACTGCACCCCCACACCCATCCATCACAGGTGTCACGAGTGACGTGGCCCCGGCAATAAAAGGGCCCGGGTGCACGTGCTCATGGCCAGTTTTCTAGTACCGTAACCTCTGGTGTCGGTGTCCTTCATTGCCACCATGTGGGCCTGAGGCCCAACACCACAGTCAACATAGAAAATTAATGATAGTTAGTCAGCCCTAAATAGGGTGAAACAGCCACAGTGATCTGGTAAACCTTTGGAGGATGGACCGCTAGGTCAGAAGTTTACATTGACTACCCCAGTTGTGGGTCTACCGGTGTACACATAGTGCATTTGCGACTTAAACTTGGGTAGGGGAATTGTGAGTTTAATAAGGCAAGAGGACGGCTGACTTACAGCGGTCCTCCCATTCTTACAAACTCTAAATTGGGGCCTCTGTGGATAGTCTAATGACGTTTTTTGGTCTGCCTATAATCACAGCAAATTCAGGCTTTATGCACACCCTGAATTGTGACACCTTGACTCTTTCTTTGGTCCTGTGAATATGTCAATATCTGGTAGGCTGTCTCTAGAACGATTCTTTCACTTAATCAAATTCTTTTTCCATGGTACTTTGCTGAATTATGGACCATCTTTCTTTCCATAAAATGCTGAAAAAGATGAAAACGTCTATGATTTCTGCTCACTGGAATCTAGATCCAAAACACCTTTCAGTAACCCACGTACTTTACAAGCATATAACTAAATCATTACAGTTAAATAAAAAATGAAGTTATCAACCAGACTGAACAAAAAAGATTATAATGTAATGAAGCAAAATTGAATTAAAACAAAGAAAATCACTTCAAGAGGTTCAAGAGATAGTTAAGGTAAAAAACGTTCCCAAAAAGAACAATCAAAAAACAATCACTCAATTTTGATTGATGTAACAATTGTGAAAATTCAGTCAAGATATCCTCCTGGTACATAGGTTGCAAGTGAGGGTGGCCTGTAAGAGCATCTTGCTATATTTTTATTGGGGCTTGGGTCATTCAAGATTGTAACCTTGTGACACTGAAATATTTCTAAAAGTTAAACCTTTTCTGAAGGCTCAACCAGGAGCCTGTTACTTTTGAGGCATGTTTAAGCTCGGAGACATGAATTGGTGACCTCAATGCAGCTGTAGTAGGACCTCTCGACCTTTGGAAAGTGCTTTATGGAAACTGACTATTAATTAGTAGGCCTGTTCATTCCAACCTCTGTGGAAGGCGCAATGATTCTAGTGTTCTCCACTTCATAGCCTAGAAGAACTAAACAGGCACCACACAGGCTGTCAGCCTTGGTAAGATCTAAGATACGAGGAATGGTGAGGGTGTAGGTACACAAAGACTATGGGGGTCATTACGATGGCGTAACGATCGCCACCGCGAGGGTGGCGGTCGCATCCTAATTTGCGGTGCGGGACCGCCGCATGTCTGGCGGCCGGTCACAACACCGTGAGGATGGCGGGCGGACTCAGGTCCGCCCGCCATCCTAATAGGCCCCTAAGTATTTATATGCTAGGAAACATTAACCACTGCTTATGCCAACAACAGGTGGCAATGATACTTATGTGTACAGCCTATTGTAACAATGTTGAGTTGCACCGGGATCATATTTAATTTTATTAGCACTGTAAAAACCAGTATTACAATCATGTATTGCTGATTCTTCTTTCAGGTCCCCTTGGACGAGGAGGAGGAACACCAGAACCACTACTCAGAAGATCAAAGCAAAATGAAAGTGGAGGCATAAACGCTTTATTCAATCTGCAGACTTCTAACCTACTCAGCATTTCATAATATTTTTGATAAATAGATACCACCATATTAGAGTTAATGACTGGCAGCAAAAAGTGAATGCTGTCTATTTTAAACAGTGTTTTACCATGGTATAGGATGTTTGCTAAAATATAATACATTGGTAAGGTTTACCTTACTATTGAGGTAAAATCTAGACATATACATCTATGTTAAGGGGTGGTTATATAGTTTCGCAATTTTTAAGTAAATAGTTATTTCATCTTATGATACTTATCTTACTTTGTGTTTGGCTTAGAATTCTTGTCAGATGCAGAGTGCTACATCCATGTCAATGAATCATTGACACTATTAAGATCTGACAAAGGTTATAGGTTCGCTGCCACAGCCTCACAATGTAAAGTGGCTGTTGGAAGGACATTTTAAAGGTGAATACAAAACATTTGCCGAGTTCCTAATAGTCACAGAAAAAAATCAATTTTCTCCTGCAATTTATGTTATAGATTGCAAACGTTTCACCTTTATAAACTTCTTAAAAACTTGCTTGCAGAAGAACCTTATTGGACACAATCCCATTGGCAGATATGCATTTCTGCAAAATGAACTTTTGTAGATTGCTTTTTCTTGTACAGTTTAAATGTTGCACACCCATTAGATTGCAGAGTTTAGAGAACAATTCACAAAGGTTGTGTAGGAATGTCTGTGCAACTTCACACAGACTTAAAGGCCCATTACGATACCCGGCGTAAAAAAATCCGCCAGGCATGAAAGCGGCAAAAATCCGCCCGCACACACCGTCTGAACACCGACCACGCCATTACGATTACACAAACCGAAAACCGCCATCAGCGGAAAAACCACACAAGATACCGCCCGCCCTCGTCCGAGTCGGAGTCAAACCGCCCGCCACGGACGGAAACACGCACGACAACACAAAACCGCCCGCCCTCACGGCCGACACACCGCACGTGAAATTACGATCGCACCGCCATGAGCGCGGGTAAACCACAAATATACCGCCCGCCAGCGCAAACAACGCCGATGAGAATTGACAAGGCAGAAGCCATGGCGCCCACGTCCCTGCACAGAAACCATCCGCTGACAAAAACAATCGCACACAACATGGCCAACAAGTCCACACAGCAAGGCACGCACAAATACACAAGCACAGTACACATCCCGAAAACACCCCCTGGACAAACAAAAAATACAAAGGCCAGAACACCAGACACAACACACCTGAAAACAACAGACCATGAGGACACACCCACATAGGTAAGTACAAAAGCAGCACTCCCACAGACCACAACCCCTTGCAACATTGCAAACTAGAGAGGAGAGGAGAGGACACAGTGACACAGCAAGGACAGCAGCACACCACAGAAACGCACACATCACAACCACCACCACCACCACCACCACCACCAAACACCGGCACCACAAACCCCCTGCACATTACACAACACACACCGCACCAGCACCACAAACACCATGGCACCACAAAGAATGCCCAAGTTCACGCCCATTGAGCTGACGGTCATGGTCGACGAGATTATCAAGGTGCACCCACAAATCTATGGGAACCTGGTCCAGCACACACCACTAGCCACCAGAAACAGAATGTGGAACCGGATCGTAGACCAGGTCAATGCAGTCGGGACCCTGCCCAGGAACAGAGTTGAAATCAACAAACGGTGGAATTACGTCAAGAGCCTGGTCAAGAAGAAGGAGAGCAAGAACAGAGAGCTGGCTGCCGTCACTGGCGGAGGGAATCCCGCGCTCTTCAAGACCTTCAAAGCGTGGGAGGAGAAGGTGCGAGTCATTATACATCCGGAGATCCTCGCCGGATTAGCAGGGGGAGTGGAGGCTGGTAAGTACAAACTAATGTATACCAGCACACCGCTATGTACTCACATGCACTACCACCATGCCACAGCTCCCAGGGACAAACACCCCCATGTCCAGCACACAATACACAACACATCACACACACATGCAACAGACACCACCACACACAGCCCAAACCTAACAACTGTAAGATACGTGGGGGCATGTGTACACTCAGCCAGCCACGTAACCACCAACAGGTCCCCAAGTATGCCAGAAGCGCCACAACGAGCACCCACCACACCCATGTGTCCGCCATAGCTGCACTAACCGACAAGTAACAGGTAAGTGGCAGGAACACAAAGTGCAGTGGGTGGGAGGGTGGACAGCTCAAGTACAACACACACCAGGCCCCTAGTCCTACAGCACAGCAAGGAGGAGCATCCCCACACCCCACACCCACGTGTCAGCCACCGCAGTGCACACCGACAGCCGAAAGGTAGACATCACGGTCCACAACAATCGGTGTCAGTGGGTGTCCAGCCATCACCACGACCCACAACACCGCCCCCACCCCCACAGACCTGCAACATGGAGCACCCCCCGCTTAGAACCATGTGGCACCCAGTACAGTGCACGCACGAACAACCTGCAGGTGGGAAACTGGACAGGGCTGGATTACTGGAGGCATGAGGACCGTAACACGACCAACACATGGGACATGTTACGTAGCAGACGAACACGCAGCACCGCCCACTGTCCCGAACAAGTGAACAATGTGCACACGGACATGAACTACAGACTCACACCCCACATGACCCATCACAGACACAGCAACACCCAAGGAGCCACGTCTGCATGCACAAGCCACACTGAATATAGTACCACACGGCAGCCACTGTGCAACCCATCACACACAACCGAAACACCATTGAAGTCCTGTCCATGTAGCCCCTACTGCCTGTCAACCACACACCCCACAACTACGCCTATGTAAGACAAACAACACTAGACGCAACAGAGCGGAACAACATAAATGCACACGAACACCACTGAACCCATCAAACACACAGACACACCATGCACATACAACATACCATCCATCCCATCCGTCAGCCCCAGTCTCATGAAAGGCATGTCATCCGCACAGCTGCCACACATACAGCAGTCACGCTAAGATACATGTCCATGACCAACCATGTGCCAGAAGTCAATGAAGCGCACGCCACACTGTGAGCAACAACACACAACATGGGCCACACCCCCCGAGCACTGCAGTGATGCACATGGCACAGGGCAGCACGCACACCAAGGAGATGGGACAACTGCAATACGTTGGGTGGCACACAACCATCACACACTCATAACGATGCGTCCAATGCCATGTCCAGTAATCACAACAGACAGCAAATATGCAGGGTATGTCAGGCATGCACACACCTCAGACCATGCACTGTCATGCTGCCACAACACATGTCACGTTCGGCACCCATGGCTCACAGCATGTAGCCCAAAAGCATATTCCATCCCAAATGCGTTCCTGGGGCATGACCCCCATGTTGCCATATGCGTTCCTAAGCGTTCCATTTGAACCCCAAAAGCATATTCCATCCCAAATGCGTTCCTGGGGCATGACCCCCATGTTGCCATATGCGTTCCTAAGCCGTTCCATTTGAACCCCAAAAGCATATTCCATCCCAAATGCGTTTCTGGGGCATGACCCCCATGTTGCCAAATGCGTTCCTAAGCGTTCCATATGCACCCCAAAAGCAAAGTACAAACCAGACCCAGGATGGGCCTGGAGCCCGCATACACCAGAGTCACAATAAGTAGGAGCACAGCAACACACCCATCGGCATAGCCAATTCGTCCCATGCCACATGTGCACAGCACACAGTCCCATTGCCAAGCACACACAACAACAGATTGTACAGCCACACACCCGCCTCCGGGACACACGTGCACGAGAGTGCACGAACGGAGAATGTCAGACAACCAATACAGACTTCGCCAGGTGCAACACATTAACAAATCTCATTCTCTCCACAGGTGACGAACTGCTGGATGCTGGGGATGGAGACAGCAGCCAGCACAGCCAGCCTACAAGCCCCCAACGAGGACACACGGATGTGGAGGATCTGTCCTCCTCTTCGGACACGGACCACCAAGCAGGCCCATCTAGTGTGGCAGGGCCCAGCCGCTCCCCAGGACCCCTCCTACCCACCAACCCATCATCCAGGGCTGCTGAACATTCCCAGCCCCCTACTGCCACTGTCGTTGTGGCCACACCCACGGTCATTGCGGCCACACCCACGGTCATTGCGGCCACACCCACGGGCATTGCGGCCACACCCACGGTCATTGCGGCCACTACCACTGCCGCAACCGCCACCACGTCTTCGCTGGCCCCAGCCCCAGCGCAGGTGGTGGCCCGGACGACTGGATCCACCCTGGGAGCCAGGGCGAGGACCGTGGTGAGCAATGTGGCTAGTGGGCAGGCCGGTGGCAGCAGGACTGGTAGGAGGAGCAGGGTCAGGGAAACGCCAGCCTCCCCTGGGAGCCATGCCCTGCCTCAAATGGCCAGAGTCCTTGGGGCCTATGAAGAGGCCCAAGGACAATGGGCCAGGTCAGCTACAGACACGCGTGAGGTGCTGGGGGTGCTGAGGTCCATGGACGCCCGTATGGGCCAACTCGTGGACCTCATGGGCCAGCTGGTGGTGGCGGTGAGGTCACAGCCAGGGACAGCATCTCCCCTCCGCCACCACCTGCCGGGGCGCAGGGTTGAGCAGCAGTGTCCAGTTCCCCTGCGTCCACAGCCAGTGAGCACACCTCAACCACCAGCATGTCGCAAGCAGGCACCCCCTCGCAAACGTGGAAGGGGCCGTCCGAAGTGGAAACAGATCTCCCGGGAGGACTTTGCACGCTCCAGACGCAAGTGAGGCAGCCAGCCAGCCTTCCTTGACCACCCACTGCATTGACTTGGACTACGATCCCACTCCACACAGCCATCTGGATGGCATGTGTGTGTTGGACTATGGACATAGAACCAGTGGGTACACCCTGAGCATCACGCAGCCATGACCGACAGCTCATTGTCACTGCACGCACCACTTTTGTCATCACCTTACACACAATCACATGTCACAGTTTGAAATAAATGCACCTCTTCCACAAACTGCTGTCTGTGCCCTGTGTTTTAATTGTACGGAATACAACGGCCACCTTGAGCGGAACGGCACCTGATGCGTGGCATGGCAATGGAACCGGAGGGCCTGTAGGGACCTAGGGGTGGGAGACAGAACAGGAGCACATTCAATGAGTGTGTCACACACCCATCACACAGTACATGTCAACAACTACAAGCAATGTACACACATCGCACAGAGCAATAGGGCACAATGCCACAGCCACCATCAGTGGCATACTAACCTGGGCATGGAGCGTTGACACACAGCACGCAGTGAACAAAAGGCCACCCTGACACAGCACACACACACCTGCACAAATACAGACACATCAGCCGTTGTACATGGACACTCACCGTCAAGTGAAGTAGCGGGCGATGAGCTGCTGGCGCACATTCCCAGCTTCCTCCTCTCCGCTGTCCTCCTCACTCGAGCTGTCCTGGTCTGCGGGCTGGGGCCCTGGTTGATCTCCGTCATCCACAATGATGGGGATCTGCTTCCGAATGGCCAGATTGTGCAGCATGCAGCACGCCACCACTATCTGGCACACCTTCTGTGGGGAGTACGCCAGCGCACCCCCGGTGCGGTTCAGGCACCTGAACCTGGACTTAAGGAGGCCAAAGGTACGCTCGACCACACGTCTGGTCCTCCCATGTGCCTCATTGTAGCGATCGTCTGCTGGGGTGCGAGGATTCCTCAATGGACTGAGCAGCCATGCCCCATTCGGGTACGCAGAGTCACCTGGGTGTGAGGGACACAGATAACCGTTGCACTTCCAACTGGACAGGGGACAGCATCGCACAACCAGCACGCTACACCACTCCACATACTCACCGACAATACAGCCACGATCCTGTTGCAGATTGGACAGCAGTCGTGGCAAGATGCTGTTGCGCATTACGTGTGCGTCATGGGCCGAGCCTGGGAACTTTGCACACACGTGGGTTATCACCATGTCCGCAAGGCACACCACTTGCACATTCAGGGAGTGCGTGTGCTTCCTGTTGCGGTACAGGTGCTCAGTGGCCTGTGGTGGAACAAGGCCAACATGTGTGCAATCAATGGCACCAACGACGTGTGGGATCCTGCCAAGGGCATAGAATGCACCCTTCACTGCCGCCAATTCACGAGCCCTGGGGAATCTGATGTACCTGTTTCGGTACAGCATCATGGCTGCCAGTACATCCCTCAGCACCTTGCTGAACATGGGCTGGGACATCCCTCCTCCACTGCCCACTGTGTGCTGGAATGACCCAGTGGTGAAGAAATGCATGGCGGCCATCACCTTAGCCGTGGGGGTGAATGCTGTCGGATACACCCTGCGGGGACGGAGATGGGGTTCCAACATGGCACACAGTCGATGCAGGGTTGGCCTGTCCAGCCGAAACTTCCTTATGACCTCAGTATCCTCCATGTCCGCCAGCAATTGGTATGGGCGGTCAATGTTCGGTCTCCGCCTAGGGAAGATGGCAGTGGACACATGTCAAAGCAACACAACACATAGCAATTTCGCATTCACATCACTGACATGACTGAGCAAGCACATGAGTCACAGCCCAGCTGTCAAGCAGGGACGGCACGGCCACAATACACTTACACAGGTCTCCCACCAATGGCAATGGCTAGTGATGCAAACCACTGCCATGGTCATGCACATGGGGATCTAGGCCCCAATGACTTGCGGGGCGTGCTGATGGGGACTGACTGCATATTCGTCAAGCGGCAACGCCACGGCAACATGAATGTCTGCTGAGCATGGCACTGCTTCCGAGGCTGGATGAGTATGGCACACGACGACGACGATGTGGGCACAGGCTGAGCGGCCAAAACAAGTGGGACCTGTGGCACGAGGGGATATGAGACAGTAGTAGGTGTCAGCACTGCACCCTATGTACAGCACTGTACGGATCACACCTCCCGAAACATTGACAGGTGTCCACATTGACAGCCCCATGCCAAGACGGCTGTGTGCTTGCAGTCACACGTCACAGGTGAGAGGTTACATTGCACGTGCCAAGTGGCAGACGTACATAGTGGGAGCTATCATGTGTGTGCATGTGTCTCCTGTTCAGGATCCACCAGATGGGCGCTGACTCTGTACTGACCATTGGACACAGCATGTTCCGTGGAAGGCTTGTGTGTGTGGGATGGTGGCACTGGATGTGCCTCCGTTGGGTGGGGGGCCATGCACAGGGCGGGTACGTCGATAATTGCGCATTGTTGGTCACGGTGGGTGCACCCACTAAGATGTGTTGCCCTGTGTACAATTCCTATGTCCGCATGATGATGGACTGTAGATGTGGGCAGACTACACATTGGTCGATGTGCTGTCTATGTGCATGTGCCTTCACACCAGGCACAGCTGCCCCTGCACATGTGACCCCTGCTGGACTCGCTGCTGGGTCTGTGGAGCTGATGCACCTTCTGTGCGTGGGGCGGACAGCTCACCTCACTTCCCTCATTGCGCATGTCATGACTTTGCCGCAGGTGACATGGATCATGGAGGGCCCACATGTACGCGTGGGTAGGCTACACATGTTTGTTCACTGGTCGCCACCCCCAGTCAGTGTTTCGAATGGGAAGGTTGTTGTGCTGGTGGTATATTCGATGTGGCGGATGGGCGGGCCTAGGTGCGGGCTTACATTCCGGACTTGGGGGGTAGTTGGATTGGCGACTAGTTGCAGTACACACGGGACACGTCTCTTCCTTTCCACATCTGGGTCATCCCTTGTACTCACTGACAGTGATACAGTCATCTTCGCCCCAGCCCTCATGTCCTCCCCTCACTCCCCCAATATGCATGTGCACCTGCGAGGCTAGCGCTTGCACAGGCAGCCCCAAGCTCGCACCAGAGAGGGCAAGGAGTGTATGTGTGGGTCCAGTTGCACGAGTGGGCTGTCTCAGGGTATGATGTGTGGCGGGATGCCGTCCACCTGCGTGGTGCCCCAAATGGAGACCCGGCCTGCATGGACTATGCATCACAGTCTTCGCCTTCCGGATCCACCACCTGCGACAGTGGCTGTGGCTGCCCTTGCGGCCAGGCCGCGTCCGTCTGTGACTGATGGCCCACACATTCACTCTTTGGCCTCTCTGGGGAGGGCTCGGGGTGGTGGCGCACGCGCTTGCACTTAGTCGCAATGGCATGTGGCGTGGTTGGTATAATGGGCAATGGATGGGATGGTGCGAGCCACCTCCCGTGACGTCAGTGCTGCTCGTGCTGAGGTGCGTCCCCCTACACTTCCATTTGACTTGTGCCATGCTACACGTTGAGGTTCTATTGCCTGCGTGATATGACCAGGAGGAGCACGAGGAGACCTCTCACACACCATGCTCCACTGCCATCCCGTGCCCTGTATCGCCTGTGCGGATTGACTATGTTGGGGTTACACCTGGTCGACTGGGGCTGTGTGTGCCTTGTCAAGGGGCATGGCGGGCGCACAACAGGATCCAGCTAGTCCACAGAGGGTGGGCTGACGTGTGCGCCTGGTTCCGCATTGTTCGTGTGCCCGGCTGCTGTGCACACACGTGTTCACTTCCCCCGACAGGTGTCCTCTCACAATGCCCAGGGAAGCGGTGGTGTACTGTTCATGACCCCTCCCAACACGGCGTGCTCCAACTTGGCATGTGCGCATCTACCCGTCGCACCCACCCACCTGAGCACTGCGTCCATATGACTTCACACGACACATGTGTGTCTTCCACAGTTGTGCTACTCATTTGCGTTGACATCCAATACCAGTGGACTACATGGTCATGTCACGACTGCCGTGTACTTCACATACTCTCATCCTCTCTCATTCGTACTTGTGAAATGAGTCAGCGGAGACGGTTTTGGTTTCAAACATTATATTGAGTCTTCTGTCCTCTGTGATGCAGTATAGTGGACACTACTGGCAGCGGAATACATGTTGAGGATATACTGAGCATGATTACAAATGGGATAGGGTGTGGGGTTACATGTGATTGGCTGTTGCATGTGGGATGTGGGCTTCAGAGTTACATCTGCTTGGCCAAGGCTGTGCTAATGTACATTTACGTATAGCTGCGGAGCTGCGGACTTTGACACAGACGGTATACAAGTAGCCTACCAGACCGCTTGGCATCATGGGCACAGTCCATCTCAGTTCCATGTGACAGGTTTGCTGCGGTTGTTCCTCATGCACGCGTGCATGTGAGATGACATCAGGGCATGTGCTTGCGTGCATGCAGCGGCGTGCCACTTGTTGTTGCAATGTGGTGGTTACTGGACATGTCACAGTCACTGGGGTCGTGTTGTTGTTGTTTGCACTTGTCGTCCGTGCAAAGGTCCTGGTATGGGATTCCCGGGCGGGGGTGGGAGGGGTGCAGCACCCACAGACTCCAGGCGACCTATTCATGTCCACTGAGCGGTGTGTGTGTCCATGGGCGCTGGATCCATGTCGTGTCCTGGTTGTTCGTGCAGTTCCGTCCATGTGGGTGCGATACACAGACCCCATGCCACTGCCTCCCACGATGCATGCGGTGTTCCTGGATGTGATGGGGAACAGTGTGCATGTCCCGGTCATATCCGATGTCATGGCGATGTCGTTGATGGTGTGGTAATTGTTGCCGGTCGTTTGGTATGGCTGTTGTGGTGGTGACTGGCCAGTCCGTGCGGAAGCTAAGCATGGGTGCGGGGTTGGACATCATAGGTCAATCGGGAACCTGCGTTGGGGTCCGACGAATTTACAGGTTGTCAGGTATGCGATGCCGTCCAGCAGGGCTTCCATGTCATTGGTGGTGTTTATGTTTGCCAGCCAATGTAGCGGATGGTGGCTGTCAAGGTGTTGTTCGTAAGTTGTCCCTTGGAGGACCATGATGGGGCATGCTGGGTGACATTCGATGTAGCTGTGCTCGATGATCCATCGTGTGGAGGCACAGTGGTCCCATTTCAGTGCGGGTGCGATGTTTGCCACATACGCCATGCCCCCATAGGCAGAGCAGGCCCTGTCGTGTGCGTCCAGAGGGAGGAGTAGTGCTAGCAGGTCCGCCTTTAGACATGCCGGGTTGGAGAGACACATCTCCACGGGATGCTGGTAGGGACACCTCCGACAGTAGAAGACGGGTATGACGCAGCTGAACAATGTGATGCGGTAAGTCAGTCGGTAACTTACGTTCAGCAGGGACAGGAGTTCGCATCCCAATATATGTATCAGGTTGGTTTTGTACAGCTTGACCTGTCCGGCGTAGTTGGGTAGGTGTGTTGCGGTTGCCATTTTGCAGCGGTGCGCTGTGGTGGCGTGCTCCGGCTGTGTGTGCAGTCTGCAATGTGCACGCTCCGAGGTTGCTGTGAGCTCTGTGTAGTCGTAGGGAGACAGGACTTGTGTTCTGTTGGCTTGTGCGGAGGACACGGGCCCTCATCCCACATGCTTCTCAGACAGTTCAAGGTCAGTGATGTGTGACTCCTTCCAATTAACTTGCATGGGGCCGACATGGGGGAGTGTTTTCTTTTTCTTTCCCGTCCGTTGTGTTCTTCTGTGATATGCGCTATCTGCCCTGTGGTCGGTCTCCTCTGCATGCCTGTGTTGGTCTTTTATTGGACAATGGCTGTATTCACCGGCTTCTTTCGTAGGGCTGTGGTTTCGGAGTTGGAATGGAAGGTCATTCAGTGCTGTCTGCTCTCCCTTGTGTGGGCGGCAGGCTGCCTTTCCGCTCTGCGTTGGGCCTTGTGTGTGAGTGTTATTCTTGGGCCACCTGTTGTCGGTCCCCGGGCTCTTTGGTGTTCCGTTTTGTATGTCTTGTTCATATGTGCAGGGTGGTATGGGTGTTTCAGTGTGGTACTGGCGTTCCTCTTCCCGAAGGGGCCCTGCTTCTCCTAGTTGGTGTTGCCGCCGCTGTGTGCTTCGCCATGTTTGTTGCACTGGGGTGTGTCCTGCTGTTGCGTGACTTCACTGACATGTGTGCGTCGGTTGTGTGACGTTGGGTGTTGTCCGTGAATTGGGCGTTGGGGACATGTCTGTGGCAGGCCTGTCACGTGTCATGTGCGTTCGGGGTGGGGCTGGTGTGTGTGCTGCTTGGTTGTGTCCCTGTGTCTGTGTGCGACGCATGCATGGCGCTGCGGTAGGCCTCTGCGTTGTGCGCATGTGTGGCAGCGTCATCGCCGCTTTGGGGCCGTGACGGGGTGGTTGGTTCCTAGTCCCAGGTGGTGTGTACACATGTGTTACGAGATGTTACAATTTGGCCTGTGTGTCATATGTGGATGCTATGGTAGATGTGTCGTGTACACGCGGGGGTGGGGGGTTGTCCGCTTTTTCCGCCCTTGCACTGTGTGCGCTGTTTGCGTGCACTTGTTGTATGTGTGCCTACCTGCGTCTTCGCGGTACGTTGCGTCCTTGGTGGTGCATCAGATAGAGCATAGGGAGGGCCTGCAGTGCTGGATTCATGCTCGGGGGTGCCGCTTCTTCGGTGTCCGTGCTCGGCGTTCGTGTTACCGCTTCGGTTTGACGTACGGTGTCTCTTAGCCGTGGGTTCAGTTTGTGTGCGGCATCGTAATTTGTACGCCGGGCGGTACGTGTTTCGTCGGACGGTGTGTGTCAATTGTGCTGCGCCGCTACGTGTACGGGCGCACTTTGATGGCGGACGGTGTCGCTGGCTTGCCAGCGGTGTTTGGCTGACTTTTCGCATCGTAATCGGGCGGGCGTGTGGACTGCTGCGTGCAGGCGGTAACTGGTGGTTTTTGCATCCGCCAGCACGGCGGTAGTGCTTCCGCCCGACATCCTAATGGGCCCCTTAGTTCCTCTTATCCACCAGATTTTGCCAGTTATGGTCAGTATTCGTTTTCTCCTTGGAAGGGTCTATTATGGTCATGTTAGATTTTAATAAGTAGATATTTTATAAATTTCAAAAACGTTGCAAAAACCCCTTCCACGAACAGAACTTTTTTCATGAGAATTTTCTCACAAAAAGCTTTTGTGAGTAGAAGATTCCTCTTGCAGAGAAATTGGGTAAAGTTGGGAAGTCAGCAAACATTGAAAAAACATTACATTACAAATGCCTACCGCTTATGGAAGGACTTTGGCCTCGGCCTAAATCTCAAAGTGGCATACAATTTGGAAACCTTTTCATTTATTTGGCATGAGATAAGCCTAGAAAAACATGTTTTGTCCTGGAAAATGTGGACGTGCTTCTGAAGGTATTTACGAGGACCAGCAATTACAAGTATGACGTTTGCCTTTTGCACTGATGTAAGGTTAGAATGATATATCACAGAAGACCTTCGATCTGAATTGCGAAGTTAGATTAACCTCATTGAAATGCAGACACTACTTAAGGAACATCTTCCATACTGTTCCCAGTGTGCCCGAGAACTAAGCAGATAATACTATTTAAGGGCAATTGCCATATAATCCTTTTGGCACTTGCCACTTCCCCTGTCTCATTTGCTCATGGGCTGCCGTGCCATGGATTCTTTTTTTCAGTAGACACTTCACTCTGCTTTGCACCAGCTTCGCCCTCGTGAAAGCACAATTGAGGACCATATCACTCAATTAAGCTGTATTATGTGCTACAAATAGCAACTAAGGATAGTAATTACTGCATGTGAAGTCTCCTTTTTCCCTAATGCATTTATTGCCAAAACATGTTGTGGTTTATGTACCCATTTGCTCATGCATCTCCCACTGTATGAAACAGACTGCTAAACAGAATTCAGCTGTGGACCAAGTAGATTTTGCATGTGTTCTATCAATCTCTGAATGGAAATGGAAAAAAACAGTGGTAACTTTCGATTTGGCTAAAACGTGAAAAAATAAATTGTTGCACCCATTATGGTTGCTAAAAGTAAAATAAAATGTTCCTTAAGGTTTGCCTAATGCTATATGTTAGGAGTAACTGACCCTTTAGGTTTATTTATTATCTTTCCTTCAGGTATTCCACTAGAATGCACAAATATTTTCAAATCGCACTGTATTTCAATGTGAACATACCTAAATTATATTGAGAGTTTTACTTACTTTATTTTACCATTGATTTTACATATTAAAGCATACTATTTTCGAAATAAAGACTGATTTTCACATACCCTGGTTAGTGATTCATTTTCATACCTTCTAATTTAGAAATGTATATATTATAAAAAGGTTCTGATTGCTAATGGCTGGCAAGGCGAAGTTAAAATTAACAGTCACATAAAATGCATAGGTATCCACATCCCTCATTTGCCTGGTTGCCCTCTGTTTTATACTATAGTGTACTACTGTGCATGCATGGGTTTACAAATGTAAACGTATCTTAGTGGTTTGGGCCCATGGAAAACTGCAAGTGTTGTAGATATCTATGTGTAAACAGGGAAACCTTTGTAAATTTCCAAAATAAATACATTTTCATGCACATGGGGTCAAAAACAATGAGGTCTTAATCTACTTAGTGAATCGACTGTGTTGAATTTGACCTCATGTTCTAATCAAGCTCTTTCGTGTTTAAAATGTGCTTCTTATAAAATGTAATTGTTATGAGGAATTGGCCCCAAAATATCTAAAACTGTAATATTAAGAGAACATTTGTTAGAATTAGTACAAATACTAAGACGAGACTTTGTCCTCTTTGCCCTTTTTACTAAGTACAACTCAACACTTTGGGTCCAACTCATACAGGCATTACTTCAGTAGTACTACTGTACATACTCATAAATGCGTTTGAGAATTGGTCCAGGGCAGGACTCTTCATTTATCTCATTTGTCTTTTCCCTGGGGGTGCTGGACCATTGGAGGCTGTTTTTGAAAGATCCTGGTGGCCTCTGTCACTCTTTCCAAATTCCTTGTGTTTGTTGTAGCAAGCACTGAGAAAACTTCAGCAGAAAGAAGAGAAACAGAGGTGAAGTGAAGAGAATGGAAAGAAATCGAGGGGATGGAGAGAGATTATAGAGAGTGGGAGAAGAAAGAGAGAAGAGAAAAGTAGAGTGACAAAGAATGGATGGGTGGAAGGGGTGGCTAGGGAGTGGGACTGGTTTGAACATTTTTGACAGGACTGCTTTTCGTTAGCAGTTAAACCCTACCTATATATGTATATTGTAGTCTGCATGAAGGCTGATCATGGAGGCAATACACCAGGGCGCTCACAACACACACCGATATAGTGTTAATGACCTGCAGCAGTAATACTGTTTCCTTGACTACATTCCTACAGTATTTTGCTGCCCGACTTTACAAATGATGATTTTTCATACAGTAAATTTGGATACATCACCTCACATAATATAACACTACTAATTTCTAAATCCCATTTCAAATGAAAAGAGGGTGTTGGTTAAATTGAGCTTTTCTGCTTCTTCTTTATCTGCATGTTATAGTAGATTGCTTCTTGGCTTTTCAATTTTTCCATTATTCATCCAACCAACTCCATTTTTATTGAGGATCGTCTGGTATGAGGGTATGCCATGGTTATTTAGCCTGAGAGGACTTTATCAGCATCCTTCCCCTACTAGGACACTAGGTGCAGAGTATAAGATTTTTAATGCTTTAACCACAGTTTCCTATAGGCAGTTTCCATTTACTTATTTACATCAGAAGGAAGGTGACTTCTGCTCTGTAGGCCACATAGATCCCATTATGGAATGAAAGATGGGCTCCAGTGAGGCTAACTGTCATCATTACTATACCTATATGAGAATTTTACGATGCTGCTTGATGCTATTTCTGCTTTTCTTGCATCATGAACTGTTTTTGGAAACGAACTGAGGGGCCGATTACGATGGCGGGTGGATCGCCACCGCCGTGCCGGCGGTGACTTCCGCCAGCCTGGCGGGTGCTGTTTTGCCTACCACGGTCGCGAATCCCTGACCGCCATATTACGATGGGCAGACATAGGCCAAATCCCTACCGCTGCAGTGTTTTTAGTTCCGCCAGTAGTTTGGTTCCGCGACGAGGGCGGACGTAGCCAATAGCGGGAGACCGCCGTGCGGAATGACGTGTAGACCGCCGTCCGAATCACAATGCCTCAAATAGTCAATCGGACCGCAAAGGAGAAATCACCCATTGAAACACGGCGGAAGAAATACTGCGGAGGAAAACGGGAATCACACACAACTCCACACGTTCGCTACCGCTATGGATCCTGCTCTACAAGCCCTACCGCTGCTGTTCCTGATCCACGATCAACAAAGACGCCGCCGCCGTCGACAACACCGCAGGTACGTCAATGCCACACCTCCGCATCGGGGTCATCCATCAACAACGTCATCACCGCATCCTCCCGGTCACGTCACTGCAGCGGTGAACACGCGGGAAAAGTTCCGCACAATCTAGTAGGCAGGTCCAGCGGCACGCATGGGCAGTCACAGGGACGTGAAAGGATTGTGTTGGCCCTGGGCCAAATGTATATTGTGTGCCTCTGTTGGTAGCAGCTGTCATTACCTGATACCATCACAGCTCCTACCATCCCACCCTGTTCAACATCAAAATGTGTGCCCATCTGATATTCAGGGATAGTGATGTATGTGAACAAGTGCATAGGTGTATTGTGGAAAAACAACACCTGAATAGTAATGCCAAATAGGTGCTTGTGGTGTGAAACCCCCGTCCTGCCACTGCCAAGATGAGTAATAGGTGGCAAAACAACACCTGCAAAGTAATGCCAAAAAGGTGCTTGTGGTGTTAAACCCCCTTCCTGCCACTGCCAAGATGAGTATTAGGGGGCAAACCCCACCTGCAAAGTAATGCCAAAAAGGTGCTTGTGGTGTTAAACCCCCTTCCTGCCACTGCCAAGATGAGTATTAGGGGGCAAACCCCACCTGCAAAGTAATGCCAAAAAGGTGCTTGTGGTGTTAAACCCCTTCCTGCCACTGCCAAGATGAGTATTAGGGGGCAAACCCCACCTGCAAAGTAATGCCAAAAAGGTGCTTGTGGTGTTAAACCCCTTCCTGCCACTGCCAAGATGAGTATTAGGGGGCAAACCCCACCTGCAAAGTAATGCCAAAAAGGTGCTTGTGGTGTTACACCCCCTTCCTGCCACTGCCAAGATGAGTATTAGGGGGCGAACCCCACCTGGAACATACACGTGTGTAGTTGGCATGTACAGGGCCACATACACCTCATCACCACTGACAAGGACAGGCCAAGCACACTGTGTGACCACTCAACTGCACACATCCAAATATACCCATGTGAGTACGAAGACAGGCCTACACAAGATTACCACATACACACTGCTGTTCACACATCCAAACACATCACACAGACATCACCAACCTTGGACACCCGCAAGTTAGACTGTGTGTAGAATTCACCTCTGTTGTGGTATAGCCCCCTAACATGACATGTGTACAATCATACTAAAATCAACAGCGAATGATGATTGCAAGAGTACATCACCACCCACAAACATCATTGCACCCCCAAACCTCAGAGTCAAGCAGACCAAAAGTGTGTGTTACGTTTGCCAAACAATGACAAAGTGAATGAAGTAAATGGCAATGTGGAAGTGCCATGCAGAGCATGTGGCACATTTATCCATACCCACACATTAAAATGTTTAATTAAGCAAGGGCAGTAACAAACTATACGACAGGTGTAACAGTGTTTATTGCAAAATATCCTGATAAGCACAAAATTTCAAACAAATAAAAGGCCATTGGCCAGTCCACAGTTCAAACAATGCACATGTGTGCATGAAAATGTTTACAGTGAATGTGTAACACCGTACACTGCCATGTGAATGACCAAAGCACCAGGGATATCAAAGCTCAGTCCAGGCACCGCTGTGTGAGAGATGGGTATGGGAGGGCGTCTGTGCCTCAGACTTGTCTGTCAGTTGGACTGGGAGGTGGCTGATTGTCATGGCCACTGGCGGAACTGGACCTGGGAGAGAGAGGATCATCAGAGTCAGCAGTGGCTGTGGCAGGCGTAGGGCTGCTTGGACCGGGTGGCATGGTGGCATGTGGAGGCGGAGAGATGCTGCCGTGAGACACAGAGGCAGTAGTGGCTATGGCAGGTGTAGGCCTGCTCGTACCGGGTGGCATGGTGGCACGTGGAGGCAGAGAGATGCTGCCGTGAGACACAGAGGCAGTAGTGGCTGTGGCAGGTGTAGGCCTGCTCGTACCGGGTGGCATGGTGGCACGTGGAGGCGGAGAGATGCTGCCGTGAGACACAGAGGCAGTAGAGGCTGTGGCAGGTGTAGGGCTGCTCAGACCGGGTGGCATGGTGGCACGTGGAGGTGGAGAGATGCTGCCGTGAGACACAGTGGGTGAGGGTGAATGTTGAGGGCTGCCTCTACACTTCTTGGATATCCGATATTGCAGAAGTGTCTTGGGAGTAGTGGGAAGTGTGGCTGGCACAACAGAGTCCCTCTCCACCAAAGGTGTGACAGGTGCAGGTGGCCCTCCTTGTGGGGATTTGCTGGATATGGACTTAGCCTTGCTTTTTGCTTGCCTTTTGCCCTCCATCCCCTGTAGTCCTGGTGAACCACTCACATTGCTCTCCTGACCACACTTCACAGGGGTGTGGGTGGGAGTAGAGGTCCTGGGTGAAGCCGTCTTAGGGAGCTTTTTGGGCTTTCCCTTCAGCGGCACCAGCACCACAGCAGGCATGCCAACTGTTTGTCTGTCACTTGGAGCAGTTGTGTGGATGGGAGTCTCTTGTGATGGGTGCAATCTTGTGGACCGTGAGCTAGAGGCCTGCTTCTTTGCCTGATGCCCCTGAGTGTCATGTGAAGGGCTTTTTTCTTTGCATCCCTGTGTGCCTGTGTTAATTTTTGGGGATGGTGTCTGTGGTCTGGCACGCTTGGAGCGCTGCTGTCGTGTGCTGGGTGTCGACGACTCGGGGCCTGAGGGCTCAGTTGTGTGGTCACTCTCCTCAGGGGTTGCCACTGGCAGGGTGGTTGTTGAAGGCATTGGGGCTGGACTTGGATGCTGTGATAGCTGAATGGCTGCCATCACGGTGTAGGAAAAACCCTGGACAGTCCTGTGTAGCCCACCCACGTCCAAATGAATGCCCTCCATAAATGCCAGAACCTGTCCCAACTTCTTGTCCTGATCCTGGAAAGCATTTAGGAGAGCTGTCTGACCCACACACAGCTGGCGCAAGAGTTCTACTGCCTCAACACTGAGGGCAGCAGGGGAGACAGGGGCAGGGGTAGCGGTGCCTGTGGTGAAGGTGACTCTACCCTTAACAGCCCTGCGGGCACGGACAGCACTAGTGGTAGTAGCCGGGATGGTGGGCACTGGCCGATGTGTGGTGGAGGAAGAGGCAGCATTGTCACTCCCTGTGACCACCATTGTCGCTGACTCCCCACTGGAGTCAGATGATGTTGAGGTTGTGCTTTCTGCGCGCGAGTCCTCAAGGACACTCCTGTCCCCCTCCGAGGCGCTGGTCACCTCAGTGTCAGTGATCACATGGCTATCATGCGTGCCACATGCTTCAACACTGGTGTCCGTCTCATGGCCTTCCGTGCACTCGGTAGATGCTGCAATGGACAGAGACATAGGTTCAGTACAGTGCCATACACACAAACATCAAATGCAAGCACAGCACTAAACTAGATAATGACAACCCCAAGTTGCACAACACCCTGTGCAGTCTGCATGTGCAACAATCATGCTAAACACAGAAGATGCATGGAAATATGCATTGTTTACATCAATGAGCCATGTGAGGTTCACACAGGCAAATAGCAGGTCCCTGCCTCCTTGTAATCCAACATAAACATCTCTGCAAGCATACCCACGTGCCTGTATGTGAGAGAGGCATACATCTCAGCATGTTGCCTCTGTCACATATGGAGTCACTGTAAGGGGACAACACAGATACAGATTCAAATTTGTACTTTAGAATGTCCATGAGCTACTGATGTCTAACAAGTTGAGCAATTCATCACGCAGACTGTTGCACGTTGGTGTCAGATGTGTAGTTCACACCATTTACAAGTCCTGCAGTGCACACATCTTTAAATGCACACTGACATGATGCACACTGCTGTACACTGCCTGGTGATGTCCATGACATCCAGAATGCAGAAGATGTCATAAGACCACATCTCATCATGCAATGTCAAGGGCCATTGTATGAAACACATGATAAAGTCCATCTAGGGAAAATACATGACACCTGCACTCAACACATAGGCCACTGAGAAGTATTTCCTCAAAATTTACACAGCAGCAAGATCAGCAATGGCTCCCGGTCGCCATTCATGCAGTCACTCACACCCAAAGTCAGCCTACGCAGAATACTCACCACTAACTCCCTGCTGATGGTCCCTCAAACGTTCATACAGCTCTGGCTGTGTCACAGACAAGATGCGGGACATTAGTGGAGTCATGGTTCGGCGCGCCAACCTGCCACTGCGAGGGAGCAGCCCCACCGTCATCTCTGCCACGGTCCTGCTCAGACGGGAGATGTCGTCCCACTTCTTGTGGCAGTGTGTGTGCCGTCTGTTGGATACACCCAGAGTCCGCACCTTCCGTGCAATGTTCTTCCATGTGGCCTTACGCTGGTGGACCTTCAGCTGCAGGCATGGGAGACAAGAAAAGGAAGTATCAGAGACCCTGTGTCATTCACACTGTGTGTCAGTACAGGAGAACATAAATGCATGGCACACAAATCGCTACATCTTCATCAGAGGCCATACAGCATGACACATAGTACATGTTCATTACAATACTACATAGAAATGAATGCATGTATGACGCGGCACACAGTACATGGCCATCTCATACACATGCACAATGGCAACACAGACAGCTATGTGCAGAAGGCCCTCATCTGTGATGCAGTATGTGAGTGAGCATGACATGCAATACAGTGCTAATGAAGTGTAGTGGCAGACTCACTGTGTCCACCACTACACACCCCTCGATGCCCTTGGCCTGTGAATGGCTCAATGCATTTTTCAGGAAACATATTGGGACATAATCTGAATTATCACGCCCTTCTCACAATGTTAAGTCCTCTATTGTGCAATTCTCAGGACTATGATGGCTCAGTGAGTATTAGGTGTGTGGACTAAACACATGTTTGACTCAGTCCAGTTAGGCATGGCTCAGAGTAACATTGGACAGTGTCTGTGCAGGCCAGAGGAACTCACACTGCGGTTCAACATGGTCCCTCAGATAAATCACATGGATGTACAGCATGAGAGGGTGAAAAGTGCCAACACATGCGAGACTGAACACATGTTCAAATCAATGTAAGGATGACATCTACTACTTACATTGATGTGAAGTGTCATAGTTGCATTAACATCAAGTGGGTTCCACTCATGCATTGGACTATTGTACATGATGCTCACATCAACATAGTGCACTTAAGAAATATACAACACACATAAGTTAATGCTCCATTCCAATATACATTTCAACAGTCACATATGAGGTTGTGAAGAGTGAGTGGACAGTTACATAACATGGCACAGTAAAAATGAGTCCCGACTTGTACTGTTTCAAAACACCATCGTATCTGTGTGGCTGTTTAAACAATGCATGTCTCCCCCTACCTTCAATCAACTTATGTAGGTGTGGAAATAAGCCTACAGACACCATTGACATGAAGTTAGCATGCATGGCAGTGTAACACACATTTACATCACCTAGTCTCAGACCAACATGTTCATTAAGTTTGTGCAAGAATGGCTGTAGGAGTGTCCATTTTCTACACATAATCAAATGCAATTTCCACTGAACATGTATGGAGCATGCCATGGTAACTAATAGGATGCCTGTACATCGACTTGCACTCACAGGTACATACTACTGCACAGCAACCTCATGGTATCATTTTGATCACTCTCACACTTGGAATCAGGAACACTTACCAGTACATCTGGCGCACCAAAAAGCCTCCCATACTGTGCAAGGACCTCGTCCACCAGAAGCTCCAGCTCCTCTGTAGTGAAGAGACGGGCCCTGACATTCTCTGTTCTCGCCATCACTGGGTCCAGGATACAGAAAAATATGCAGTTGTAGAAGAATGGCAGTCAGCAGTGTCTGAATGCATGTGAAATGTGTGGCTCTCCCACAGAGATTTATAGGCCCCTGGGGTGGTATCAGTGGCAGTCAGCTGCTGCAATTGGTCCACCTGGCTGGCATCTTTCAAGTGTGGCCAATGAGCAGCCCCGCGGTGGCGGTGCACGCCTACCGGGGTTTTCAAAGTAGCATTTCACTACCGCGATCGCGGGTCCCATTGTCTGCAATGGCATTGGTGGTGTCACACCGCGGAGGCGAGGCGGTCGCTACCGCTATGCTGCATCTTTCAAGTGTGGCCAATGAGCGGCCCCGCGGTGGCGGTGCACGCCTACCGCGGTTTTCAAAGTAGCATTTCACTACCATGATCGCGGTTCCCATTGTCTGCAATGGCATTGGTGGTGTCACACCGCGGAGGCCAGGCGGTCGCTACCGCTATGCTGCATCTTTCAAGTGTGGCCAATGAGCGGCCCCGCGGTGGCGGTGCACGCCTACCGCGGTTTTCAAAGTAGCATTTCACTACCGCGATCGCGGGTCCCATTGTCTGCAATGGCATTGGTGGTGTCACACCGCGGAGGCCGGGCGGTCGCTACCGCTATGCTGCATCTTTCAAGTGTGGTCAATGAGCGGCCCCGCAGGGGCAGTGCACGCCTACCGCGGTTATGGACACATTATGCACTAGCAATGGCAATAGTCAAATTTAACAATTGAACACTATGCCTCCATAGTGTCTTACTGCACTTGTTTTGTACAATGAATGCTAGTGTGACATTCAACTCACTGATGCCTATACATGCCATGTCTGTGGAAAATGTGACATGCATTGCCATGCACTTACTCACGTCACCTATGATAAGTGTGTGGATGTACATCTATTGGTTGTATGATGTTGTCTCATCTTTGAAATCAACTCAATGTGTGAGATGGCTAATCAAACAACAGTAATGATTGCCTGACCATATAATGGTGGTATTTTACTGTGCCCATAGCTGATTTAAGTAGGATATGTGATCACCTTACACATACTGTGCACATTGTGATGATAACTAGTGGTCTGTGCAACTTAAGCAAGAAGGTGTGGCAGGTAAAGCAGCTACATATGAGTCAGCAGTGTTGCTGTCTCATACATCTGCTGTGTCACCTACTCCTAGGCCTGTGGACACCAGATGTATTGGTGTACCATTCACAACCTCTGATTATGTTTTTGGGGTCGTCAGTATGTACAACATGTCCACTTGTAAAAACACATGTTGTGAAGGTGTCTCTGCATCTGAGTTGTGGATTAAGCAATTGTTGGAGTACATTCATTGTTTCTGCTGCGTGAGTCAAGATGTGAGAAGTCGGACACATCTCATTGTGTAATTTGAATAACATTAGTCCTCTTCCATTTCATGTAGGCGACGACCAAATGTGCACCGGCCTTTCACAGTCCTGGCGGACATGGAGGATGTGGACATCATCCGGAAATTTCGTCTGGATCGCGTTACACTGCAAGAGCTGTGTGCTCAGTTGGAGCCCCATCTGAGGCCTCAACGAACATATCCAACTGCCCTATCCCCAACAGTGAAGATCATGGCAGCGCTGCATTTTTTTGCTACGGGCTCTTTCCAATACACGGTGGCCAGTGCCGGTGGGATGTCGCAACCAACATTCAGCATGGTGCTCTGGGATGTGGTGTCCGCAATGATGCTATACAAGGACCAATACATACGATTCCCAAATACAGCAGATTTGCCTGTTGTGAAGGCTGGTTTTTATGCCCTTGGCCATATTCCTCATGTAGTTGGTTCCATTGACGGCACACACATTGCCCTTGTCCCACCACAGGCACGTGAGCAGGTGTATAGGAACAGGAAGCACTACCATTCCATAAATGTGCAGGTGGTATGCCAAGCTGATATGATCATCAGCCATGTTTGTGCGCGATTTGCTGGCTCCGCCCATGACTCCTACATCCTGCGGAACAGCATTGTACCCCGGCTGATGGAAAATCTACATCCAGAGCGTGCATGGCTTGTAGGTGAGTACACTGAGTCAAGTAGTGTGCTGTGTGTGACATGCTGTTCTCGTCAACTGTTTGTATCACAACATTTCTCTGTGTATGTCACACCTAGGTGACTCAGCGTATCCCAACAGGCCGTGGTTGCTGAGCCCACTGCGGAATCCAAGTACCCCGGGTGAAGTCAGCTACAACGAGGCACATGGTAGGACACGACGTGTGGTGGAGCGCACTTTTGGCCTCCTGAAGTCCCGATTCCGGTGCCTGGACAAGAGCGGAGGTGCACTGTTGTATTCCCCACGAAAGGTGTGCCGGATAGTTGTAGCATGCTGCATGCTACACAACCTTGCCTTGCGCAAAGCCGTTCCGCTGATCATGGATGACGATGAGCAGCAGATGCCCCCTCCTGCACACCCACACACTTCCAGTGCGGACGATAGTGGTGAAGAGGAAGGTGTTGACCTGCGTCAACAGCTCATTGCCAACTACTTCCCTTGAATGTAAGTGACTTTGTAGAACAGTGACATTTTTTTTTTCTTGGATGTTTGTATCAAGGCATAGAGAATTTTAACTGCTGGCTGTTGTTGTGTGTGTGATAAGGGATGATGTGTGTGGCACAGGGTATTTGTATCCAGGTACATCATGTGTATGTTGAGGTTGTTGACCATTGCTTTGGGTGCTTGTTTTTGTACCTTGATGCCTAGTGTTGTGTTTCTGCTGTAAAGGCGTCACCTGATAAGTAAATGTCATTCTCTTGTGTCTTTCTAGGTTCATTCACCCTCTCAATGCCTCCTCTGCTTCAGAGCTGTTGGAACATTGAAATCTGATTTGTCATTGTACATACTGGAATAAACATGTAGCTCACACAGACATAGGTATGTGAAGTGTGTTTATTTAAAATTAGTTTTTGTGCAAGTGAAGGGAATATGTGCATAAATGTGAACAGTGAATAAATGAGTTGTCAGTCATGATAGTTGAGACAAATAGTGTAGTCACCACGAAGCTGAAGTCACACAGTCCAACAGACTCAGGCCATCAACATGGCAATGTGGGCTAGGATAGTCAACATAGTCAATGCAAAGGGGAACAACAAGATACCATCATGGCTGGCTCTGTGAGTGGCGTTGGTATGGTGGCCTGCCACCAAATCATCCCCTGTGGATTCTCGGACGGCCCCTGGTGCGTTTGGGAGGGGGGCATCTGCTGCAGGGTCAGTGGTGTCTGAGAACTCACTCTCCTCCTGCACACCCCTCTCTGTGGCTGCAGCTGGAATGGTGGGCTGCACAGCAGGCAATCCACTGGAGGGGGGTGGAGCTGCACTTGGGGCTGGGAGTCTGTCCCTCAGAACACCCACTAGCTGGCCAACAAGGTTGACAAGTTGGCCCATCCGTGTGTCCATGGACTGCTGCAGCAGGCGGATCTCATGCATGTCTTCAGCAAGCTGGCCCATTACTCCATGGTTCTCTTGGTAGGCACCAAGGACTCTTGCAATGGTGGCCAGGGATTCAGGGTCATTGTCCTCCTGTGTCTCTGCCCCAGTTGTACTCCCACCTGCCCTCCTGACACGGACCTGTGGCATAGTCCCCCAACGCTCTCCCTGGCATGCTGTGATTGTGTGGTGGTGTTGGTAACCACCGTGGCAGGGCGTGTGTTGCAGGCAGCAGTGGTGATGGTGGTGGTGGAGGCCACACAGGTCATAGTGGCAGAGGGCAGCACAGTTGTTCTTGCCGTGGTGGTGGTGGTGGTGGAGGCCACACAGGTCGTAGTGGCTGGGGGCAGCACAGTTGTTCTTGCCGTGGTGGTGGTGGTGGAGGCCACACAGCTCGTAGTGGATGGGGGCAGCACAGTTGTTCTTGCCGTGGTGGTGGTGGTGGAGGCCACACAGCTCGTAGTGGATGGGGGCAGCACAGTTGTTCTTGCCGTGGTGGTGGTAGTGGTGGTGGGGACAATGAGGGCTTGAGACATGTTAGTCCCTGCCACACCAGAGGGGCCAGCTTGAGAATCCTCGTCCGAGAATGTTGGGGAATCTGCATCCGAGAGTCCACGTTCCAGGGGGGAGACTGGCTCCGCATGTTGGTGTCATCCTCTGCCGTTAGTTGTTGATCTCCTGTTGAACAGACGTCATATGGTAATTGAGTTGCACGCAACAAGCTTGATGTTAGACAATTGTTTGAGACATTTGATACAACATACACTTTACAATGCAATGACTTTGTATGCCTGCTATATACTGTGCACCTTGACATGACGTTGAGGTACATACCTTAGTAGTTCATGGTGTCCGTTGTGAATTGAAACTTGGTGCAGTGTACATATAGTGTAACTACACGGACATGTCCTCATCTGCCTAATTGCGTGACATCAACTTTCTGTTGTGCGTCTTTACATTTGGCTGTACATGTTATCTATTTCAACAGAGCTAAAAGGAACCATTGTCATGTTATACATAGCTTTGGAATCACATGTACTTTTCTTTATTTTCATGTAGACCATGCATGTTTGGTGTTGAGATGGACCTTCATGCTCAGACACCATGGCACTTCCACATTGCATTCTCTGCTGTGCATGATTGTGGGATGCATTTGTTTCACTTGTGACTTGGTGAATATGAGTTCAGAATATGTGACAGTTACGTGCACTTAGATGTCTGCACACTGGATGTGGCATTTCAAACTATGCCAAGTTGGCTGACATGTTAGTGCTGATGTGGTTATGTGGCTACATGCATTTAGAAAAGGATGGCGGTGTGCATGCAGTCACTACCTACGTATACGTTTTGGGAGAGCAATGCAATAGCTGCCCCATGCTTGTGTGTGTGGGGAATGCTCCATCCTGCTGAGCTGTGGGACAAGGGGGCCTGTTGGGAGTTATAGTGCAGACTTCACAGCCACAAAGACCCCTCCCTGTTGAGATGGCTATCTGCCTGTAAAGTTACACATTGGAGGGAAATGGCTGGCCCATGCTTGTGGGTGTGGGGAATGCTCCATCCTGCTCAGCTGTGGGACAAGGGGGCCTGTTGGGAGTTGTAGTGCAGACTTCCCAGCCACAAAGACCCCTCCCTGTTGAGATGGCTACCTACCTGTAAAGTTACACATTGGAGGGAAATGGCTGCCCCCTGCTTGGGGGTGTGGGGAATGCTCCATCCTGCTCAGCTGTGGGACAAGGGGCCTGTTGGGAGTTGTAGTGCAGACTTCCCAGCCACAAAGACCCCTCCCTGTTGAGATGGCTACCTACCTGTAAAGTTACACATTGGAGGGAAATGGCTGGCCCATGCTTGTGGGTGTGGGGAATGCTCCATCCTGCTCAGCTGTGGGACAAGGGGGCCTGTTGGGAGTTGTAGTGCTGGCTGCCTGTACATGTGCCCCCATGTAAATATTGTTATGTACCTTTGTGGTGAATGAGAGGGAGTTATTGTGGGATATGTGAGACATGTTTGGGGGGAGTGTGGTGGACATGAGTACATTTGGGCCTAGGTGTTGCTTTTTAGTTGTGCAAGCTACTACATAGCAGTGTTATGGCAGACTTTTGTTGGTACTTACCAGCCTCCATTCCCCCTCAATTCCAGTGCAACTCTCTGGGTGCAGTATGCCAAGCACCTTCTCCTCCCATGCGTTGAATGTTCTTGGTGGAATGGGAGGGCCACTGCCAGTCCGGTTTGCCAGCTCACGGTTCTTGCTGTTCTTCTCCTTGACCTTGCTCTTGAGGTCAGTCCACCTCTTCCTGATCTCTTTCCTGTTGAGTGGAACTTGCCCTACAGTATTGACTCTGTCAACTATCCTTTGCCACATTTGATTTTGCCTGGCTGATGGGGTCTGTTGGACCCTGCTTCCTAAAATATATGGCTCAACTCTTATAATCTCATCCACCAGGACTGACAACTCACCATCAGTGAATTTGGGCATCTTCTGTGCCATGGTGTGTGATGTGCTGAGTGGTTAAGAGTGCAGGTGTGAAGGTGGTGGTGGTGGTGGTAGTGATGTGTGTGGTGTGTGTGTGTTTGTGATGGTGTGATGTGTGCAGGGTTGCCTATCCTTTGTGTGATATTGTTGGGCCCTTCAGTTCTGGAGTTGTGCAAAGAATTGTGGTCATGCAGGGGCTGGTTTTATGCTCTGCTATGTGGGTGGGTCCAAACTGATTATTCATGTCAGGTGTGTTGTCTGTGTTGAGCTGGGATTTGTAGTTTTTATTTGCCAGGGGCATGTGTCAATGGGGTGTGTTAGCTGTTTTTATTGGCTGAGCCAGATACACAGCCACATTTGGTAGTTTTGTGGTGTAGTTGCTTTCGACCGCCATTACTATTTCCGCGCGAACACCACGGTTGGACTGCAATGGTCATTCCTCCAGCTCTCCCATTCATCATTGCTGACAATCGCGGCGGCCGGAAACAAGCGGTCGTACCGCAGGCACCGCGGTAAGATCATAATTGCACTCGTGGAAATTCCGCTTGTGTATCGGCGGTTTGTGAGCTTTCCGCAGTGAATCCGACCGCCATGGAGGGTATTTCGCCTTTTCTGCACGTGCGCCGCCGGTGTTTCTTGGGATCCGACCGCGGCGGTCGGATTTTTCCGGCAGTGCATCGTAATGTGATCGGCGGTGGTGCCGCAGGCCATGCGGGCGGTCTTTTCCCATTGCCACGGCGGGCGGAATGATTTTCCGACCGCCATCGTAATCGGCCCCTGAGTTTTTTGAAGATAGGATTTGTTCATCTGCCTTATCCTGTTGAAGGTTATTGGAAAATATATTTGCTACCTTTCTGGTTTGTGGACCCTGGCTCTGATTTTGTATTGTTTTTCTGTTCATTGTAATCTTGTGTTCATTCTATTCAACAGATTATGAAGCTCACCAATTTATTAGTGTCCAGGAGGATGGGAACAGGTTTCTATTCATCCTTAGGAATATCAGTTATAGCTTTGCCCAGATTCTACAGGATATCATTTCAACACAGTTAGTGGAGTGCTGGGATAGAAGGCTTACATGTTTGACTTACCTGTTCCTTTTAGATAATTTTGTCATTTGAGTAACTTATCTATATTGGATGAGTGTTGTGGGATGATTGGCCAGTTGTCTTATCAAGTGCACAAAGTGTAGACTAATTTCTGAATACCTTTATTTCTTCTAACATAAGTCACTAATTACTATATCAAATACCTTTTAAACACTCTGGAAAGCTGCATTGATGGGGTCTACTTCCGACAGCAAACTTGCTTATCATATTATTTTGCACAATAACGTGCTGTGCTGTTTTAAAGGGCCACTTAAGTGGGTGACCCACTAGCTGCATTTTATTTACAAGTCCTGGGTATATGGCATACCACTCTTCAAGGGAATTATAAGTACATTTAAATATGCCAATCAGGTGTAAGCCAATTTTAAAATATTTAAAGGCGAGAGCACAAGCACTTTATCACCGGTTAGCAGTGGCAAAGTGCAGAGTGTCCTAGAGCCAACAAAAACTAATTTCAGCAAAAAGTGGATTGTAAAGGCAAAATGTTTGGGAGTGACTCTGTAGAGAGAGCCAAGTCAAACCATGAGCATCGTCTTTATTGCCCTGTTCTGGGATGTTCAAACACTTTATAACTTTCAGATCTGTTCTTAGTCCTAATTCTTCTCCCAGCTTCTTGGGGAGCCAGTCATATACTTTGTTTCACAGGTTTTAGTTGCCATTTTGAATAATGCTCTTTTCCGTGAATGGTCTAGGTTATTTTAGCAATGCCCAAGGTTGTTCCTCACTGACTACAGGCATACTGTCCAGCCTCTTAGTCAGCATGAATATTCCCCTATTGTGAATCTCTTCCCCAGTCTGAAAAGCTCTCCTTTCATGAGGTTACATTTGAAGGGATGTAAGCTGGCCCTGGAATTTTGCTTGCATTTGAAATTTTCTCTCATATTTTGCATCCTGTCTGCCATCTAATCATTTAATCATTTTCTTTCACTTACATTTAAGAGCTCGTATGACCAATTCCAGTGTTTAGCTTGATTGTTGATGACAGTATGAGACAGTAACCCTAATCTTTGTAAAACAGACCTTACAAGCCATTTGGTGCACAGACAGAATATCGAGTTGTGAATATCGAACTACCATAATATCGAGTTGCAAATATCGTGATACAAGAATATCGACTGCAAGTATATCGTGGTCCAGAATATCGACAGTATTGGAAGAAATATCGTTTTCTTAAATATCGAAGTCAGTAATATCATTTGTAAAAATATTGTTGTTTATATCGATTTTTATATTAGTGTGATGTATTTTAGTATGTATTTTAAAAGTATGTGATCTAATTTTTTTGTATAAGTATTGCTTTTTCTTAATGTATGTGTAAATTTTTTAGAAGTGAATAATTTTATGTTAATTACATTTTGCGTTTTTAGTTCTGTAGCGGGTTGTGGGTTTATAGGGGAATAGGGTGGGAAGTAATCTAATGATAATAAAGTAATTAATAATTTTTATTTATTAGTATTTATAATTATTTTTATTTTTATTAATTATTAATTGGTTATTAATTTTTATTAATTAATTGATAATTAAGTTAATTGTGTTATTTTTTTTAGGAGCGGATTGTGGGTTTATAGGGGAATAGGGTGGGAAGTAATTTAATTATAATAAGGTAATTAATAATTTTTATTTATTATTATTTATAATAATTTTTTTAATTAATTTTTATTAATTAATTGATAATCATGTAAATTGTGTTAATTTTTTAGGAGCGGGTTGTGGGTTTATAGGGGAAGTAATTTCATTTTAATAAAGTATTTTTTTATTTTATTTATTAGTATTTATTTAATTTTTATTTTATAGTGTTGTTTGTGGTAGTTCATTTATTATTAATTAATTATTAATTGTTTGATTATTAATTAATTGGTAATTATGTTAATTGTGTCAATTGTGTAGGAGTTGTTTGTGGGTTTATAGGGGAATAGGGTGTGAAGTAATGTATTTAAAATTCATTAATAATTGTTGATTAATGGTAATTAATTAATTAAAAATTAAATATGGAAATTGTGTAATTAATTAGAGATGTGAGTAGTGGGGTTTATAGTAGTAAAGGGTGGGAATTAAATTAATTTCAATTAATTAATGAGTTGTTAATTGATAATAATTTAATAATCTTAAATTTGTTTTGGAAATTGTGTAATTATTTCTATGTGTGTGTTGTGGGGTTTGTTGGGGTAGAGGGTGGAAATCATTTAAAGTTTTATTAATTAATAACTATTTGCTAATTATTATTGATTTATTAATTGATAAAACATTTATGGTAAATGTTTACTTTTATTTTGTGTGGGGATTTTGAATTTATAGGGGTAATGTTTGGAGAGTAAATTAATTTTTATATGTTTAAAATTGAATTTTAATTAATAATAATTGTTTATTTGATAATTAATTATATTAATTATGGAGGTACACTTTTATAGAAATTTAGATGTGTGTTATGAAAGGTGTAGGGTTATAGGGTAGGAAATTAAAAGTATTGTTTTTTGTAATAATTAATGTATTTGATTATAAACAATTTATATTAAATATAATTATTTGTTTGTAAAATGTTTATTATTATTTTTTATAAATTAATGTTTGTAGTTAATTTTTAGTATTTTTTAACATTATAATATGTTTCTATGTTTTGTAATTTGTTATATTTTTATATATTTTTTATTTTTGTGTTATTGACAATTTTTGTATTGTAGTTGATATTTTGTTTCTTTTTATGTAGAATTTATTGTTTTGGAAATATAAATTTTAACCCTCCGCTGTCCAACATTTTCCCTACTGTTGCACTCTCTGGAGTGGGAATAGTAATTTTTACTCTTCGCTATCCAACACTTTCCCTATTTTTGCAGTCTCTGGAGTGGGAATAGTAATTTGAATCCCTCCACTATCCAACACTTTCCCTACTGTTGCACTCTCTGGAGTGGGAATAGTAATTGTTACCCTTCGCTATCCAACACTTCCCCTACTGTTGCACTCACTGGAGTGGGAATAGTGATTTTTTCACTTATACTATCCAACACTTTCCCTACTGTTGAACTCTCTGGAGTGCGAATAGTAATTTTTACCCCTACGCTGTCCAACACTTTCCCTACTGTTGCACTCACTGGAGTGGGAATAGTAATTTTTACTCCTCCGCCTTCCAACACTTTCCCTACTGTTGCACTCACTGAAGTGGGAATAGTAATTTTTAGCCCAACGCTATCCAACACTTTCCCTACTGTTGCACTCTCTGGATGTGGGAATAGTAATTTGAACCCCTCCGCTATCCAACACTTTCCATACTGTTGCATTCTCTGGAGTGGGAATAGTAATTGTTACCCTTCGCTATCCAACACTTTCCCTACTGTTGCACTCACTGGAGTGCGAATAGTGATTTTTTCACTTATGCTATCCAACACTTTCCCTACTGTTGCATTCTCTGGAGTGGGAATAGTATTTTTTACCCCTACGCTATCCAACACTTTCCCTACTGTTGCACTCACTAGAGTGGGAATAATAATTTGTACTCCTCCGCAATCCAACACATTCCCTACTGTTGTACTCACTGGAGTGGGAATAGTAATTGTTACCCCAACGCTATCCAACACTTTCCCTACTGTTGCACTCTCTGGAGTGGGAATAGTAATTTGTACCCCTACGCTATCCAACACTTTCCCTATTGTTGCACTCTCTGGAGTGGGAATATTAATTTTTACCTCTCCGCTATCCAACACTTTCCCTACTGTTGCACTCTCTGGAGTGGGAATAGTAATTTTTAATATTCGCTATCCAACACTTTCCCTACTGTTGCACTCACTTGAGTGGGAATAGTAATTTTTATCCGTACGCCATCCAACACTTTCCCTACTGTTGCACTCTCTGAGTGGGAATAGTAATTTTTATCCCTCTGCTATCCAACACTTTCCCTACTGTTGCACTCACTGGAGTTGGAATAGTAATTTTTATTTTTCTGCTATCCAACATTTTCCCTACTGTTGCACTCACTGGAGTGGGAATAGTAATTTTTACCACTACGCTATCCAACAATTTTCCTACTGTTGCACTCAATGGAGTGCAAAATGTAAGTTTAAAATTTTAAAAATATTTTAGCAATTTATTTTACAATATAATGTGTTTATTAGATTTTGTGTTATAGGTGTATGTATATATATATATATATTTAATAGTTAATTTTTATATATTTATGTTGTAAAGTTTTTTAAATTAAATTTGTTTATTATATTTTTTTAAATGTATATTACATCTAAGTAATTTTTTAAAGTTAATTTTATTAATTCATTTAAAACAGGAAGGGGTGGGAGCACACTGCTTCACCTCCCAGCGCAGTTCCCCCCTTAGCATTATGGTAAATGCAGTTCGTAATACATGCTTACTTGAGATTTTACTGGAGTGTTCCACCAAAGATGGTGCAGGTTAGTACTGTACATCTCTAGACACGTGTTTCTGGATTTCATCCGTCATCAGTAGAGATAAAAACGAATTTTATATGGGGTTGCTGAGCAGGCTGCCACAATCCTTACAGGTTTCAGTACCTCTGACAGGCGCACAGGTGCATCTCCACAAGCTCGTCAGCTCAATGGCTCAAGGGAGCCTTTTCAAAACAGGAAGGGGTGGGAGCACACTGCTTCACCTCCCAGCGCAGTTCGCCCCTTAGCATTATGGTAAATGCAGTTCGTAATACATGCTTACTTGAGATTTTACTGGAGTGTTCCACCAAAGTTGGTGCAGGTTAGTGCTGTACATCTCTAGACACAGGCTTCTGGATTTCATCCGTCATCAGTAGAGATAAAAACGAATTTTTTAGGGGGTTGCTGAGCAGGCTGACACAATCCTTACAGGTCTCAGTACCTCTGACAGGCGCACAGGTGCATCTCCACAAGCTTGTCAGCTCAATGGCTCAAGGGAGCCTTTTCAAAACAGGAAGGGGTGAGAGCACACTGCTTCACCTCCCAGCGCAGTTCGCCCCTTAGCATTATGGTAAATGCAGTTCGTAATACATGCTTACTTGAGATTTTACTGGAGTGTTCCACCAAAGTTGGTGCAGGTTAGTGCTGTACATCTCTAGACACGTGTTTCTGGATTTCATCCGTCATCGGATTGTGGCAGCCTGCTCAGCAACCCCATATAAAATTAGTTTTTATCTCTACTGATGACGGATGAAATCCAGAAACACATGTCTAGAGATGTACAGCACTAACCTGCACCATCTTTGGTGGAACACTACAGTAAAATCTCAAGTAAGCATGTATTACGAACTGCATTTACCATAATGCTAAGGGACGAACTGTGCTGGGAGGTAAAGCAGTGTGCTCCCACCCCTTCCTGTTTTGAGCTGACGAGCTTGTGGAGATGCACCTGTGCACCTGTGAGAGGTACTGAGACCTGTAAGGATTGTGGCAGCCTGCTCAGCAACACCATATAAAATTCGTTTTTATCTCTACTGATGACGGATGAAATCCAGCTACACGTGTCTAGAGATGTACAGCACTAACCTGCACCAACTTTGGTGGAACACTCCAGTAAAATCTCAAGTAAGCATGTATTACGAACTGCATTTACCATAATGCTAAGGGGCGAACTGTGCTGGGAGGTGAAGCAGTGTGCTCCCACCCCTTCCTGTTATTAATTAATTTATTTAACATTATTTTTTTATATAAAAAAACCCGATATTTTTTACATCGACATTTTTTACAGCCATATTATTTTTTCAATATTTTAGTAATTTACATTATAAGGATAGGATGTCGATATTTTGACTATCGATATTTTTGCATCGATATTTGTGTAGGTAGATATTTTTGTGTTTGATATTATGTCAGTGATTCAAGCCATTTTATTTCAGGACATTAGTTCATCTTTCTGAGTGCTTCCCAGATTTTTAATGTTTTTTTACCTCGCGCCACCGCCGTTGTGAGTGTTGTGTAATACTCTTACTTCTTCCTTATGAGTCTCTTGTTCAGTCTTCCTAACAGTAATGACTCATCATATTCTCTTAAATGTAGATTTTGCTCAAACAGGCACATCCTCTCTTTACTCTCACCTCTCCTCTTTTAATACTTGTCTTGCAACATATTTGGACAGGACCTTGTTGGCTTTGCTTTGTATTCAAACACTGAAATGACCATTTCCACTCTCTTCTCATTCTCTGTACCTCCATTTGCAGCAGGAACTCTGTGTCTATTGAGGTTCTTCAACTTCCACAAATCCTACATCCACTGTAGGCCTTGTAATAGGAGCTGCCAGGGATAACATCATGTCCAAGGTTCTATGGTTTGATGGGGATTGATGCCATGAGGGTCACTAGATTATTCAATATATCAACCAAAAAGGGAGGGCAAAGGATGGCATGCAGCAAAAAGACTTAGGCATAATTATTCTCTTGCCAGTGTTCGTTTTGTCCGGTACTAGAGCTGGCTTGTAGTAAAGCTCATCATATTCTCTCAGCAACCCCCATCCTGACTGCAGGAGCAGATCAACAATCTTCTGCTGGACAGACTTCTAGGAACAGACAAGGCCTCAGCACAGAGATTGCTATTCTTCATCAACATCAAAAGCTCAACCTCTCTGCTGACTTTAACGCCAGTCAACTGTAGGACTTAGGGCCTAATTTATATGTTGGCAGAGGGGAATTCCGTCTCAAGAGTGATGGTGTTTTCCCTTGCCAACATAGTGGTCTGCCCACCCAATTTAAATGCGGGCAGACCATAGTTTGGCCATGGCGATGACTACTCCACCACCACCATGGTCTAACTTCTCTGATGGCCAATGGAGTAAGGCTGTCAGAGAATTGCCTATGTGTTCATCAGCCCAATTAGAGTGGGCAGGCGCATAGCTATTTTCTACTACCCGTCACTGCCAGGCAAAGCCTGGTGGTAAGGGACAGTAAAATACACAAAATGCCCCCTTTGCCATGGAAGATGATAATCATGGTGATTGGGCATTATCTTAATTATTCTCAAAAAGAAATTCCCGCTTTGGAAGTTTCTTTTTGGGAAAAAAAATAGTCTGGTGCCAGGCTCCATCATATTGGCATAGCCCTGCACCAAACTGTAAAAAGCATTGACAGGAACTGACATGACACAGTGTCTGGCAATGATTTAATAAATGACCACCAGTTTGGCGGTCATTTCTAAATCTGGCAGATGGTACATTCATGACCTCGATGAAGTAATTTACTCAGTCGCTCTCGAGGGGTAAAGGGCTATCAACCAGGATCTAAATTATGTCCTTAATTCTCAAATTTAAACCCTTGTTTGAGAGTTACTTAACTGCTCTTAAGATAGAAAATGAACCATGAGACTGGTTTAAATTAGCAGATGTTTTCCTAATATTTTGTTCAGCTAGCTAACTGAAAGTTTTTTGGGCTTAATTTGTCTTAAATGAGGACACATTCCTTTCGAATTTAGGGAAATTATTTTATGACCTACCACTGTCTTTATACTGTCTTAGGCTAGAGAATATTTTAGAGAATCAGTCCCCAAGTTTGCAGGAGGTGATCTGGGGTCTGCTAATGAATCTTCAGAATCACTTACAAAAGAATGAAGACATTTTTAAGACAGAGCATAAGCTGTGAGACAAGATTGAAATAGTTCCCTCTAAGACTTCCACCTCACTGTTTGAAGTACTAAGTTTAAACTCCTTCTCTAATTTTTTCTGGGAACTCTACATAGGCAAACCAGAGTACCTGTAAAATATTTTTGCTTGAGCATGAGCCAAGGTCAATAGAACAAACTCCTGAAGACTAAATAAAGTACAATGATACAAAAGAATAAGTAGCAACGCAAAGAGTACAAGGCAAAGGAAAAACAATGTAGATACATTTATTGGTTAATAACTACAAAAGAATCAGAGACAAAAGCTAAAGGAAATGTGGAGATAAATGGTATAAACTTTTATATTTAGGTAAATGGGACCAATGTTTCTCTAGTAAATTTGCCTTTTCTGCATGGTAACCCCAACCTTTTCTGTACCCAATTTTGCTGGTATTAGGACCCACAATGCCATGATGCATGTACTCTCGTTCAATAATGGTATTGGCAAAATTGGTTTCACTCAGTTCGTTATTTTACTGTCCTACAACACCATTGAAAATGGTGCAGAACATTCACCCATAGAGTGTTAGTTAAAAACAGATGCGGACTGCAGTGAGTATTTATACCACCAATTTATAACACAACAATATATGTCTGCCAGGAGCTGTGCTGTGCTCTGGCTAGACTGCAATGTAATGTACCACGAAAAAATTGTCTTTACTAGGTAGGAAAAGTCTACTTTCATATATTCATAAGTCACCCGTAAAGTGTGCCTTGTAAGCCCACGAGGCAAGATGGTAATATAAAAATAGAGCACAGTATATATCTAGGCTAGTGTGCTCTCACAATTAAATGAAATACAACTAGGCCTGGGCATAATACTCCGTTCCGCTCGCAGAGTTTTCCCCACTCTGCTCTCTGTATAGCTACGCATAGCGGAGTGTTTTCCTCGCTCGCACTCACCAGTGTTAAGTTGGCGAACGCAAGCAATTAAATTCTTACTCCAGACCACCTCCTGGTGAGATTTCTCAACGCGGGCGGGCGCAGATGGCCGCTACCACTCGCGTTGAGAAACCTTCCATTCGAATTGAGAAAGCTGCCGCTCGAGTAGCATATCTACTAGAGTGGCAGAAAGAAGCAGCGTCCTCTTGTGCTGCACATGGTGCAGTTCATGCTGACTTTCCAGCATGGGACAAATATCCAGCACTAAAAATCAGTGTGAACGGCACGATCTAACGTACTCCGCCGCTTGCGGAACTTCGCAAGGCACAGCAGAGTTTTTTGGGTCTCGTAGTGGAGTTTCACATAGGGGAACTTCGCAAACTCCGCCCAGGCCTAATACAACCCAAAAAACTATTGTACTATGCAGGCTTTGCTAAACCTTTCCTTGAATAGGATTAGATTTAAATTAAATCTTTATTTCCTATCTCTAGCTGGGAAATTTCTAGGAACATGACTCAACATTATTTCCAACTTACTTATTATAAATAAGTAACTTTATAGAAATGCATTTTAGGCAACAAGAGCTGGCTTAAACTCAGGACTCTACTCGTTGCACCACCAGAGCTGGAATACATCCTTGGCTGGGAGAATTAATAACTCTGGCTCAGAGGTCAATGCCCTGCCTCTGAACCCAGGAAGAGCAGATGGATGTTAACTGCTGACCAATTAGCAAGGATTAGTTGTCTGGGAGTATGCAGCAGAAACAAGCCCCTTAGCATGACTTCTTTTGACTTGGAGATGCAAAGGGGGGCTTCTTCTATTCATTCCCAGGACCCTTCCACAAGCCAGGCTTCTGTGAAATAGGAGAAAGAACAAGTCTCGACCCAGTGACTTGAGAGGAGAGCTTATCCAAATTGGGGAGTGGTTAAGGAACTGAAGAGAGGCCTGAATGGTAACCAAAATGTTATGCCATTCTAAAAAAGGGCCTGGATAATTTTAGAGTAAGGCAAAAACGAAGTGCTACAAGCAAAGGTGGGGAGACAGTGGGAAACATTAATTGGGTGGCAGAAATGTTCCTATCTCCGGCCAGTGCACAGGCTAAATCTAACACCTCAACCACAAAACTTTCCAACTGGTGTGCAAATCCTTGTCAAGGCTCCAAGAACTCTGGGGTTACAAAAAGCTGGTGTTAGGTTCCTTTGTGTGTGCTGGTGGCAAGACCTTTGAAGTGCAAGAAAGGCAGGGCCCAGCACTGCCAAAAGCCTTCCTGGAGGAATGGCCCATCCTGCCCACATCTAGTCCCCTTTGTGTCAACGTTTGCGAGGAATACAAAAACCCAAACAGTAGAGCCATTTATAGTCATGTGACCCAGGACACTGTCAGCAGGCACAAATAGTAAGGAGAAGAAAATGCTGTCTTTTTGTAAATGGCATTTTCAGAATTGTGACTTCAAATTTGACTTTACCATTCAAGAAGATTTTAAATTACAATTCATTAGAGTCTAAACTGCATATCTCTATCTGCTGCCAATCCAAAGTTAGCAAATATTCAATGTAATGAGGTAACCCTGTGTTACATCATAACCAATGAAGGAGTGAGAAGTCTTTATAATGGGTATGCCCTCTTCTGCCCAAATGTCAATCGTAAATACACCAATAGAGGGGAGACCCAGCATTCATAAGGTGCATGTGTGCAGTGTATCTGAGATTGGTAAGTCCCGGCACCCAGGTACATCGGTGCTCTACTCACATTTCCTCAGATTTTCAGTGTTATAACTTATGTGTTCATCAATTACCTCTTAGAATGGCACCACCCATGGCATACTTCATCATTGGACCCTCACCCAAACACTGAATGTGTCTGGGTGGACTCAACACGTTTGTAAGCGGAGTTCTTAGTGTGGTAGCAGTGAGTGAAGGCATGGGGTGTAGGTGAATTAAATTAAATAACCTCCTAATCCTAACTGTGAAACTTTAATAGTATAGGATTAGGGGCTAGGTTAAAAAAGTTCCAATGCTCTCAGGATCTAATGTTCCCAGTTGTCGATTTAGGTCGACACGTTTCAGCCAATGTGTTGCCCCAAAGGGTCATTAGGCTTTCTTCAGGACCTTATATTCCCTGTGAGATATCCAATGATACCTTTTGTGCTATCATACAGACCATATTTGACTGAGCTTCTCTTTTTATAGTCATAGCTAAGTTGGCATGTTTTTCCGGAAACTATGCCTAAAGGCACATTTTAGTGACCAAGACCGTGTCGAAGACCCTTCAGACAGGGGCCTACGAAACAAATCGACCAACTATTCTCCGACACATACAACACAAGTGGAATTATTGACCTTTGAAAATGCAGTGTACACAGAAATTGAGAATATGGACCCAGAGAAAAGAAAGACCTTTCAGAATCAAAGCAATCAAGAAAAGACGGCCTTCACGCAACTAGAGAATGACAGTGAAATAATAATAAAATGAGCTGACAAAGGTGGAGGGGTATTAATCCAGAGAGTCAATGCATACAGAACTGAATCCTTACGACTATTAAATGATGAACATAACTACAAAAAGATCAATGTCGACCCAACACCATCACTTAAACTAGAAATTCCAAGTATGGTAGAAGAGTCTAAAACTGAAGGTTGGATAACCAGACCAGAGTTTTTTTTTTGAGAAATACATGTCCCCAAACACCATATTTTTATACGCTGCCAAAAGTTCCTCAAAATCAAATTCCCCCACTTGGGCGACCCATAGTGTCAGGTTTTCTATCCTTGTTGGAAACTTTGTCACAGTTTTGGGATTTGTACTTGAAACCCATTTTAGGAAGGGCAGAGACTTACATAAAAGACACTAAAGACTTGCTATTGCAGATTAAAGATCTAGAATATGATTCTGATACTAACCTATTGATGGGTCTAGACGTAGAAAGTCTGTATACTAGCCTCCCAGAGGAAGAAACATAAGACGTGCTTAGGAGAACTCTACAAAAAGAAGAATAGCAGTACAAAACACCCAGAGAATTCATCATGGAATTCGCAGGCTTAGCCTTGACAAAAAACTTTTTGGAATTTGAAAATACCCTATATCTGCTTTCGCTCCAAGCGTGGCTGGCCTGTACGTGCATAATTTGGAAATGGAATATATATTACATGAGAAAAATCCTTTTAAGAACCAAGAGGCATATTATCAAGAAACGGCGTTAAAATTATCGCGGCTTTAGCGGCAGAAAACTGCCGCTAAAGCGGCGATAATGGGCTTGATAATATGCCCTGAGAATTCCAATAGAAGCCCATGTTCTGGTGTCAACATGGGCTTCTATTGGAATTCTCAAGGGCATATTATCAAGCCCATTATCGCCGCTTTAGCGGCAGTTTTCTGCCGCTAAAGCGGCGATAATTTTAACGCCGTTCTTGATAATATGCCCCCTCATTTCCATATGAAAGAGATACATAAACGATATCTTTGTGATATGGAAAGGAGAAAAAGAGTCAGCACTGAATTTTGTGGACTGGTTAAATGGCCAGGACAGGAATCTTAAGTTCACCCACACTATGGACAAGGAGAGATTGGTGTTTTTGGATGTAATTATCTTCAGCAAAGATGGCAAATTGCAAACCAACATTTATCATAAACCGACAGCAAAAAATAACCTTCTTGGGTTCGATAGCTTTCACTCCAAACCGTTATGAGAGGACCTCCCTCAAGGTCAATTCCTCCACCTACGTCGCAATTGTAGCCAGATAAAAGATTTAAAAACTCAAGCAGAAACTCTTACAAACAAGCTAAGAGCGAGAAATTACATGAAGCACATAATTCAAAGGTCAAAGAAAAGAGCAAGGAACCAAAATCGTGATTCACTTTTAGAAGTCTCTTCTCATGAGAAAGCTGACCCACCACTAGTATGTTTTACAACATACAACACAGCATCAAATCAAGTCAAAAAAATACTTCAACATAATTAGAAAATATTAAATGTAGGGAGCAGAAAATGGGTCCTCCCACTGTTCTCTCACAAAAGAGCAAAGCGCTTATGGGACAGTTTGGGACATACAAGACCTAAGCACCATGAAAGACAGACACAATTGATACAATCACTACTTGGGCTTCCTCCGGTCACAGGACATTATCCATGTGGCCAATGTAGTGTTTGTCATCTGACATCAGCAGCCAAAATGATCTAGGACTGACCAGCCCATGGGAATTGAGAAAACCCACTAATTGTAACACAAAACAAGTAATTTATCTCATTACTTGGCCCTGCAACCTCAAGTATATAGGTATGACAACCAGAACAATAAGCACATGCACTGTTGAACACAGAAGCACAATAAGATGCAAACGAAACACTACTAAAATGGCAGATCATTTCATAACCAACCCTCACACTCCAAATGACATGAGATGGATAGTCTTGGAACATGTGACATCAGAACCCAGAAATGTAGAAATAATTTAGTTTGAAAAGGAACAGAAGTGGGTGCTTAGACTTTCAACACACACAAGAGGATTAAATGAGGAAATCCCATGGAACAGCATACTATGAGAATATTGTCAGAGTAACATCTGAATGGAAAAGAGGCCTCTAAGCCCGTAAATAAACCCCAATGTTTAAGATCATAGACGAGTTATACATTTTTAACAAAAACACAATTTTCCATAATGCACAACAAAGTGCGTTATGGATATAGAAGAATTAGGGAAACTGAACACATCACAGGATGTACCATACTATCCCACTGTTGAGAGAGAATTTGTATACAAAAGACTACAAGAGAAGGAATATGGATAGCAATCTTGCTCTCGTATGTCCGATCACGAGATCCCTTGTTACGGAAGTAGTACAAGAGTTGTCCCCCGGGCAGCATGCAGGGGAATAAATGCCAGAGTATGCGTTTACAGTACATTTGAGTCAACCACAAAATTGAGAGAGAACGAAGATTTTTTATAAAACAACATGTAAGTCACAGGTCACACCCGATCACGTGTATGAGGAAGGTCATCTCCAATGGGCGGGTTTATAACCTGGAACTAAACAGAGATGAAATCAACATGCAGGGAGACGGGGGCACTGCTAGAGTGATGAGTGGACATGTACCCTGATTGAAGTAAGACTAAAACATGTTTATGCTTTTCCCAGTCATCGGGGAAGGGCTCTGATACTAAAAGGCAGCCTCAAAACCGTGAGTAACAGTTTGCAAAGAAACACCCTAAAATACGTATGTTTTCCTTCTTCCAGTGTTTGACTACAGGGACGGTCCACCCCTGAAATTCCCTATGATGTTTGTAAATTTAACTAGACATGTAGGTAGTTTGTGTGTTACTTTTTGGTGTCTGTCGGTGTCTACCGAGGTCGCTTTTCTGTTTATCTTGTTATGTGAGTCTTTTTGTCTTATTGTTATGTAAAATGGATAGTGATCCTTTTCATCACTAAGCATGAAAACTATTCACAGGTAGACTTTCGCATGAGATGGGGTGCGTGTAAACACAACAGTACCATATTTTTTATATAATTAATTTTCTCTTTTCAGCTATTACCATACAAGGAAAAGGTCCCTCAAGTATGGTCTGTAAGATAATGTGCATGTTTTTTACTTAATTAACTAAATTAGCAAAAGACTATGGGGCAGATTTACAAGGCCCTTGCGCCACTTTTGCGTCACTTTTCCCAAGTTAAAAATGACGCAAAAGTGGCGCAAGGGCCTTGTAAATAAGCCCCTAAGATTGGATATCACACAGGAAAAATAAGGTCCTGAAGAAAGCCTTCGGTGCAACAAATTGGCTGAAACATATCGACCTAAAACGACACCTGGGAACATTAGTTCCTGAGAACGTCGGAACTTTTTTAACCTAGCCCCTAATCCTATATTATTAACGTTTTATGATCAGGATTAGGAGGTTACTTCAATTCACCTACACCCCCTGCCTTCATTCACTGCTACCAAGCTAAGAACTCCGCTTACAAACACGGTGAGTCCACCCAGACGCATTCAGTGTTTGGGTGAGGGTCCAATAATGAAGCATGCAACGGGTGGTACCTGTGGGCTAGGACCCTTATGATATATATATATATATATATATATATATATATATATATATATTCACTGAAAAAACCATAGGTTTCAGATACGTTATATTTAGAAATTAGCATTTAAAAAACCTTTGAAATTCACTGAAAAAACCATAGGTTTTAGGGACAGTTATAGTTAGTTGGACATTTCACTCGTACAAAACCCGTGAAATTCCCCCGTTATAGTTAGTTCAGCTAACTATAACTCGCGCCCCCGCAATGCACTGCTGATGACGTCACATATTACATCACTCATGACATGGTCAGTGACATCACTGATGACATCACTGATGACATCTCAAATGACATCACTGATGACATCATCCACGTGATAATCTGATGCACCTCCTCACACCCTAATATAACCTTTGATACACCCACTCTAAATTACACACTGCCATTCGCAAAACCATACACACTCCAACACCAATAACTACATACCCACTCACTGATTCTTAGGTCTACGCACACATCCACTAACTCACCAATGTTATCCTATGGAAGGAAATTCACTTAGCAGGTAAAAACTGTTATCGTTACTTTTTCTTACTCAGTGTTGGATTCTGGATCCAGCACTGGTGCATCTCCTGTAAACAGTTGAAAGAATGCGTTTAAGTCATACAGGCGATTTTTAAGGAATATTTGTAGTTTGTGAAAATCGACACTTTGAAACTTTTCTGCTGAAAACCAGACAATGGATTCCTATGGAAGAAAATATAAGTTACTGGTAAGTACGGTTAAAATTACTTTTCAGGGTCAGTGCTGGGCTAAAAGATGCAGCACTGGGTTCTCTCCTGATAACAGGCGAGTAAATTGGAATTCGTACTTTGGTTGATTTTAGAGGAATATTATAAAGTTCCAAAACTCCACACTAAAGAATTTCCAAGTGAAAGCAGACAATGATATCCTATGGACGGAAATTCAAGTTACTGGTAAGTACGGTTAAAATTACTTTTGAGGATCAGTACTGGGCTGAAAGATGCAGCACTGAGGTCTCTCCTGATAACAGGTGAGTAAATCAGAATTGGTATTTCGGCTGATTTTAGAGGAATATTTTAAAGTTCCAAAACTCCACACTTAGAAGAATTTCCAAGTGAAACCAGTCAATGTTAGCCTATGGAAGGAAATTCAAGTTACTGGTAAGGACGGTTAAAATTACTTTTCCGGACCAGTACTGGGCTGAAAGATACAGCACTGAGGTCTCTCCTTATAACAGGTGAGTAAATCGGAATTCGTATTTCGGCTGATTTTAGAGGAATATTTGTATGTTTCAAAAATCAACACTTAGAAACTTTTTCAGCAAAAAGCAGGCAATGATATCCTATGCAAGGAAATTCAAGTTACTGGTAAGTACGGTTAAAATTACTTTTCAGGATTAGTACTGGGCTGAAAGATGCAGCACTGAGGTCTCTCCTGATAACAGGTGAGTAAATCGGAATTCGTAGTTCGGCAGATTTTAGAGGAATATTTGCACAATGGTGAAGGGAGGGGCGGGGCCTGAGGTGACATCTGTGCAAACGCGCCCCGTGGCGTGTTTTAAGTTGGGGGATTAAGTCCCCTTGAATCATGAGGGTCCCTAGGGGCCAACTAGCCCACCAGGAACCTCCAGTATGCGCCAGGAGCTGCGTTGCAGAGAGGTGTACAGAGGCCACACCCCTTTTTACACCTCTCTGCAACGCAGCTCTGTAGCGCTTTCTGGACGTACCTGTTGGGCTAGTTGGCCCCCAGGGACCCTGAGCGCATCCTGCCGATTTTTTAAAAAAATTATTATTATTTTTTTTGCCCAGGGGGTCCTTGTGGGACCCCCTGAGCAAACCTAGGGGGTCAGGGTGTTTCTACCCTGCCCCCTTTGTGCGCTTTGCGCACTTGTTTCTGTCCCTCGGGACAAAATGGCTGCCAACATTTCCTGAATCGGAATGTTGACAGCCAGCTGACAGCCAATTAACATGCAGCTCGTGATCGGGACGGTGCGCGCAGGGTGCGCTGAGGGTACGCGGACCCTACTCGGCCATAGATATATATGTACTTTTACTTTTGATTTTCTCAGCAACTACTGAACGGATTTACACCATTTAACAAAAGGGTTCTTTCTGAACCAAGAACTACCTCTTTGCCAAATTTGGTGTAATTCCGTTCAGCAGTTCGGGCTGTAGCCGTGTCTAAAGTTTCCTATGGAAAATTGCATGGGGAAAACGCGTTTTGGGACCCCCTTTTTCTCGGCCCCCGCTTGACGAATCCCCCGAGACTTTCAGGGTAGGAGCGGACCGGAGCGCCCCACAAAGTTTGAAAATTTTGCGAAGATACGTCAACCGGCAAGAGAGTTATTTCAAATAGAATGTCGCGGATTTCCTATGGATAATAGGTTGTAACTATAACTATCTACTGGCGACCGCCAGTAGATAATATATATATATATATATATATATATATATATATATATATACACAGTCACACAAAAAATATCATTACAATAGGTAATTGACGACCACATAACACTGAAAATCTGACGAAATGTGAGTAGAGCACCGATTTACCTGGGTGCCTGGACTTACTAATCTCAGTTACACTGCACACATGCACCTTATGAATGCCGGCTCTCCCCTCTATTGGTGTAACCCAGTGTTAGCCAATGGAACAGACAGGCCTTACAGTAGTGGATAATTATTTTAGGAGTTTTTCTCTGAAAAATCAGCACAAACAGCACCATGTGGTACGCAAGAATGCCCAGCCATTGGAGGTTATTTTGCTGCTACTTGAGTAGAAAATCTACTCTAGCAGCAACAAATCTACTCAAGAAGTAGCCCTGTGACGGCAACCACCTGCAACCGCCTGTGTTAGAAAATGCTGCAAGGGGATGCTAAATCTCGCTGTCATTTCTGGAGCCTTCCAGGAAAAAATTCCCAGATGCGGCGATTGGCGGAATCTGACTGGAAATCCATGTTACAAGAGTAATGCAGAGTCGCCATATTATGCCAGTTCTACAGGCGGAATGAAACATTCCACCCACCCCTACTTTTAGGACCTACCTTAGGGGGTGACCTAGAATTATTAAAAAGAAAGGTTTAGGAGCAAGACCTTTGACCTCCTGGTCAGAGACCTGCTCTCTCCCCCTGCAGCTCCGCTGTTGTGCCACTGCTGCTGCCCTGTGCAGTGCCCTGTGCAGGTAGGTGTTCGAGGCCCTCCTCCACCCGCAGGCTCCTGCCTGCGCCTCATCCCTGGTGGTCCAGTGGGAGAGCCTTGCTCTTCGGCTGGTCCGCTGCCGTCTGTCTCGTGTCTGTGCCCGTTTTTCTGTTTATCTGTTATTGTGCCTGTTTTCTGTCTTATCTGTTTTGCTGCGCTGATTCCCTGCCCGTTCCCTTCCCGCCGCTGCTGCCCCCGCGGCCTCTCCCCCCTACCGGTTCCCGCTCCCACCTCCCAACTGTGCTTCCCTCCCCCTTCCCTATTTAATGGCGGCTGCTGCGAGGGTGTCTGAGCAAGACCTCTGACCTCCTGGTCAGAGACCTGCTCTCTCTCCCTGCAGCTCCGCTGTTGTCCCGCTGCCCTGTGCAGTGCCCTGTGCAGGTAGGTGTTTGAGGCCCTCCTGCACCCACAGGCTCCTGCCTGTGCCTCATCCCTGGTGGTCCAGTGGGAGAGCCTTGCTCTTCTGCTGGTCTGCTGCTGTCTGTCTTGTGTTTGTGCCTATTTTCTGTTTAACTGTTATTGTGCAGTTTTTCTGTCTTTTCCTTTATTGTGTCCTTTTTCTTATTGTGTCTCTTCTCTTATTGTGTCTCTTCTGTTATTGTGCCCGTTTTCTGTCTTATCTGTTTTGCTGTGCTGATTCCCTGCCTGTTCCCTTCCTGCCGCTGCTGCCCCTGCGGCCCCACCCCCTGCCGATTCCCACTCCCGCCTCCCATCTGCGCTTACCTCCCCCTTCCCTATTTAATGGCGGCCGCTGTGCCAAAGTCAAGCCTGTCTGTGCCCGTCCGTGACCCGACCGCAAACTGACCGTGACCAGTGCCAGGGACCCTGGCCCTCCGGCCACCCACTGCTACAACTCAGCTGACCTCCTTGCACTCAACCCCGGAAGGAACAACAACTGCAAACGCTACCCACAGCCAGTTCTCCTGCCGAAACTGCTGACAATCCTTCACAATCCTCCACACCCCCACGACTGCCACACCCACGCCAGATGCCAGCACCACCGGAGCCCTGAAGTACATCCTCCTCAACGTGCACTCGCTGCACAGACATGCTGTAGAGATCTGGGACCTCCTCAACACCCTCTCGCCAGACGTTGCCTTCTTCACGGAAACCTGGACCAACACCTCCTCCGCCCCGACATCACCACCGCCATTCCTGATGGATATAGGATCCAGAGGGAGGATTGCCCAAACCGCCCAGGAGGAGAACTCGACATCGCACACAAAAGCTCCCTCCGACTCTCCACCTCCAACACGAGCATCTCCCCTTCCACCACCAAAGACCTCTACTTCCAGATCCAGACCAGCCCCAGAACTACGCTTCGCTGCACCCTTGTCTACAGACTCCTGGGCCTCACGCTTTGTTCACTCTCACCATCACCGACCTCATCGCACCCCACGCCATCACCTCCATGGACTACATACTCATCGGAGACCTGAATTTGCACCTCGACAACCTCAGCGACCCCAACTCCACCGCCCTCCTGGACAACCTCGCCAACATCGGACTGAAACAGCTCATCACCAGCCCCACCCACAAGGCAGGACACACCCTGTCGTGTGGTTTGTGGCCTCCTGGTCTGCCTTGCTACGTTGACTTAGGCCTGGCTGCCATGATGCCTTTTTGCGCACGTTACTTTGTGCCGTTGTTTTTCCAGCCTCTGCTTCTGCCCTGCTATTTTAGCACTGCCTGCATTTCTGTCTTTCACCTTTTCTCCTGTTCCCTTTGGGCTACGTCTGCACACAATGTACAAGGTCGAAAAACAACGTCCCTTGTTCCTGCTGATCTGGCCAGTCCCTCGCACTTAGACATGACACTATGTACAGCTGCCCTGGAGAAATTCATGTGCTTTTAATATTGTGATTTTCACGGTTAGACACACTTGGAGAAAAACCTTTCCAGAGAGAAGAGCTGTGCTTGTCTGATGATGTAAACCTTGCATCTAGATATTGAGGTATGGGGGTTCGCTCGACAAAGCCCAGAGGCCTTCTTTTTTTTATAATAAACTAGCAAACTAGCACGGGGAGGGTGGTATTGTCGTTTAGCCATATATCCACTGCTTTATGAAATGCTTTCCCCGTTTGTATTCTATGGAGTTGTAACTATGCTGATTAAATTATCCTTATGCATTATGCTGATAGTACTGGCACGTGTACTGTATCTTAGAGCACGGTAGTTGAAATAAACATTTTAAACTATTCAGTGTCTCTTCTTACGCACGTTGTGGACAGGTATGAGTGAGTTATGAAAGGGTGTTCTTGCTCCTGCGAGTCCTGAGAGAGAGATACCGTGTTCTGGGTTGTCTAATCATTGGTAGCATTGTTGCTAATGAGACGCTAAAGCTAGTCGGATTGGGGTGTTAGGTGCTAAGGTGTATGGTTGGCTCACCACTATATTCCGAGGTCCTATTATCCTGTGCATAGCTCTGTATATGTGCAGAATCCCTACAACATGGCGCAACCAACGAGTGGGCTGCTTATCTGCGAGACGCTTGAGTAGTATTTGTGCTTGTCCACAACTCCCTTCACAGACGCTTCCGGAAGTGTGTGTGACGGTGATACCTCCTATATTGACGTTTTTATAGGTTCTTTCAAGCTTGAAGTTGTTAAAAGGTTTCTTAAATATTACCCTCTATTGTGCTGCAACATATTAGGTTGTCAAAAACTTTTAGTCTAAAATGGCTACTCAAATTGCGGCACATAGCCGCGCAGCGCTCCGAGCTCACTTGACAGTGTATGGAGTGCCTGACGCGGGTGTCGATCTGATCTTTGTGGTACAAGCAGATCCAGCTTACCACTTTGAGGTGTTTTACTCATGGATCACTTTTCCTGCGGTGGATGGGGCTGATAATTTGTTCCATGAATATACGGCCACCGCTGTCCCTAATAACTATAGACCGTATAGGAATCTTGAAGTACCGCTCACGGCTTGGCAACACCGTGTTTGGTTTGATGGCGCCCTCCCCCAACCGGTTACCGCGGTTCGTTTAGGCCCCTTATCAATTGAAGGGGCCACTTGGCCTGTCTTGGCCGGGTATACCCACATCCGCGTTATATGACGGTGGCAGTCGGTGAACTGCGTAATTTGCATTTGTCTTTGATACGAGTGCATAGAGCTTTAGTACAGTATGTTACAGGCAACATCCAGGGAGTCCCGCCTGGAGTTGCAGCCCATCCAGCTGGAGCAGGCGGTATAACCATAAGTCCTGTCATGGTTAATTCGGTGATGGGCAAGCGCCCACAAAATACGGATGATTTTCCTTATTGGCTTGCAGAAAAATTTGACCAGCTGGAGGCAGTTTTTCCAAAAACATCTCCCTTGGAAAAACACAGGATTTTGACGATTAGTCCCCGAGTTGGCAGAATGCAACAACTGGGGTAGGGTATTCGCCGCAGTATATGCGAAGTGTTTCGGCACTCCTTCCATGACGGTTCTCCCCTCTGTGATTAAACGAGTGCAGGATGAACATGGCCCTGAAGCGGCTGTGGAATTAGGGATGAGACTGGTGGGAGTGTTTGACGTAGTAGCTGATTTGATCCTTGCGAATGTCAAGGGCGATGCAGTTAACTTTCAAGTAGCTAATGCTTTGGCTTTGGTCCCAGATCTGGACAGGCTGCGCAAATTACCAAAAATTATTGCACAGGCTTACAAAACAATTGGCCGCAATAGCCTGGGAGTTAAGCCTTTTGCTAAATCACAAACACAATCGAAACAACAACCAAAAACTCAGTCTGAGAAAGATGAGAAACCAGTTTTTACTAAAAAGAGCTGGAGGTTGAAAAAACAGGGTAAGCAACAGAAGAAGCCGGGGTCGCGAGGCGCATCCCCGGTTTCCGTCTCTTCTGAACGCACTTATGATTTGCGTGATAGGGCGAGAATTAAATCTCCAGAGAGATTTCAAGTCCCTGATTCGCGGTCTCCTCGTTCTTCACAGGCACCAACAACTTCGCAGGCTGGTGGAGGAGATCGCCAGGATAGAGGAAGGGGTCGAGAGGCTCCATAGGGACGAGACCAACCTCGACAACAGGTCAGAGGGAAAGCAGAAGAATTTCAACGTTCTCGCCCACAGTTTCAGAAGAAGAAAGTTGCCGCTGTAACAGAGAGATATGCCACAGACGGTGAGAACGAGACTCCTGAATTGGACGTGGGCAGTGACACTCCTAGACAGCGCAGCGGAAGTTACCATAGTGCGGGAGGCGCTACGTCCTCATGTGGAGGCGACAGCAACTGAAACATTCATTACTGTCGAGACAGCAGATACCAGAGTGGCACCCCCTGACAGACTATACAATATTGTCATTCAAATTGAAGGTGACATACAGCGCGTTATTAAAGGGATTTTTTGGGAAAATCCGACCTCTTCGTACGACATTTTGTTGGCGGAGGCGGATTGGCCGCCCCCATTCGTACTTGCTGCGCGTAAAGGGGAGGAGGTAATCCTTCTGAGCTTTTCTCGCCATGTCCCCAAGGACAAAGCGGAGGCTCTTGCAGCTGAATGGGCTGTGTCCCTGGCTCCAGCGTTATTCCGCAACCACGTGGGCTGGGATGAAGATTCACCACCCCATGATATTCCTTTGCGGTCGCTGCCACAGCCACAACCCCAATATCCCATCAAACGGGAAGCAAAAGGCCCCGTTTCCAAAATTCTGACTCAGTTAGAATATCAGGGAGTAATTGAAACATGCTTATCACCAATGAATAATCCCCTATTCGCAGTTTCTAAACCCGATGGATCGTACCTCTTGGTTTTGGATTACCGACATTTGAACTCACATTGTCGGACCTTTGCGGTGCAAAACACACATAGTTCTGCGCTAGTAGACAGTCTTGTTCGTAAAAAATATAAAACTACACTTGACCTATCCAATGGATTCTACACGCACAACTTGGCCCCGGAGAGTAGCCAATGGAGCGCTTTTACCTCCGGTGGTAAATTATTCAAATTTCGGCGTTTACCTATGGGCTACAAGAACAGTCCGGGCGTATTCACTGCCTGTGTTGTCTCTTTGTTAGACGGCATAGACCCAGATGCATGTTCGTACGTCGATGATATCTATCTGACAGACGACGAGTTATTCCCGCAGCTTTCCCGAGTGGACCGCATTATTCTCGAATTTGCGGTTTTAGGTATAAGTTTAACTTTGCCAAATCACACATTGATGAATTTACCGTTTTGTTTTTGGGCTATGAGCTCAACAATGAAGGTAAGGGCTTAGCCCCCCATTTCCTTGAGAAATGTGCACTTTTGTGCCCTTCTACCACTCTGAAGAAACTTCAGTCTTTACTGGGTTTTCTGAACTTCGGGCGTACTTACATTCCCGAATATGCCCAGCGTATCAAGCCACTGTATGCCTTGATACAACCTAACTTTTCGAAGTCATGCTGGCTTCCGGAGCATTCCTCCATTCTGCAGTCTTTGCAGACAGACCTACTTGAGTCTAAATTCTTGTTGACTTGTGACAACCACACAAACCTGGTGATTAGAATCATTCCAGGGGCAGTGGGTTTCACGTACTTGACCTTTAACGAAGGTGACACAGTACCGATTGCATACAAGTCACATCTTTACACTTCTGCAGAAATGCGCTTTTCCTCTGTGGAGAAAGTTTTGACTGCAGTGCAGATGGAGATTCTGAAGGAACGCGCACTGGCACAGGGAAAACGCATTTTGGTGGTAACACCCTATCCTGCCCTAGAGGCAGTGACGAAAGCAAGTGTTCCGAACCCTAAAGCTTTGCACCCCCGTTGGATACAATGGGCAACATCTTTGACGTCTCCGGATGTCACTTTCATCTTTGATTCTTCTCTTCAGACTCAGGAGTTTTTGCAGTATGAATTCGTTCATCCTCCTCCTCTGTCTTTGCTACCACTTGAGGAATACGAATGTATTATCTATACCGATGGTTCGGCACAACCGGCCACGGGTTGCAAGCATGCTTATTCAGCAGCATGTGCTATTGTTGCAGGTACCTTTGTGAACGGTAAGTTCAAATCAACTGTAGTGCATACTCAGGCACTAGGAGACAGTACTGCACAATTGGCCGAGCTGCGCGCCTTGGTGCTAGCACTTGAGTTCGCTAATCCGGATGTGACCACTCTTATTGTATGCGATTCTTACTACTGTGTTCAGTCTTACAATGACAATCTATTCTTTTGGTCACAAAATGACTATAGAGATGCAAAAGGCAGCACAATCAAGCATAAGATGCTTTGGGTTCGAGTGGCATATCTACAACAACGTCTGCCTCTCACACAGGTGGTACACACTCTTGGCCACCAGCGTGTGGGTGCACACGCTGTCGGTAATGGTTTGGCAGACGAAGCTGCCAAATCAGCAGTAGCCACGTGCTCAGTCGCAGCAGTTACCAGATCCATGTCTAAAATAGATACTGATATTCTAGCAGCTATTGCTGCGACAAAGGAAGGTGCTAATTACCCTAGGGGTTTCCCTTCAAAATACTCTTATCAATTAGGTCCCGAACAGGCTCCTTACGTAAGAATTCCAACCGTTGGTAATCGGCTGATTCCCAACGCGGACCGCAGACTTTCCTTGATAACGGCAGCACACGAGGGCATGGCTTCGGCACATGCTGGGGTGTCTGCGACTGTTTCCATCTTGCAGCAGCGTTACTGGTGGCATGGTTTATACAAACAAACCCCTACTTATGTGCTTTCTTGTGACGTTTGTCAGCAGATTAAGCCTTCCACGGTTACACGGCCACCACAGACCCCACTCTGCATTTCTAACAGACCTTTTGGGTGTGTTTACCTGGATCACTGCGGTCCATTCTCTTCAGACACTGCCTATAAATATATCTTAGTGGCAGTGGACTCGTGCACACGTTTCATCTGGGTTTGGCCACAACGAAGTGCTGACGCTCGAAATGTCATAAGGGATTTGCGTGTCTTTGTGGGAATTTTCGCCTGTGACACCTTCCATTCTGACCAAGGTCCAGCGTTCGCCTCTAAGGCTTACAAGGACGCAATGGGTTCACTGGAGGTGCGGGTGAAATTTTCGTCACCATATCGGCCTGAGGGCAATTCGATTGTTGAACCAATGAACCGTGACTTAAAGCAATCCTTGACAGCTAGAGTCTTAGGTACTGGCAGAAACTGGCTGGCCCACTTGTATACCGTACAACGTGCACTTAATAATCTCCCTAGAAGACCTCTGGGTGGGCGGACCCCATACGAAATGCTCTTTGGCATAAGAATGTTTGTGCCCAACCTTGATGGTCTAGACATCGCAGCGCAATCCGCCATCTTTGATGTAGATAACCATTCTACTATGTTACAGGACTTACAAGAAGCCCGAGACAAACTTGCAATCGCACATTTACCTTCAGCCACAGACGCTGCGCTGCAGATTACGGTTGCCGGCTGGCTTCCGAAGATTGGAGATCTGGTTCGAGAGAAGGTGGAGAACAAAAAGGAATTCGGACCCTCTTATTGTGCACCAGTTCCAGTCCTTGGCTTGAAGGGAAATTGTACAGTCATCTTACCACCGCTTCCTGGTCGCAAAGAGAACAGATACATCTCAGTGGAAAATGTCAAGCTACAACATCTGGCCGATCCTGAATAGTGTTACACCAGCGGTCTCTTGTCCTGTCATTTCCCGGACAAATGTTCGTGGCCCTCCTGCCCGAACGGTCACTGATGTTGCTATCGAGATGGTGGATTTGCCTGATCGCCTGCTCGACTACCCGGATTCCCCCTGCAACGAGGAGACCGAGTATACCTACCCCGCCACCGAGTCCGTGGCTCATCTACCAACAACGCCACTGAGCCCAACACCTTATTCCTTTGACTCGGATTCCACTTCATCACTTGTCCCATCCAAATTCAGTATTCTTGTATCCTGGTTCAGAGACAATTTTTTGATCCCCCCATGGACATACATCTGGTTGGTACTTTTCCTGATTTTTTTGTTCATGTCCATTGTCTTTGTCACCGTGTTTTTTCTGCTCATCAATGGACACTATTTGCCAGAACGCTCTGCAGTGAACTGTGCCGCTGGAACTTTGGCTCCACATTCTTCATCTCACATGATGAAGCGAGACCACACATTTGTGAACATTTCAGCTTTTCCAGTCGCTGATGGCATCGTATGGGATGCGGTAAACTTCCAAATTCATGGACCGACCGAAATTATTAATGTACCAAATGTCCTTCGTGTTTCAATGGGTGATGTCGTAAAAAGTAATATTCTTTCTGATGATTGGGATGTGCATGCAGTTGAAGCATTATTTACTGATTTGAAATATTATGCTGCTTTTAATGCTGAGGATTTGTACCTGAATTCTGCAAGTTATGCTGATTTGTACTGTTACCAGCATTGGGGCAACCACTTTGTTCATAAACCGAGTGCACTGCGTGTTCCTTTTAACTATACCCAATGGGAGCATTGTCCAACGCCTTTGCCAGGTAGCTCCCAGACTCTTAGAAATACATTTACTTACTTTACAGACTTTGATAGATCGAACCCTGGGTCCTATTATTTTAAATTAAACACTTCATCGACTCAGAAAATCATGTTGACCCATACCACATTGCTATATTCAGGTTCCTTTTTAAGCGCCTTAGCTGTGGGTGGTTATGAGTACTGGAAGGACACTGTTGATCTGAAATCAATTTGGGGCTCCAAACCATGGCAGGTGCAAGGCACAGAAGCCTTGCACCGGGCTTGCCTTATCCCGGCCCAAATTCTATTTCTGAATACCACCATCTATCAAACTACATGTTGGGGGTTGGCTACTTCCATACAATTGAATGCCCCTTCCATTCCTGCATTGTCTTCCACTCCCAATGGAAGCTTGTACTTCAATATGTCCATTACAGATTTGCAAGTTTTGTTTCAGAACAATTCGTTTAATGTCTCTACGTTTGTTCGGTCACCCTGGTTGGCTTGGCCCATAGCGTCTAATGCCTGCCAACTGCGTTTTCATGACTCAGTTCCGGGTTACAAACAGGATAGGCCGGATCCCACGTTTTCTAACTCTCGTACTGTGACAACATATTCTGTTGGTAAATTATGTAAACAGTGGTTACAGCACTCTTCCCTTGATTCTGTTGAACTACATTTATCCCTCCTATCAAGCAACATTGATCTGTCCGACTTTATTTTGGGGCCTCGTGGTCCGCGACCTAAGAGATTCATTTATGAAACTTATAATGGACTCTGGAAGCTTTCACAAATTGAAGCTGCTTCCCGTCTACGGGAAATAGATCAAGCAAATTTGGAAAAGGTGCTTGCTGTTGTTGACAATAGTATTAATACCCTGTCTTCCCGCATTTACACGTTAGAGAATATTGTGTCCTCTGTTGTTGATATTGTACAAGATGATGTGTCAGTGTTATATCAAGGGCAGAATCAATTGCGTTCAGTTATGCAGTTTGCATGGACTTTGCAGATGCTTAAGTTAGGTAAAGTTCCTTGGCATTTTTTAAACACCTCTGCCTTATTCCTGCCTTTTAATTTAACTGACAAACAGCAGTTCATGTCCATGAAGGATGCAGCATACACTCTGTTACATATCGAGAAAATAGAGCCCTTACCATTCTCTGTGGCGGAATTGGATTCTGCAGTGTGGCTTGTTCATGGGGTTATCGCCTTGCCTTTTTCATTGTTTGAATTTAGTTTGTGCATGAAGCATTATCCTGTAGGCCGTTTCCAGCCTTTGGGCAGTGCCTTCCTGCATGAACTTTGGTCCCTGCCTTTCATGTTTAAATGCCTTAGAGACGGAAGGGAGGTTTTTCCCACGGGGGAGTCATGCGATTCAACTGTGGGTCATTCCCTTGTTTGCAAACACATTCAATTGCACGGGGCTTGTAACGTTTCGGCTCCGAATCTTACTTGTGTGTTGAAGGGCATTCCTGCTCCTGCTATTTCTCCTACTTTCACTGTGCTTGCAAATGGTAGCTATCTGCTTTTGAATAACCAAGACTGCTGTGGCATGCTGGCCGGCATACCCTATATTGTTACCGTTTCACACAGGGTTGTCTGCTGCAAAAATGTGCTTTTTCCTCCCCCGCACGACATCATAGATAGTTCCGTTTGGCCTTCCATTCCTACTCTGAGGGCGGATTTCAATAAATTGAGCAGAATAAAGGCACTATTATTGAACCAGGAGGTTATGCTCACGTCCGCCCGGGAGACATTCATTCTCCAGGTGGCGAGTACCCACAGTGAAATACAGGCCCTTTTGAATACAAACCTCCCACAACATTTCGGCGAACTGATTCACCGTGTTTTTAATGCATCACGCACTGAAGGTCTGGTGCACTTTTTTAAAGTTGTGGGCTCTGGCCTTGTGACCTCTTTTCAGACTATTTTTGGTGTAATACCAGCTTTTATTCATTCCATTTTTTCCAGCGTCTTTGGTGGCTTCCGTTGATCCTCGCCTTAGCGGCTGGTATACTGCTTTTGTCTGTTTACTACGCAATGGCTGCACCTCCTTCGGCCCTTCTCGACCCAGGTCGTCTCCGGATGCTCCGTGAGCGCATTCTCGCTGGTTTCGGCATCCTGCCATTGGCGACGCTCAGTGTGTCCTATAGACTTTCTTTTTGCCTTGCGTATTTCACTTGCGTGCAACCTGTGATGTCTTGCATTAGATGTCCTTTCTCGTGGTCCTTGGATTATTGCCTCTCCAATACGTCTCTGTCTCGACCGGATTTTGTCCTGTTGGTGGGTCCCTTAGAGGCCCATGAACGGGACTGTTCCGGTGCAGGCTACAATTTTGCGTGCGGCTGCACTGGGGATTTTGGCACAATGGGATATCTGGGCGGCTGCTCAGAATCTCCTACAACAAAGTTATATTGAGTACCACGCAAGTTGTCCCGCAATGCTGTTCGCGGCTCCCTCTTGCAAGGAACATGACTGCAGCTTTGATTTACTGGACTGTATAGCGTCGCATTTTTCTGACAATTCCAATGATGTCCTCTTGGAAGGTGTGGCATTTTTCTGCACTTACACTCTGTTGGATTGACAGGGCCTTCGCTGGATTTTTTTTAACCTCTGCAATTATTTTTTCATCTCACCTTCGTTGTCCTTCATGGGGACCGCTCCACAACGGACGTTTCTGTTCTGCTCCATCTATTTGAACTCTGTCATCATCCTATGTCTTGGCCGATGGACTGCCCAGGGGAGGGTGTTGTGTGGTTTGTGGCCTCCTGGTCTGCCTTGCTACGTTGACTTAGGCCTGGCTGCCATGATGCCTTTTTGCGCACGTTACTTTGTGCCGTTGTTTTTCCAGCCTCTGCTTCTGGCCGGCTATTTTAGCACTGTCTGCATTTCTGTCTTTCACCTTTTCTCCTGTTCCCTTTGGGCTACGTCTGCACACCATGTACAAGGTCGAAAAACAACGTCCCTTGTTCCTGCTGATCTGGTCAGTCCCTCGCACTTAGACATAACACAATGTACAGCTGCCCTGGAGAAATTTGTGTGCTTTTAATATTGTGATTTTCACAATTAGACACACTTGGAGAAAAACCTTTCCAGAGAGAAGAGCTGTGCTTGTCTGATGATGTAAACCTTGCATCTAGATATTGAGGTATGGGGGTTCGCTCGACAAAGCCCAGAGGTCTTCTGTTTTTATAATAAACTAGCAAACTCTCACGGGGAGGGTGGTATTGTCGTTTAGCCATATATCCACTGCTTTATGAAATGCTTTCCCCGTTTGTATTCTATGGAGTTGTAACTATGCTGATTATATTATCCTTATGCATTATGCTGATAGTACTGGCACGTGTACTGTATCTTAGAGCACAGTAGTTGAAATAAACATTTTAAACTATACAGTGTCTCTTCTTACGCACGTTGTGGACAGGTATGAGTGAGTTATGAAAGGGTGTTCTTGCTCCTACGAGTCCTGAGAGAGAGATACCGTGTTCTGGGTTGTCTAATCATTGGTAGCATTGTTGCTAATGAGACGCTAAAGCTAGTCGGATTGGGGTGTTAGGTGCTAAGGTGTATGGTTGGCTCACCACTATATTCCCAGGTCCTATTATCCTGTGCATAGCTCTGTATATGTGCAGAATCCCTACACTATCACCATCAACGACCTCATCGCACCCCACGCCATCGCCTCCATGGACTACATACTCATCGGAGACCTGAATTTGCACCTCGACAACCTCAGCGACCCCAACTCCACCACCCTCCTGGACAACCTCACCAACATCGGACTGAAACAGCTCATCACCAGCCCCACCCACAAGGCAGGACACACCCTCAACCCCATCTTTGCAGTAGGGAACAACATCCACTTCAGCCACACCACACAGCCTCTCTGGACAGACCACCACTGCGTACACTTCGCTTTCAACACTACCACTGCTCACAAACCCACTCCATGCCCACCGCGAAGGAACTGGAGCAAGGTCACAGAGGAGCACCTCAACTCCACCCTCATCCACGACCCCCTGCCTCGACAGACGCTAACTCTGCCGCCAAGGAACTGCACCAATGGATCACCAACTGCGAAGACAAGCTTGTACCCCTCCGAAACCCCGACAGACAACGCCCCTTGAAGGCACCACCGACCTCCAAGAATCCAGATGCATCTGCAGACGGCTCGAAAAACGCTGGAGGAACAGCAAAAGCACAGAAGATCAGACCACCTACAGGAACGCCCTGACAGAATACAACCAACTCATAAGATCCACGAAAAGGACTTTCATGCGGAACAAAATCCTCACCAACTCCAGCAACTCGAAGGAACTCTTCAGCATCATCCAGCAACTCACCAAACCCCCCAGCGAAGCCACTGACGTCACACCCTCCCAGGACCTCTGCAACAAACTCGCCTCCTACTTCCACCTGAAAATAAAGGCCCTCTATGACAACTTCAGCGAACAGACTCCTTAAACCTCCCTTCCCACCAGCAACGACAGCCAGCCCACCATTGAAGGACGTGGCTCTCTAAGCCACGCGGGTCTTTCACAACTACCTGCTATGCCTTCCCAAAATGAAGAGTCGGTCAGACAGTAGAGAAATACAAACTTACTTTATTCGATATATACTCTGCAGAGGAGCCCAGTCAGACCTTTACCCTAGGATGTCTGCCGAGGGGACTGACTCCCCGGGGTATGCTAATACATAATAAACCCTTCTGGAGACTTCGGCCACGCCTCTGATGGCCTGAGCCGGGCATGAACAAAGGGGGCACAGAGAGATGAGCTAAAACCTGCCAGATGGGCACACTATGAGTACTCCAACGCCACTGTGCCGAGTCTCAGCGTCTCCTAACGTGGGAGCAGAGCTACACATTGAGATTGGGATGCAAAGAAAGAACATCAGTTCACTAGCAAGTCGGGTTACAGCCTTGAACAGAAAGGAGAAATAATAACGAAATACAGCGTTGCTGAGGCAAGCAGATTTGAAGAATAAGGCCTAATACAAGCACAGCCCAAGCAGTCTTCCAGTGATTGTGAAATACAAAATGGAGTCACGCGAGCTAATTAAAGCTTACACGTTGCGAGGATAACTCAGTGGGTTGCATAACGTAAATACAAATGGCGTCTATTTAGCCACATATTGCTAACCTAAAATAGCATAACAAGTGCATTACGGGAAAGGGGAATTTCGAACCTAACAAACCCTCCTTTTAGCATATGTGGCTAAAAGCTTTATTGCTATCCGGCAGGGTCTTTACAATTCTAAGTGGGGGAGGGAAAATTACATAGTCATTCATATTGCAAAATGAAAACACAGCAAACATGAGTATGAAAGAAACGCTATTTAGTAATCAAAAATTCCTTCGTCTATTAACATAATTGACTGAATTTCTTGCATCATCATGGGGGAGTACTTATTATCCTGTTTGGGGAGCATAATGCTGGGGGTGAGTTTACTCACACAATACGTACAACAGGCTGGGAGACAATTGATGCATAAACAACAGGTAAAAATGACCCCTGCGATAGCTATCAGGACAAGAAATATCTTCCAACCCCATGAAACCAACAGACCCCAGAGCCACCCTGTAAGGGACCATGAACCATTGTCTTGATGGACCTCTGAGGCGAGTCTGTGTAATTTCTGTATGGCAGAGCACTGCCGGGTATGTACACGCTGCAGCTGCTGCCGATGACGCGACATGCTCCACCCCTGTCAGCTAGGATGACGTCTAAAACCATCCGGTTTTGAAGCGAAACGGGCCTTGTAGCTTGGAGTTCGACTGTAATATTAGTCAATATACCTGCAGCAGTGTTAATGACTCCCTCAACTACTCTGGTCGACATATGTCGTGGCTATTGAATATGGGACCCCAGAACAGCACAATACCCTTCATTATATCAGTGAATTGCTGTAGGGAGGTATCCGTTTGATCAATACCATCTGTATTAACAGCTCTTTTTATTCGGTGCACGAAAAGATCCCTACGATGAAACCTATGATCTTTGTGGTAAGTGGACGGTGCAATGTAAACAGGGGGCAGGAGGAAGGAGAGATAACACTGACCAGACCACCCTCTGGGGAGCCAAGTATAAGCTTGTTCCCCACAGATGAAATATACATTCGGAGGTGTCAGTAAGGGTGGACTACCAGTTGTATTCAATTGATAGGTATAGTTACAATGGCTCTGTCCTACGGAGACGTTCCCTGACCCTTAAACACAGAAACTAGCTGTTGCATTTATCACGGGAATGGGCATAGCTTTGTCTTCAGTGATATTGCGCTCTTGAAAACATTTAAAATATTCAGTGACATTGAATCCTTGGAAGTCTAGCACTTCATTTCGTAACCATGTGACATTTTCATGTACTGTGAAAACATTCATACAGGCGTCAGGGTGTATGGTACCCTCCTTTCCATCCGCCCCGGTGTATATCCTTAATGTACCACTATATAATCTAAAACTGCCTCATAATCAGCCTGTGTCATTTTCATTGCGCCTGCATGATAATGCATATAAACCATAGATAGTAGTTGGAACCAAGCTTCACAGCTACCTAAATAGGACAAGGGCATCGATATCAGTAAGTCATTCTTATGCATAACTGAGGGGAGCAAGCCACATACCCAACAAGTTGTGGCATTAGTAGTACTGTGTACCTGATGAAGCATTTGAATGAATGCATTATGAGCGTAAGTTTGTCTATGTCTTTCTTTATGCGGGGCCAATGTGATAAACGAGTGCTCAGCTGAAACCGGGGTAGTCCCTATCAAAGTATGCACAGGGTGTTGTTCCTCAAGATACCAGACTACCCCAAATACAAATATCAGAGAGAGCAAAATTATTACCACAAACACTATTTTAGTCTTGGGGGACCAGGATGACCAAACGGGACCATGTGGAGTGGGACGCAGAGCTGCAAAGGGCTGCTCCTCGTAAGGAATGGGAAGACCAAACGGATACAATTTTTGAAAATACTTTTAGGAATTGGAGCCACAATACAACCAGCCAGAGGGGTATTCTTCTTTCCTGTGTCCGTTATGAGCCTCACAGGCAGGCTCCTATTGTTCATCCAACACTCCCATGGTGGAGCTGCACGATCGCAGCCCTTACTGTAAAACAATCGCGGCCCTTACCAGGGAACAAGTCCTTCTTCTTTCAGGATAGGGCAACCTCCCTCCTGGGCAAATACCCTCAACGATCCTGTCCAGTGTCCAGGGCAGTGCACCAGTGTTCTTCACTATAGTCTAAAGTAGGCACCAGAGGCACAGCACATATACCCTAAGCTCAAGTCCTTCCCTAACTCCTGGATTGCCTTGCTGGTGCACTGTCCTTCCGTCGGGGCCGCAGATTGTACCTGGTGCACCCAGGCTCTTCCTCGTTAAAAATAGGGGCAGAAACTCAGATTCAGGTGGGGATCGGGACTCAGATGTTTGCATGCCGGGAGCTGGAGTATCCGGGGCGGCCCTTATCTCAGGGGGTATCGCCTCGAATAAGGCCTCATCATTCTCCTTGTCTGTGCTCGCCCCTCTCAGCCGGGCGTCGTAGAAAGGGATGAAACGGGGGACCAGCTTCCCTTCCTGATCAGCGATCCCGTCTCGCACCCAGGCATCGTATGGAAGTGGAAGGGGCACCCTTTTCACGTGGGAGGCATGGACCCAGTGCTTTCGGCCGTCAATCTTTACTGCAGTGCGGGTAGCCAAAAGCACCTGGGCAGGCCCTTTCCACCTCGGCTCCAAATAGGTTTTGCGCAGGAACTGCCAAATCATAACAAAGTCCCCGGGCTGGATCTGGTGCCCGGGGCCCTCTGGCACTGGTTGTAGAGCGGCATGTATCTGTTGGTGGAGAGAACGTAGATCTTTAAACTAGGCATACAAATAGTCAATCAAAAGAGGGTATTCTATCTCGGAAAAACGCTTGGGTCTTGGGATGCCCCAGACATTGGCGGGGCATCCGAAGACAGCCTCATAGGGTGACAGCCCTGTTCTAGAGTGTGCTGTCACTCTTGTAGACAATAATGCTAAGGGCAACGCATCTGGCCACTGCAATCCTGTACTTTCATGAATTTTTGCTAGCTTCAGTTTGAGAGTACCATTGTACTTCTCAACAAGACCTGCTGACTGGGGGTGGTTTTCTGCATGAAATTTCTGCGCAATTTGTAAGCCCTTACACACCAGATCAATGACTTTGGCATTGAAGTGGCTCCCATTGTCACTCCAGATCACACGTGGCAATCCATGGGAAGTACTCTTTTAAAAGTGCTTTTGCCGTTGCCATGGCCGTATTCTCTTTGGTTGGGTAAGCCTCAATCCATTTACTGAATGCACAAACTACCACTAGTACATATTTTAAGTTATTCACTCATTTCATTTCGATGAAATCTATTTGGAGAACCTCGAAAGGGAAGGAAGGCAGTGCAAAATTACCTGCAGGTGTAGGGGTGCCCTTCCCAGGATTGTGCTTTAGGCAAATAATACAGTGCTTTACCAAATGTGCAGCAACCTTAGGGATATTCTCATTCTGCCATACTGGGTCTAGTAGTTTGCATATTCTTTTGGCACTAATGTGCTCCGGGCCATGAGCCATGGAGACTACAGGGAGAACAAATACATTTGGCAACAACCATCTCTGCTTCTCTGACAAATCGGTCCAACACCTATCCTCGTCCAAACGCCCTGTCCTCTCCTCCCACATCTCGAGTTCATCTACAGTCACTTTTCTCTGTATTTCCTTCACACTGTCCACTGTATCCTCAAACATCCCATTGTCTGGAACCCATCTAGCAGGACCTGCCACAAACATCTTATTCATCTTCGATCTAGCTGTCTCCTTAGCTGTTTGGTCTGCAAACGCATTACCCCTTCCAACATCATCTACAACAGCCTTGTGCGCGCTGCACTTGATTATAGCCAACTTGTCAATGCTGACAATAACCTAAGTATTAGGGGACCATGCTGTATCCTTTGAACAAGGGATGTCAGGAACCCTCTCTCTGTCCAGAGGTGCCCAAATGTATGTGCCACCCCGAAAGTGTACTGGCTGTCAGTGTAAACATTAACAGCCAGTCCTTCACTCAGTTCACAGGCCCTGAGAAGGGCAACTAACTCTGCAGATTACGCCAAGTACGCCAAGCCAAGCGAAAATGGCGCAAAACCTATATAGCGGAAGATAAACTAAATTTTAACACATATTTACACATGTATAAAGCAGCTATTTTGGAGGCTAAGAGAGCCTTTTTCACCAATAGGGTACTCGACTCCGACAATGGCTCTAAAGAAATTTTTAGGATAGTGAAAGAACTATCCAATCTGAGTCGCGTGACCCCGTCCTTTGCGTCTAGCCAGGAACTCTGTAATGATCTGAACTCCTTTTTCGTAGAAAAAATAAAAAAAATTACAAATTCCATTGTTCCCAACAACTGTAGTACTATAGACAATAGGGTCCACTCCAACTCATACTCCCTTAACATCTTCCCTGTGCTAGATAAGCAACGCCTTTTGGATCTCGTAGCAAAGGTCAAATCAGGCTCCCCAAGGAGGACTGCCCCATTAACATTCTGAAAGCAATCTATCGGTCCTTCCCTGACATTTTTCTTAAGTTTCTGAATCTCTCACTGTCCCACGGCACTGTACCACTAGCTTTTAAAGAAGCAGTGGTCATCCCACTTCAAAAAAAGCAAGGCATTGATCACAAAAAACTGGAGAACTATAGACCTATCTCTCTTCTCCCGTTCCCGGCTAAATTGCTGGAGACTCATGTTGCCACTTGTCTCAGTTCCTTCTTGGAAACCACCAAGTTCCTGGACACTCACCAGGCAGGCTTTCGTCCAGCGCACTCAACTGAATCTGTGATTCTATCAGTTCTGGATGACCTCTAAGGACAGGCTGACACTGATTGCACTCAGGCCCTGATCCTCCTTGACCTGTCTGCGGCATTTGACACCGTGAACCACAATATTTTGTTGGATCGCATTGACGCAGCGGGTCTCGGGGGTTCGGCACTTGACTGGTTCAGATCCTTTTTAGAGGACCGCAAACAGTCGGTGTGGCTCTCGCCTTTTAAATCCAAAACGGTAGCGTTGAGTTGTGGCGTCCCACAAGGTTCCTCCCTCTTGCTGATTCTTTTCAATATATATATACGACCCTTAATTTCTAGTCTTCGGCAGAGGGGGGTTAAGATTTTCAACTATGCTGATGACATGCAGCTAATTTTTGCCCTAGAGAACTCCACGGAATCTAAAGTCTTCGTCAGGAGGTCTATGATGCATGTTAAAACCTGGATGGACAACAACCAATTAAAGTTAAACTCTGAAAAGACCGAGATAATTGTCCCCAATAGCAAACTAGCTCACTGACTCCTTCCTACTGGCCCCCTGAATTGGGTGTGGCACCCACTCCAAAACCAGTGATAAAGAGTCTGGGCCTTCATATCGATGCGGATCTCTCTATGAGTGCCCAAATTGGCTCAGTTACATCTGCCTGCTTTGTCCGACTTCGCAAACTGCGCAAGATTAGACGCTTTTTTAGTAAAGAGGCTATTCTATTACCCAAATTGCAATAGCCCTTATCCTATCCAAAATTGATTATGGTAACGCCCTTTACGTAGGTCTCCCACAATTCCAGAGACATCGTCTTCAGATGATCCAAAATCAAGCAGCAAGAATCATCTATCTCAAGGATAGACGCTGCCATATCACCCCCTTGCTTAAAGATCTCCACTGGCTTCCAGTGGAGCAACAAGCCTTGTTTAAAATGGGATGTATACTTTTTAAAGCTATACAAGATACTGGCCCTGGATTTATTGTCTCGCTCATCAGCAAACATTCACCCAAGCGCACTCTGAGATCTATGCATCAGAACCTTCTGACGGTGCCTAGAATCAGACGCAAACGCATTGGTGGGACCCGGTTCTCTTTTTTAGGTCCTAAGATCTGGAACGCATTTCGTGCCTTCCTCAGGCTTGAGGTCGACTATCTACGGTTCAGGAAACAACTCAAGACCTGGCTGTTCACCTTGGCCTATAACTAGCTGCTATTCTGCTTAACTGCTCCCACCTGAGACTCACCAGCGCCAAGAAACCTGTCGGTGTACGTGCGCTATACAAATATCCACGTAACATAACATAACAAATTGGGCCAACTGGTATGGAATACAGGATGTCTCAACTACGGTATGTAATGTGGTGATTGCATAGGCCGCAGTAGTAGTGCCATCCGGCAGTTTGAAACAAGAGCCATCGACATATAGTTCCCCTTGGGGGTCAGATAGGGGAACATCAGTCAGGTCTACCCGTCCCTTCGTTTCTTCCTCAGTCCGAAATAAACAATCATGGACATCATTGCCCTTTTCTTCCGAAGGGAGGGGTAGTAACGTGGCTGGGTTCAAAGTAGCGCATCTTTTAATGGTAATGTGCGGAGCAAATAATGTTAGCTCATATCTAGTGAGGCGCGCACTGGTGAGGTGCTGCGTCTTTGTCTTGTTCAAAAGCGTGTCCACAGCATGAGGTACCATAACTGTGAGGTCAGTATCAAGAATGAGCCCTGCCGATTGCCTGATAGATACCGCTGCCGCCGCGGCAGCCCTCAGACAGCTCGGGAGCGCTCTGGCGACATTATCCAAAATGGCAGAGAAGTAAGTGCAGGGTCTCTGCTTACCACCGAAACCCTGTGTTAGGACAGAAAGCGTGTAACCATCCGCCTTATGTACATAGAGCACAAAAGGCTTCTGGTAATCAGGAGTACCAAGCACAGGAGCAGAGCAAAGCGCAGTCTTTAATTGTTCAAAAGCTTGCTGGCATGCAGTTGTCCAAGGCAAAGGCTCATGCACATCTTTGGTAGTGAGGTAAAGAAGGGGTTTTGTTAGTAAGGAAAAATTCGGGATCCAGTGACGACAATACGAAGTTATCCCCAGAAACGCGCATACCTCGCATTGGGTCTTAGGAACAGACATGTTAGTAATAGCAGCTATGCGCTCAGGTGTTAGTCTGCGACCCTCCTTCGACAGTAGGTGACCTAAGTAGGTGGCCTCCTGTAGACAATATTGAAACTTCGAAAGGGACACCTTGTGTCCGTGGTGTGCCAAATGTAGCAGTAATTTTACCGTGGCGTCTTTACAGCCTGTTTCAGTGTCTGAGGCCACTAGAAGATCGTCGACATATTGCAGCAACACATTACCAGAGGGAAGCTCTAAAGAATCTAATTGTGCTTTCAGAGCCTGACTATAAATACTGGGGCTTTCTGTATAGCCTTGTGGAGCACGACAGAATCTAAAGCTCCGACCGGCTATTGCAAATCCAAACAGATAGCGGCTCTCTGGATGGATTGGTATGCTAAAGAAAGCATTTTTCAAGTCTATCAATGAAAAGAATTTTGCTGTCGGGGGAATCATGGTCAGGATTGTGGTGATGTCAGGTGCCACAGGACACTGGGGAACCACTATTTTATTGACCGCTCTAAGATCAATAACAAAGCGGTATACATCAGGATGGGTGTCAGAACAGTCCAAAGGAGCCTTCTTAAGAATGGGAAGAATAGGGATATTGCACAAATTCGTTGCTGTCTCTTCAACCACCCCAGACTTAATCAATTCCTGTATTATTTGCAATAAGGCCTTTTCGCCTGCCTGGGATATCTTGTATTGAGAAATTCAGGGCAATCTAGCATTATCCTGTACCTGTAAAGAGACTGGCGGGATGTGAAGCAACCCCACATCAGTATCACCTGCAGCCCATAGCGTGCGTGGCACATATCGGAACTCAGTAGGGAGGGGGTCATCCTTTGCGAAGCATTGTTTGGCATAGGCGACTCGCGGGCCAACAGTCATGTAAACGCCATCTGGGGAACAATAAATCGTCGCATGCAGTCTTTTTAACAGATCCAGTCCTAGTAAATTCTCCCCACAATTGTACGTCAGTAGAAATGGTGATTCAACTGTAAAGGGACCGATAGTCAAAGCAAGAGGCTTGGAAATGGGGCTAACAACCGGCACGCCTGAGAAACCCACCGAAACATTATTTTGGCCAGACAGAGCTGCCCCTGGGACCAGTGAACGGGAAACAGAGCTATTCATAGCCCCTGTATCGACTAGAAATTTCTTGGAGGTACCTTGTAAATCCGCAGTAACGTATGGTCCACGCTGATCTACAGGCACCGGAACTGGTCCCTTGCCCTGCCCCTGGCTGTCCTAGCTGTGAGACAACCCCGTCACTTCATCCATATCATAATCGTCGTGGTAGTATTGTCTTCCCCGAGGGTCGTCAAAATAAATCCCACTCTGTCTGTTGTAAGATGTGTCTGCTGACTGCGTCCCCCCTCCCCCTCCTCCCCCTCATCCTCTGCCTCCAAAACCCTGATCTCTCGGAGCCCCACCTTTCTGCAACAATTCCGGACACTCGTTCTGCCAATGTCCCTCCTTTTTACAGTACACACATTGGTTGGGTCCCACGGGGCACCTGAAGCACCACCCCTGTTAGATCGCCGTGGCCGTGGACCCAAACCCGAACCTCGTCCTCTACCTCTTCCTCTCGCAACTTGCTGCATCAACACCCTTGTCTTTAAATCCTTCGACTTCTTCTCTAACCTTTCCTTGTCCTCATTCTCTCTATGCTCATAATACTGTGCCATACTCAATATGACTGATGGAGAGGAAGTCATCCAGGTACTTTCTGAAGCCTGCAACCTAGTGGCAACCTCAGGGAGTAAGTTAGTGACGAACCTGTTCACGAACAAATGGACGCCACCCTCCTGTGACAAGTCCTGACCACTAAAATCTAGGCACACCCCTTCAAATCTGGTAAAGAAATCCGACACACTCTCTGTAGGAGAGTAGGATCTGCTTCTTATGGTTACCCCCACTTTTTTCTGATGTCTCACTGTTTTTCGACTTTAGTCTGGCTGGGGCCCTGCTATCCAGGACCCCAGCCTAGCTGCTTCTTCACTAAATTGATTCCATGTACCTTAAGTACACTTCAGATTGGATTTTGGGGTGCCCTTATAAGTCCCTAGTATATGGTATACTATGTACCAAGGGCATAGGTACCCCAGAGGCCTATCAGGGGCTGAAGCATGTATTGTGCCACCCCTGGAAGGCCATACAAAATGACACCACAGGACTGCTACTGCAGCCTGAGTGAGGTGGTGCATGCACCCCTTACAGAGATATAGGTTCACTATATCTCACCTAACACTGCACATAGAAACCTATCAGTCACCCCTATGGCAGGCTTATCAAAACTGAAGGCAGGGTGCTTGGTTATATGTGAGAGGGTGCCCATGCATGAGCAGAGCCCCTCTGCAGCCCTCGGAATCTCCTATCCAGGGTTGTCTGTGGTGCAGCCTGACCATATACTCTTAAGTGCATTATAACCTTGCGGTAAAATGCTAACTTTGGACTGGCTGCACGGAAACATGTCGTGTTTGGGGTCAAACACCTTGGAATCCTACCCCCCCACCAGTCCTGGTGGCGGGGGTAGAATTCCACCCTTCTAGAGGGAGAGACATGTCCCCACCGGTATACCCGGTAGAAACCTTAAAGAGCCCTGGCATCACAAAATGGATGCTGCAGCCACAGACACAAGTCTAGCCTCCTGCTGCTGACCGAAACTCCGGCAGGGGAGGCCTGGACAATAGGTTTCCTGTCACAGGGAGGTGTGACCACCTCCCAGACAGGCCTTAGTGGATTTGGGCTGAGTGGGTGCACTCTCTGAGTGCTTTGAAGTCCTGCACTGGGGGCACATTTGGTGTCCTCGTGCATACCCCAGTTCAAACCGGTTGCAGGGGCTACCAGCCCCTTCTATGGTGCGAAACTGGACAAAGGAAATGGGTGTAGCCACCCCTCTTTCCAAACCCTCCCATAGGTGGGTCCCCAGAGTTAGTCCAACCCCTTTCTTTAGTATAAGTAAGGGAGCCCTGGCAACAGGACTTTAGATATCCCTGGACGAAACTCTGCAATTGAATCCTGGAACTTCGACCCTCTACTTAAGACTAGAGGACTGAAGAAATCTCCCTTGGGGTCAAGGAGTGACTCCCCTGCTTGGCAGGCACCAACAAAGCAATTGCCGGTCTGCATCTCCAAAGCTCCTGCCGGACTCCGAAGTACTTGCAGCCCAGGAAGAGGATTTCTAGACTTCACAGAGGCCGACAAGAGTTCCCAGCAAAGCTGAGACCCGCAGCCCTCACAAGTGATGTGGAACCGGAACCCCTGGACACCGTGCACATTTGCTAGTGCATCAACTTATCGATGTCTCTTGAAGTTCTGCTTTGGGTTACTTGTAGCCCAGGCCCCAAGCACTATTTGCACTGAAGATTGTGAGCCTACACTCCCTGAGTGTTCCGTGGGCCCGCTTCTTGCATTTCCGCTTGAGGCTCCTTCGCGATCCCTGGTCCGTCGACTGCTGGGTCCCTGTGAAGGCAACTCTGATTTTATTTGGGCTTCCCTGGTTGCGCCAGATGTGCCCTGACTCCCCACCGAGTGGTGAGTCCCTCACATCTTGCTGGTCTGCACAGAAGCATCTTTCTCTTTTCTGCGTGGGTTGCTGTTGCCAAGGCTTGTTGTGTTCAATCCGGACACCAACACTGCAGCACTCGACATCCTTTATGGGACAGCTCGAATCCAGCTCCTGGTTGTCGTCGACGCCTCCTGGTCCTCGTGGCTGAAGAGTCAAGCTTCATCTCTTTCACCTGAAGCACCCAACATCGGTGGGCATTCGACTATCTTGCCCCTGGTCACTGGCAAGTGACCCAGACTCTGTCCCCTCAGCTTTCAGGTTCTTCTCATCTCCGATCCAGGCTTGGATCTCTTCGGACACTTCGCATCTTCCCGGCAGCAGCACTTCGTTGCAGGCTGCCATTGAAATCTACGCCGCGACCCGACACCTATGCACCCGGCTTCCCTGGGTGAGGTAATTCGAGTACTCCGGTGCTCCCGTGGGTGTTAACCCTAGAACTGTCTAAGTCCAAGAGGGTTTGGTCCTAGTCCATTTCTAAGTGTCCTTAAACTCTAAAACTCTTACCGCGACTTTCCCATAGACTTTAACGGAGCTCGCTGCTGTGTTCACACACTGCACACAGCCCCCATGGGTCCCCTGTGTCACTACCTTGGGTGGTTCCTTGGGGTCCCAGCGATTCTACAGGCTCTAGGCCTTGTGTCTACTTAAGTCGTGGTTCTTATACCACTTTCTTAATATATGGTTTGGTACGCCCCTAGGGCTAATCGTATATTGTGCTAATTTACTGTGCTATTTGACTTGTAACTTGTGTACTTTGACCTCTAGCCTCATAAAGAGACTATTGGGTAGTATTTAGTAATAAATACATATATTTTATATATATACCTGGTGTGGTTCTCCTTTCATTTGGTCATTCACGAGATTATAACTGGTAAAACAACAGCTTAACACTCCTTTAAGACTTAGGGGCCGATTCAGGCCGGAAAACGTACCGACCGACTCGGTACGGGAATTTAGTCCGACCGACACGTACCGGCGCTGCCCGATCCACGTAGTACGATGCAATGCATGTGAATTACGACCGACTCATACGGAACACAAGCAGAACGACTGAACCGCACGGAAACCAGCTATCCGGCCGGAAAACTACGCGAATCAAACCGACCGACACGCACCAGGAATGAACCCGACAGAAACGTACCCGTGAACTCCGACCCGCGCAGTACGATGCAATGCGTGTAAAACCAGACCGAGTCGCACGGAGCTCAAGCCGTACGACCGACACGCATACAAAACAGGGAGCCGAAGCAACCCAATACTCCGCGACCGACGCGTACGCCGCACATGAAACACAGCAGAAACACAGCTTGAAAGACCCGGAGAAGCTCGCACGAGCCGACTGCAGCGTCCTACTCGGTCAGAAGAACGTCTCCTACATGCCTAAAAACTACAAAGGAAAAAATACAAAAAAAAGGGCCAAACAAGCAATGACAAAGTCAATAAATACAAGGGGAAAAAAACATGGAACAAAGACACACCCACAACTCCACCCATATAAAGGCCACAAATCCCTACCATGATCCTTTGCAAATTCAACTGACCTGCCAGCACAGAACACCATCAGACAGCAACCACAGACACACCCACAACTCATCCATCACAGAAGCCACACACCATTAGCACCTCCCAAATAGCACCCTCACATACACCCAGCAAAACCTACACTCACCCACCCTCACTTGCACACTCACACACACATCAATCCCCACCACCACCCATCATCATGCCCCCAAAGAAGAATCCAAAGTTCCTAGACAGTGAATTGGAAGTCTTGGTAGATGAAATCCTCAGGGTAGAGCCACAGTTGTTTGGTACATTGGTCCAACAGACCCCCATGTCGCAGAAAACCAAGATGTGGGAGAGGATCGTCGACAGGGTGAACGCACAATCACCATGTTTGCGCACAAAGGAAGACATCCAGAACAGGTGGTATGATGTGCGCTGGAGGGTCAAGGACCTAGTCAAGAAGGATTACGCCTTGAGTCATCGCGCCGGCAGTGGCCCTCCTGCCAAACCAGTATACCTCAGGCCCTGGGAGGAGAAGGTGCGGGCCATCCTACCACCAGAGAGCGTACATGGACTATCAAACATCCCAGAGCCTGGTGAGTACACAACCAATATACCCAATATTGTGTGACAATACACACACATCACTGTCAAGGGGATAGTGAAACCATGCACCGTTAGCAAAGCCACAGTAACCAAAAGATAATCATCCCAAGATGTGTATGTTAGTTAGACAAACACAATACCTGCCATCTCATAGTGATATGTAACTGTGTCATGACATGTACAAACCTAACAACAAATAGAGCAAGGCAGTGGCACAAATCTAACCAACAAACACTGTCAGACATTTTGCCACCACTAGAACACCACCTCACAGGGAAGCTCACTGAAAGGAAGGAATTGTGTGTATGCTGGTGAAGTGAGTGTAGCCAATAGCATGATGGGAGTTGTAGTCACAGATATTGGTCACCCTCACAATTGGCCCATCAACACCACTCTGAACCATGCTCACATCACAGGGAGTGGAAAAGAACTGACAAGATGGCTGACACTGGGTACTGCTGTGGGGAGCACAAGGCCCTGCTGGTAACTGTGCACCAACCAACAGCAGGACACCACTGACTGACATCCTGAAAGCCAACTTGCACTCCCTGCAATGGAAGCACGTTCCATGGTGGGATATCTGGCTGGGTGGGAAGGAGGACTGACAGCACTGACCATAGTTACCAGCAGCTTTTCTCACACACCCCCTTAACACAAATTCCACACAACTCACCTGGGAGAATGCATTGCCTCACACTCTAATTAAATATCCCACAAAGAATCACCACCCTGGGTTATGCTGTGTGAAGCACAGGGACACTTCTGGGACTTGTAGCCAAACTAACGCCAGGACAACACTGTCAGCCATCCTGTCAGCACAGGCACACTACCCCACAGGGAAGCAGAGTCAAAAGGAAGGAAGTATGGGCAAGTTGGGAAGGGGGGTGTAGGCAATAGCATGATGGGTGTGGTAGTCACAGCTCAACATCCCCCACCCACATGGCCCAGCAAGCTCACACTGAAGCATGCACACCTCACAGGGAGTGAAAAGCCACTTCAAAGATGTCTGACACTGGCCTCAGCTGTGGGGAGCACAAGGCCCTGCTGGGAACTGTGCACCAACAAACAACAGGACCACACTGTCAGCCATCTTGCCATTGCTGTCACACTCACACACAGTGAAGTCCACTCAAAAGGAAGGAAGTATGGGCATGCTGGGAAGGGGGTGTAGGCAATAGCATGATGGGAGTGGTAGTCACAGCTCAACATCCTCCACCCACATGGCCCAGCAAGCTCACACTGAAGCATGCACACCTCACAGGGAGTGAAAAGCCACTTCAAAGATGTCTGACACTGGCCTCAGCTGTGGGGAGCACAAGGCCCTGCTGGGAACTGTGCACCAAAAAACAACAGGACCACACTGTCAGCCATCTTGCCATTGCTGTCACACTCACACACAGTGAAGTCCACTCAAAAGGAAGGAAGTATGGGCATGCTGGGAAGGGGGTTGTAGGCAATAGCATGATGGGAGTGGTAGTCACAGCTCAACATCCCCCACCCACATGGCCCAGCAAGCTCACACTGAAGCATGCACACCTCACAGGGAGTGAAAAGCCACTCCTAAGATGTCTGACAATGGTGCTCTGTTGTGGGGAGTACCAGGCCCTGCTGGGAACTGGGCACCAACCAACAGCAGGACACCACTGACTGACATCCTCCAAGCCAACTTGCACTCCCTGCAATGGAAGCACGTTCCATGGTGGGATATCTGGCTGGGTGGGAAGGAGGACTCACAGCTCTGACCATAGTTACCAGCAGCTTTTCTCACACACCCCCTTAACACAAACTCCACACAACTCACCTGGGAGAATGCATTGCCTCACACTCTAATTAAATATCCCACAAAGAACCACCACACTGGGTTATGCTGTGTGAAGCACAGGGACACTTTTGGGACTTGTAGCCAAACAAACGCCAGGACAACACTGTCAGCCATCCTGTCAGCACAGGCACACTACCCCACAGGGAAGCAGAGTCAAAAGGAAGGAAGTATGGGCATGCTGGGAAGGGGGGTGTAGGCAATAGCATGATGGGAGTGGTAATCACAGCTCAACATCCCCCACCCACATGGCCCAGCAAGCTCACACTGAAGCATGCGCACCTCACAGGGAGTGAAAAGCCACTTCTAAGATGTCTGACAATGGTGCTCTGTTGTGGGGAGTTCCAGGCCCTGCTGGGAACTGGGCACCAACCAACAGCAGGACACCACTGACTGACATCCTGAGAGTTAACCTGCACCCACTGCAAGGGTGGCATGCTTCATGGTAGGATAACTGGGCTGGGGGGAGAAGGAGGTCCGGATGTCAACCAAATACCACCAATGCTGGTCATGCACACACCTCAACATTCACATTGAAATGCTTCAGGTTGGCAGGACAATGTGCTACACCAATATCAACCTCTGACTGTGACAACTTAGGACAATGCAATGTACAGGCCTGCATCCAGAGGTACAGTCACACCTGTCAGGTGTTTGAACCATTGATGCCTGTAGAAACATAACATACATTGTGTGTCTCTTCCAAAAACAGGTGATGATGGGGACACAGCAGCAGATGATGAGGAGTCCCTGTCCCAGGCTCCGGTGGCCCCTGAGCTCTCTGGTGTGGAACAGCCTCTGCCCTCCTCGGATGGCGAAGACCTACCTGGCCCCTCCGGTGTGAGTCATCATGCAGAACCATCAGGACCACCATCTGCACCCCCTGCACCCACTCCTCCAACATCTGCCAACACACAGACCACCCCCGCCGACACGGACAGACCAAGGACACTCAATGACAACAGCACAGGGACCCCGGCCCACTGTGAAGCAACGGACAACAACCCCAGTACCAACCCCCAAGGGGGCCTAGGCTCACCTGTGCGTGCCACCGCAGGTCCCGCACGTGTGGCCAGGGGTGGTGGGAGGGGTGGTAGGCAGAGGTCGCTGTTTGTAGAGGGGTCTGGACTGCATGATGACCCACAACTGGTACGTATTGCTGATGCGTACCAGAATAGCACCGGAGAGGTCAGCCAGGTAGTGGGGATCCTCAAGGACATTCAACAGCAGCAGGCTGCCCATCATGCCCGCTTGGACTCCCACATGTCTCGTGTGGAGACACACATGTCTCGCATGGAGTCCAAGTGGGACTCATTGGAAGAACTGACAGCGGTGCAGAGGGACATTTTGACATGCCTCCGCCAGATTAGCACCAACATGGCCACACTTCCCTGTGTGCCCACAACATCTGGTGCCGCAACAACTGCAACTGCCACAGGGAGGGAGGATGACTCTGGTGGAGAGTCCTCTGCACCGCAGCGGCCTGCACGTGAGGGTCCCCCCCGAAAGAAGAGGGGTCGTCCGAGGAAGGAAAACTGAGAGGCCGATGGCCATGTACATCCCCCAGGAACCCAACACCTGTTCTGGAAATTCTCCTTTGTGTGCAAACTGTTCACCCTGTCGAATGCAACCCAACTCTCCCACATGACATGGGCAGTTTAAGTTGGACCAATGTATCAGATGACTGTGGACTTTACTCAGGACATTTCTGCTACCAACACTTCCAACTCATCTGGGAACTTTGGATTCCAATCCCAATGTACAGCACCCACCATCCTGTGCACTATCCTCACACATGTATGTAAATAAACTCACCAATACACCATACTTGCCTCTGTTGTGATTCCAACGTTGTTTTTGTCATGGAGATGATGATCTGCTAAATGACACTGTGCATGCTAACTGCTACAGCAAGTTCAACACCGTCATGTGAGTCATGGCGACATGACACATATGAGGGAGACACACCACTAGGGCTACACAACACATACACACCAGGGCCATCTGACTCATCGCCTACACTGATGTTGCCAGGAAATACAGTGGAATGCACAGACACCACACCTATTCAGAGTATGTGTTAACTAGCCCACAGGTGCAATAAGCAAATGTCAGTCAGATGTGTGACCACAGACAACGCACATCCCAAAGTGAAGCACAGGTTTATTACACATTTGCAACATGTTGTTTCCACTACAGATGCAAGGTAATCCCACGTGGCAGTGGCCACACAGTCACCAAGTGTAGAAGAAATAAAGTCCAGGGGTGTGTGGCACATCACCTGCAGGGAAACGACTGCTTTCACCCTGGAAGTTGAATCATGGTGTCGGGTGATCCGAGTTGACAAAACAACTCTGAAAGTACCCTGTGAAGGACAGACATGACACACAGTCAAAAGCACTGAAGAACAGGACAGAACTGCAATACTCATGCCCAATACATGTCACAAGATACCTACACAAAACCAAGTCAGCATGTCAACACTGTTGGGGAGTACAGACTACCTGTAAGGACACATCACTGCACACATCCAGTCAAGTAGCACATGGCCACACTCAAACAGCAACAGAGCACCACCAACACATATCATGCAAACTCAAATCATAGACATACCAACTCTGTATACTCACATTCAGCTGTAGAAGTTGGTGATGAGCTGTGTGCGGACATCCCCATCATCATCATCATCATCACTGGCATCGTGGCCCAGGCCAGGATCCTCCACAGGTGGTGGATGTTGGTCATCGTCATCCAGGATGAGAGGCAACTCCTTCCGCACTGCCAGGTTGTGTAGCATGCAGCAGACGATGACAATCTTGCACACCTTTGCAGGGGCATATGGGAGGGCCCCTCCTGTCTTGTCCAGGCAGCGAAAGCGGCTCTTCAGGAGACCAAATGTCCGCTCGATCACTCTCCTGGTCCGACCATGTGCCTCATTGTAGCACATCTGGGCTGGTGTCACAGGGTTCCTGAGGGGTGTCAGCAACCACGGCATGTTGGGGTATCCGGAGTCACCTACATACAGACAATTGCACATTAGCTGAGTTGGAAAAGAGGGTGGAATACAACATTGCAGAACACACACAATGGTACAAAGTCAGCACACACCGACAAGCCAGGCACGCTGGTTCTGCATCTGTGACATCATCCTCGGGATGCGACTACTCCTCATTACGTAGGCATCGTGTGCAGAACCGGGGAAACGTGCACACACATGTGAGATGCTCATATCTGCAAGACATACCACCAGGGCATTGATAGAATGGTAATGTTTCCTGTTCCTGTATGCCTGCTCATGTGCCTGTGGTGGTACCAAAGCCACATGTGTCCCATCAATGGAGCCGATGACATGTGGCATCCTCCCCAGGGCATAGAAGTCACTCTTGACGTCAGTGAGTTGTTGACGTTTAGGGAAATAGATGTACTGGTTCAAGTATCTCAACATCGCCTCCAAAACATCGCATAGCACACGGCTGAACATGGTCTGTGACATCCCACAAGCAGACGCCACAGTGTGTTGAAAGGTACCTGTGGCAAAGAAGTGTAGGGCTGCCATCACCTTCACCTTGGGGGTCAGCGCTGCAGGGTATGGCCGGCCAGGTTGCAAATGTGGGGCCAACTGCACCGCCAATTCCTTAATAAGCGGCCTGTTGAAGCGGTACCGTCGGATGCAGTCACGTTCAACCATGGTTGCAAGGTCAGGGAATGGTCTATGGACAGCTGGTGCCCTGCAGTGCATAGGTGAACAAAGAAATATTGTCAGTCACCCCACATATGTGGCATTGACCATACTCAATATCACATGATACATCATTACGGGACACAAGTACTTGATGTGTGTGCCGTTCTGTATGGACACATATGGCACCTACATGGCCAACATCTAACATCTCAGTTCAACATGTGTTGACAACAAGTTCCAGGTTGTGCTATGGGAAATCATTCGGCTGTGTCACAGTACCCATGTCCTGCTGTCACGTTCCAAACACACACCACAGTGACAAGTGAGGACAGATGTGCCCCAGGCATCACAGCTCTTTGACAGGTAGATTCCCAGGGACCCTGTATTGCCACATGGACACTGGCATGACATGGCGTATCATGTACACGTCAGCAAAACAACCATGACTCCCACAGGTAGTGGCCCCTGTTGCCTCTGCAGGACAGACATGGACGTCTGTGACACACACACGCACAACATCAAAGTCGATGCACAAACAACGTGGATGTGGAGACTGTCTCCCATTGTGCACATGGAATCAGAGACATCTGAAACACAACATGCACACAGACTGTGGAGGGCCATCACAATTGTGGCAATGGGTCACCCTGTGACGTACATACCATCCCACATGGGACTCAGGGTGTATGTGACATAACATACACATACACAACCTGGAGATGTGACCACGCCACATGCTCTGAACTGAACAGTTGCACATCACAGTGGTCATGTGCACAACACACAAAGGATACTGTCCCCATGAACACGTGCACAGCCTGGGAGTGGCTGCCCCCAAGTGCCACCCAACAAACCACATGTTGACCCCCATACACACACAGGTGTTTTGTGGTTTGTGGCATCCTGGCCCTGTCCTGCCTTGCTAAAGTTGTCCTGGGCCTGGCTGCCATACTGCTTTTCTTTGCACACGTTACTCTGAGCCGTTGTTGTATCGACCTCTGCTCTTGCCAAGTTCTTTTTGCACTGTCTGCATTTTCCCTCTTTCACCTTTTCTCCTGTTCACTTTGGGCTCAGACTGCACAACATGTACAAGGTCGAATAACAACGCTTCCTTGTCTTGCTGATTTGGCCAGTCCCTCACACCTAGACATAACACTAGGTACAGCTGCCATGGAAAATTAGTGTGCTTTTAATATTGCTGTTGGCGCGTGCTAGACACACTTGGAGACAACCTTTCCAGAGAGAAGAGCTGTGATTGTCTGCTGATGTAGTTTTGCATCTAGAGACTGAGGTATGGGGGTCCGCTAGTCAAAGCCCAGAGGTCTTCTATTTTTATAATAAACTGGCTTCCAGCACGGGGAGGGTGGTAATGTTAGTTAGACATATATCCGCTGCTTTATGAGATGCTTTCCCCGTTCGTATTCTATGGAGTTGTAACTATGCTGATTATATTATTCATATGTATTATGCTAGTAGTTCTGACACGTGTACTGTATCTTAGAGCACGTAAGTTGAAATAAACATTTTAACCTATACAGTGTCTCTTCTTACGCATGTTGTGGACAGGTACGAGTGAGTGACGAAAGAGTGTTCTTGCTTCTGCGAGTCCTGAGATAGAGATACCGTGTTCTGGGTTGTCCAATCATTGGTACATTGGTGCTAATGGGACGCTAAGGCTAGTTGGGTTGGGGTTTTAGGTGCTAAGGTCTATGGTTGGCTCACCACTATATTCCGAGGTTCTATTATCCTGTGCATAGCTCTGTAGGTGCAGAATCCCTATGACATGGCGCGACCAACGAGTGGGGCTGCTTATCTGCGAGGCAGCTTGAGTAGTACTTGTGCTTGTCCACGACCTCCTCACATACGCTTCCGGAAGCGTGTGTGTCGGCGATACCTCCTATATTGAAGTTTTTGTAGGTTCTTTCAAGCTTGAAGTTGTTAAAAAAGGTTTCTTAATCATAACCCTTTTGTACTGCCTCTTGTTAGGTTGTCGAATAATCCCGTTAGTAATGGCGGGTATAGACATAGCGGCGCATAGCCGCACAGCACTCCGGGATCACTTACGGGTGTATGGAGTGCCAGACACGGGAGTTGAACTAGTCTTTGTGGTTCAAGCCGATCCGGCTTTCCACTTTGAGGTGTTCTACTCTTGGATCACTTTTCCAGCGGTGGACGCGAACGATAATCTGTTCCATGAATATGAACCCACTAATGTTCCTGCTGTCTATCGACCTTATACTACTCTTGAAGTACCGCTCACGGCTTGGCAGCACCGTGTTTGGTTTAATGGCGCCTCCCACAACCGACTACCACGGTTCGTTTAGGCCCCTTATCTATTGAGGGGGCCACTTGGCCTGTTTTGGCCGGGTACACCCCACATCCGCGCTATATGACTATACCAGTCGCGGAACTGCGCACTATGTATGCGGCTTTGGTGCAAGTGCATCGAGCCTTAGTGCGATATGTTACAGGCAGCATCCATGGAGCCGCTCCTGGAGTTGCCGGCCAACCAGCTGCTGCAAGCGGAGTGACCATAAGTCCTGTCATGGTGAATTCGGTGATGGGCAAACGTCCACAAAATAAGGATGATTTTCCTTATTGGCTTGCAGAAAAATTTGACCAGTTGGAGGCAGTTTTTCCACACACAACCCCGGTGGATAAACACCGCATTCTAACGATTAGTTTGCCAAAAGACTTAGGGGTCGATTCCGATTCGGGCCGGAAATCTCTCCGACCGAGCCGGACCCGGAGAGATTTCCGACCGAATCGGACCCGTGCAGTCCGACCGAACGAGTACGATGCGTCCGTATGTTATCGGACACGAGTCGGTCGGACTCCCATTGAACTCAATGGGAGCCGGTCGTACAACGCGTACGCGGGCTCCCATTGCCTCAATGGGTGCGAGGCGGACAAGGGCGCCCCTACAGCGAGTACGCCGCGAGCGCTCGCGGCGTACACGCACAGGTAGGGGGACCCATGGGTCCCCCTGTGTGCGCCTCGCACGGGTGCGCGTACAGGGGTCCGACACGGACCCCCAAAGTACGGCTCCGACAGCGAGTTCGAGTCGGACGGCGCGAGTCGGTCGGAGCGGTCGAGGTGCGCATCGTACTTACCCGGCCGGAAAACGTCTCCATTGCGCGGTGCGAATCGGGTCCGAGCGAGTCGGTCGGAGCGGTACGATCCGGGTACGAGTCGGTCGGAGCGGTCGGGTCGCCCGGACGAGTCGGTCGGCGAATTCGCATCGTACTCGCTCGGCCGGACCCGCGTACGGTTCGGTCGGGAAACAGGCTTTCGCATGGCTTTTTTCCCGACCGAATGGTATTGGGTGCGCCTCCGACCGAGATCGGAATCGGCCCCTTAATTCCCGAGTTGACAGCATGTGACAACTGGGGTAAGGTATTTGCAGCAGTATATTCTAAGTGTTTTGGTACTCCTTCCATGACAGTTCTCCTCTCAGTAATTAAAAAAGTACAGGATGAACACGGCCCTGAAGCGGCTGTGGAATTAGGGATGAGACTGGTGGGAGTGTTTGAAGTAGTAGCGGAGCTGATCCTTGCGAATGTCAAGGGCGATGCAGTGAACTTTCAAGTAGCGAATGCTTTGGCTTTAGTCCCAGAATTGGACAGGCCTCGCGAATTACCGAAAATTATTACCCAGGTTTACAAAACTATTGGCAGAAATAGCCTGGGCAACAAGCCTTTTGCAAAACAGCAAACACAATCGCAACCACAACAACAAACCAAATCTCAGCCTGAGAAAGATGAGAAACCAGACTTCACTAAAAAGAGTTGGAGGCTGAAAAAACAGGGTAAGCAACAAAAAAAGACGGGGTCGAGAGACGCATCCCCGGTTTCAGTCTCTTCTGAACGTACTTATGATTTACGCGATAGAGCGAGAATTAAATCACCGGATAGGTTTCAGATCCCTGATGCGCGTTCTCCTCGTTCTTCGCAGGCACAGACTTCGTCACAGGCCGGTGGAGGAGACCGCCAGGATAGAGGAAGGGACCGAGAGGCTCCCCAGGGACGAGACCAACCTCGACAACAAGTCAGAGGAAAAGCAGAAGACTTTCAACGTTTTCGACCACAATTTCAGAAGAAGAAAGTTGCCGCTGTAACAGCGAAATATGCCACAGACGGTGAGAATGAGGCTCCTGAATTGGACGTGGGCAGTAACCCTCCTAGACAGCGCCGCGGAAGTTACCATAGTGCGGGAGGCGCTACGTCCTCATATGGAGGCGACAGCAACTGAAACATTCATTACTGTCGAGACAGCTGACACCAGAGTGGCACCCCTGATAGACTTTTTAATATTGTCATTCAAATTGAAGGTGATATACAGCGCATTATTAAAGGGATTTTTTGGGAAAATCTAACCTCTTCATATGACATTTTATTAGCGGAGGTGGATTGGCCACCCCCATTCGTTCTTGCTGCACGTACAGGGGAGGAGGCAATCCTTCCGAGCTTTTCTCGACATGTCCCAAAGGACAAAGCGGAGGCTCTGGCAGCTGAGTGGGCTGTGTCCCTGGCTCCTGCGTTATACCGCAACCACGTGGGTTGGGACGAAGAATCTCCCCCATGAAATACCTTTGCGGTCACTACCGCAGCCACAACCCCAATATCCCATAAAACGTGAAGCCAAAGGCCCCGTTTCCGAAATTCTGACTCAGTTGGAATATCAGGGAGTAATCGAAACCTGCGTATCACCTATGAACAATCCCCTTTTCGCGGTTTCTAAACCCGATGGATCGTACCGCTTAGTGTTGGATTACCGGCATTTGAACTCTCATTGTCGGACCTTTGCGGTGCAAAATACCCATAGTTCTGCGCTTGTAGACAGTCTTGTTCGTAAAAAATATAAAACGACACTTGACCTTTCAAATGGATTCTACACGCACAACTTTGCCCCGGAGAGTGGCCAATGGTGTGCTTTTACTTCCGGTGGCAAAATGTTCAAATTCAGGCGTCTTCCTATGGGCTACAAGAATAGTCCAGGCGTATTCGCCGCTCGTGTTGTCTCTTTGTTAGACAGCATAGATCCAGACGCATGTTCGTACGTAGATGACATTTATCTGACGGATGACGAATTGTTTCCGCATCTGACCCGAGTAGACCGCATTATTCTTGAATTCGCGGTTCAAGGTTACAAAATTAACTTTGCTAAATCTCACATTGCTGAATTTACCGTTTTGTTCTTGGGCTACGAGCTCAACAATGGAGGTAAGGGCTTAGCCCCCCATTTCCTCGAGAAATGTGCACTTCTGTGCCCTCCTACTAATCTGAAGAAGCTTCAGTCCTTGCTGGGTTTTTTGAACTTCGGACGTACATACATTCCCGAATACGCCCAGCGTATCAAGCCACTGTATGCATTGATACAACCTACCTTTTCGAAGTCTTGTTGGCTTCCGGAGCATACCTCCATTCTACAGTCTTTGCAGACTGACCTTCTCGAGTCTAAATTTCTTTTGACGCGTGATAACCACACAAACCTGGTGATTAGAATCATACCAGGGGCAGTGGGTTTCACGTACTTAACCTTTAACGAAGGTGATACAGTACCCATCGCATACAAGTCACATCTGTACACTTCCGCGGAAATGCGGTTTTCCTCTGTAGAAAAAGTTCTAACAGCAGTGCAAATAGCGATTCTAAAGGAGCGCGCACTGGCACAGGGAAAACGCATTCTGGTGGTAACACCATATCCTGCCCTCGAGGCAGTGACCAAAGCAAGTGTACCGAACTCTAAAGCTTTGCACCCCCGTTGGATTCAATGGGCAACCTCTTTGACGTCTCCAGATGTCACCTTCATATTCGATTCTTCTCTTCAGACTCAGGAGTTTTTACAGTATGAATTCGTTCATCCTCCTCCTCTGTCTTTACTGCCGCTTGAGGATTACGACTGTGTGATCTACACCGATGGTTCGGCACAACCGGCCACGGGGTCCAAGCATGCTTATTCAGCCGCATGTGCTATTGTTGCAGGTACCTTTGTGAACGGAGAGTTCAAATCCACTGTAGTGCACACTCAGACACTCGGGGATAGTACTGCACAATTGGCCGAGCTGCGAGCTTTGGTGCTTGCACTTGAGTTCGTTAATCCTGATGTGACCACTCTAATTGTGTGCGATTCATACTACTGTGTTCAATCATACAATGACAATCTGTTCTTTTGGTCGCAAAACGACTATAGAGACGCTAAAGGCAACACAATCAAGCATAAAACGCTTTGGGTTCGAGTGGCAGAATTACAACAACGTCTGCCGCTCACACAGGTGGTTCACACCCTAGGCCATCAGCGGATGGGCGCACACGCTGTTGGTAACAGTTTGGCAGATGAAGCTGCCAAATCAGCAGTAGTCACGTGTTCAGTAGCAGCAGTTACTAGATCCATGTCTAAAATTGACACCGATATCTTGGCAGCTATTGCTGCGACCAAGGAAGGTGCTAATTACCCTAGGGGTTTTCCTTCCAAATATGTTTATCAGTTAGGTCCCGAACAGGCTCCTTATGTAACAATACCCGGCGTTGGGGATCGGCTGATCCCCAACGCGGACCGCAGGCTTTCCTTGATAACGGCAGCACACGAAGGCATGGTTTCGGCACATGCTGGTGTGTCTGTGACAGTTTCCATCTTACAGCAGCATTACTGGTGGCGTGGTTTATATAAAGACACCCGTACTTATGTGCTTTCCTGTGACGTTTGTGAACAGATCAAGCCTTCTACGGTTACCCGACCACCTCAGACCTCGCTAGGCATTTCTAACAGACCCTTTGGGTGTGTTTACCTGGATCACTGCGGTCCATTTTCTTCAGACACTGCCTATAAATATATCTTAGTGGCAGTGGACTCGTGCACACGGTTCATCTGGGTCTGGCCACAACGGAGTGCTGACGCTCGAAATGTCATCAGGGATTTGCGTGTCTTTGTGGGAATTTTCGCATGCGGCACCTTCCATTCTGACCAAGGTCTGGCGTTTGCCTCTAAGGCTTACAAGGACGCAATGGGTTCATTGGGGGTGCGGCTGAAATTTTCGTCTCCGTATAGGCCTGAGGGCAATTCTATCGTTGAACGAATGAACCGTGACTTAAAGCAATCCTTGACAGCTAGAGTTATAGGTACTGGCAGGAACTGGCTGGCCCACTTGTATACCGTACAACGTGCACTTAATAATCTCCCTAGAAGACCTCTGGGTGGGCGGACCCCATACGAAATGCTTTTTGGCATACAAATGTTTGTGCCTGACCTTGATGGTCTAGACATGGCGGCGCAATCCGCCAAGTTTGATGTAGATAACCATTCTGCTATGTTACAGGACTTACAAGAAGCCTGAGACAAACTTGCAATTGCACATTTGCCTTCAGCCACAGACACCGCTCTGCAGATTCCGGTTGCCGGCTGGCTTCCGAAGATTGGCGACCTGGTTCGAGAGAAGGTGGAGAACAAAAAAGAATTCGGCCCCTCTTTTCGTGCACCGGTTCCAGTTCTGGGCTTGAAGGGAACACGTACAGTAATCTTACCACCGCTTCCTGGTCGCAAGGAGAACAGATACATCTCAGTGGAAAATGTCAAGCTACAACATCTGGCCGATCCTGAATAGTGTTACACCAGCGGTCTCTTGTCCTGCCATTTATCGGACATGTGTTCGAGGTCCTCCTGCCCGAACGGTCACTGGTGTTACCATGGAGATGGTTGATTTGCCTGAAAATATATTCGAACCCCCTGCATCCCCCTGCATCGACGAGGACGAGTATACCTATCCCGCAACAGAGTCGGTAGCACACCAACCAACAACGCCACTGAGCCCGACACGTTTTTCCTTTGACTCGGATTCCACCTCTTCAAATGTCCCGTCCAAGTTCAGTCTTTTTGTATCCTGGTTTAGAGACAATTTTTGGTTCCACCCTGGACATATCTCTGGTTGGTGCTTTTCTTGATTTTTTTGTTCATGTCCATTGGCTTTGTCACAGTATTTTTCTACTCATCAATGGTCACTATTTACCTGAACGCTCTGCTGTGAACAGTGTTGCTGGAACTTTGGCTCCACATTCCTCCTCTCACATCATGAAGCGTGACCACACATTTGTGAACATTTCAGCGTTTCCAGTTGCTGATGGCATCGTATGGGATGCGATAAACTTTCAAATCCATGGTCCGACAGAAATTATTAATGTACCAAATGTCCTTCGAGTTTCGATGGGTGATGTAGTAAAAAGTAATATTCATTCTGACGATTGGGATGTGCATGCCGTTGAAGCATTATTTGCTGATTTAAAATACTATGCTTCTTTTAATGCTGAGGATTTATATATGAATTCTGCGAATTATGCCGATTTGTACTGCTACCAGCATTGGGGCAACCATTTTCTCCACAAACCGAGTGCACTACGTAGCCCTGTTACATACACCCAATGGGAACATTGCCCACCCCCATACCAGGTAGCTCCCAGACTCTTAGAAATAAATTTACCTATTTCACTGATTTCAATCGATCAAACCCTGGGTCTTATTATTTTAAACTGAATGCCACATTAACTCAGAAAATCATGTTGACCCACACAAAATTACTTTATTCGGGTTCCTTTTTGAACGCCCTGGCTGTGGGTGGTTATGAGTACTGGAGGGACACTGTGGATTTGAAATCAATCTGGGGATCAAAGCCATGGCAGGTGCAAGGCACAGAGGCTTTGCACCGTGCTTGCCTTATCCCGGCCCAAATGGTGTTTCTAAATGTTTCCATCTATCAGACTACGTGTTGGGGTTTGGCTACTACTAAACAATTAAACGCACCTTCCCTACCATCCCTGTCAAGCGCTCCCAATGATAGTTTGCGTTTTAATATGTCCCTTGCGACTTTGCAGGCCATGTTTCAGGACAATTCATTCAATGTTTCTACACTTGTACAGTCACCCTGGTTGGTATGGCCCATATCGTCTAATGCATGCCAACTGCGTTTTCACGGCTCGGTTCCTGGATACAAACAGGACAGGCCTGATCCGAGGTTTTCTGATTCCCGTACTGTCACCACATATTCTGTTGCTAAATTATGCAAACAGTGGTTGCAGCATTCGTCCCTAGACTCTGTAAAACAGCATTTATCCCTCCTTTCAGGCAACATTGATCTGTCCGACTTTGTTTTGGGGCCTCGTGGTCCACGACCAAAGAGATTTATTTATGAAGCGTATAATGAACTCTGGAAGCTATCACAAATGGAAGCTGCATCCCGTCTTCGGGAAATAGACCAAGCAAATTTGGAAAAGGTGCTTGCTGTTGTTGACAATAGTATAAATACCGTGGGGCAGATTTACAACTTCTGGCGCATCCCTGCAAATCAGCAGGGATGCGCCAGAATAGTTGCGACACGCAATTCTCTCCTTGCGCCACCACGGAAGCGCCGCATTTACAATGCGGCGCACCGTGGCGCAAGGAAAGGCCGATGCGTGTCGCATCCTGTGGCGCAAGGGCGGCGCATTGCTGGAGTCGTGTCGCAAGCGCGACGCAACTCCAGCAATGCTCGTGGGCCGCCCATACCTAACGTGGTGCGCCACTCCTTACGCCTGCTTGAAGCAGGCGTAAGGATTCGTCGCAGCGGCGTCGGAAAAGTGACTCAGTGAAATCTTGTAGATTTCACTGCGTCACTTTTACGAGGCATTCCTTCGACGGAACGCTCACCCTGCGGAGGAACGCCCACATGAAACCTGACGCAGGTTTCATGTGGCGCAGGGCTTTACAACGTGACGCATCTCCCTAGATGCGTCACGTTGTAAATAATGCGCAACGTGGCGCATGGTTTACGTCGCCGCTGCGTCACAAAAGTGACGCAACGGCGGCGCAAAAGTGGCGCAAGGGGCTTGTAAATCTGCCCCCCTGTCTTCCCGCATTTACACATTAGAGAATATTGTGTCCTCTGTTGTTGATATTGTACAAGATGATGTTTCTATATTGTACCACAGTCAAAATCAATTGCGTTCAGTAATGCAGTTTGCGTGGACTTTGCAAACCCTGAAGTTAGGTAAAGTTCCTTGGAATTTCTTGAACACCACCGCCCTATTTCTGCCTTTTAATTTGACTGAAAAACAGCAGTTCATGTCCATGAAAGATGCATCTTACACTTTGTTACATATTGAAAAAGTGGATACCATACCATTCTCTGTAGCGGAACTAGATTCTGCTGTGTGGCTAGTTCATGGGGTTATCGCTTTACCTTTTTCCTTGTTTGAATTTAGCTCATGCATGAAACATTATCCTGTGGGCCGTTTCCAGCCTTTGGGTAGTGCCTTCCTCCATGAACTCTGGTCCTTGCCTTTCATGTATAAATGCCTCAGAGACGGCAAGGAAGTTTTTCTCACGGGGGAGTCTTGTGATTCAACTGTAGGTCATTCGCTTATTTGTAAACATATTAAGCTGCACGGAGCTTGTAGCGTTTCCGTTCCAAATCTTGCATGTGTGCTAAAAGGTATTCCTGCTCCTGCTATTTCTCCCACCTTTACTTTGCTTACTAATGGTAGCTATTTGCTTTTAAATAACGAAGACTGTTGTGGCCTACAGGCCGGCATTCCGTATATTGTCACGGTTTCGCACAGAGTTGTCTGCTGCAAGAATGTGCTTTTCCTCCCCCTCACGACATCGTTGATAACTCTATTTGGCCTTCCATTCCTACCATGGAGGCAGATTTCAATAAGTTGAGCAGAATAAAGGCCCTATTATTGAATGAGGAGGTTATGCTCACATCCGCCCGGGAGACATTTATTCTCCAGGTGGCGAGTACCCACAGTGAAATACAGGCCCTTTTGAACACTGACCTCCCCCAACATTTCGGGCAGTTAATTCATCGTATTTTTAACGCATCAAACACTGAGGGTCTGGTGCACTTTTTTAAGATTGTGGGGTCCGGCCTGGTGTCCACCTTCCAAACTATTTTCGGTGTGATACCGGCGTTCATTCATTCTATTTTTTCCAGCGTCTTTGGTGGATTCCCTTTAATCCTCGCCTTGGCGGCTGGTGTCTTGCTGTTGGTCTGTTTTCTGCACAATGGCTGCTCCCCGATGGGCCCTTCTCGAACCCGAACGCCTCCAGCTGCTCCGTGAGCGACTCCTGGCTGGTTTCGGTGTTCTGCCATTGGCGACCATCAGTGTGTCATATACCCTTTCATTTCGCTTTGCGTATTTCACTTGCGTGCAACCTGTGATGTCTTGCATCCGCTGTCCTTTCACCTGGACCATGGATTATTGCCTCTCCAATTCGTCGTTGTCTGTTCCGGATTTTGTTCGGTTGGTGGGTCCCTTAGAGGCCCATGAACAGAACTGTTCCGTTACAGGCTGGATGACGCGTGCGGCTGCACTTGGGATTTTGGCACAATGGGATATCTGGGCGGCTGCTCAGGATCTCCTACAACAGAGCTATATTGAATATCACGCAAGCTGTCCCGCATTGCTTTTGGATGCTCCGTCCTTTGAGGAACATTCCTGCTCATTTGATCTGTTGGACTGGATGGCGTCTATGTTTTCTGACACTTCCAATGATGTCCTTTTGGATGCTATAGCGTTTTTCTGCACTTACACGCTTCTGGATTGAGATGGCCTGTCTAGGACACTTTTGTTGCTTTGTCCCTCTCCCTCCTAGGGACTGCATCACCTGCAGATGTTTCTGTTCTGCTCGGCCCATTTGAACTCTGTTTTCGTCCTTTGTCTTGGCTGATGGACTGTCCAGGGGAGGGTGTCTTGTGGTTTGTGGCATCCTGGCCCTGTCCTGCCTTGCTAAAGTTGTCCTGGGCCTGGCTGCCATACTGCTTTTCTTTGCACACGTTACTCTGAGCCGTTGTTGTATCGACCTCTGCTCTTGCCAAGTTCTTTTTGCACTGTCTGCATTTTCTATCTTTCACCTTTTCTCCTGTTCACTTTGGGCTCAGACTGCACAACATGTACAAGGTCGAATAACAACGCTTCCTTGTCTTGCTGATTTGGCCAGTCCCTCACACCTAGACATAACACTAGGTACAGCTGCCATGGAAAATTAGTGTGCTTTTAATATTGCTGTTGGCCCATGCTAGACACACTTGGAGACAACCTTTCCAGAGAGAAGAGCTGTGATTGTCTGCTGATGTAGTTTTGCATCTAGAGACTGAGGTATGGGGGTCCGCTAGTCAAAGCCCAGAGGTCTTCTATTTTTATAATAAACTGGCTTCCAGCACGGGGAGGGTGGTAATGTTAGTTAGACATATATCCGCTGCTTTATGAGATGCTTTCCCCGTTCGTATTCTATGGAGTTGTAACTATGCTGATTATATTATTCATATGTATTATGCTAGTAGTACTGACACGTGTACTGTATCTTAGAGCACGTAAGTTGAAATAAACATTTTAACCTATACAGTGTCTCTTCTTACGCATGTTGTGGACAGGTACGAGTGAGTGACGAAAGAGTGTTCTTGCTTCTGCGAGTCCTGAGATAGAGATACCGTGTTCTGGGTTGTCCAATCATTGGTACATTGGTGCTAATGGGACGCTAAGGCTAGTTGGGTTGGGGTTTTAGGTGCTAAGGTCTATGGTTGGCTCACCACTATATTCCGAGGTTCTATTATCCTGTGCATAGCTCTGTGTGTGCAGAATCCCTATGACACAGGTAATGCAGCCTTACATGCCTTAGGATACAGTGTGGACAGGCTGTGGTGTTGTAGGTGTGCCCCTGAGTCCCTGGCAAGTAATTGTGGCTGGCATACGTTCACCAGTGACAACCATGGTGACATATGCGAGTGACTTGTACAGGGACGCGTCGTACAGCAATGGACCGATCCGTGTGCACGCATTGGCCATTGCATATGATGTGGACGGATGCGTGTTGTGCTCCGAAATACGCGTTGTACAGCAATGGACCGATCGGTGCGCACGCATTGGCCATTGCATATGATGTGGACGAATGTGTGTTGTTTTACGAAATACGCGTTGTACAGCAATGGACCGATCGGTGCGCACGCATTGGCCATTGCATATGATGTGGACGGATGCGTGTTGTTTTTCGAAATACGCGTTGTACAGCAATGGACCGATCGGTGCGCACGCATTGGCCATTGCATATGATGTGGACGGATGTGTGTTGTTTTTCGAAATACGCGTTGTACAGCAATGGACCGATCGGTGCGCACGCATTGGCCATGGCATATGATGTGGACGAATGCGTGTTGTTTTACGAAATACGCGTCGTACAGCAATGGACCGATCCGTGTGCACACATTGGCCATTGCATATGATGTGGACGGATGCGTGTTGTGCTCCGAAATACGCGTTGTACAGCAATGGACCGATCGGTGTGCACGCATTGGCCATTGCATATGATGTGGACGAATGCGTGTTGTTTTACGAAATACGCGTTGTACAGCAATGGACCGATCGGTGCGCACGCATTGGCCATTGCATATGATGTGGACGGCACGTGTTGTTTTTCGAAATACGCGTTGTACAGCAATGGACCGATCGGTGCGCACGCATTGTCCATTGCATATGATGTGGACGAATGCGTGTTGTTTTTCGAAATACGCGTTGTACAGCAATGGACCGTTCGGTGCGCACGCATTGGCCATTGCATATGATGTGGACGAATGCGTGTTGTTTTTCGAAATACGCGTTGTACAGCAATGGACCAATCGGTGCGCACGCATTGGCCATTGCATATGATGTGGACGAATGCGTGTTGTTTTACGAAATACGCGCTGTTCAGCAATGGACCGATCGGTGCGCACGCATTGGCTATGGACTGACATGGTAACGGACGCGTTTTCGAAGCTTTTACGAGTCGGATGCAGTGAATTCAGTTGGCCACCCACAACAATGTTGCAAATTCATGGGTGTCATGAAGTTGAACTTTTGAAGGATGCTGTGGGCGTGTATAAGTGGTGCAATTCCATGGATTGGCCAGATTCAGAAGATGCAAACGACTTGGACCTATCACTTTGGACACATGGGACAGTATCTGCCTCTGCAGCACACATATAATGCTGGCTGTTCCCCTGAGAGCTCACTTGCCTGCACTACATGCTCCAGGACGACATCTGCCACCACCACTGCTGCTGTCTCTGCATCCTCTGGCTACTGCAATGGCACGTACTGTGGAGAGAGCCCCAGCCTTCAGCACTAAGGAGAACCAGGCCCTGCTGGACAGACTCCTTCCACAGTACAGCAAGCTGTATGGGAAACCAGGGGAGCAGGTGAGTGTGCTGTCCACTGCCTTACTAATTGTGCATGTTGTCTGACTAGCAAGACTTACAGTGTGTACACCAGTGGCTAGCATGCTCACTGAGTAGTTGTCACCCCCCAAAGTGTGTAGTTACACGCACTGAACAGGTATAGTGCAGTAACAGTGCATTCCAACAAGGTTTTACTTCCCAGGCAATGATACCATTTAGTAACTGCTGAACAACTGGTCATAGCCATAGTTGCACTACCTGTGTACATCATATGCCCCTGTGATTGAGACATGTATATCCAACTGTGTGATGCACGGATATGTTGCATGTGTAGTAATGGCCTTTTCACTTTGTCATCCTCACAGGTTGAAGCCCACCAGAAGCAGGAGATATGGCTGACCATCGTCCGGGCAGTATGATCTGCGGGGGTCTACAGGCGCAGGATCCGCAACTGCCAGAAGAGGTGGCAGGACCTTCGTGGCTGGACCCGGAGGATCGCAAGGGTCCAGCTGAAGCCGTCGCCTCCTCGCAGGAGGGGCGGACACCGGACCCTGACCCCCCACATGCTCCGGATTCTGGCGGTGGTCTTCCCTGACCTGGATGGGCAGCTGAAGGCCAGACAGCAGCAAGGAGGGGCTACGTGCTAGCCTTTTCTGTGTACTATGACTAACATGCTCTATGCACTCCTTTAGCCTGGTTCCACTTCCACAGTACAACTGTCTTGTCGTCCTGGACTCATGTCCCTCACTTGTGTCATGCCCCTCCTCATCTGATACACAGGTGTGGCCCTTACAGTCTGTGACTTAGGTCACTTGGGTACTGTGTACTTGCAGTTACCTGTGGTTCAAGTTGGGGACAGCATCAGTTACAGGAACTTTGTTGTGGGCTGCATGGGTGGTACAATTGCTCACACAATGCCTGTGATCTGACATGTACTCTGGGTATGGTTTTACAATGTGTTCCAATTGCTGCTCTGACTCACCACATGTCTGGGGTATGTGTCACACACCCATGCTGCAGCAGAGACCAAGGGGGGAGCCTCAGAAGTATGTACATCATGTGTGTGACACATGCATAGCCACATGCCTAGTGTTCAGGGTAATACCATGTTGCACATGGACCAGGACTGTAATGCCTACTCCGTACATCGAAGGCACTCTGTTCTCCCACTCCCGTGTGTCAGCATACATATTGGGCATTGTGAAGAGTGCACTCAGGTGTCTGCCTCTGTGTCACTGTGGTGTGGCCTTGCTTTTTGGACTCCTGGTGTGTTTAACAATTTGGGGTTGCCAGCCATCTGAGTTGTGACTATAGGATCTGCACATTGGTTAATGCATAGGTCTCTGATCCCTTGACTGTGCACAAAGGTGTATGAAACATTGAGGTGCAGGCAGCTTTGGTTCATTCTCATCAGACGGTGAAGTACCCATGTGTATGGATTTGTGTTTGCAGTCACTCAAATGTCTCATTTGATTGATGTGGGATCATCTTAGTCCTCATGATGTGGGTGGCCAGGGGTGCACATGTGCACCTGTCAGCTACAGGGCTTGCATTCCCAAAACTTCCATGATTGTGACACAGTGTAGACTGGTGTTGTGTGTATGCACTGCCCCTGTGACAGGAGACAGTTATGACTGACTTGCCAGACAGGCCTGTGCCATGACATTCAACTCGCAAAGGGTGATCCAGCAGTAGTGTGATATGTCCTGCAAGCACACCATTGTTGCATTGTCTATCAGGACATGAGGACATCATTGTGTCTGGTGATGGAAGCAAAACCCGCATATCGACAGAGACTCTGCCCGTCACTTTTCCTGACACATATACTGAGTCCGTGGCAGGAGATGGCATGTGTTTGGAGTGACACATTTCCATATGTTCTCTTGGATGTCCAACAACTGTGTATGTGGTGCATGTGTGCACATATGATTAGTCGCATACAACAGGCCCCAGACAGATGGGTGCATGGACAGGTAGGATATGTGTGGCATGAATGACTGTCAGGCAGACAATGGGCTTCTTCAAATCAGTGTCAGCACTTATTGCAATGTCTAGCAAATGATGGCAGGGCTTGCTCTGTGATGTGCTGTACTTACTGTGGTGTGTGGGGTCAGTACAGGTGACTAATGTTGCTCTGTTTATCCTGATTGTTTGCAGATACATCCACAGCCACAGGAGGAGACAGCTCCATGGACCAAGAGGAGCGGCAGAGCCAGACTGGGTCCACTGCAGGGGAGACCGAGGGACCCAGTAGCACGGAGGGTGAGGGGAGCCACACTGAGGAGACCTCAGCTACGACCACCTCGGCTGAGGACCACAGCACTTCCAGTGGTGACTCCCTTGTGGAGGCGGGTGTCAGCAGACCACAGACAGGATCAAGCAAGTCTGTCCCCGCCACCACTACCATCTCCACCCTCCCATCTGCTCCCATCCCACATGTCCATGGAGGCTCCCGTGTAGGGGAGCGTGTCTCCTTCATGCCAGGCACCGCACCCCCTGCCTCTGTCTCCCCTGCTGCCCTGAGTGTGGAGTCTGTGGACTTGCTGAAACAGATCCATGTAGGGCAGACATCAGTGCTGAGTGTCCTCCATGCACACAAGGGTCTGTTGACACAACTGGTGTCATTCATGGAGGGCATGTCATCTGGCATGTCTGCCCTACATCGGACCAATCAGTCCATGGCCTCCTCACTGATGGCAGCAGTGTCCCTCCTGCAACAGTCCCTCACCCCTCCTACCTCTGCCCCATCCACAATCCCCAGCACCCTACCTGTCCCAAGCACACACACACCAGCACAGGCACCCACCAGCACAGACACAAGCAGCACACAGACACACATGCCAAAATCCCGACGCACACGCACGCACAGTCAGGGGACTGATACCTCACTCACAGGGGATGGGGCCCAGGCACACACACACGCATCCACGAGCACTGCGCAGTCCTCAGATACCTCTCCCTCCAAAACACCTTCCCTTGCCTCACCTGCAACCCCCCCCTCCCAGAAGCTCTTCCTCTGTGAGCTTGGCCTCTTCCCCACAGATCCATCTGACCCAACGCACAGGCGGAAGAGGCGACCACCACACACAGAGGGGAGTGCCCATCACACCCGGACACCCTCCCCCAGGCACAGGCAGACTGAGGACCCCATTCGGAAGTCCCCCCGGACCAGGAAGGGCAAGACCCCACCACCACCACCACACAGCTCCACCACACAGTCTCTCTCCTCCATCCCCCAGGCCACCACTCCACAGGTTCCCCCGCCACACCCTGCCCCAGGTTCCCCACACACCCATACCGCATCCCCAAAATGCTTAGGCCCTCCACCCCACCACTTGCTCTTCCACCCCCAACCCAGACGCTCGGCCTGTTTGTGCCACTGGTGTAGAGACCGTGTCCCCCCCTCTGTCCTACCCACCTCATCTGCCCCCCTTCCACTCCCTTGGAGTTATGCACTGCAGTGGAGTCCACAACCACCCCGTCCTGACTTGGGCACTGCAGTGGGGACCCAGTCCACTCCATCTGACCGGCCCACTGCAGTGGTGCCAGCACCCACACCATCTGACTTGTACCCTACAGTGGTGCCGGCCCCCACTGAGTCAGACACCTCCACTGCAGTTGACGGTGACACTCCTGCACCCACCACCCCTTCACTGCCTCCTTCTGGCATCCCCTGATCCTGTCCCTGCGGTGCCTGGCCTGCCCCTTGTATGCCCCTCCGAGGGGGATGTCCCCTGTCCGTACCAGTGCAGGCAAGCAATGGGTGACAAGTTGTCACATATCACCCTGTTCGGACTGTGTATGTGGACTGGCCATTGGCCTTAGTTTCTTTTGGACTTCAAAATTTGCTTTCACATTTGCTGAATAAAGCCTCTTTTTGTTTACTAGTGGTTTTTCTTTTGATGTACATGATGTAGATGAGTATCATCATGCATTTGCTGTTGTAATAGTATTCAGATCAGGAAAATGAAGTGTTGCTGTGATGGACTCCATGTGGTCCATGGGATATGTGTCCTAATCTAGTCAGGATCCATAGCATCCTTTGCTGCAGTCTGAGGGTGTAATGTTCAGCACTTGACACAGGGATGTACATTTTGCATTTGTAAATTGACATCTTTGGCTTACACTGATGCACATCTGGTGTGCTTACCACTGTTCAATGTTTCTATTTCCCTGACTGTGTGCCCATCTCCACTGGACATGCAGTTTAGCACAACAATGTTGAGGGACTCATCTGTGTATACAGTGCAACTTGCTTGACACGTGTTTTGGGTATATGCAGATGACTGAAGTGACACTCCCGTACCCAGGCTGATGTGAGCAGAGCCTTCAGTGTGTTGTAATTGTTGACTCACTGACCGGGTGTTTTGCTGACATGTTTGAGTCGTGCACAGACAAGGTTTGGCACAGCAGAACTTCCACAGGAGTGGTGTGCCCTCATGGCAGTGTGTAATCCCGTGACATTGCCTGGGCCCGTGTTGTGTGTTGTGTAAGCATGTCTGTGTGTGTTCCCTTCCCTTTTCCTACACCGGCTGTGTCCCTACGGATGTTCCTGTTTGTGATGCTTGCTGAGTTGTCCTGTGTTCATCCAGCATCTTGTACCTGGTTTCTCCATGATGTGGGTGCATGGCAAACTAATGTTCATCAGGTTGTCATCCCTAGTTGTCTTTGTTGTCAGGGCTGGGGATGTGGGCAAACGCAGATGAGACACAGTCAGGATTCCCCTTGGCACTTGTTGGTTACACAAGTCATGTAATTTACAGTTTGTGGTAGCTTTCAGTGATTGTGACACGTTGTGTGTGTGTCTGCTGCCACTCCTCAGGGTCTGTGCTGCAATGTTGGAAGTTGTCTACGTGTGTTCTTTGTGGGTGACCTTGGCTTCTTCATTGGTGTGTGACTGTGGCCGGGATCCCATTGATTGGGGTGGATTTCACGTCATGCCCATGTACGGCGTACTGTGCAGTGTGTCAGACATTCACGAGTCTTGTTGACTGGCCAGGTGTGATGGGTTTCTGCACCTTAGTTCCCACAACCACCCCTGGGATTGTCAGGGGTGCATGTGCAATGTCACCTGTCCATGTGAGCTTCACTGCTGCACATTGGTGGAGATCAAGGTGTGTGATGTTGAGTGTGTGCAAATGTGAGTTGTTGCACGGCTAGACCCCTACCTCCATATTGGCCTTGGCTGACAGGCCGTGCTGATTGATTTGTGCTTGTGTAGGTGTGATGGTAGTTTGTTGCTCAGGACACATGGCTGTGGTTCACAGTGTGAACGACATCTACCTTTGTCATCACAGTGGGATTATCATGCAGGCTAGTGTCACCACAATGTGGGGTCCTTGGGGGTAGTGCTGTGGTGGGTCTGTCTCTTGCTGTGTTAGTTGCTGTTCCTACAAGCTTGTGTGACATGTGTAATTTGGGCTCCCTCTCATCTAACAATGCCTGATTGCCCACATAGGGGAATCCGATCCATGAGTTACTTTTGTATGGCACTGTATACACATCTGTGTAATTGGAATTCAGGCCTCCTCATGTGTTGTGTGGTTGCCTGGGGACACTGGCACCCCCCCCCCCTCACCTGCTGTGTATGATGTGCAGTGTGGGTCTGCCTGTTTGTGTTTGTGCATCTGCACCACTGCATTGGCATATCTTTGGTGTGCCATTGCCTGTATGTTGTTTGGAGGATTTCCCATGCTGTCCCTGGGACTCCTAGGTCATCAGTCAGCACAATAATCATGGTTCGTATGTCCCATTGCTGCCATGGTATGGTATTTGTTCAACTCACATCTACAGTCTCCCCAGGATATCTACATTTGTGTGTCCATTAGTGCAGATATGTGGGTCTGCATTTTGATGGTGACTTCTGGCATTGTGTAATTGATAAATGGAGACGATGTCAGTACCCATGCGTGATGTTTGTCTGCACATGGCCAAAGGTATGTTTTATTTGCACTGCACTGTTTGCCTCACCCAATCTATGTTGCTATGGGACACACGCACTACTTTGCCACTGATGTGTTTGTTGTTCTGTGACCAGGAATCATCCATGCTGTTTGGCAGTTGCAGCTTTTTCCATGACAACACTTACCTTTTGGTCACTGTGATGATGGGGGTTTGGACCCCATTGCCACAATGTTCAAAATGTGCTTCAGCTATGGACTAGGGGTGGGTGGAATTTGCGGAGTTGCCTTCTGCAAAATTCCGCGAAACGGCAAGAAATCTCCGCGAGCACGCGGAATTTCGCGTGCTCGCGGAGATTTTGCTGCGCCTGTGTTGTTCATTCTGGGATGATGCTCGTCTGCCCCTGAGAGTGGCCCTGCATAGATTACAACTTGTAATCTATGCAGGGTCACTCTCAGGGGCAGACAAGCATCGTCCCAGAATGAATCCTGCCCTGCATATTTATCCACGAAGATGCCACCGTTTTGTGCAATACCTCTACTCAACTGGAGTACTTTCTACTGGCTAATCAGTAAGTGCTACCTCGTTGGGTAAATGTATAGTGCCTTTCCTACACTGCAGCTGCGTAAAGGACCAGAAGAATTGTCTCCAGAGACCTTGTGTGTCTGTAACTTTGCCACCGCGCCGGAAAGGCGCCGGGGTCCTTTGAGTAAGCTGTCCATCATAGTGGGGAAAGGGCGGGAAGACGTTGCATACTGCTAGTGTATGTGGGGCGGGGCAAAACGGGCAGGGCTTCCATGCGAGTTCATATGCATCTTGTTTATAAAGGGTCAGAGCACGATCTGAGCAGCAGATGAGGAGAAAGTAGTGAACCTCCTGGCCACTGGACCTACACGGGGATTGCGCTCGAGAAAATCAAGGATGCAAAGACCTCCATCGGGGATTACAGCTAATGTTTGACGGTAGATCTGTAAGTGCTTCCTGTTGAGGTTTAATTTTTGTGACAGGAGCATCGTGCCAGAATGAATCCTGCCCTGCATAGTTATCCACGAAGATGCCACCGTTTTGTGCAATACCTCTACTCAACTGGACTACTTTCTACTGGCTAATCAGTAAGTGCTACCTCGTTGGGTAAATGTACAGTGCCATGTTCATGTGTGTATGTGTGCGTGCATGTGTGTATGCATGTGTGCATCGGTGCGTTTATTTTTTGTGTACACGTGCTTATCTGTGTGCTTGTTAGTGTGCCTGTATGTGGTGATTATCTTTTCTAGCAAGACAATGGTTCTGTGCGTGTTCCCTTCTGTGCTTGTTCAATGCATGTGTTTCTGCATGTGTTTTAGTAGGTATGTGTGTCTATGTTTCTTTTCACTTGAGTGTTTTTGTATATGCGTGTAAATGGTGTGATTCTTAATATGCCTGCCATTGCGTGTCTGGGTGTATCCTGGCTGTGTGGGTATGTTTGCCTTTCCCACACTGCAGCTGCGTAAAGGACCAGAAGAATTGTCTCTAGTGACCTCGTGTGTCTGTAACTTTGCCACCGCGCCGGAAAGGCGCCGGGTCCTTTGAGTAAGCTGTCCATCATAGTGAGAAAAGGGCGGGAAGACGTTGCATACCACTAGTGTATGTGGGGCGGGGCAAAATGGGCGGGGCTTCCATGCGAGTTCACATGTATCTTGTTTATAAAGGGTCAGAGCACGATCTGAGCAGAAGATGAGGAGAAAGAACCTCCTGGTCACTGGACCTACACGAGCATTGCGCTCGAGAAAATCAAGGATGCAAAGACCTCCATCAGGGATTACAGCTAATGTTTGACGGTAGATCTGGGCAGAAAGCACTCCTGCTTAGCCTCGACCTTGCTCACTAATTTTTTGTGCTGATTAATGCGTTACAGAATTTGAGCTTCAACTCGGGCACCTGCTTTATTTATATCTGTAAGTGCTTCCATGCCCCCGAATTCCGTTCTGCCGCGGATCGCGGAAGTTTCGACATTTCTGCGTTCCGCGCGGAACGCGTAAATGCCAAAATTTCGCAAGTTCCGCGAGCGGAACGGAATTTGCCGCCCACCCCTACTATGGACCCCACACTTACCTTTTGGTCACTGTGATGATGGGGGTTTGGACCCCATTGCCACAATGTTCAAAATGTGTTTCAGCTATGGACCCCACTCTTACCTTTTGGTCACTGTGATGATGGGGGTTTGGACCCCATTGCCACAATGTTCAAAATGTGCTTCAGCTATGGACCCCACACTTACCTTTTGGTCACTGGGATGATGGGGGTTTGGACCCCATTGCCACAATGTTCAAAATGTGCTTCAGCTATGGACCCCACACTTACCTTTTGGTCACTGTGATGATGGGGGTTTAGACCCCATTGCCACAATGTTCAAAATGTGCTTCAGCTATGGACCCCACACTTATGTTTTGGTCACTGTGATGATGGGGGTTTAGACCCCATTGCCACAATGTTCAAAATGTGCTACAGCTATGGACCCCACACTTACCTTTTGGTCACTGTGATGATGGGGGTTTAGATCCCATTCCCACAGTGGTCATGGTCTGCTTGCATTGTGAAGGCCACACACATTTTTGTGTGACACATGTGATAGGGGGTCACATTGTATGTTCAATGTCATGTTCTGTGTTTTAGGCATTTGACACAGACTACACACTCTTGTCATGATGTTGGGGGGATGTCTTTTGCTGACATTCCTTATGTTGGAGTATGCTGGTTGTGTCATGCATTACCCGTCCTATGAGTGGGGATGGTAGTAGTGACAGGCATCCAGCCCCCTGAGTAGGGGTGGTGGTAGTGGTAGGCATCCAGCCCCCATGAGTAGGGGTGGTCGTAGTGGTAGGCATCCAGCCCCCCATGAGTGGGGTGGTGGTTGTGGTAGGCATCCAGGCCCCCATGAGTAGGAGTGGTGGTAGGCATCCAGCCCACCCTGAGTAGGGGTGGTGGTAGTGGTAGGCATCCAGCCCCCCCTGAGTAGGGGTGGTGGTAGTGGTAGGCATCCAGGCCCCCATGAGTAGGGGTGGTGGTAGTGACAGGCATCCAGCCCCCCCTGAGTAGGGGTGGTGGTAGTGACGGGCATCCAGCCCCCCTGAGTAGGGGTGGTGGTAGTGGTAGGCATCCAGGCCCCCATGAGTAGGGGTGGTGGTAGTGGTAGGCATCCAGCCCCCCATGAGTGGGGATGGTGGTAGTCACAGGCATCCAGCCCCCCCTGAGTAGGGGTGGTGGTAGTGACAGGCATCCAGCCCCCCCTTAGTAGGGGTGGTGGTAGTGACGTGCATCCAGCCCCCCCTGAGTAGGGGTGGTGGTAGTGGTAGGCATCCAGGCCCCCATGAGTAGGGGTGGTGGTAGTGGTAGGCATCCAGCCCCCCATAAGTGGGGATGGTGGTAGTGACAGTCATCCAGCCCCCCCTGAGTAGGGGTGGTGGTAGTGACAGGCATCCAGCCCCCCCTGAGTAGGGGTGGTGGTAGTGGTAGGCATCCAGCCCCCCTGAGTAGGGGTGGTGGTAGGCATCCAGCCCCCCTGAGTGGGGTGGTGGTTGTGGTAGGCATCCAGGCCCCCATGAGTAGGGGTGGTGGTAGTGGTAGGCATCCAGCCCCCCCTGAGTAGGGGGGGCTGGGACTAGGTCACAGGCAAAAATGTCAAAAGCTGAACAGGCCCTGGATTCTGGAACAATGGACCAGGTGCCTCCCAAGAGAAGGAGCAGTATGGTTAAGGCAGTGCCTTCCCCCTTGGCTCAGGAAGCAGATCAGTCTTTTGAGGAAGATGATCTCAGGCCTGAAGAAGGAACTGTCCCAGAGGAGCTTGAACCTGATCAGGTTGAGTTCTTAGGGACAGGGGGCCCTTCCAGGGCAGATCTGAGCCAGGAGCAGCTGAACTGCCCCTCTCTTGAACCCCTCCGACAGCAAGCTGCTGCTGAGGCTGCTGGGAATGCTAATGGCACCCATAAAATATATTGGGATGATGGACCCCTGTACTCAGAGAGTAGAGACCCCAAGCCTGGAGCAGCCAGGAGGTTGGTTATACCTCTGAAGTTCAGGGGCTTCCTATTGACACTAGCCCATGATATTCCCTTAGCAGGTCACCTGGGCCAGAACAAGACTTGGGACAGAATTGTCCCTTACTTTCACTGGCCCCACATGTCTGAAGACACCAAGGAGTTTTGTCACTCCTGTGTAACCTGCCAAGCCAGTGGGAAGGCAGGTGGCATCACAAAGGCCCCCCTGATACCACTACCTGTGGTGGGGGTTCCCTTTGAGAGGGTAGGGATTGACATAGTTGGTCCCATGGATCCCCAAACAGCATCTGGGCACAGGTTTATCCTGGTGGTGGTGGACCATGCCACCAGGTACCCAGAAGCCATTCTCCTTAGGACCACTACAGCACCTGTGGTGGCAAGGGCCCTCCTGGGAATTTTCTCAAGAGTGGGCTTTCCTAAGGAGGTAGTATCTGACAGAGATGCAAACTTTATGTCCAGTTACTTGACTGCAATTTGGAAGGAGTGTGGAGTGACTTATAAGTTCACCACACCCTATCACCCACAATGCAATGGTTTAGTTGAGAGGTTCAACAAAACCTTGAAGGGCATGATTAAAGGGCTCCCAGAAAAGCTTAGGCGAAGATGGGACATACTCTTGCCCTGCCTTTTATTTGCATACAGGGAGGTGCCTCAAAAGGGGTTGGCTACAGCCCTTTTGAACTTTTGTTTGGCCATCCTGTCAGGGGTCCATTGTGTCTGGTGAAGGAAGGTTGGGAGTTACCTCTCAAACCCCCTAAACAGGACATAGTGGACTATGTACTTGGTCTCCGCTCCAGGATGGCTGAGTACATGAAAAAGGCAACCAAAAACCTTGAGGCTAGCCAGGAATTACAGAAAGCCTGGCATGACCAAAAGGCTGTGCTGACTGTTTACCAGCCAGGGCAGAAGGTGTGAGTGTTGGAGCCAGTGGCCCCAGCAGCCCTCCAAGACAAGTGGAGTGGCCCCCATACAATTGTTGAGCAGAAGGGAGAGGTTACCTATCTGGTAGACCTGGGAACTCCCAGGAGCCCCCACAGGGTGCTCCATGTCAACAGGCTGAAGCCATATGTGGACAGGGCTGACATGGGCTTGCTCATGGCAACTGATGAGGGACAGGAGGAGGAGAGTGACCCTCTCCCTGAACTGCTCTCACAGAACCCTGATGATGGGTCAATAGATGGTGTAGCCTTGGCAGGCAGCCTCACTGCCCAGCAGCAGACTGATTGTAGACAGGTGCTCAATCAGTTCAGACACATGTTTTCTCTGACTCCAAGTCAGACCACCTGGTGCACTCATGAAGTGGACACTGGTGACAGTCTGCCTGTTAAAAGTAAGATTTACAGGCAACCTGACCAAGTCAGGGTCTGTATCAGGACAGAAGTCCAGAAAATGTTGGAACTGGGTATCATTGAGCCTTCAGATAGCCCTTGGGCTAGTCCAGTGGTCCTGGTGCCAAAACCTCACACCAAAGATGGTAAGAGAGAGATGAGGTTTTGTGTGGACTACAGAGGCCTCAATGCAGTCACTAGGACTGATGCCCATCCAATCCCCAGGGCAGATGAGCTAATAGACACTTTGGCCTCAGCCAAGCATCTAAGCACATTTGACCTAACAGCTGGCTACTGGCAGATCAGACTAGCTGATGATGCAAGGCCAAAAACTGCATTTTCTACCCCTGGTGGGCTTTACCAATTTGTGGTGATGCCCTTTGGTCTGAAGAATGCACCTGCCACTTTACAGGTCTGGAAGCCTATAGTGCAGCATATCTAGATGATATTGCTGTCTTTAGCTCCACCTGGGAGGATCACCTGGCCCACCTCAGAAATGTTTTGGAGGCCCTGCAGAAGGCAGGCCTCACTATCAAGGCCACCAAGTGCCAGATAGGGCAGAGTCAGATTGTGTACCTGGGCCACCTTGTGGGTGGAGGCCAGGTTCAACCATTGCAGAGCAAAATCCATACCATCATGGACTGGGTTGCTCCAACTACCCAGACTCAGGTGAGAGACTTTTTAGGCCTGACTGGGTACTACAGAAGATTTGTCAAGGGGTATGGATCAATAGTGACACCCCTGAATGACTTAACCTCTAAGAAAATGCCCCAAAAGGTTCAGTGGACAGTTAGCTGTCAAAAGGCATTTGATGACCTGAAGCAGGCCATGTGCACTGCTCCCATTCTGCAGAGTCCTGATTACTCCAAAAAGTTCATTGTGCAAACAGATGCATCTGAGTTGGGGGTAGGGGCTGTACTATCACAGTTGAATGATGAAGGTCAGGATCAGCCAGCAGCTGTTATTAGCAGAAGGCTGACCCCCAGAGAGAAACGTTGGTCAGCCATTGAGAGGGAGGCCTTTGCTGTGGTTTGGGCTCTGAAGAAGCTGAGGCCATACTTGTTTGGCACTCACTTCCTGGTTCAGACAGACCATAAGCCCCTCTTATGGCTAAAACAGATGAAGGGTGAAAACCCCAAACTTTTGAGGTGGTCCATTTCCCTACAGTGGATGGACTATACAGTGGAGCATAGACCTGGGAGTAACCATGCCAATGCAGATGGACTCTCCAGATATTTCCATTTAGAACATGAAGACTTAACTGGTCAAGGTTAGTTTAATGTCCCTGCGTTGGGGGGGGGGGGTTGTGTAGGAGAGTAGGATCTGCCTCTTATGGTTACCCCCACTTTTTTCTGATGTCTCACTGTTTTTCGACTTTAGTCTGGCTGGGGCCCTGCTATCCAGGACCCCAGCCTAGCTGCTTCTTCTCTAAATTGATTCCATGTACCTTACGTACACTTCAGATTGGATTCTGGGGTGCCCTTATAAGTCCCTAGTATATGGTATACTATGTACCAGGGCATAGGTACCCCAGAGGCCTACCAGGGGCTGAAGCATGTATTGTGCCACCCCTGGAAGGCCATCCAAAATGACACCACAGGACTGCTACTGCAGCCTGAGTGAGGTGGTGCATGCACCCCTTACAGAGATATAGGTTCACTATATCTCACCTAACACTGCACATAGAAACCTATCAGTCACCCCTATTGCAGGCCTTATCAATCCTGAGGCAGGGTGCTTGGTTATATGTGAGAGGGTGCCCATGCATGAGCAGAGCCCCTCTGCAGCCCTCGGAATCTCCTATCCGGGGTTGTCTGTTGTGCAGCCTGACCATATACTCTTAAGTGCATTATAACCTCGCGGTAAAATGCTAACTTTGGACTTGCTGCACGGAAACATGTCATGTTTGGTGTCAGACACCTTGGAATCCCACCCCCCCCGCCAATACTGGCAGCGGGGGTAGAATTCCACCCTTCTAGAGGGAGAGACATGTCCCCACCGGTATACCCGGTAGAAACCTTAAAGAGCCCTGGCATCACAAAATGGATGCTGCAGCCACAGACACGAGTCTGGCCTCCTACTGCTGACCGAAACTCCGGCAGGGGAGGCCTGGACAATAGGTTTCCTGTCACAGGGAGGTGTGACCACCTCCCAGACAGGCCTTAGTGGATTGGGGCTGGGTGGGTGCACTCTCTGAGTGCTTTGAAGTCCTGCACTGGGGGCACATTGGGTGTCCTCGTGCATACCCCAGTTCAAACTGGTTGCAGGGGCTACCAGCCCCTGCTCTGGCATGAAACTGGACAAAGGAAATGGGTGTAGCCACCCCTCTTTCCAAACCCTCCCATAGGTGGGTCCCCAGAGTTAGTCCAACCCCTTTCTTTAGTATAAGTAAGGGAACCCTGGCAACAGGACTTTAGATATCCCTGGACGAAACTCTGCAACTGAATCCTGGAACTTCGACGCTCTACTAAAGACTAGAGGACTGAAGAAATCTCCCTTGCGGTCAAGTAGTGACTCCCCTGCTTGGCAGGCACCAACAAAGCAATTGACGGTCTGCATCTCCAAAGTTCCCGCCGGACTCTGAGGTACTTGCAGCCCAGGAAGAGGATTTCCAAACTTCTCAGACGTCGACCCAAATCCCCAGCAAAGCTGAGACCCGCAGCCCTCACGAGTGATGTGGAACCGGAACCCCTGGACACCGTGCACATTTGCTAGTGCATCAACTTCTCGACGTCTCTTGAAGTCCTGCTTTGGGTTACTTGTAGCCCAGGCCCCGAGCACCATTTGCACCGAAGACTGTGAGCCTACACTCCCCGAGTGTTCCGTGGGCCTGGTTCTTGCATTTCCACTTGAGGCTCCTTTGCGATCCCTGGTCCATCAACTGGTGGGTCCCTGTGAAGGCAACTCTGATTTTCTTTGGGCTTCCCTGGTTGCGCCAGACGTGCCCTGACTTCCCACTGAGTGGTGAGTCCCTCAGACCTTGCTGGTCTGCACAGAAGCATCTTTCTCCTTTCTGCGTGGGTTGCTGTTGCCAAGGCTTGTTGTGTTCAATCCAGACACCAATGCTGCAGCACTCGACATCCTTTGTGGGACCGCTCGAATCCCGCTCCTGGTCATCGTCGATGCCTCCTGGTCCTCGTGGCTGAAGAGTCAAGCTTCACCTCTTTCACCTGAAGCACCCAACATCGGTGGGCATTCGACTATCGTGCCCCTGGTCACTGGCAAGTGACCCAGACTCTGTCCCCTCTGCTTTCAGGTTCTTCTCATCTCTGATCCAGGCTTGGATCTCTTCGGACACTTCGCATCTTCCCGGCAGCAGCACTTCGTTGCAGGCTGCCATTGAAATCGACGCCGCGACCCGACACCATTCGACACCTATGCACCCGGCTTCCCTGGGTGAGGTAATTCGAGTACTCCGGTGCTCCCGTGGGTGTTAACCCTAGAACTGTCTAAGTCCAAGAGGGTTTGGTCCTAGTCCATTTCTAAGTGTCCTTAAACTCTAAAACTCTTACCGCGACTTTCCCATAGACTTTAACGGAGCTCGTGGCTGTGTTCACATGCTGCACACAGCCCCCGTAGGTCCCCTGTGTCACTACCTTGGGTGGTTCCTTGGGGTCCCAGCGATTCTACAGGCTCTAGGCCTTGTGTCTACTTAAGTCGTGGTTCTTATACCACTTTCTTAATATATGGTTTGGTACGCCCCTAGGGCTAATCGTATATTGTGCTAATTTACTGTGCTATTTGACTTGTAACTTGTGTACTTTGACCTCTAGCCTCATAAAGAGACTATTGGGTAGTGTTTAGTAATAAATACATATATTTTATATATATACCTGGTGTGGTTCTCCTTTCATTTGGTCATTCACGAGATTATAACTGGTAAAACAACAGCTTAACACTCCTTTAAGACTTAGCCTGAAGGCTGCTCTCCATAGCTACCACTAGGATAGCTTTCAATAAAGGTTGTCTTTAAACCTATCATCAATAAAGGTCGATTGGACTGGTGCAAGGTGCCCACTATAACTAGTGGACAGCATATACCAGGCCAACTTCCCACACTCTCGTCCTTTTTCTGGCGACACGCAGTCAACTTATCCCAATCCACTTTCTTCAGTGGGATAAGGGAGTGCATATAGGCGATGATACGCCCCGGTAAAGCCAATAGCTCTGCCTTTGGCTTCTCACCGGGTTTGCGCTCCTTATCCCATGCTTTAATCTCATCCCATGTGCCACCCAACTCCAGGGCATGGTCCTGCGTGTGGACTTTTCTCCATATATCTACCGGTACCAACAAGTCGAAAAATAGCTCTATGTCAGCTAACGTCATCACTGTGGAGGAGGCCGCCTCTGTCAATTCTTTATAATATGCAGTGGGATTTTTCCTTGGGTCCGGTAACTGGCTTTTTAGGGAAAGGACCTCGCTCCTTTTCCAAGGGGTATAGATCCATTGCTCCTGAAACCGAGCATCGACTTGCGGTCTTATTACTGTATCCGTAGGTCGCGTAATTCTGGTATTTCAGGGTGGTAAATGGGATGGACTTCCCTCATGGGGTGCTGTGTCCCTAACATCGGAACCTTTTGGAGTAGCCAGCCTCGGTAACCCACTAGTGTAGACACATTACTAAAAACTTCATTCGGGGCCATGTCTGTGACATATACTCTGTCTCGTATGTCATAAATAATCTGCGGTGCAGTACCCTGGAAACACTGCTCCCACAAAACCATCAGCATTGGGGAACATGTGCTTAGGGGCATGGTGGTGTACAAAAGGCTCATAATCCTTCATAACACTCCACACATCCTCCACACTATAAATCGGATGCCGGGCCCATTAAGCTGCCTGATTCGCCACCATTTGTTTCTCCTCAGTACCTAGAGCAGAGCGCACCAACACCTTCTCCATGCGGTCTTGCGCCGCTGCCCAGTTGGCTCCGGGAAATCCACGCGCAGGCGTTTCAGTATGCAATGGGGTTTGGGGCGGTACACTCACAGGGGAAGGAACAGATGCAGAGACAGGCACCATCATATAGGGGGACAAAGTTGTAGGTGTAAAAGGGAGCGTAGTGGACAAACAACACCAACAACGGTAATACAGAAAAAATAGAGTAACAAAATCACTCAAAAACCAAACCAACTGTCTGGAAAGCACATCCGCTCCTCACTCAAATGCACATCCTACCAGCATCTTCATCAGCATCAGTCCACAGACCACGCAACACCCAGATACACAAGCACATCACCAGTTAGCCCTGAGTCTGCATCACAAGGAAGACGGCCGTCTAAAGACCGTAACCAAGTTCAAGAGGACAGGCCGTAGCCCCAGAACTTTTCGAATGTACGCCAATTACCAGTTGGCCCGGCAGATTGTCTGTGAACAGCCCCAGACCTTTTCAATGCGCTAACCGAATTACCAATTGGTCCGTCAGACTGCTCGCAAACCCTCTGTGTCCTTTACAAGGGTCCACAAACCCACCAAGTACAAACCAAGACGGTATTAAACCATACCAAGACACAGCCCGTCGACTCGTGCCGTTCAAGCAAGGCAGTTCAGAAACTGCAGACAAGACAGTCCGAAGACTGCATCAGGACACAGCCCACAGGCTCGTGTCAACCAAGAATGGTGCCATTTTCCCAAGAATCAAGTCACTCACCTGGTGCACACAGGTCGAGTCAAATTAATTGCCACTGCCGACTCTTTGGACCAAACGGTCAGCTCCAAGGTTTTGCCTTCTCAGGACCCCAGCCGGTGGCCACTAGCCGAGGATCCGCCCGATCGGAAGGGTGGGGCAGCTGCGAGAACCAAGCTCAATCTTGTATATGTGGGGCCCGATCCGCCCAGACACCACCCCGGCCCCTGCGACCCGACTACGGGTGAGGAGGCCACACTTCGTGGGGTCCTTGTTCAGACGCCAACTGAAGGATGTGGCTCTCTAAGCCATACGAGTCTTTCACAACCACCTGCTATGCCTTCCCAAAATGAACAGTCGGTCAGACAGTAGAGAAATACAAACTTACTTTATTCGATATATACTCTGCAGAGGAGCCCAGTCAGACCTTCACCCTAAGATGTCTGCCGAGTGGACTGACTCCCCGGGGTATGCTAATACATAATAAACCCTTCTGGAGACTTCGGCCACGCCTCTGATGGAAATTTACCAGCCTGAGCCGGGCATGAACAAAGGGGGCACAGAGAGATGAGCTAACACCTGCCAGATGGGCGCACTATCAGTACTCCAAGGCCACTGTGCTGAGTCTCAGCATCTCCTAAAGTGGGAGCAGAGCTACACATTGAGATTGGAATGCAAAGAAAGAACATCAGTTCACTAGCAAGTCGGGTTACAGCCTTGAACACAAAGGAGAAATAATAAAGAAATACAGCTTTTCTGAGGCAAGCAGATTTGAAGACTAAGGCCTAATACAAGCACAACTCAAGCAGTCTTCCAGTGATTGCAAAATACAAAATGGAGTCACGCAAGCTAACTAAAGCTTACATGTTGCGAGGATAACTCAGTGGGTTGCATAACGTAAATACAAATGGCGTCTATTTAGCCACATATTGCTAACCTAATATAGCATAACAAGTGCATTACGGGAAAGGGGAATTTCGAACCTAACACCATCACCGCCGGGACCCCAGTCACCAACGAAGATACCACCTCAACCATGAAGAGCACCCACTCAGGAGTCCCCACGGATCCCTGCCCGCCGCACATCTTCCACAGAGCCGCCTCCGCCATAACGCCCATGCTACGTCGCACCATCAACGCCACCTTTGAATCCGGCCTTTTCCCCGATGACTGGAAATGCACAGAAGTCAAGCCCCTCCTCAAGAAGCCCTCCGCAGAGCTGACGGACCTGAAAAACTACTGTTCCATCTCTCTCCTTCCCTTCGCAGCCAAAGTCACCGAGAAGACAGTCAACGCCCTGCTGACAAACTTCATCGAGGATAACGCCATCCTCGACTCCTCCCATACCGGATTCCGCAGTAACCACAGCACCAAGACCGCCCTCCTCGCCACCACAGAAATCATCCGCATGCTCCTCACCAAGGCCACACCGGGGCCCTCATCCTTCTAGACCTCTCCGCAGCCTTCAACACCGTCTCCCACCGCACTCTCGCAGCCAGACTCCATGACGCCGGCATATAGGGAACCGCCCTCGCCTGGATCCGCTTCTTCCTCACCGGAAGAACCCAAAGGATCAGACTCCCGCCTTTCCTCTCCGAACCCACAGAGATCAACTGCCGAGTTCTCCAAGGATCGTCGCTCAGTCCCAAGCTCTTCAACATATACATGGCCACCCTCGCAGCCATCATCAGACAGCATGGACTCAGCATAGTATTCTATGCTGACGACACCCAGCTCATCCTCTCCCTCATGAAGAACCCCGAATATACCAGACTCAGCTTCCAGGAAGGAATGAAAGACGTCACAGCTTGGATGTGCAGCAGCTGTCTGAAGCTCAACTCGGAGAAGACAGAAGTCCTCGTCCTTGGACCCACCCCCTCAGCCTGGGACAACACTTGTTGGCCTACTGCCCACGGCAACCCCCCACCCCCATGGTCCACGCCCGGAACCTCGGCATCATACTCAACTCCTCCCTCACCATGACCCACCAGATCAATGGCGTCGCCTCCACCTGCTTCCACACCCTCCGCATCTTTCGGAAGACTTTCAAGTGGATCCCCCTGAAGCCAGAAAGACCGTCACCCTTGCACTCATAACCAGCAGACAGGACTATGGGAACGCCCTCTACTCCGGAATCAACAAATCCCTGCTACGCAAACTCCATACCATCCAGAACACTGCAGCCAGACTTGTCCTCGGCATCCAACGACTTGAGCACATCACATAGCACCTACAAGACCTCACTGGCTCCCCGTCGAGAGGAGAGTAACCTTCAAACTACTCACCCATGCCTACAAATCTCTCCACAACACCGGACCCAAATACCTCAACGAAAGAGTCTTGTTCCACGTACCCAAAAGAAACCTCTGCTCCGCCGACCTCGCACTAACAGAAACCCTGTGCATCCGCAGAACCAGAGTGGGTGGAAGAGCCTTCTCCTACGTCGCAGCCAAGGCCTGGAACGAGGTCCCGGTCAACATCAGACACTCCCCTACTCTGCACATCTTCAGGAAAAGCCTCAAGACCTGGCTTTTCGGCAAACTAGAAGCTGCACCCCCCGCCCCCAATGCCTTGAGACCCTCACGGGTGAGTAGCATGCTTCACATTTCCCTGATTCATTGATTAGGTCTGGGAAAAGGTATATTTTGCCAGGTCGGTGTGGCAGTTTAAAACTGCACTATAGACTGCAATGACAGGACTGAGACATGTTTTAAAGTCCTACTTAAGTGAGTGGCACATGGAGTGCTGCATGTTTTAGGGAGAGGGCACAAGCACTTTAGCACTGATTAGCAGTGGTAAAGTGCATAGAGTACTGAAGTCAACAAAAACAAATTCAACAAAACAGGAGGGGTGAAGGCAAAATGTTTGGGGGACTACCATATGTCAGGTCTGACAATCTGCAAATTGGTGTTTCCAAGTTGTTGCTGAACATTAAATCATCTACAAAGTGTCTCTTTCAGATGTTTCCATTTTGTTCTTAGTGACAGGAAATACACAAATGACTGCATGCATTCAGAAAGGTGTAGGGGGCCCAGCATGATGAGCAAAGTTATCTTCAAATTTAGCACCAGATAAAGACCTGCTCTCTATTGTAAAATCTATTGTCTCATAGCAGGATCAACACATTCTGTCTTGGTGATATCATGGTAAAGAGGCATTATCACAATTAAAATTATCATCACCATGCATTAGTATGGCAGAGGTGGCAATTTTTCCATCAATTACAAATTAACAGCAGCCCACATTATTCTTTTCGGGTGCAAATATTGACTTGAGTCCCTATACTTTATCCAGTGAGGCCCTACAAAGTTAGATTTACTATTTAAGCCACTGCCATTAATAAGAAAATGAAATCCAAAAGGTGCCCAACCAGCAGAAAATGTCCCTCAATGAACAATGCTGAATGTGAGGTTGTGAGATGTGTGAGCCAGTTTCTTTTGGATATTTCTGTTTTTGCCACTTTCACAAACATTCTTTTTGTAAAATGGGACATTTGTGTCTGCAAATCCATGACCTCCAGTACAGTTCATTAAGGCCTGTAGTGAAGAGTTTTGTAGAGATTAATTAGCCATGTAATGGTTTCAGTGTAGACATATCAGGTTGTGTCTTTGTTGGGTCAATATAAGCACTTCACATTTGTCTGAAGATGGGAATTCTTTTAACAATACGGTTTTAGTGTTAGGTGGTACAAAATTTATAGAGAAATACATTTACAAATTAAACATATAGAAATTGGGCCTCAGTCTCTAAGAACATCTTCCTGCACACAAGAGGAACACATTTAAGAACTCATATCATAGTTAGGAGGCCTGACATGAGATTGAACTGAACTGAGTAGATGGCTGAATTGAAGCTAACAAAGCTGAGGATTAAAAACAGCACATCCCAAGTAACTGTTTTGTGGAGTGAAATTAACACTTGATACCCAGCTCATGTTCAAGTCAAGTTCAAGTTTATTTCATGTTTATTTGGACCATAGGTCCTCAAACGTTTACATATACTTTTAAAATACATCTTAAAATCACACATTTTTAATAACATAAAAACACATCTAAAACACACATCTTATAAAACATCCATCCGCTACACCGGATTGTATTATTGTTCTAATACCAATTAAAAAATGCTTTAACTCTTTGCATAAAGTTCCCAATAGCAACGGCTATATCTAAATGGCTCATTTCTGTTACTAAAATTACTGCCTGGACCCTATTTTTGATCCCATATTTCTTAAAAATCGGTCTTAAAAACTGTATTCGAATATCTAAAAGCTTCTGACAATCCATTACTATATGTAACATGTCGCATGGGGTGCCCAAAGTGCAAGTGCATTTTCCCTCATTATCAATCATAGAGCCTTTCACCCCATTGTTTACATAGCAGGGGTTCACCCCAATTCTTAACCTTAATAGCTCTCTTCGTAATTGACAGTCGGGTAACCTATCGACATAAGGGAAGCATTGTTCATTTTTCCATGCGGTAGCCATAAAATGTACTGAGATTTTATCCGAAAGGTAGTCTTGGTCCCGTGCCCGCAAAATTTATTTCCCTTGCATCCTAAGTTCCCTCTTGTCAATTGTAATCAGGTAGGTAATGGGGCACAGTTTGACCTTCATCAGACAACATACCTTTATCATAGTCGCTCTAATCTCTTTTGCCCACTTTAATTCACTATTCTGAATCTCATTTTTACACCATTGTGATATTTTAGAATTATCTCCTGTTCCTAGACGCTGCCAGAAACGAAGTAGGGCCATACCAGCTAAAATGCCCCATGAGGTCATTCCCAATTCAAGTCTTACAGCCTGGACCATTGCCGACATAGGGAGTGAGAATAGATTTTTTAAGGTTTTGCCTTCCTCAACATCCCAACCATCTTTGTCACTCAGGTATAGTAATTCTGCACCATACAGAAACTGCGGGGGTACCATAGTTGAGTAAGCTTTTAAAACAGGACTATCAGACATCACGCCATAAACTGTGTTACATTTTTTCAATCCACTGACCGATGCTGATGTTCTCAGCTTTAGGTCATCTAGGTGTGTATTCCATTTCAATCTTCTTTCAAACCACATTCCCAGATACCTATATTCTATGACCTTTTCTAGCTTCTCAGCCCCCAAATACCATGTGAAACCAATCTCCTTTCGACCAAACCCCAAGATCTTTGTCTTGTCCATATTGACAACCAGTTTTTTCAAGCGACAATAATCATTAAACCTATTTAACTTCCTTTGCAGGCCAATTTCGGTTTGATCCATAATCACTAGGTCATCCGCATATAACAGGCATGCAATGAGCTTTCCATCTTGTTTCGGGCTTGCCCCAGTTACGTTTCCTAGTGTTAACGGCAAGTCTGCTAAGAACAGGGAGAACAACAGGGGGGCCAATACGCATCCCTGCCGCAACCCATTACCAATCTCAATTTTTTCAGATAAGCTTCCTTCTATATCTAAAATTATCTGGGCCCAGTTGTTTATATGAAGAATTTGTATCAGTCTTAGCAAATCCTTTGGGATACCATATCTAGTTAAAGTATCCCAGAGCAGCTCCCGGTCCACCAGATCGAAAGCTGCGCGGAAGTCCACAAAACAGCAGAACAAACTTCCCCTCTGTTCAATCGACTTCCGCGCTATGGACCAGAGAGCGAAGCAATGGTCGACCGTGGAATGTCCCGCTTTAAATCCCCCCTGTTCCGTGGGTATGATCTGATTTTCTTCAGCCCAGTCCTTGAGCAGTCCCAAAATAATTTTCGCAAAGACCTTTTCTCCTATATCCAGGAGATTTATTAGCCTATAATTCTTTGGTGTTTTTAAATCCCCCTTCTTATGGATTGGTCTTATAATAGCTCCCCTCCAACTTCCTGGTACAGTCCCTGACTCTAAAATCCCCTGGAACATCTTTGCGAAAAACTCTGCCCACTACTCAGGTCTTGTTTTTATTATCACTGCCGGCAGATTATCTGGGCCTGCGGCACGAGTAAGGTTCAGACTTGCTATTATTTTCATAATATAGCTAGAAGTAAAATGTTCTTTTATGTCATCCCTCACTCGTATCCATGCTATTGTACTTGCATCCTCTTGTGTTGGCCATTTCCCATATATTTCTCCCAGGTAACTCACCCAGTCATCTTCGAGGACCATACAGTCTAGGGATCCTATTTTCCTACCGGCACTTTCTTGGACCAACTTCCAAAACCCTTTCACATCTTTGGTTTCAATTACCACCAACATATTTGTCCAGCAGTTATCTTTATAAATTCTTTTTTTATTCCTAATTAATGATTTATATTGTATCCTTAGTGACTGGAGGGTCGGTAATAATTCCACATTGTACCTTACCCTCAATCTTCTCTCCTTTTGCCTGATCTGTGCCTTGGCTGTACGGCATTCCTCGTCAAACCAAGGACACTCATTTTTGAAGACTCTTACTTCCAGCTCCCGGATTACTTCCTTTAAATTTTATCCTTAGGCTTTCCACCAACTTACATATTGTGTTTTCAAACCAGGCACTTCCATTTTTAGTTGAGATTTCTTCTAGGGGAATAGTCTGCTGGATTAACTTTAACTTCTCAATATGTTCCTCCGTTATACGGGTTGTAAGCCGTTTAGGATAGTCCACATGTACCTGTAGTACCCTCTCCCTATATTTGCCCCTTGTTGAATATATTTCTGTCCTCAATGGGTAGTGATCACTGCCTTCCATTTTTACTACCTCAAAGTGTTTGATTAACCCAAAACTCCAGGCGTGAGTAAACACATAATCTATCGGGCCGGATTGCTGGCCCTTCATGAAGGTGCGCCTTGCTGGCCAATCCGACTGCATTCTCCCATTTACACATACCATACCTAATGAGCCCATCAACTGTGTAAAAACCGCATTTTGAGGCGAAACCTCTCCTCTAGGGAAGTTGGCCGCTTCAATATTATAGGATGTTAATATTTCCTTGTACCAACTATCTACCCTGCGTGGATCCAATCTATGGTTGAAATCACCTAACACCAATAATACATCCTTCTGATAGTTTTCGCTCACAAACACTATATCCTCTTTTAGCTTTCCCAGATTCTCCTTATATTCACACTCCTTTTCCTTCTGTATATATACATTTATAATACATAGTCCTTCATAACAAGGTTCAGACTTCTGTATCAGCATCCTGCAGCCTAATGCCCATTTACAGTGTTACTTCACATTTTCAACCTTCCTTGCAATCTGTGTAGAAATCAATGTTAATTGCCCTCCCGATGGTCTGCCCAAGGGATTTTTCCTTGCTGCTTTAGAATGTTGGGCAAATCCTTCGGTAACTAGGGTAGCTAGGGTATCGTCACACAGCCAAGTCTCCTGCAGGCACACAATATCGTTGCTCCTGATAAACTTATCAAAGCCATCTTGATACGATATTTTCTTATATCCATTTATATTCCATGATAGTATTGCCAGGCTGTGCGACGACCCTTGCTCCTAGTCGATCTCACTCAGCTATCCATCCTCCTCATACTCCTCAAACTCTGGGGATGCTAGGACATTAAACCTATTTCCAGCAAGCATATCTCTTTCGTGTCTTGCTGTTTCTTTATCAGTTATAGTTATTTCAAGATCCTCCTTCTTATTCCAACTTGAGTTGATTAATCTTATCTGCCGTACCCCTAGTCCTGCATGGTTCGTAAGGAAATAGTGCCCCTGCTTCTCTTTCCGCATTTCTTCCCTTCTTACCAATCTAATGCCCTCCTTCTGCAGCTCGTTTTTAGCTTTTTCCACTGCAGCCTTTACTAAAGCTGAGTAAAAGAGGACCTTTGTTACTTCGCCCCCTTTGCTGCTTGTAACAAACCCTACCTCTCTAAGGTCCTCTGTGCCAATATTACAGAGGCTTGCGCATTTTGACAGAGAAAATAGGAGTTGTGATCTATTTAGTGGGTTTAATTTCCTGGCTTTTTTCCCACCTTTGCCCTGTCCGGATGTTTCTAGGAAAACCCATAAATCCGGGGTACATTCTGGCCTTAAGCCCTGAAGACCCCTCAACGGTACAGCTTCCCTTCTCCCTGTTAGTTCACCCACTTTATCGTTCTTCCTAAGGGCATTACTGCACCTAGGACTTCTAAGACCCAATTGTGGCTTCTTCCCCATCCTCCTTTCCATAGCTTTCCCCTCCTTCTCTCCCTTAGTTTTCTTAAGATTGATTTTACTATTCTTTAATCTACCTAGCTGATTCCCATATCTTTCCTGTCCTACTAGGGGACTTGTATCTATTTCTTTTTCCCGGGGGTTTTCTTATTCTCCTTATGCCTTAGGGTCTCTTTCCTTCCTAAACTCATATGTTCGTTCTCAACTCTCTTCCCTCTTCTCACCCTCCTTGCAATTTGTCTTTTTCTAGGGGCAATCTCCTCCCACCTAGGCCACGGGTAGCACATCTTGTAATTCCTCCTTTCACCCCGTCTTCTTACAATCATAGGCTGTCGAGATATGTATACACTTGTTTCCTCTTTCTGTAATGGGGCAGCCCTTGACGCTACTTCCTCCCTACTACATGCCCTGTCCTGATCTTCTCCAACCGGCCTGACTATAGCAGGCATTAACCCTTTTATTTGTGTCAGCTCTCCTAGCATTGCTTTAACCTGTTCCCCTTGTGTTTTTAAGAGTTCATTATTCAGTACTGATACCTCTAACAGGCCTTGCAAGGTATTTTGGAGGATCCACATAACCCCAAGCATGGAAGCACTCGAGGTTCCTGTGACCTCTAGACCCTGCAATGGAGAATGCAACAATTCATTCCCTATACCAAAGGAACTCTCTACACCATCAATCTCATTGGCTTGATCATTAGTTCCATTACTGTCCTTTATACTCTGCTCCTTGCTACTTGGGAGTTCCTCTACGCCTTCTTCCTCATTTTCGTACTCCATTGACAGCTGGAAAAGTCTTGGCGAGGAGGACAGCCATGGATCCAAAGATTTTCTGAGATATTAAAAATAGTTTGATTTGGGGGATCTAAGTCCAAATGTATAGTTGATGTGCCGCGGCGCTCGATTCCTTGTCCGTCATATCCTTCCCTTTAAAATGTCTCCCCCAAAAATCTTTAATCGAGTTTGACACTGATGAGCCACCTTTTGTTGCCTTTAATTTCGATTACTGCGGTGTTAGTGTCAGGGATTGGGCATTACTTGATGCTAGATATTTCCTTCCGGCGGGGTCGCTTTGGGCTCCTTTAAAAATGCGATCTTCGCCCACTTCATCTGCCCCTAATGCATTAGTCTCATTCTTTTCGCATTTTTTGGGCCTTTACGGGCTTTTGCTTTGGCGGGTGCCATCCTTGTTTTTCTTCCTACTTCACTCACCCTCAGGCCCCAACTTGAATTGAATTGCTTTGCTTTTTCCCTAGCACAGTCCTCCACAGGGTTTCCCAAACTCCTTTTTGCCAGCCCAATATCTGGTATCCGCCAATAGTCACTTTTTTGCTAGTATTAATATCCTAATTATTGCAGAAACATTCCTTCAGCCATTTAGAGTAAAACCAGCTGCGCCTTACTTACCTCCATTCCACAGTTGACACAGCTCCCTCCGCTCTCTCTGCTCTTCCAGCCCCTCCCGCAGCCACTGTTTAACCAAATACTGCTTAACCAAATACTGCCACCATCACAGCTCTTCGAAACCACCCCTTCTCAGCAGGCGCTGGCGTCTTTTCCCTGGATTATGCGCCTTTATCAGCTTTCAAACGCGTTCCAGGATTCACAAACCTCTTCTAAGCTCCGCCGCAGCAGGGGCGCAGCAGGGGCGGCGGCGGCGGCCTTCACCCGGCTCGCGACTTGCGTCCCCCACTGAGTATCGGAATGATGGAGACTCCGCGTCTCGGCGTTGAGCTCAGCGATGTCGGCGTTAGGCGTGGGCCGCGTAATGCGCGTAAAACGTGAAGCGTCATCCGAAGTGACCTCTAGGGGCGAGAGCTGGGAGCTGTGAGCAGTCAACCGGGAACAGAGACAGCAATCTAATTAGTCATGTTATATTATGTTGAAGTCAGAAACATCCCCATTGGAATTAAGAATGAGGGAGAGGATGTAATAATGAGAATAGTGAATGAGGGTGTTTTTAAACCATTGAGATTACAAAGTGGTTGGTCCATGTGGTTGTGTCCAGGTGGGCTAATAGAAAGAAAAGGGAATGTGTAGACCTTAGAGCATCTTAGTTGATACATTTTCATTACAAAGGAAGTGTGAGCTTTTAGCTATGACTAAAGAGGTTAAGTGGCTATCATCAATTGAACAGGCGTCTACATTCCCTTAAATCTCTCTACCACCAATCTCACCACTTTATTCACTTACTTTAGGGGTTACCAGTTCAAGCATATGCCTTTTAACCTTGCATCACCTACTGCAGTATTTCAGCCTTTAATGTACCAGTCTTTCAAAGGCTGGCAATGTTTGTATGACATTTTAGTTATGGGTAGGAATAGATTAGAACATTATGAATGATTGTGGCACGTGTTGGGAATTCATGATGCCAATAGTTTGACTGCAGAATTGAAGATACGTAAGTTTGCCAGTAGGTCAGTGACGTACTTGAGTCACAAGGTAAGCAAAGCAGGTGTGTTGCTTAGGAAGGAATTCGTTTAGGCAATATTGAATGCACCTGAACCTACTTCTAAAGATGATGAGAGATCTTCCTGGCTCTCACTGAGTTTTATTCAAAATTTGTACTAGATTTTGTTATTGAGACTCATGCTCTTAGGCAGTTACTGAAGGAGCGCAACAATTTGTGCGGATCAAAGGACTCCAAGAATGTTTCATCTCTAACAAAAATTATATTTGTGAAGCCACACCTTTGTAAGGATTTGTTCCACAAACCCAGTAGCATCATCACAATGGACGAAAGTGGAAGAGTCTTAGGACAAGAGTTAGTTGAAGTAGGCTCAAGTAGTGGGAAACTCAAAGTGACATTTGTTTCCAGATCACTATCTCCTATGGAAGAACGCTACTCCATTATTAAATCATGAAGTGCAAGGCTTTGTGGGTGATGCAGGCAGTTTTGTAAATAGATCGTGCCTCGATGGGAAGCCATCGAAGAGAAGACAGGATAGGGGTGATATGGTCACTTCGTTTGGACCCCGAAATAAAGCGAGCTGCTGAATGGAGGACGGATTTGAGAGGGGAGAGGTGGGATTTGGGGAGGCCAGTCAGAAGAGAGTTGCAATCATCCAATCTAGAGAGAACCAGCGATTGGACCATGGTTTTTAGGTCTTGCTCCGGGAAGAGTCGTTGAATCCCCCAGAGAAGGCGCAGCTGGTAGCGCGCATTCTTAGCAATAGAGTTGATGTGGGAAATTAGGTTGAGTCTTTTGTCAAGTATGACACCCAGGGATTTAGCGCTGTCGACAATGATGGGCTTATTGTTGAGAAAGTTCAGCTGATCCATCCAAGATTGAACAGGAGGAGAGGAGAGAGAGGTAGATAGGAGGAGGAATTCAGTTTTGGAGGGATTTAGAATGAGTTGGTGAGCTAACATCCAGTTGTGAATAGAGTTGAGAGTAGAGTTGAGAAGTGAGAGGTCGTGTGCGGAGGACACCTTGAGGTAGATTTGAGTGTCATCCGCATAGAGATGGTAGTGGATCCCAGATTTACTTAGGAGGCTCCCTAATGGTTCCAGGTAGAGATTAAATAAAGTGGGTGCCAGGATAGAACCTTGAGGGACGCCTTGACCTACCGCCAATGGAGACGAAAGATTGTTTGCTATCTTGATCATTTGGGATCTATCCGAGAGGAAGGAGGTAAGCCATTTAAGCACTGTGCCTTCCAAGCCCATTCTCTGTTGAAGAGTGTTAAGGAGGGTGTTATGATAACAGTGTCAAACGCTGCAGAGAGGTCTAGAAGAATCAGAAGACACAATTCCCCAGAGTCGAGTATATGCAGCGCATCATCAATCACTTGCAGCAGGGCTGTTTCAGTGCTGCAATTTTGAATGAAGCCAGACTGGAAAACGTCAAGAAGATTATTTTCTGTGATATGTAGGGAATACTATCATGGGTGCAGGAAATGTATATAATAGCCACATATGAACAAGTGATTACAGATTAAATGACCAGCAGGACAAATTCCATCGCAGCCAGGGTGCTTCATGACAGTACCCCCTCAGTGCTGGCAGACGGAAGGTATGGGCGTCATTGATTAGGTTCTGACGCCAACCTATGCACAATAATGGTATTCTGTCTGATGCAGTGGCACGTTTTTCAGCTGCTCCGGTAGGCTGCTATACAGAGAACAGAGCTGCTCAACGTTTTGGATTGCTAATATGGCATCTATTTTTAACCATCTGAGGGATTAGCAGCTCGTCTCTCGTGCTGGATACATTTTATCAAGGCCTTCTTCTTGAGGAGTCAGTTAATATACCAAATCTGTTCCCTTTCGAGACAGGCCACTATCAGCATAAGAACCTTACAGGTGTATCCTGGATGACAGGAATAAATTCTTGAACTGAACCATTTAAACCTCTTATCAGCCTACGTACAGATGCTGGATAGTTTTGAGCACAACATTCTGAGGTGGAACTCCTGATGAAGACAGTGTTTCTGTCGAAACGCGCGTAGAGTCATCTTTGAAAACCACCCTAAAAATGCAATCTTCTCATTTAAGTGTTTTTGTTGTTTGTTTGTTATAGTCTGTATAAACCCAATCATGTGGGACGGAATAATCATGTATATCAATTTGATTATATGTATGTAGTATGTCTCTGATTGTGAATGAATGTGGTCAGAATGTTGTATAATTGTTAGTCTCTGTATGAATATCTTTATGTTTATTATGTGTTTTTATAGTTACCTACCAATAGGATTAAGATAATTTATTAATAAACTTTTTTATACATTTCCAATTTTTAGTGTCACTATAGTTATTTCTCAGCCTTCTATGGTGTGAGGGTTTATGGTCTGAAGTAGCCCTAGAGTATTTACATTGATGTAGTGGCACATCCAGGGAATTTCTTTGCTCCGTCTGCTCTGCTTTTCGCACCTCCCCAGCTGAGCCTCAAAAAAAGACCTTGCATGAGTCTGCTTCTGGGGACATGATAGAATGGGGACTTCTGTCATTTTTGTTTTGTGTGTCTATCACATTTCGTCTTTGGTACACCTTGGAGATTCAACTATAGCTAAGTGCTAGAATTGTTATGTAGGAGGTATGCTTTTGTCGTGTTTTTATTTCTGATTCTAAATGGTGTACCCATGATATACGCTGCCTGGTAGACATACTCAAATCCTGACAAGCAACTGTAGACTATGACACTAGCATCACCTGTAAAGTCAGTGGTTCCTAACTGTTGAGAAGGAAAAGTCCTTTGCACCCCTGCCCTGACTGCCCAACTGTAATGTTGTCTGAAGCCCTAATGCTGATTTTTTTGTCATAGGTAAACATGGATCATGCACCTGTCTCACGGATTGTGGTCTTGTTGGACCGGAAGGGGCGCCCAAAGCTCGACTCTCATAGTGGTGGAATGATACCGCCTTAACCAGGAGTTTAGCAGCACGAGCGCTGTTGTGGCAGCATACTGTGTAGTTTTCATTTGCAGTGAACAGGAACTTTTATCCTGTGTCACTGGAGTGAGACCTACAAGCTCACTCACTTTTTTAAAAGTTTCCACTGCTGTGTGCTTAACTCACCCTTGTCCTACAGGCTGATGTGGAGTGCTGCGCAGTGCAGGAGTAGTGACTCTGCACTGGATGTATGTGTGCCTGGGAAGGGTACAGTACAGGGATAGAGCAGTTCTGAGCAGTGCATGTGTGAATAGTGCAAATACTGGGTGTATGTATTCCTGCAAGGAATACATTACATGAGAGATGTAGTGCTGTGCAGTGCCGTGCATGTGCAATGAAAGCATGTCTGGGTGTACATGTGCTTGCTTGAAGTACAATACTTGAAAGGTGAAGTGTTGTGCAGCACGCACATGGCGAGTGTGTGTGCGGGCAGTGTGAGTGTTTGCAAATAGCACACCTTGCACAGTATAGAAAAGCTTAAGTGTTGAACAGTGAGTGCAGACTGAATGCGTGTGATGGATGTGTATGTACTTGTAATGGTACAATGCTTAGAGGTAACAGTGCTGGAAGTAAGTGTGGCGTGAATGTACACTGAGTAAGTGTACCTGCATTAATACATTATATGAAGGACCATGGGTTCAATGTTTGGAAGCCCAGGCCTGCCTAGTGAAGACATGAGGAGAAGAGGAATGTCACCAAACCGACTTATGTATTGCTGCATTCCTGTGATCTGGTTGGGATACTTTGGAGGAAGGGAGGAAGAGACTCTCCCTTTACACTTCAAAAGCTTGGTCTTTCATTCAGTGATAGATTCAGTGATAGAGGAAGGGGCCTGGCCAAATCTCATGAAGGCGATGGGGCTGATAAGTGAATCATAAAGAGTAAGGCTGGGAGCCTGAGATTAAACTTTTGATGCACATATCAATGTGGCTAACATACAGGTGTGCACTCTGGTCACTCCAGTGAATTGTGTTGTGGGTCAATCAGCTTTGGAATCTTGCTTGCTGTGACATACATCCTTTCAAGGGGAAAGAAGACACTTCAAAAGAAGCAAAACTCCAACATACAACTTCAAAGACTCTGACCCTAAATCACATTTTGGTGTCTGAAAATGGACTATAAGAAGGGGAGATTGAGACCCCAAAATTTGTCATCTGCCAAGCAGCCAGACAGGCTGTGTGAGAAAGAGAAGCTCCACAAGACTCCTATGAGCAGGACTAGGGCTCTCGCTAGTTTCCCTGCTAGGTGAGGGGTATCACCCAGGAAAACCAAGATCACCTGCCCTGGAGCCTGAAGCACCAGTGCCTGTCGGCTTCCCAAGACCAGTGTGCTCTGTAAGAAAGAGGAGAGCATTTAAGGGAGCAAGGTGCAGTGGGGAGCCCTGCTGAGAGGACTTCCTGAACGAGGTGTGAAGGAATAGCTGTACACCAGTCTGGTCATTGAAAGTATGCAGTGTCGGTTTGGAGCCCCTGTATACCAGGAGAGGGCTCCTGTGGACTGAGCCTCTGTGTTTAGTGCTGTGCCTATATTGCTGCACTGCGGTGATCCCGTATACCAGGAGGGTCCACCTGTAAAGTTGCCACTGAAGGAGCGCTGAGACACATAACTGCTGTGAAGGAGGCATTTACACCTGATGAGCCTGCGCCAAATTTACCTAGTACCTTTGCAACCCTGTATGCCAGGAGGGGCTGCCAGTACCATTATCCTAGGAAAAGAGTGAGACTGCATTGGGCGCAAGTTGAGCCTCCACAGTGAGAGAACTGCCCTGACTAACCCAGAGCACTGCAGACGATTATGCGGATGCCGACACACCCTCACTGGGCTCTGGCCGTTCAGAGCTGAAGAAAGGATTCTCCCTCTGCCTCCCCTGCTGGGGAAGATAACGTTCTGTATCTTCGCGAGCTGGGAACTGCTCTGATAATTGGGGAGGCCAGCAGCAATGTTCAAGAGGGAGGGCCTGCGTCGCCGGGTGCTGCCTTGTGTGCTGTTAATAGCCTGACTTCTACAAGCAGGATCACAATTCACAGGTGCCCATACTGAGGACAACCCCTGCAATGCTGAATGTTCCTGCACTGTAGGAGCAGGTAGAACATGAACTAGGCCTGATGGGCCCCGGGGCACTCTCTGCTAAAGGAGCTATGGCACCATAGACACTTTTGAGTAATTCATGAAGAGTCCAAGAGGAACTCTTGAGTACGGACTATTACTGAGCATTCTCTGGATCTGGCCACCAGTGAAAAGAGAATAACCCTAGCACATTACAATGAAGAGGGTGGGACAGGGGTTTGCCTAACAACTACTAGAGCCCCGACCTCAAGGGGAGTATATTATTGTAGTGCATGCAGTTATTCCTTTGCATGTGCAGAGTTAAAAATAAAATGCATATTTTTCTTATAAAACCAAGTATTTGACTAGACATTGATTTATTGCTCATGCTGTTTGCACTTTGAGTGATGAGTCTTATTCTCTTACCTGTATCTACACTCCTCCGCTCCCCCTGAGGAAGCCTTTGGCTGCTCGTCAACGGCTTCCACTGAGAGTCAAGTTTAGAAGGACTATTTGACTCAGTTGCTCCAAATCCATAGTCCCCCGAGACATCAGGAGTAAAAGACCTTAGTCACCACAGTTGGAACTAGTAGTCCCTTTGTGCCCTGTGGCCCTCTCAATCAATCAAAAGTTGGGAAAGGCCAACTACTCAACCGTGAGGATCCCAAGGCACTGGGGGGAAGTGGGGAGCATATCCGGCTAAGTGCTGGGGTCATTCGAAGGGCCAGGTCTTGAGGTCCTTCCTCAACTGGGGTAGCATGGGAGATAATCTGAGGTGGAGGGGTAGGGTGTTCCAGGTCTTGGTAGTGAGGAAGGAGAATGACTTTCCTCTGGTTCTGGTCTTGCAGATCCATGGGACGGTGGCCAAGGCGCGCTGGGCGGAGCGGAGGTGTCTTTTGGATGCATGGAAGGAGAGGCAGATGTTCAGGTATGCTGGTCCGGTGTTGTGGAGGGCCTTGTAAGCGTGGGTGAGGAGTTTGAAGGTTATTCTTCTGTCTGCCGGGAGCCAGTGGAGTTTGCCGAGGTGTTGAGTGAAGTGGCTGTGCCGGTGGAGGTCGAGGACCAGTCTGGCTGCAGCGTTCTGGACATTCTGGAGCTTGTAGAGTTTTTTCTGGGTAATGCCAGCATAGAATGCATTGCCGTAGTCGAATCTGCTGTTGATGAGCGTACGAGTGACGGTCTTTCTGGATTCGGTGGGGATCCATCTGAGGGTCTTTCGCAGCAGGCGGAGGGTATTGAAACAGGCAGAGGATACTGAGTTGATCTGGAGGTCCATAGTGAGCGATGTTTCTAGTATGATGCTGAGGTCTTGTGCCTGGTCCATCGGGGTGGGGGGAGTTCCTAGCGCAGAGGTCCACCAGGTATCGCTCCATGCGGAGATGGTGAGGACTTCTGTCTTGTCTGAGTTGAGCTTAAGGCAGTTGTTCTTCATCCAGGTGGCGACAGCTTTCATCCTTTCTTGGAAGTTGTGCCTGGTGACGGTGGGTTCGTTGGTGAGCGAGAGGATCAGCTTTGTGTCGTCGGCGTAGGAGACAATGTTGAGTCTGTGGTTCCTGACAATGGTTGTGAGGGGGCCATGTAGACGTTGATGAGGTTGGGGCTGAGAGAGGAGCCCGGGGTCACTCCGCAGTTGGTCTCTGTAGGTTTCCAAGAGGTATGGCGGAAGTCTGACCCGTTGTGTTCTGCCTGTGAGGAAAAATCGGATCCAGTGGAGGGCCTTGTCGCGGATGCCAGCGTCGTGGAGTCTAGTGGTTAGGGTGCGGTGGGAAATGGTGTTGAATGCTGCCGAGAGGGCCGCGGTTTCGCCCTGGTTGAGGAGGGAACAGATGTTGTCGGTGGCAGCGAGGAGGGCAGTCTTGGTGCTGTGATTGCTTCAGAAACTGGATTGGGAGATGTCCAGGATGTCGTTTGTTTCGATGAAGTTGGCTAGTTAGTTGTTGATGGCTTTTTCGAGGACTTTGGCTGGGAAGGGGAGCAGGGAGATGGGCCTTAAGTTCTTATGGTCTTTCAGGTCCGTGGAGGGTTTCTTCAGGAGTGGGTTGATTTCGGCGTGTTTTCAGTTGTTCAGATGTTCTGCGACTGATCTATTTGCATGGTGGTTGTTCATTTGTGTAATCTGTTAAAAACTCGATAAACAATGGTTAAATTAAATTTAAAAAACCGAAATGCTGGTTTGAGTGTATGGTGTGGATTACTTTCTGAATTTACTTTATGTACTGATCACAAGCTATTCAAGGCCTTGCCTCACTTTGCAAGGTTGTCTATGTGCATGTGTGATTATAAAAATAAGGTTGAAGCTGTACCGCTAGTAAAGAATGGGGTAGTAGATTTTTTAAGTCAGGCATCATTACCCCAGAAAGCTTGTGCTCAGTTGAGTGGAAAAGCATTGCTGTAGCGATTGTGGATTCCTACTCAGAGACGGTACCCAGATGCATTAAGGGAACAGGTTTTGGGCATCAGTCATGAAGGTCACTTGGAAATAGAAAAAATAACAAATTACCAATTAAGTACCTATAGTGGTGAGTTGGATGGCTGTTTGGAGAAGGTAATCTGTGAATGTCTGAAATGTTCTAATTTGGATAAGACCTGGGTTCTTCTGCTTTCCCCAATGCCTTGTGAGGCCAGTATTGTAGATTTATTAGGTTCCATCTTGAGCGCTGATAGTGGGACTAAATAAGGAATGGTGCTTGTGGATATTTACTCCAAGTGGCAGAAGTGGATGCAGGTGATTTGTTGGCATGTCTAGATAATGCTTTCTAGAGGGAAAGTGTATCAAAGTTTGTTCTGTAAGAAAATGGTCTACAGTTTAATTCTGATCTCTTGAAAGTTTCTTTTAATCATAATAGTGTAGGGTGATGGAGCTGTGGAATTCATTAAGTAGGTGATTATGTAATTAAGAGTTGAAGGGTGATTGAGATTCCCAGACTATTTGATGATTTTGTTGTGAAGTAGAAAGTAAATGTATATGGTAGGTAGTATGTTTTTGTTCTAAGTTTGCACAGGGTTATGCTTTTTGATTGTGCTTCTGTCAAATGGTGTCACTTGGGCTTTCACGTCCGTGCTGTAGCCAGATATTTGTTCTGTGTTTATTTTTACCTCTTTGTTTTGCCTTTTGTTATGCCTGTTCCATTGTGTTTGAGGAAAGTTAGTTTGTGTCAATGTGTTTTTGTGGTTGCTTCTTCTCTTGAAGCATGAAACTCTATTACATGTGGATTCTGCAGTCTATATTTTAAGTAGGAATGCTTAGGTCTGAATGTTTGGGGCCAGTGGTTTGCTGGGAGAGTCAGCGGCAACTGCACATCTGCGCTACATAGACTGGTTTGTTTTTTTATGATGTTGCTCAGCTGTACAATTGGTACCTATCACAGAGAGCCACACTGGACCAGCAAGAAGACCACCATGTACTAGGTTATGCAGCGCAACCTGTGTCATGTCATTGTTAGCTTCTTGATGACACTCCAGCAGCTCTATACTGCAACATGCACTCTCACAATTATGTGAGGGTGTGGAAAGCAGAGTTTGACCTTTCGAATAAGCACAAGGAAGAGGTGAGGAAAAATCAACAGTTTTACGGTGGGTACAGTACTTCAAGAGAAGCATTTTAGCACCACTAAAATAGTCTTCCTCTATTAATCTGATTATCGGTAGGCTGGTTCCTTCTTCTGTCAATGTAGTAACAGTCCACATAAATTTGTCAGCTCTAGGGTGATTTCCTTCAGTGGCAACAGTCTCCGATATAGAAATCCATATTCTTTAAGGGGGATTCTTCACCTCTGGTCAAGGTTTTCAATACCCTGTTGTGACAGAGGACATAGACAGAGTTTATTTCATAAGGAAGCAAATCAGTCTCTGTCACCCAAAAGGGAAGCCGACACCGCATCTCACAGCAATCAACTGTCCCCCAAAATTCAGACCTAACTATTCCTACCTAGAATATAGAATACAGAATCTGTGTATGTAATGGAGTGCTCGAAGATAAGAAACAGGCACAACAGTCTTTGATGATTTCTTGGGTGATTATATTG